>CM057452.1:121217500-121817500 GCA_016271365.2 Neoceratodus forsteri | reverse complement strand
AGAGAGGCTGGGATAGATATAGGGTGGGAGGTTAGGGATGAAATAGTCAGGGAAGGGGCAGTGGGGACATCAGCCTGAGCAAAGCTGGAATTCCCCCACAATGAGAAGACTTGATAGACCAGAAGGCTTAATTCTGCTGGCTATTTCATATGTTTGCATGAAACAGGGAACTATCTAATATACAGAAGAAGGCAATTACACTAAAATGCAGTAAAAAAACCAAAAGTCAAACCAATGTAAGCTTTTAAATATATTTTTCTTAAACACTGACATACAACCAGTTGTATAATCACAATAAGCCACGAGAGGGTGTGGGTTATGCTGGGATTTACCCACTTCTGATGTGGTTTAACTCGGCCTGTGGCCTCGTGACCAAACCACACCAGGCATGGGTAACTCCCAGCATAACCCACACCATCGTGGATTATTGCTTAAGTTCAGTTCAAGTGTTTCCCATTATTGCTGATAACTTCATTAGGAGGAATCTGCAGCGTGGGTAAGCATGAGAACTGCTGTTTGGTGGTCAAATATAGGGAGGCAGTACAGTGTAACAGAAACATAGAGTTTAATGGCAGATAAGGACCGCTGGCCCACCTAGTCTGACCATTTCCCCTACCTACTGTAACACCGCAAACCCGACTTGATTTCCGGCTTTGCCTCCCCCTTTCACTACCCCTACGGTTCCCTTTTACCTATCTCATGCCTTCTTGAATCCCATTACAGTTTTTGGCCCCACCACCTCCACCAGGAGGCTGTTCAAGGTATCCACCACTCTTTCTGTGAAGAACTACTTCCTTACATCCCCCGAGTCTACCCCCTCCAGCTTCATAACATGACCCCTTGTTCTTGAGCATCTTTTACTCTGAAAAAGGCTTCCTTCTTGAACCTTATTCATACCCTTGAGGTATTTGAAAGTCTCTATCATATTCCCCCTCTCTCTCTCTACTTTCTTCCAGGGTACACATATTGAGGCCCTTCAGTCTCTCTTCATAGGGCTTTTGATGCAGACCCTGCAACATTTTAGTTGCTCTCCTCTGGACCGCCTCAACTCTGTCTATGTCTTTCCTGAGATGTGATCTCCAGAACTGGACACAGTACTCTACGTGAGGCCTTACCAGTGATTTATACAGCGGTATCACCATCTCCCTCTTTCTGCTGGTGATACCCCTCCCTATGCACCGTAGCATCCCACTGGCTCTCCCAACTGCCTTGTCACACTGTTTGGCCACTTTCAGGTCTCTTTCCTGTTTGGTGGTTGCCAGTACCATTCCCACCCTTTTATATTCTGCCCCATGTTTCTGCACCCCCCCAGTGCATGATTTCACACTGAAATTTATTGCCACACTTTTTTTCTTTTCTTCATCTATCTATCTCTTTGTTCTCCTTCTGCGGCCTTCTGACCACCTCCCCCAGCACCGTCATCCAGCTTCCCTAAGACTTACCTTAGCCGCCGCCTTCTTCCACAGAACTTGTGGCTGTGCCTGGCCACCAGTGTGGGGCCTGTTGGGGGGGGGGGTCGGTCAATCATCCTGCCACCTAGTTTGTTTTTTCCCCATTTCCTCCCTTGGACCCACATATGTGCAATGGGCACAATGTCCAAGCTCTGCTTCCACAAAGATGGCCCAGGCGCCCTGTACATGGGTTCCCTTCCCTGCGTGGTGACGTGTATGTGCTGCCCAGGCAAGCAACAGGCCACTCAAACTCCCCTTCCTAAGGAAGGAGAGCTGTCTTGGGACGCTCGATCCTTCCTCACCCCACCGGCCCCGAGCAACCCAGTTCCGTTCCCGACTCCAGGATGCCAGCGTGGCAGGAGGTAAGGCGCCTAGCACCTCAGACCTCCATGCCACCGGCCTGGCTAGTTGCCACACTTTTGACCACTTCTCAAGTTTTCTTAGATTCCTCTTCATTTTTTCACACCATCCCCAGAGTGTCAACCCTATTGCAGATCTTAGTGTCATCAGTAAAAAGGCATACCTTCCCTTCTAGTTGCTCTGCAATGCCGCTAAAAAAAAAACATTAAAAAGGACTGGTCCAAGTAGTGATCCTTGTGGCATGCCACTGGTCACCCTGCCTCTCTCAGAGTTAATTCCATTTACCACCACCCTTTGACTACTATCCTCCAACTAATTTTTTACCCACTTAATCATCTTTGGACCCACTCCTAGGCTACCCAGCATATTTATGAGTCTCCTAGGTGGAACGGTTTTCGAAGGCCTTACTGAAATCTAGGTAGGCCACATCCTCCATTCCATTCTGATCCACTTGCCTGGTCACTCAAAGAAATCTATCAGATTTGTTTGACATGACCTCCCCATGTCAATCCATGTTCCAGGCATCAGGAGGAAGGAGCTGCTGGTATAACTAAACTTCTCTACTAGGACTATATTGCCCCACCCAAAGGCAGTTCTACTTTTATAGGCACATGATTTGACTGACAACAGGAACTTCCTGTTTGGTAGCAGGAAATGAGTGATCACAGAGCCACCAAAGACTCACCATCCTAGAAGGGCAAGAGTAGCTCTCCGCCCCCTCCCCCAGCTGCTGGGCTGCTGGAGGTCTGACTCTGAGCAAGTAAGGAGACTACTGAGAAATATAGGAACTTCTTGTCGCAGAACAGGAAGATCAGGAGCTAAAAGGGCACAGAGGCAGTAAGTAAGTAGGGAGAGAAAAAAAAAGAAATAAACCAACAGAGCAAAGAGTAAGTATTCCAAACAACAGTTAGGGGGCCAGAAATAAGACATGATGGGAGTGGTGCAGTGCAGTGGCTGTGGAGCAGCAGTCTTCCGGGAGACGTTCTAGAGGATGCAGTGTTGTCCCATCTGCAGGCACTTCTCTGGGCTGAGGGAGGAGGCTGCTCATCTCCAGGCTGAGTTGACCAGGATTTGTGGGACCTCCTCTCCCACCCAGGGACCACCAGGATCACTGCCGTTGCCTCAGAGGTTGCCAAGAAAGAGGAGCGGTTGGACCACAGTGGGCTCAGGGAGGGTGATGGTGGAACAGAAGCGCATCCCTCCAGTTGTACCTCTCCACAATTTCTATGCCGTTCTGGAAAAGTGTGGTTCCTCTATTGAGGCACCCACAGTGGAGACCAAGGAGGATGTTGGGAACCTCCACAAAGGAGACTCACAGGAGGGTGGCATGGAACCCCACAGGGGAAGGAAATAACTCCTGGTGAGGGGACTCCATTGTTAGGAAGGTAGAACTGGGGGAGGAAGGGGAGAGGGAGGTAAGGTGCCTGCCTGACGCCATGGCTTGGAAGGACAGGGAGCGAATCCTCAGGATCGCAGGAGCAGCTGCACAGGGGAGGGAGCTGGATGTCATTGCTAGGGACAAATGACCTGACTAAGAAAGGGATCAGAGCAGTGCAAGAAGCATTTGTGGAGATGGGGAGTGGCCTTAAACAAATAGCATGCACGGTAACCTTCTCTGAGGTGCTGCCTGTCTATGGCACCGGTGAGGCTAGGGTGCTCCACACCATGGGATTCAATCAGTAGTTGAAAAACTGGTGCAGAGCTCAGGGATTTGGCTTCATTGGGGACTGGGGGTCCACCTGGAGGGATGCAGGCCTATACTGGCGTGATGGTCTGCATCTGTCCAGGAGGGGAACCAGGATCCTAGGTGATAGGTTTAAATGCTTCATTGGCAAGCATTTAAACTAGACAAGGGGGAGAGGCACTGGAGAGGAGCAGGGAAATCCTAGCCCATCGCCAAAAAGTCAGGGTACTAAGTGAGGTAGACACCAACATAGAGATGTCGATAAGGAGAAGCGCATGGGTACATGGAGAAAGTGACAAACGCAATAAAGACAGGGATGGGGCAAAAAGGGGTAAGGCCATCAAGAAATGGAGGGTAATGAGTACCAATGCCTGTAGTCTGGGCAACAAGCTCCCTGAACTGGTGGCCTTGATGGAAGAGGGATGCCTGGATATCGTAGCAGTCACAGAAACATGGTACACAGAGAACCATGACTGGAATGTTAACATACCAGGGTACACAACCTACAGGAGAGACAGGAAGGGGTGAAGAGGGGGCAGAGTAGCTCTTTCTTTAAGGGAAGGGATAAAAGCAACTGAACAAAAGAGTAAACAGGGAGGAGAGGAGGCACTGTGGGTCACCTTAGAGACTGGAAATGGCACCACAATCTGCACAGGGGTTGTATACAGACCCCCATGTCAGGGGGAGGAAATGGACAAGGATATGATAGAAAGCATACTTAGGATGGCAGAGAAAGGGGAGATACTGTTGATGGGGGACCTAAATATGCCAGATGTTAACTGGAGTACCTTTGCTGCAGCCACATCCAAAAGCAGGGCCATTCTCGATGCCCTTCAGGTGGCATGCCTCAGATAGCTAGTTTTGGAACCTACTCGTGAGGGAGCAATCTTAGACCTTGTACTGTCAAATGGGGACAGTGAGAGGATCTCAGATCTAGAAGTGGGTAGCCATTTGGGAACAAGTGACCATGAAACAGTGTGGTTCAAGATAAACTCAGCTACAGAGTCAAGCCATACAAAAGTGAGGGTTCTGGACTTCAGGAGGGCTGACTTTGGCAAGATGGGAGAGTGCCTTAGAAAAGCACTAGCAAACAGGCTAGAAGGAGGGTGAGCAACAATGGGGAAATATCAAAACTGCCATCACAGAGGCAACAAGCCTTTGTGTGAAGCAAATAAACAAATCAAAATGAAAGAAAAAGCCACTATGGTTCTCAAAAAGGTGGCAGTGAAGGTTAGGGAGAAAAAGATAGCATTTAGGAAGTATAAGGAAACACAGAAGGAGCAGGACAGAGAACTGTACCAGTTAAGGCAGAAGGAAGCAGGGAGGGTAGTCAGAATAGCAAAGGCCAAAACTAAGGAAAAGATAGCCAACTCGGTTAAGAAGGGGGATAAAACCTTTTATAGGTATATCAGGGAGCGTAGAAAGACAAAGGGAGGGATACTGAGGCTGAATAGAATGGATGGTGGGTAGGCGGAGAGGGACAGTGAAAAAGCAGGGATACTGAATGAATATTTCTGTTCAGTATTTACAAAAGAGGAGGTGGGGGAAGTGCCTAATCCAATTAACAGAAGCACTCTGGATAGAGGGGTCAATCCCAGTCCTTTCACAGAAGAAAGTGTTCTGAAAGAACTCCTCAAACTGAAGATGGACAAAGCAATAGGGCCAGATGGAATTCACCCCATAATTCTAAAAGAATTAAGCAGAGAACTAGTGACACCACTGACTACCCTTTTTAACAAATCATGGGAGGATGGTGTGGTACCTGAGGACTGGAGGAAGGCAGATGTGATTCCCCTTCACAAAAGTGGGACCAAGACAGAGGCAGGAAACTACATACCTGTCAGTTTGACCTCTGTGGTAGGGGAAGTGATCGAATCACTTCTGAACGAAATAATTGTTAAGTACCTAGAGGCCAGTGGGGCACAGGACCCAAAGCAACATGGGTTCACAGCGGGAAGGTCATGTCAGACGAATCTAATTGATTTCTTTGACTGGGTGACCAAAGTAGTAGACCAGGGAGGGGCTGTGAACATGGCCTACCTAGACTTTAGCAAGGCATTTGACACAGTCCCACACAAAAGATTAATAGTCAAATTAACCAGCCTGGGAGTGGGTCCCAGGGTGGTAGCCTGGGTAAAACACTGGGTGGACAACAGGACGCAGAAGATAATTGTAAATGGAGTCCACTCTGAAGAAAGAGGGGTTACTAGTGGGTACATGGGAGTTCAGTACTAGGTCCAGTCCTTTTAATGTCTTTATAAGTGACATTGCAGAGGGACTGGAAGGAAAATATGCCTCTTGCAGATGACACAAAGATCTGCAACAGGGTTGATACACAAGGAGGCACAGAAAGGATGAGAAGGGATTTGGCAAGGTTGGAGGAATGGTCAGAAGTATGGCAGCTTGGATTCAATGCAAAGAAGTGCAAAATAATGCACCTGGGAAACAAAAACCCCGGGGAAGATTATACAATGGGGGAGGTAGTAACAACAACAAAAATGGAAAGGGACCTGGGGGTAATCATATCAGATGACCTTAAGGTTGGCAAGCAATGTGAGAAGGCAGTAGGGAGTGCTGGGGGGATACTGGGATGTATAGGGAGAGGCACCACCAGCAGAAAACAGGAAGTTGTTATCCCCTGTACAGACAGTTGGTGAGACCCCATCTGGAATACTGTGTCCAGTTCTGGAGACCCCATCTCCGCAAGGACATAGACAGGATGGAGGCACTTCAGAGGAGGACAACTAAAATGATGCAGAGTCTGCAAGAGAAGCCATACAAGGAGAGACTAAAGGAGCTTAATATGTATACCCTTGAGGAAAGGAGGGAGAGGGGGGACATGATAGAAACGTTTAAGTACCTCAGTGGAATCAACAAAGTCCAAGAGGGTAGCATCTTTCAGAAAAAGAGATGTGCAAGAACAAGGGGACACAATTTGAAGATAGAGGGGGACAGCTCAGGGGCAATGTGAGGAAGTATTTTTTCACAGAGATGGTGGTGGATGTATGGAACAGCCTTCCTGAGGAGGTTGTGCGGTCTAAAACTGTGGGAGAATTCAAGAATGCATGGGACAGACATAAGACAATTTTTGTGAGGGGTAGGAAGAAATAGGCTGTTGGTTAAATAGGCCCTGCAGCTTATCCTCTAGGTAGGGAAATGGGCAGACTAGGTGGGCCAACCGGTCCTTATCTGCCGTCAAAGTCTATGTTTCTATGCTGTTTCGACTTTTTTAAGCCACTGGATTCTAGGTATTCCACAATTCTTTCCTTCAGTAGTGATTCCATTTCCCCACCACCGAAGTCAGGCTGACTGGTCTGTAATTGCCAGACACGTCTTTGCTACCACTTTTGTGAAGAGTGACTACATCTGCCCTCCTCCAGACCCACTCCCGTCTCCAGTGAGTGGTTGAGCAGGACTATCAGAGGTTCAACTAGCACCTCTCTGAGCTCCCTCAATATCCTTGGATGTATCCCATCTGGCCCCATTGCCTTGTCCACTTTCAAATTTTCAAGTTCATTTAGGACCCTCTCCACTGTAAATGGACTAGTGTTACCTCTCTACCATTGATGCCCCTGACACTTATCTGTGGACCCTCGCCTTCCCAAGCCTTCCTCTGTGAACACCAAACAAAGTATTTGTTCAGAATGTATGCTTTTTCCTGGTCCCCTTCCACACATTCCCCCCTTCCATTCTTAGCCTTATGCTCTCTTCTTTGGTCCTTCTCCTTTCGTTCACATACTTGAAATATGTCTTTTCCACAGTTTTTACTGCCTGTGTTATTTTTTCCCTGTTTGTGCCTTTGTGCTCCTGACTGCTTTCCCTGTTTCCCTCTGTTTCCCCTGATACACTACCCTATCCTCCTCTGTCTCCTTATACATCCTGATTGCTTTTTTGCCTTTACCTTCCCAGCCACCTCTTTTGAGACTCATAGTGGTCTCTTTTTCTTCTTGCTTTTGCTTACTTGCCCAATGCATAGGTTTGATGCCCTCATTATCCCCACTTTTAGTTTCACCCACTGTTCATCCACTCCACCTAAGTCATCCCTCCCTCACGATAACATCCCTGAGGCATTCCTCATCTTTGTAAAATCAGCCCTCCTGATGTCCAGGACCCTCGTCTTTGTGTGGTTCGCTTCTGCCACAGTTCTTCTATCGAAACACACTGTATGGTGATCACTGGCCCCCAGGTGGCCACCCACAGTGACTTCTGCAACACTGTCCCAGTTAGTGAGTACAAGGTCCGAAACTGCTCCACCACGAGTGGGCTCCCCCACAAGTTTCCTGAGGAACGCTCCCTGCAGGGGGTCCAGGATGTCTACTCCTAGCTGAAGCTGGGATGCTCCAATCTACACAGAGCAGATTGAAATCCCCCATCGGCAGCACCTCTCATTTGTCATCTTTTGGATGGCTTCCATTGGAGCCTTGTCCATCTCTCTCCCCTGTGCTGGAGGTCTGTAGATCACACCAGTAAGAATAGCGACTCCATTCCCTGTCTCTAGAGTGACCCACAGTACCTCCACTCCACCCTATGTTCCTTGTATCTCTGTTGCTTTTATACTATCCCTCATGTAAGGAGCCACTCCTCCCCCTTTCTTACCCACCCTGTCATTGAACAGAGTAAAGCCTGGTATGGCTATCACCTGGCAGTGGTTCTCATTGCACCATGACTCGGTAATGGCAACAATATCCAGATCAGCTTGTGTCATGATGGCCATTAGGTCCGGGATTTATTTTCCACACTTCGAGCATTTGCACACATGGCCATCCAAAAACAAGCCTGCTTGTCAACATCCCGTTGTCCCTTTTCTTCTTACCCCGCTGCCCTCATTCTCATCCCTCTTCATTTCTACTACTTTGTTTTTCTTATTATTAGATACCCTTGGGGATTTCCCTCCCTTAGAGTACTCCCTACTGTACACTTCAGCTTGCAAGGGGGGGCAGTTTATGTCTCCCTGATTCCTTCTGCTACTCCCCTTGGCTAGTTTAAATGCTCTCTGATGAAACATTTAAACCACTCAGTGAGGACTGTGGTTCCCCTCCAGGATGGATGCAGGCCATCTTCCCTGTATAGGCCTTTATCCCTCCAGGTGAGACCCCAGTCCCACATGTAGTCGAATCGTCCACTCTGCACCACTCTTTCAACCATTGTTTGAAGCACCTGGTATGGAGTACCCTATCCCCCCCCCCCATCGTAGTCAGACAGCACCTCAGAAAACACAACTGAGGCCGGCCTGCCGGCGCAGCGGTTGATTTCCGCTTGCGCGCCAGTGACCGGGTTCAGGAGCGAGCCCGGGAAGCTGGAGGACTGGCCGGGAGAGGCTGAGTGTCCCAGGACTGCCTGCCCTCCGGGGATGGGGAACCAGAGTCGCTCTTGTCTGACCCCAGGTGGAGACCCGAGGTACAACAAGTCAGATGCCTAACGGGAGGGGAAGGCGATGTGCCAGACATTGGCGCTCAAGCGCCTTGACGTCAGGGGACATGGTACATCACGAGAACACCGGAAAAAACATCTCGCGGCCTCCTAGTAGACGGAGCACCAGGCCCCGACCCTCAACGCCCCTACCTGCCCAGAGACAGCATCCAGACGAAAGATAGACATCTCGGGGTGCATGGGCCCCCACCCCATACCCCGCCTGGGGGTATAACCACGGCTCCATGGGGGATGGACTGCACTGGTCACCAGGTAGGTGAGCGAGGGCTGAAAAGGCCATAGGTGACTCCTGAAGAGATGGGGGCTGCGAGGAGGAGGGGAGCACAAGAAAACACAACTGAACATGCTATCTGCCTCAGACTCCTTCCCAACTCCCTGAACTCCTCCTCCTTCACTATCCTAACCTCATCCCTAGCCAGGTCATTAGTTCTTAGGTGGACAATGATGTCCATCTCTCCCTCCCGTCTTGCTGCACTAGTGATCCTTAGGATCTGCTTCCCATCCCTCGGAGCTGTGGCACTCGGTAAGCACATAACCTCCCTCACCCTCTACCTTCCTGCTCCCAAATCTATCCTCCCCCCTCACAATGGAGTCCCCTACCAGGAGTTGCTTCCTCCTCTTCTTGGGTCTTCTGCTACCCTCCCTGGGGACTTCACTATGAAGGAACCCCCACATGTTTCCTGGTCACTACCACAGGTGCCTCCATGGGACATTCCCACTCTGCCATAGCAGTGTAGGAATTCTGTAGTGGTACCATATGGGAGCTGTGCATCTGAGCCACCATAGTCCAGCCGCTCCTTGGCACCCTTTGAGGTAGTAGTGGAGGTAATGGTTAAGAGCACTCAGGTGTAAACCTGAAGAGCTGGGTTTGAATCCCACAGCCACCACTTGCATACTGTATGACCAAAAGCAAGTCACTTAAATTCCCCATGATACCAGGACACACCTGTAAACAACCCTTGGTTTAGTGTGTATTTCCTGGCCAAAACTTGTAAACAAACAAAAATACACAGAAAACAACAAACAAGATTTGATTACAAAGTTTTAACATGAGCTAACACATTTTAACGTAACCAACCAGACCCCTTGGGGGCTTACTAGAATCCCATTAGTATTAGTGTTAGTGTTAGGCAGGTAGAACAGGCAGCTGGTAAGGAGCTCATTTAGGGGCTTCTTACATAATGACATAATTGTTTACTCAGCTAGCCTGAGGGAAGGATGATTATGTCATTTAGAACTCTCACAGCATCATAACCAGTCAGCTGCTCTGGGAAGGTTTAGAATGTTCAGTTAGTTCATCAGTGACAGTGAGAGTGGCAGGAGCTCTGCCACTTGGGGCTCTGTGTTAGACAGCCCAGTGTTTCTCACCCTAGTTTGGATTAAATCTCTAGATTGCCAGTGAAGTGGTTGAGACCTTTCTTCAGCAGGATTCCTTGATTTTCACTCCAGAGAAGTGGAAGGGACTGCTAGTTCAGTAGCTCCAAAGGGCAATCCCCTGAAGGTCCTAGTGTGTTACAGCTGTCTTTGAGAAGGACTTTATGTGGAATTTCTGACAAGCTATTATGGAAAAGAGAGCGTCCTGTGTGTGTTGTTTCCATGCCTAGAGAAAGGAGCAACAAGTCTGTGAGTACAAAGGGAAAAAGGAGCTTTCTATGTTGTTCCCATGCCTAAAGGAAGGGGCAACTAATCTGTGAAAAAGGGTACTTCATGGGTTGTTTCCATGCCTAGAGGAAGGAGCAACTATTCGGTGAGTACTAAACTGGGAGACAAGTTCTCTAATTAGGGGTTTGTTCTGGGGTGTGTGCCCAAAGATAAGGTTAGGTCACACCTGTCAGGACCCCCGTACACCTAAGTGTGGAAATCTGAAGTAAAGTTTGGAGTCTTTAGCATTTCAGTGCGGAATGAAGGCTTCTGTGGTGTAACCCTGAAGGAATTGCAGAGACTGTCGGTTGGGGCAAAGGTTGGGAGGAACGTTGTGGAAGCTTACAAGGTAGGGCTGTTTCGTTGATGGGGACCAGGTTACCCTGAGCAAAGGTCATTGCTGCAGGATGAGGTGGGTGATAACAATCATTTGCATACACCTACGGGAAAATAAGATATTCTGAGCGTGTGGCACAGTCAACAGGTATACATTCTTGGGAAATGGAATTGTTTCGGGTGTGTGGCACAGTCCATGAGCATACACCAAGGGGAAGAGAAAGGAACTGCTTCTGTAGAGAACTGTATTGCCTAGCAAGAAGAGTTGTGGAAAATGTACTTGCTTGCCATGACGGACCCTTGGGGGTCCATTGATGCTTTAGTAGCATCTGTAATAAAGCCATACTGTACAATTCCAGCTACTGCACTGGATAATCTGATCATTGCTTCTGTGTGGAATTAATGGGACCCCTCAGCAGTTAAATCTAGCATACACCTAGCATCCTCTCCCCTGGACCTGGCTGTAGTTACAAATGTTCATTTTTGGTTATTGTACCCCAACCCCTTCCTCTAGATAATGAGCCTGGTATACATCCTAAAGCTAGAGGGTGGTACCAATCTAAGTAGTTCTGCCAAAAGTAAATGGTATGCCATATGTGGGTACTAGTTTTGTAACGGGGGATGTCCAACTTGCCAAAAGTGGCGTGGGGGTTACAAAAAATGGGGTATCATCCAAAGGGATATGTTTTGGGTGAGAGGTAAATGCTGAGGGTGTGTCTAGGATCTTCCTGTCTGTTGGTGGTGTACCCAAACAGAAGATTGTTGCCAGAAAAGCAAAGTCTGTGCCAAGGAAAACACCGCATGAGAATATGTTGCTGCCTGTGTTTCTGTGAAAGAAAGTGGAAAAAAATGTGCTGCTTGTGTGTTTAAACTGGGAAAAAATGAACTGCTGAGTTGGGAAATGATCGCCCTTGCCTTGCATTTAAAGCACTTAAAAAACTGTTGAAAGTTGCAAATTCCAGGAGAAAAGTATTTGTGTACTTAAATAACTGCCCTTTCTAAGTGCCCAGAAAGTTTCAAGTGTGTACTGTAAAAACTGGGGGAGTCGCTAAGGAAAATGCACCAAGAACTGTGTGAAAATGCCTTAAAAGTGCTTTGCCCCACTGAAATTGCCAGCCGAGAAAAAAAGTGGCAGTTTGCGTTTTAAATTTAGCTCAGAAAATTGTTTAAGATGACTGAAATGTCTAAACCACTGAACTACTGCCTGCCAGACTGCCTTAGGGATAGTGCCTTAGGATTCTAGCTTAGCCACAAAGTCAAGTGCCCTAGCCTTTGGCCTGTACATAGACTTTGATGGCAGATAAGGACCGCTTGGCCCATCTAGTCTGCCTATTTCCCTACCTACAGGATAGGCCACAGATCCTAGTTAACCAACAGCCTATTTCTTCCTACCCCCCCACAAGAATTGCCTTATGTCTGTCCCATGCATTCTTGAATTCTCCCACAGTTTTAGATCCCACAACCTCCTCAGGAAGGCTGTTCCATGCATCCACTACTCTCTCTGTGAAAAAATACTTCCTCACATTGCCCCTGAACCGCACCACCCATCTTTAAATTGTGTCCCCTTGTTCTTGCACATCTCTTTTTCTGAAAGATGCTACCCTCTTGAACTTTGTTGATTCCACTGAGGTACTTAAAATTTCTATCATGTCCCCCCCCCCTTTCCTCAAGGGTATACATATTAAGCTCCTTTAGTCTCTCCTCGTATGGCTTCTCTTGCAGACCCTGCACCATTTTAGTTGCCCTCCTCTGGACTGCCTATATCCTGTCTATGTCCTTGCGGAGATGGGGTCTCCAGAACTGGACGCAGTACTCCAGATGGGGTCTCACCAACTGTCTGTACAGAGGGATAACAACTTCCTGTTTTCTGCTGGTTATGCCTCTCCCTATGCACCCCAGTATACCCCCAGCCTTCCCTACTGCCTTCTCATATTGCTTGCTAACCTTAAGGTCATCTGCTATCATTACCCCCAGGTCCATTTCCTTTTTTGTTGTTACTACCTCCCCCCCCATTGTGTAGTCTTCCCCTTGGTTCTTGTTTCCCAGGTGCATTATTTTGCACTTCTTTGCACTGAATCCTAGCTACCATACTTCTGACCATTCCTCCAACCTTGCCAAGTCCCTTTTCATCCTTTCCACGCCTCCTTGTGTATCAACCCTGTTGCAGATCTTTGTGTCATCTACAAAGAAGCATACTTTTCCTTCCAGTCTGTCTGCAATGTCACTTATAAAGACATTAAAAAGGACTGGACCCAGTACTGAACCCTGTGGTACCCCACTAGTAACCCCTCTTTCTTCAGAGTGGACTTCATTTACAATTACCTTCTGTGTCCTGTTGTCCACCCAATGTTTTACCCAGGCTACCACCCTGGGACCCACTCCCAGGCTGGTTAATTTGACTATTAATCTTTTGTGTGGGACTGTGTCAAATGCCTTGCTAAAGTCTAGGTAGGCCATGTCCACAGCCCCTCCCTGGTCTACTACTTTGGTCACCCAGTCAAAGAAATCTATTAGATTTGTCTGACATGGCCTTCCGCTGTGAACCCATGCTGCCTTGGGTCCTGTGCCCCACTGGCCTGTAGGTACTCAACAATTCTTTCCTTCAGAAGTGACTCCATCACTTTCCCTACCACAGAGGTCAAACTGACAGGTCTGTAGTTTCCTGCCTCTGTCTTGGTCCCACTTTTGTGAAGGGGAATCACATCCGCCTTCCTCCAGTCCTCGGGTACCACACCATCCTCCCATGATTTATTAAAAAGAGTAGCCAGTGGTTTCACTATTTTCCCCCTTAATTCTTTTAGAATTCTGGGGTGAATTCCATCAGGCCCCATTGCTTTGTCCACCTTCAGTTGTAGGAGTTCTTGCAGAACCCTTTCTTCTGTGAAAGGATTGGGATCAACACCCCTATCAAGAGTGCTTCTGTTAATTGGATTAGGCACTTCCACCTCCTCTTTTGTGAATACTGAGCAGAAATATTCATTCAGTATCCCTGCTTTTTCACTGTTCCCCTCTGCCCACCCACCGTTCACTCGATTCAGCCTCACTATCCCTCCCTTTGTCTTTCTACGCTCACTGATGTACCTATAAAAGGTTTTATCCCCCTTCTTAACCGAGTTGGCTATCTTTTCCTCAGTTTGGGCCTTTGCTATTCTGACTTCCTTCACTGCTTCCTTCTGTCTTAACTGGTACAGCTCTCTGTCCTGCTCCTTCTGTGTTTTCTTATACTTCTGGAATGCTATATTTTTCTCCCTGACTTTCCCAGACACCTCTTTTGAGAACCATAGTGGCTTTTTCTTTCATTTTGATTTGTTTATTTGCTTCACACACAGGCTTGTTGCCTCTGTGATGGCAGTTTTGATGATTCTCCATTGTTGCTCCACCCCTCCTTCTAGCCTATTTGCTAGTGCTTTTCTGAGACACTCTCCCATCTCGCCAAAGTCAGCCCTCCTGAAGTCCAGTACCCTCACTTTTGTGGCTTGACTCTGTAGCTGAGTTGCGTGAACCACACTGTTTGATGGTCACTTGTTCCCAGATGGCAACCCACTTCTAGATCAGATCCTCTCACTGCCCCCATTTGAGAGTACAAGGTCTAAGATTGCTCCCTCACGAGTGGGTTCTGAAACTAGCTGTCTGAGGCCTGCCATCTGTAGGGCATCGAGAATGGCCCTGCTCTTGGATGTGGCTGCAGCAAATGTGCTCCAGTTAACATCTGGCATATTCAGGTCCCCCATCAACAGTATCTCCCCTTTCTCTGCCATCCTAAGAATGCCTTCTATCATATCCTTGTCCATTCCCTCCCCTGACATGGGGTCTGTACTAACCCTGTGCGGATTGTGGTGCCCTTTCCAGTCTCCAAGGTGACCCACAGTGCCTCTTCTCCTCCCTGTTTATGCTTTTGTTCTGTTGCTTTTATCCCTTCCTTTACATAGAGACTACTCCTCCCCTCTTCTCCCCTGCCTGTCTCTCCTGTAGGTTATGTACCCTGGTATGTTAACATCCCAGTCATGATTCTCTGTGTACCATGTTTCTGTGACTGCTACGATATCCAGGCATCCCTCTTCCATCAAGGCCACCAGCTCAGGGAGCTTGTTGTCCAGACTATGGGCATTGGTACTCATTACCTTCCATTTCCTGATGGCCTTACTCCTTTTTGCCGCATCCCTGTCCTTCTTGCCTTTGTCACTTTCCCCATTTACCCCTGCCCATCTCCCTATCGACACCTCTATGTTGGTGTTTACCGCACTTACTACCGTGATTTTTTTGGGGGGAGGCGAGGATTTCCCTGCTCCTTTCCAGTGCCTCCCCCCTTGGCTAGTTTAAATCCTTGCCAATGAAGCATTTAAACCTATCACCTAGGATCCTGGTTCCCCTTCTGGACAGATGCAGCCCATCATGCCAGTATAGGCTTGCATCACTCCAGGTGGGCCCCCAGTTCCCAATGAAGCCAAATCCCTGAGCTCCACACCAGTTTTTCAACCACTGATTGAATCCCATAGTGCGGAACACCCTAGCCTCTGCTATGCCATAGATGGGCAGCACCTCCGAGAAGGTTACTGTGCATGCTACTTGTCTAAGACCCCTTCCCAATTCCACAAACTCTTCCTGCACTTCTCTAATTCCTTTCTTAGCCAGGTCATTTGTCCCTAGGTGGACAATGACATCCAGCTCCTCCTGTGCAGCTGCTCCAGCAATCCTGAGGATTCACTCCTGTCCTCAAGCCATGGCGCCAGGCAAGCACCCCTCCCTCTCCCTTCCTCCCCCAGTTCTACCTTCCTAACAATGGAGTCCCCACCAGGAGTTGTTTCCTCTCCTGTGGGGTCCCCTCCACCCTCCTGTGGGTCTCCTTTGTGAAGGTTCCCAGCATTCTCCTTCGGTCTCCACTGCGGGTGCCTCATAGAGGAACCACACTTTGCCAGAATGACATAGGAATTGTGGAAGGCACAACTGAGGGATGCGCCTCTTCCACCACCCTCACCCTCCCTGAGCCCACTGTGGTCCAACCGCTCTCTTCTTGGCAACCTCTGAGGCAACGCAGTGGCACTGGTGGTCCCTGGATGGAAGAGGAGGTCCCACAAATCCTGGCCAACTCAGCCTGGACATAAGCAACCTCCTCCCTCAGCCCAGAGAGGTGCCTGCAGATGGGACAACACCGCATCCTCCAGAACATCTCCCGGAAGACTGCTGCTCCACAGCCACTGCACCGCACCACTCCCATCATGTCTTATTTCTGGCCCCTTAACTGTTTGAAATCCTTACTCTTTCCTCTATTTTTTTTCTCTCTCTACTTACTTTCTGCCTGTGTGCCCTTTAAGCACCTGATTGTCCTGTTCTGAGACAAGAATATTCTGTATTTCTCAGTAGACCCCTTACTTGTTCAGAGGCAGACCTCCAGCAGCTAGAGGGGGCCGGAGAGCTACTCTTGCCCTTCAAGGATGGTGGAACTTTGGCGGCTCTGTGATCATTCACTTCCTGCTCCCAAACAGGAAGTTCCTGTTGTCAGTCAAATCCTGTGCCTATAAAAGTAGAACTAGCTTTGGGGGGAGGGAAGGAGGGCAATATAGTCCCAGTAGAGAAGTCTAGTCACACAGCAGTCCTTCCTCCTGGTGTCTTCTGCCAAGCTACTAGCAGAATCTTTCTAAGGCAGTCTTTAAATTTAGCTTCCTTCTAGCTAAGCCATTCCCCCTACTTACTAGATCTTTCTACAAATAATTTAAACTGCACAGCTATCAAGTCCTTTCAATCACCTGAGATTCACACCTGGATAACTGTTCAGATAACCATCCAGTTCAGTTAACTTAGACAAACACACACTTTTTTTTTTGTTTGTTAGTTGTTTTTTTTTTACACTAAATTAAAGGTCCAAGTACAAGTGATCTGCTTCTTTAGTCCCAGTAGAGAAGTCCAGTCACACAGCAGTCCTTCCTCCTGGTGTCTTCTGCCAAGCTATACAATTGCAAATTTCTTTTTGTAATCTGTCTGCCACAAAGGACACAGGGTTAGCGTGACAGGGACTTAGAGCCAGCTAAATTGCTCAAGTGGTCTGCAGTTATCTGCTCTTTGCTCTAAAGACTGTCTATTCTTCCTTACCCTTAACTCCACCTGTACCACCCACTGATTTAACTTGCTCTTTTTGTCCCCTCCACCCCCAGCCTCCTTTTGTTTCTGCTTGCCTTATCTAACCCCTCACCTCTTCTACCTTTCAGCTGAGAAGCCCCGAGCAAGCGGTTTCCTTTGGCCGCTTAGCCATCGAGGTGCAGCTCTCCTATGGCTGCACTCCAGTTGCTGCTGCATGTCTCCTGGATCTCAGACGCACCTCCACCGGTTGTGAAGGCATCCAGCTTGACTCTGCTTGAGCCCAGCTTTCCTGGACAGTTGAGAAGCCCTGAGCGGGTGGTCTCCTTCGGCGGCTCAGCTATTGAGGTGCGGCTCTCTTACGGCTCCCCTCGAGCTGCTGCTGCACATCTCCCGGACCTCAGATGCACTTCCGTTGGCCATGAAAGCATCCAGCTCAGCTTCGCTTGAGCCCTGCTTCCCTGGACAGGTATGGTAGTTCAGATTTTCTCGCTACCATTTCAAAATTGGGCGCCAGAGGTTTTTCTTCCTCTGACTGGCCACCCATATTGATGGTAACTCCTGACTGGGTGCCTTTTGAATACTGAACTCTGCTCAAGCTTTCACCAGTGTAATTACCTGCGTTAATTTAGGATTACAGCTCTTTCAGGAAACTGTTTTTTAATGTTACTGTATGCCTAATATTTCTGAAAACTATCTACCTAGACAGTTCAAGAATAAAGCCGATTTGTGTTGCTTAGAAAATTGTTTAAAATTACTGAAATGTCTAAACCACTGAACTATTGCCTGCTAGACTGCCTTAGGGATCACGCCTTAGGATTCTCGCTTAGCCACACTGTCAGTGTCCGAGCCTCTGGCCTATACAATTGCAAATTTCTTTAGTAATCTTCTGCCACAAAGGACACAGGGTTAGCATGACAGGGACTTGGAGCTAGCTAAATTGCTTAAGTGGTCTACAATTATCTGGTCTTTAACTTCTGCCCTAAATACTGTCTATTCTTCCCTAACCTTAACTCCACCTGTACCACCTGTCACAGCCCCACTCAGCAGGTCAGGCTCTCTGCTCCCACAGTGCCAACCTCTGTGCACAGTATTGTGAACAGCTAACAGAACAGGGTAACCCTCCTGTCTGTTTTGTGGGTCCGAATCACCTTTGGTCTCAAGTTCTGGAGGGATTCAAACTGTGAACCTTATGCTAGCGTACCCAACTATACAGGCTCAGATAATTCTGCTCTTTGGGGAATGCCAGATATCTTTCGCCAAGGGCACCTAACCAGGTATACAAAATGAACCCTTAAAAACTCTATGAAAGACCTTAGGAAAATTCTTACCTTTTCCCACTGTGGTATTACCATTAAGCTTATGACCAGTGTCAACTTTAACCATGTATGCTTCACATGCAATAGAAAGAATTTCAAAGGCACTCCAGGTAGTCTTTTTAAAATAAGAGATTTACTAAGAAAATGAATAAAAATATGTAAAATGTAAACACAGAACAATATACCACAAAGCATACAATCACTTAAAAGAAAACAAATACAAGTACAAATTCCTACTAATGTATACCTCTCACAGTGCTAAGTTAGGAGTTGTTCTTTCTTCAGAGTCCAGTTGGAATGTGTGTCTAAAGATCAGCCACAGCATAGTTAAAAACTGTCTTTGAACCTGCCTCTTCCATGATGTCACCTACCTCCTCCCCGTTTATTAAAAATTATACGACCAGGATGTCTTATCACTCAGGAGGTATTTTAAATAGGTGACATCAGCTAAAACTCATTTCTCAATATAACTTCTTAATTAAGTCTTTCCTTTGATCTAGTATAGTTTCCTGCTTCTCAAGACATCACAGGGAATTTTACAGCTCTGCAGTTTTCTCACTTAGCTGTCATACAGCTTTCTAACACCAGTTGAAATTAACTGTTCTTCCTCTGAAGACATCATAAAATGGATATTTTAGTTCCTGGCTTCAAGGCAACACAGATCATAACCACGGCTATAAAATGCGACTTGGAAGTTAATCACATTACAGAGATCTACTGTTTAACATATCCTGTCATTCAGAACTGAAACCGGGGGGGTGGGGGGTGTCATCCCAGGAGCACAGGATGTCTCATGAGAAACACTCAATAACACATTTTTATATTACAAAAATAATTGAGTGATCAGAACCAGCTGGCCAAGCATCACAATCCTCCCTACCTAGACTAAATTTGGGAGATCTGTCTCCTGCATGGCATAAGCTTCCCAAATCAGTCCACTCCTCATAGACGCTCGACAAGCCATCTGAGTTCTGTTTTTTTCACTCCAGCCCTATGTAAGATTGTCATGTCATACCCTTGCAAAGCAAGACTCCATCTTAACAATCTACCATTAGTTTTTCCCATTTGCATCAGCCAAACCAGGGGGTTGTGGCCAGTTTGTACCACAAAATGCTGCCCATATAAGTATGGCTCTAGCTTCTTTAGGTCCCACACTGTGGCAAGACACTCTTTTTCCACAGTAGAGTATGCCCACTCCATGGGAAGTAACTTTTTACTCAGGTACACTACCAGGTGATCTTTCCCTTGGTTGGATGTCTGACTCAGTACTGCCCCAATACCCATGCCTGAGGCATCAGTTTGAACCACAAAGGGTCTGCTATAGTCAGCACTTGTCAGTACAGAAGCACTGCACAGTGCCTCCTTCAGTCAGGTAAAAGCTTCCTCATAGGCTGGTCCCCAGGCAATTTCTTTGGCATCCTTTTCTTTAACAGGTCAGATAGAGGAGCAGCCAGGGCACTGTAATTGGGTACAAATTTCCTATAGTACCCTGCTGTCCCTAGAAAACTCCTGACCTGCTTCTGTGTTTCTGGTCTGGGCCACACCTGGATCACCTCTATTTTTATTTGGTTAGGACAGAGCTGTCTCCGGCCTACCACATGCCCAAGGTATGCCACTTCTCCCATGGCCATCTGGCACTTCTCAGCTTTGACAGTGAGCACGGCCCTCTGTATCCTGCCCAGCACTTCCCTAAGGTGGGACAGGTGTTCCTCCCAGCTGGCACTAAAGATGGCAATGTCATCCAGGGATGCCATGGCGTACTCCTCAGCACCATTTAACACCTGGTTCACCAATCTTTGGAAAGTGGCCAGGGCGTTCTTCATTCCAAAAGGCATTACTTTAAATTCAAATAAGCCTAGCGGAGTGATGTAGGCCGACCTCTCCCTAGCTCTGTTAACTCTACCTGCCAATACCCCTTGATCAGGTCAATAGTCGTAAGATAGGTCGCCCCTTCCAACTTGTCCAGGAGTTCATCCATCCAGGGCATCGGGTGGGCATCTGACTTTGTGACTGCATTCAGTCCATGATAGTCCACATAGAAATGAGTAGAGCCATCTGGCTTGGGCACAAGCACTATGGGTGAGGCCCAGGGGCTGTGGGATCTCTAGATTACCCTAAATCCAGCATCTCCTCCACTTCCCTCCTAATGTCCTTTTGGACACCCTCTGACACCCTATATGCTGTCCGCCGTATGGGTGTCTGTGTCTCTGTCTCCACATCATGCGTTGCTAAGGGGATTAATCTAGGCTTGGTGCTAAACAATGGGGCAAAGTCTGCTAAAACCTCCCTTACTTCCTGGATCTTGTCTAGGGCCAGCTGGGGAGACAATTTTACTGCCTCCACACAGGACTCCCGCTTGCTTTCTTCCAGCAAGTCCAGAATGGGGTCTCCTTCATCCGTCCCCTTCCCAGGACTACACACTGCAAACACCATGTAAGCCATATTAGCATATCGCTTCATCATGTTGACATGGTACATCCTTTCTGTCTATCTTCCATCAGGTAACTCTATAATATAATTCACGTCATTTACCTTCCTAACTAATTTGTACAGTCCTGCTCACTCAACCTGCAGCTTGTCTTTCTGGACCGGAATAAGGATCATGACTTCCTGACCCACCATGTCCGAGCCAACTCTGGCTCTGCAGTCGTACCACACTTTTTGTTTCTGTTGGGCAGCTGCCAGGTTGCTCTGGGCTGTCCCCATAAGCTCCTTCATCCTTTCCCTAAACCTAAGGAAGTAATTCTCTATGGGAGTTCCCTGGGTGGTGTGCTTGCCTTCCCAGTCCTCCCGGATCAAGTCTAGGGGCCCACGTTCCCGGCGTCCATATAAGAGTTTGAAGGGTGAAAATCCTGTATACTCTAGGGGCATCTACCTGTATGCAAACAACAGGTGGGGAAGGTATTTCTCCCAGTCCCTCCCATGCTGTTCAGCAAACGCCCAGAGCATTGACTTCAGGATACCATTAAATCTTTTCACAAGCCACAAGTGGCTTGCCGGTGATATGATGTTGTGCATCGCCGCACCACCCCACACTTCTCCTACAAACATTTCATCAGGTCCGACATGAAGGAACCCCTTCAATCGGTGATAACCTCCTGCAGAAACCCAACACGGGAGAAAATCCCAAGTAAGGTATCTGCCACTTTGTCTGTCTTCAGGGAGGATAGGGCAACTGCCTCTGGGTACCAGTTGGCATAATCCACCACAGTCAGGCTGAATCTCTTCCCTGAGAAACTGGGGGTATTTAAAGACCCCACAATATCCATTCCCACCCTCTGGAAAGGCCCCTCCACTATGAGCAATGGAATTAGGGCACCTTGGGTTTTCTTGCTTTCCTTCCCTATTTCTTGGCACTGGTGACAAGACCTGCAGTACTCCTTCACCTGCTGGGTGAAGTTGGGCCAATAGAAATTCTGTGCCAACTGCTGCGTAGTGCGTGCGATTCCCAGATGACTAGACAAGGGAATATCATGTGCAATCTTGAGCAACTGCTCACGATACCCCTGGGGACGACAAGCTGCCTGCCCAACACCCTTCCCTCTGTCTGCACAGCCTGAGTATACATCAGTCCATTTTCCCAATAAACCTTATGTTTGCCGTCACCTCCTTGTGCTCCATCAGAGTCTGCCCAAGCCATCAGCTTCTCTAGACTAGTGTCACTTTTCTGAGCAGTTGCAAACTCCTTACGCATTCTCAAGGTATGGGACAGGTCCCCTTCAGTCTCTGAACTAGGGTCCCTAACACTAGCATCAGGGCACTCAGTATCACTGTCATTCCTAACCCTCTGACAATGGGTCACCTCCCCTTTGGAGTAATCCTCTGTAGATGTGTGGTTAACTGCTACTGGGGAAATTTCTACCCCTTTTTCATAAGTCTCCATATCAGGAGACACAGGCTGGGGAACCAGCCTTCCAGTGGTTTCCACAATGGCTTCTGTGGGGTCCAGGGAACTGCAATTTTCCCTTGCCGCTTGGCTATGGGTAACTGCACACACCATCCCGTTTGAGATTGTTGCCAAGGTTGACGTCCACTGCTAATATTTTGGCTACAGCCACCTGTTGCACAGTTCATAGGTTATTCAGAGCTGAAAAGACCGAGGTCCATATTGCTCGCCATATGTTACTTATAACTCTTGATGGAATTTAAACACAAATAAGCATCCAGTCGATTTTTAAAAAGATCCATACTCTCACTTGCAACCACTTCCAAGGGCAGACCATTCCATATCTTAGAAACTCTAACTGAAAACCAAGAGCTTCTCTGTTTAGTTCTACAACATTCCACTTTTAACTGCAGTGGATGAGCTCTGGTTTCATATACCACCTCTCTGAGTGCTAGACCTAAAGTTCCCATAATCGATCATCATGTAAGGCTCTGTAAACCATACACAAATCCCCCCTCATTCTACGAAACTCCAGAGTATAAAGCCCGAGTTTCCGTAGTCTGTCATTATACTCCATTCCCCTCATTTATTGATTCTTTTAGTTGCCCTCCTCTGAACTCTCTCAAGGGCATTTATAGAACCCTTATATCCTGGTGCCCAAAACTGAGCAGAGTACTCTTTTCTAGCCCCCGGTTGTGTATTTCTCACCCTTTTGGACACTGTCTGGCAATATGCCCAGTTTCTTTACACAACCAACATTCGTTTATTTTCTCAGAGAAACCTTTTCTCTGAAACCTGGGGCTAACTGGTTTCGGTGGAGACAGTGAGGGTTTTAGCTGCCCTGAAGGTGCACTTTTCCCCTTCTGCACTGCCACACCCACCCCATTTGCTCTCAGAGCAGGTCTGCTCCTGGCATAGCGGTCCGAGAATTCAGCAGCCTCTTGCACTGTTTTGGGATCTCGGTCCTTCAGCCAGGTTTTCAGCTCTGCTGGCATGCCTAGAAAAAACTGTTCTAACAGAATCACATTTTCAATTTTATCTACAGAGTTTGCTTCATTTCCTTCCCACCAATGTTTTAAAAACTGATGTTGTTTCATGGCTAGCTCCTCGTAGCTCATGTCAGGGCTTCTCCTGAGCTTACAGAATTTAGCTCTGCATGATACAGCAGTTAATTCAATTTTTTTAACAGTGCAGCTTTAAGTTTGCTGTAATCATTACTGTCCTCATTGTCCATTTGACCCAATGCATCTCAAGCTTTCCCGGTAAGTAGCGGGGATAGCTGGAAGCTCCAGGACTCCTAGGAATTTTAGCCTGAATACAAACTTTTTCAAAATAATTTAAAAAGGCAACCATATCCTCCCCCTCTTTAAATTCAGCTATCAATATGGAATTCAATTTGTAACCCAGTCCTGTAGTTCCAGTTAAACCCAAGCCACTTACCTGCTCTGGTGCTGGTGGTTGGAGTCATAGCTTCTCCAGTTCATGTTCTAATAAATGCACAAAGTTTAACAAATAAGTTTGATGAGTTCAAGCTTCTTCTTGGGATGAACAACATTCATATTGCCCTTATTACTGAGACCTGGTGGGATGCCAATGATTCTTGGGATAAAAATATCCAGCGATACAATCTTCATCTCAAAAACAGAGAGCACAGAAAAGGTGGTGGGGTCGCCATATATGTACATCAAACAATAGACAGTGAAGAGATCTCTGATGGTACTGATTTTGAAACCCTTTGGGTGAAAAAAAAAACTATATGGGCCCACCATTTATTCTTGGTTTAGTATATAGACCTCCTTCTATGACTCCAGAAAATGATGATAAACTATTACATTATCTTACAAATCTCGATCCATCCAAAAATTATGTGATCATGAGGGATTTTAATTTAAACAGTGTTAATTGGGTCCATGCATCTGCATCTATCAAAGCAGATCGATGCTAAGTAGAATTATTCAATGCGATAGGATTAGAACAATTGGTCCAACACAATACTAGGAATAATAAAATATTAGACCTTATATTAACAAATATTGCCCATTGTGTAACTCAAATTGATGTAAAAGCACCACTAGGTAATAGTGACCATAATACTGTTAACTTTCTAATTACAGAAAGCAAAACCTTACCAACTACAGGGGTAACCAGAGTTTTAAATCTTACCAAGGCTAATTCTGAAAATATGAAAAGTACCATATGCTGTTGGGATTGGCAGGTATTATTTAGAAACTTAACAGTAGAGGCTAAATGGCATCTTTTGGTTAACAAATTAAAGGACTTAATCAAAACAAATATTCCAACTAAAAATAAGTATGATTCTAAACATAAACCTACACCAGGATGGATGTCCCCTAGAATAAAAGCTCTAATTAATAAAAAGAATAAACTATATAAGCAAATTAAAAAGGGATTTACGCATCTTAATTTAAAATATAGGGAATTACTAAAAACTATAAAAATTAAGATAAGACAGGAAAAAACTCAAGTTGAGCTTATGTTGGCATTAAGGGTGAAAGCCAATAATAAAACTTTTTTTCCTACGTAAATAAAACTAAAGGCAATTCTAAGACCATAGGCCCATTCACTACACAATCAGGCTATGTTGCAAATAAACCCGAAATAGCAGTTATACAGAATCAATATTTCTCTGCAGTATTCAATACTATTTCCCAAGGCAAAACAAAATAATTGGAGGGTTCTATGTCAGGCCGACTTGTGATTCAGCCCAAAGATGTCTTGCATAGACTTAAAGGAATAAATATCAATAAATCCCCCGGCCCAGATGATATTCATCCAAGGGTATTGAAGGAACTCACAAATGAGATTTATTTACCCTTGACTAATATATTTCAACACTCCCTAGATACAGGGGAAGTCCCAAATGATTGGAGGGTGGAAACAGTCATCCCTATACATAAAAAAGGCCCTACGAACAAACCTAAGAATTTTAGACCCATTAGTCTTACATCACTGATTGGGAAAATTTTGGAACAGTTTATTAAGGACTTCATTTTGGAACACATAAATCATAGTGAACTCACTGATAGTTTTCAACATGGCTTTACCAAATCAAGATCATGTTTAACCAACTTATTAACTTTTTATAATAAGGTAACCAAAGCAATTGATAATGGCAATAGAGTGGATTTAGTATTTATTGATTTTGTAAAGGCTTTTGATAAGATCCCGCATTTTGAGCTTATCAACGTCCTAAGGGAAGCTAAACTAGATACAAATATTGTAAATTGGATTGTAAATTGGCTCAGAAATAGGAAGCAAAGAGTTGTCATAAATGGGGTACTTTCGAGATGGTCCCTTGTGGCTAATGGTGTTCCCCAGGGATCAGTGTTGGATCCTTGTCTATTTAATATTTATATTTCATCTTTAAAATCAAATGAAGATAATATTTGGCTGTTAAAATTTGCAGACGATTGTTGCATAGGCTCTAGTATCAATAAAAAGGATGAAAGTATTACTCTACAAAATTTTTTAGACAAAGTTACAAACTGGGCCCATGGGAGAAAGTTAACATTGAATAATGATAAATGTAAGGTAATGCATTTGGGAAAGCATAACCAATACTTTCAATATAAGTTGGGGAAGGAACTACTACACCAAACTTTTGAAGAAAAGGATCTTGGCCTACTCATTACCCCTGATTTAAAATTTAATTCACATTGTACTAGACAAGTTAAAAAGGCAAATCAGAATCTGAATTGTATATTCAGACATGTGGCCAGTCGGTCATTGGAGGTGTTATTACCATTATATAATGCTTTGGTCAGACCTCATCTTGAATATTGCATACAAGTATGGTACCTCTGTATTAAGGATGACGTACATAAAATTGAAATAGTTCAGAGTAGGGCTATAGTAGGGATGAAAGGTAAAACTTATGAGGATAGGTTAAAAGCCTTGAACTTATACACTTTAAGGTACAGAAGGCAGAGGGGGAGATCTGTGTCTTATTTATGGTCTATTACAGGATTCAACCCTTATTAAGGGGACAGCATTAACAGAATCCGAATTTAGACTTAGCAGCCGTAAACATAAAAGACAGCTATTGAGCAGAAAATGGCATTCACTAAAGAGAAAAAATCAGTTTAGTGTGAGATCAGTCCCAATATGCAACACTCTTCCTACATTTGTGGTAGAAAGTCCAAATATGGATCTATTTAAATCCAATTTGGATCTAGTGATGTCAGATTCAGACAAATATGTACAAATATAGGCAAGCGATCAAATGGCAAGCATTATGGACTCATTGTCTTCTCACTTGAAATACCTATGAAACCTATGTTGCCTCTGGAGCTCAAGCTCCTCACGGTCCGCATCTCGCTGTTCACGGTCCCTCTTCTCCTCTGCAGCTCACTGGCACTCACACTCCTCACTGTTCACAATACCTATTCTTCTCTGAAGCTTGCTGGCACTCATATGCCTCAAGGTCAGCCTCCCGCTGCTCCCCGTTCTCTCTTCTCCTGGAACTCCAGCTCCATTCTGCGCAACTCAATCTGCAGCCTGAGTACTTCTGGCTCCAGAATACTGGTGACCTTTCCCTACTGCTGTGGCCCTTCACTGGCACTGGCCCTGCTGCCTTCCTCATCAGATCTGGACACTGCACTGGCCGCTACCATCAGGGCATCCACGAGGTTCTGCTTGGTGGCTTTCACCTCGTACAGGACTCCTCTGTCTGTGCAAACTGCTTTAAGTAGTCTACAGTGTGCCCGCTGTTGTTGCAAGCCATCTTCTTCCCTAACTACGGCTACTCTAACTTGCACTTAAGAAAAAAAAACAGGCAGGAACTTGACTGTAAGCCAAGTGATATAGTTCTGTTTCCTTTTTTCAAAAAAAAAAATCATTGCCTTGTTTTGCAAGCGAGCTGACAGTATTAAGCTGACACACTGAACACTAAAAGCTTGTATTACCAAAATTATGCACACCGCTGCCAACCAATCTGTCACAACCCCACTCAGCAGGTCAGGCCCTCTGCTCCCACAGTGACAACCTCCGAGTGCAGTACTGTGTACAGTTAACAGAACAGGGTAGCCCTCCTGTCTGTTTTGTGGGTCCAAATCACCTTTGGTCTCAAGTTCTGGAGGGATTCAAACTGTGAACCTTATGTTAGCATACCCAAATATACAGACTCAGATAATTCTGCTCTTCGGGGAATGCCAGATATCTTTCTCCAAGGGCACCTAAGCAGGTATACAAAATGAGCCCTTAAAAACTCTATGAAAGACCTTAGGAAAATTCTTACCTTTTCCCACTTTGGTATTACCATTAAGCTTATGACCAGGGTCAACTTTAACAATATATGCTTCACATGCAAAAGAAAGAATTTCAAAGGCACGCCAGGTAGTCTCTTTAAAAAAAGAGGTTTACTAAGAAAATGGATAAAAATATGTAAAATGTAAACACAGAACAATATACCACAAAGCATACAATCACTTAAAAGAAAACAAGTAAAAGTACAAATTCCTACCAACATACAGTTAGACTTTTTCTATCTAATGTATACCTCTTACAGTGCTAAGTTAGGAGTTGTTCTTTCTTCAGAGTCTAACAGGAATGTGTGTCTAAAGATCAGCCACAGCATAGTTAAAAACTGTCTTTGAACCTGCCTCTTCCAAGATGTCACCTAGCTCCTCCCTGTTTATTAAAAATTATACAACCAGGATGTCTTATCACTCAAGAGGTATTTTAAATAGGTGACATGAAAAATTACTCACCACAGTAATCTCCTTTCTTCCATGGGGTCCTTTAGCATCAGCAACTTTTTTACACTTAGCTGGCTAGGTGCAATTGCCTTTAAGAGAGATTTAATGAGCGTAGAGCCAAGCCAACCAAAAGACAGGAAGGGGTGTGAACTGAGTGAGAGCTGTTGACTGCTTCAGAATTTTTTCAAGGAAAAACCGAGGGCAAATGCCCCAAAAAAGAATTAACAGGATTCAAAAAACATGCAAATGTCCAAAAGTGGAAATAGAAACAACAGCAACACGAGGTTAAAACTCATCAATTAGAAACGACAAATTTGGTAAAAGGTGACATAAGAGCCCTTCTCTGACAGGTGAATCGGGGAGGAAGGGTGGGAGCTTACTGATGTTAAAGGACCCCATGTAAAAAAGATTACTGCTGTGAGTAATTTTTTCTTCTTACCCCAGGAGTCCTTTAGCATCAGTAACTTTTTTGCAGACTACCAAGCAGTACCAAGTGGGAGGCGGGCAGAGAACCTACTTAGGAAAGAGGCTCTGCAGAACTGCCCTGTCAAATTTGCCATCAGAATTGATCTGCACATCCAAACTGTAGTGTTTCACAAAGGTGTGCACAGATTTCCAGGTAGCTGCTTTGCAGACATCCAGTAGGGGAATGTCCCTTGCTGCTGCAAGCGAGGCTGCAGTGCCCCTGGTGGAATGGGCCCTGAGCCTCACTGGAGATTGTTGACCAACTTTCTCATAGCAGAATCTAATACAAGAGACCAACCAACGAGAAATAGTTCTCTTGGTAGCTGGTCTTCCTCTGCCTGTATCCCCGTAGGTGAGGAACAACTGAGTGAAAGAGCCTCTGGACTGTCTAGTATGCTCTAGGTAGTGAAAGATGGCTCTTTTGACATCCCAAGCTGTGGAGCTTTGGCTCTCCAGGAGTGGATGGCTCAGTAAAAAAGACAGGCAGAGTAATGGGCTGGTTCAAGGGAAACTCTGAAACCACCTTTGGCAGAAATTTTCTATTTGTCCTGAGCTCAACTTTATCATTGTGAGGCCTCAAACAGCACCTAAAGTCTAGCTCACAATACACTCGTTCCTCAGGCCATACTTGAAAGATTAACCTACACCACCGGTTAATACCCAGCACGGATACCTAGAAAAACCTGCCCTCATCCCAGCCTAGCCAGGAGCACTAGTAAGCTATTAATCCTCTTTACCGCTCTGTGAACTGCCCCCCCCCACCCAAAACCCCCTCTCACCCACTTTTTCAACCATAGTCTATCAATGGATTTTGGTGGGCTCCAGGGCTGAGTTACCCAGAGTATCATCCTAGACATAGCCTGAATCTTCCTACAATCGCTTTGTTGTCCACTGTTTGTCTATAATTCTCATGTACTGCTCTTTAATTGCCTAATGTGCTGAACCCTGTAACTACTGTATTTGTGTCTTGTATTATTTGTCCACCCTGACGTGGAACCTTTGTAAAAGAGCTCATGCTCAGAGGTCTTCTGATATAACAAATAAATAAATTAAATAAATAAAATTATGTAATTTGGCTCAGTGCACAGGGCCTGTAGCTCTGAAATCCTCCTGGCAGACGTAATGGCTACCAGAAAGACGGTCTTCCAAGTTACAAACTTGATGTGGGCCGTGGACATAGGCTCGAAAGGTGGATTCATGAGCCCATCTATGCACAGGTTCAAGCTCAAAGGAGGAACAGGCTCCCTGGTTGGAGGCTGAAGGTACAAGAGGCCTTTGAAAAACTGTTTAAAATGTCGTGGGAAAAAACTAATTTCTTCTTTCCCACTGAAAGGCAGGCAGAAATTGCCTCCAGGTGTAGCTTGAGTGAAGATGGTTTCAAGCCTGATGCCTGTAGGTGTACCAGGTAGTCTAGCAGCTGAGGGTCTGAAGCTGATAGGGGTTCCACCTTTTCACTTCTGCACCAGAGGGAAAACCTTTTCCATTTGGTTGCTTAAGTCTTCTTAGTGTTCAGTTTTTTAGCCATCCTCAGTATCTTAAGGAGCTGTTCAGAGTACTGTGAGGATGGAAACTCTAACTCCTCAAGAACCAGGCTTTGAGGTGAAGAGAGTGTAAGTCTGGGTACTGCACTCCCATCTGAGGAAGGGCCAGCAGGGAGCGAGTCGGGGGCAGGCGAATGAGTCTGTTGCAGGACATTGAGAGAAGAAGAGGGTACCAGGCTTGCCTGGGCCAGTCCGGAGCCACTAGGATCATGCATGCTGGCTGCTGCCTGAGTTTCAGCAAAACCCTGAATGTCAGGGGAAAGGGAGGAAATGTGTATAGGAACCTCCCTGACCAGTCCAGGATCAGGGCATCCTGAGGAAGTGTTCCCGGAACTGGGGGCCTGCAACAGTACTGAGGAAGCTGAAAATTGAGAAGAGAGGCAAATAGATCCACATCTGGTGTGCCCCACTGCCTGAACACTGTGGCTAGCTAGTACTTGCTTGTTCTGTGTCCATTCACTCTGACCTTGACTGATGCGGTTTACAGCATCCGCCGGAGTACTGAGTTTGCCTGGGAGGTGAATAGCTGAGAGGCTGACTCCCAGGGAGAAAGCTAGAGATCAGAGCTTCAGAGCTTTCATACTCCCAGGGAGAAAGCTAGAGACCAGAGTTTCCAAGCTTCCAAACAGAGTATTCCTGATCTGGTACCACCCTACTTGTTTATGTACAACATTGCAGTGGTGCTGTCCATTCGAATTTGAACCGCCTGCCCTTCTATGCTGGGAGCGAAAGCTTTGAGAGCTAGTAAGACTGCTCTGAATTCCAAAAGATTTATGTGCAACTGTGACTTTTTGGGAGTCCAGTTGCCGCTTACTGAGGCACTGTCTAGACGAGCTCCCCAGCCCAACAGGGAGTCATTTATGGTGTTCACCTTTGTGGGAAGAGGAACTTGAAAGGGAACCCCTGCCTGCAAATTTGCAGGGTCTTTCCACCACAGCAAGTTTTGGAGGAACTGCTCCGACACTGTTATTAAATTAGAAAATGTGTTGCTTCTCTGAGACCAGCGAGCTCTGAGGTAGGCTTGCAGGAGTCTCATCCTGTACCTGACCTCTGGGAATACTGCAGTCATAGAGGCCATATGTCCCAGAAGTTTGAGGAAATGTCTGGCTGGTCTTGGCTGTTCCTGGGCGAAAGAATATGCCACTGAAAGGAAACTCTGAATTCTTTTCTATGGGAGTAAAGCATATCCCTTCTGAGTGTCCAGCTGGACCCCTATGAAGGTGAGCAGCTGGGTGGGTTCAGGGTGAGATTTCTTTAGATTTACCAGAAAACCCAGAGACTCCAGAGTGCGTTCTGTGAGGAAAAGAGATTCCTTGACTTGGCAAGGAGACTTTGCTACTATGAGCCAGTCATCCAGATGGGGTAGAGAGCGACATCCAGTCTCCTGAGATGTGCTGCTACCACTGTGAGACACTTGGTAAAGACTCTTGGGGACAAGAACAGACCGAAGGGCACTGCGGTGAACTGATAGTGACCCGAAGGAAGTTTGAACCTGAGAAACTTCCTGTGAGATCTCCTTATGGGTATGTGGAAGTAGGTGTCCTTTAAGTCGAGGAAGGCTAGCCAGTCTCCCTGCTGTAAGGACTGTATGACCAGTGACAGAGTGACCATTTTGAATTTGTTTTTTTTCAGATGTTTGTTTAAATATCTGAGATCTAAGATAGGTCGCCACTCCCCAGTTTTCTTTTGTGTCAGAAAATACCTGGAGTAGAGGCCCTTGCCCATCTCGTGGGTTGGGACCCTCTCCACTGCTCGTAAAGCCAGAAGATTTTGTGCCTCCATTTCCAACAGTGGTATCTGTGATAGTGACAGAGGTCTTGACACCTGGATACGCTTGAGGTCTGGCAGCTGCTTGAACTGTAATGACAGACCCTTCTCCACTATCTCCAGGACCCACTTGTCCGACGTGAAGAGGGACCAGTGCTGAAGACAGTGAGACAGTCTGCCTCCAACTGGAAACGGGGAGGCAACCTGGGCACTCACATCAGGACTTAGACTGAGAGACAGACTGCTGGGTAGAGGTGGCTTTTCTTTGGCCCCTTCTGCCCCTGCCTCTGAAAGTCCCCCCATACTGGCTAAAGTCAGATTGGGGATAGGGATTGTAAGGCCTGGGAACAAAACTTCTGCCCCTACTGCCCCTGGGACGGGATCTCTGAGTGGTGGTGGGTTTAGAATTGGATGAATGGCTCTGCCAGGAGGCCTTGTACTCATCTATCTTTTTCATGTAGTCGGTGGTTCTGTAATCAAACAACACATTTTGATCACAGGGAAAATCCATGGCCTTGTTCTGAGTGTCTGTGGTCAGACTGGTTGTTCTAAGCAAGGCAAAGCGTCACAGAGATATGGCATGGGCCATCGCCCTAGAGGCTGCATCATTATTGTCATCTGCCATGTGGAATTGGTACGTAGTAGCTTTCAAGGCAGTTTTTGACATATCCACCAGCTCCTGCACCATAGAATCTGATCCGTTGCAGGCGATAGCCTGGACAGATTGCCAAAGGGCTTTCTGATATTTGACTGTGAATGCCATGTAAGAAGAAAGCCTGAGTAGCAGGGAAGCTGTGGCATACATTTTCTTTGCTATAAAGTCAAGTTTCTTGGAATTCTTGTCAAGGGGAGAGGGCGACAAGAAGACTCCAACTTTCTCACAAGCTGCCTGCTGCACTATACTCTCGTGGCTAGGGTGCGCTGACAGGAACTCAGTACCATTTTTAGACAATTTATATTTTCTCTCAAGCCGCTTATCAACCCCTAGTACTGAAGTGGGGCATTGAAGCACCTTCATGGTAATTTTTCTAAATGCATTATAGATAGGGATGACCAGGGTCTTTGAGGATGAAAGACCCTTCATCTCCCTCTAATCTTCCTGGTTGGGCTCCTGTGTAGGGAGGTCCAGGGTATCCAGCATATTTTGTATAAATGTAAATATAGAGGAAGGATCCTCGTGGTCATTCGGGGATCCCCAAGGAGAGGGTCCGGGGACTCCTGGGGCTCAAGGCCTCAAAATCCACGTCAGGGGCATCACAAAATTGATCATCATCTGCGTCACCCTCACAGTCTACAGAACAGAGAACTGTGGAAGAGTGCTTGCCAGCCCAAATAAATTGAGGACCCATCTTTTGAAGGGTCTGAAACAGTTGCCATGCTTTTTCCATATCTTGCACTGACGGAAGAACCTGCGCAGTTTTTAAGAGTTTTGTTTTTTCTGTATGTTTTAAGCTGCCTGTTGTCTCACTATTGGCTTTCCCATGAGCAATGGGAGCATATCTGTCTTGACAGAGTTTCTTTTTAGCCACTTCATCAGAGGCTTGATCAAGCTTCCTTTTTTCATCACTCTTATTATTTTCAATTTGTGAGGAACTTCATCTTTGAAAGCTTTATTTTTTGACTGGGATCTGGAGGGTTCCCCACCACCTCTGCTTTTGGTATTAGTACTTTTAAATGGCCCCTCGGTGGAAGCCTTTGATTTATGCTCAGCTATAATTATCGAAGGTTTGTCTGCTATGCTCGCCAAATTAAGCAAAGCAAACCAGTTCTGGACCTACGAACTGAGTGGAGGTTTCTGTAAAAATGCCACTGGCCAGTCCTGCCCCAGTTAATAAACTCTGTCTATTACCAGTGTCTTTTTTTTTTGTTGTAAATCTGGGATCTATACCAGTGCCAATCTTAATAGAAAGCCAGTAATACTCAACTGCGCACAGGTGGCTGGTGGACCCTTACGGATAGTCCTGACACAGATGATACCAAAAAAAAAAAATCAGAAAAAGTTTCCTCGTACTTGCCAATCTAGAGGGAAAACCCCCAGGCACGGTTTACGTTTGAAATCTACTGCAGGTGCCTCACGGTAAGCCCGTGAGGTCTGAGGTAAAAAAACAAGGCAACTGTCCCTAATTCGACTGTTCCCACAAGAATTTAGCCAAAAATGAAGGAAACCGTCGAAAATAAACACCCGCGATAAAATTAGGCTTTAAAGTAAACAGTCGCGGTAAAAATAAAGTCTAAATAGAGCTGTTGCGCTAAAAATAAAAAATTTGCACAGCGCTAATGAAAAAATAACATTTTTCATTCAGCACACTAAATGAAATAATTTATGAGGAAAACTTTACCCAGATAAGCACTAGGAGGCTGTCAACAAGGAACGCCGGGAGACACCTCAGAGGCAATATTGCTCTGTTCAGCGGAGAAAAAAATTCTGAAGCAGTCAACAGCTCTCACTCAGTTCACACCCCCTTCTGTCTTTTGATTGGTTTGGCCCTACGCTCATTAAATCTCTCTTAAAGGCACACCTCCGGGGCAATTGCACCTAGCCAGCTAAGTGCAAAAAAGTTACTGATGTTAAAGGACTCCTGGGGTGAGAACAGCAAAAACTCATTTCTCAGTATGACTTCTTAATTAAGTCTTTCCTTTGATCTAGTGTGGTTTCCTGCTTCCCAAGACATCACAGGAATTTTACAGCTCTGCAGTTTTCTCACTTAGCTGTCATATAGCTTTCTAACACCAGCTGAAATTAAGTGTTCTTCCTCTGAAGACGTCATAAAATGGATATTTTAGTTCCTGGCTTCAAGGCAACACAGATCATAACCACGGCTATAAAATGCAACTTGGAAGTTAATCACATTACAGAGATCTGCTGTTTAATATATCCTGTCATTTAGAACTGAAACCTGGGGGGGCCTGTCATCCCAGGAGGCAGGATGTCTCAAGAGAGACACTAATAACACATTTTATATTACAAAATCATAGAGCGATCAGAACCACCTGGCCAAGCGTCACACCACCCACCAATTTAACTAGCTCTTTTATCCCCTTCACCCCCACCACTTTAAGCCTCCTTTTGTTCCGGCTTGCCTTATCTAATCCCCCACCTCTTCTTCCTTTCAGCTGAGAAGCCCTGAGCTGGCGGTCTCCTTCAGTCGCTCAGCCACTGAGGCGCGGCTCTCCTACAGCTCCCCTCCAGCTGCTGCCGCTAGGCTTCTAGCTTAGCCTCACAGTCATGTGCCCCAGCCTCTGGCCTATACAACTGCACATTTCTTTCTGTAATCTGTCTGCCACAAAGGACACAGGGTTAGCATAACAGGGACTTGGAACCAGCTAAATTGCTTAAGTGGTCTACAATTATCTGCTCTTTAATTTCTGCCCTAAAGACTGTCTATTCTTCCGTACCCTTAACTCCACCTGTACCACCCACCAATTTAACTTGCTTTTTTGTCCCCTCTACCCCCCATCACTTTCAGCCTCCTTTTGTTCCTGCTTGCCTTATCTAACCCTTCATCTCTTCTTCCTTTCAGTTGAGAAGTCCTGAGCGGACGGTCTCCTTCGGCCACTCGGCCACCGAGGCACGGCTATCCTACAGCTCCCCTCAAGCTGCTGCAGCACATCTCCCGGACCTCAGATGCACTTCCACCGGCTGTGAAGTCATCCAGCTCAGCTCCGCTTGAGCACAGCTTCCTTGGACAACTGAGAAGCCCTAAGCGGGTGGTCTCCTTTGGCCGCTCGGCCACCAAGGCACAACTTTCCTATGGCTCCCCTCCAGCTGCTGCCTCATGTCACCTGGACCTCAGATGCACCTCCACTGGCTGTGAAGGCATCCAGCTCAGCTCCGCTTGTGCCCAGCTTCTCTGGACCGGTATGGTAGCTCTGATTTTCTTGCCACTGTTTCAAAATCGGGCACCAGAGGTTTGACTCCCTCTGACTGGCCAGCCATATTGATGGCGGCTACTGATTGACTACCTTTTGAATCCTGAACTCTGCTCAAACATTCGCCAGTGTAATTACCTGTGTTCACATAGGATTCCAGCTCTTTCAGGAAACTGTTTTTTTTTTTTTGGTGTGTGTGTAATTTCTTTATGCTCCTCCCTCGACGCCCCGATCGGCCACTCCTTCGGGGTGCCAGTGCCTACCATACCGCCCTCTGACCCCTGCCACCACTACCTGCCCCAACTGCAGCCTACCTAGATACCCCGGCATATCTTTTTTCTGGGAGTGTCCCTCTCATTCAAGGGGGAAGGGCCTGGCAGCCTACGGCACACATTCCAGGAGCTGTGAGGCTGGCTCCAGGCTGACTCCGGGGCTTCAGGTAGCAGGAGATGGGTGCTCATCATCCGGTCGGTCGGGGCGTAGTTTTCTGTGTTTCTGCACCCTGCCCACACAGTTCTCGGCCTTGCATGAGCGCAGGGTGGCCTGGGGTGGGGACGTGTCGAGGCATGACATCCCCTAAGTACATCGCCAGTCCACCCGCAGGACCCCAGGTGAGCCCCCACCCAGGAGGGAAGCGTCCAATGGACGCTTGTGAACTCCCTCCCTGCCAGTCTCTGCACCTGGTGCCCAGGCTCGGGTTGCAAACCCGGGTTGCCAGCGTGCCGAGTGAACCCCTTCGCTCGGCGCCACAGAGCCGGCTTGGAAACGGTTTTTTAATGCTACTGTATGCCTAATATTTCTGAAAACTATCTATCTAGACAGTCCAAGAATAGCGCTGATTTGTGTTAGCTCAGAAAATTGTTTAGAATTACTAAAGTGTCTAAACCACTGAACTAGTGCCTGCTAGACTGCCTTAAGGATAGCACCTTAGGATTCTAGCTTAGCCACACAGTCACGTGCCCTAGCTTCTGGCCTATACGATTGCAAATTTCTTTTTGTAATCCAGCTTGGCTCCACTTGAGCCCAACTTCCCAGGACAGGTACAGTAGCTCTGATTTTCTTGCTACCGTTTCAAAATCGGGCACCAGAGGAATACTGGCTAATTCCTGGGGGAATAGCAGAAATTTCTGATCTAACGTTAAGGATGTTACTGGCAAAGTATCACAGGTGGCTCCCACAATACTCAATCAGGGCAGTGCTCCAACTATGGACCCTCTTGCTACTGCCAATATCTTCAACAATGCATTTACAGAGCTGAGCAGTGTCCTCCCTCCGGACTTCTTCGATGAAACCACCACAATTACATCACAGGGTTGAGATGATAATAACGCCAATCCTCACTTCTATTTTCTATTTTAAGGAAGTACCTGTGTCATTGATCAGAAAACACCTGAAAAAAGTCCTGGGTAAGTCAAAGCACAGCGAAGACTCTTTGGACCTTAAACTTATCGCCCTCACCCTCAAAGTAATAGTCCCTATCACTCAGCTTTTCAACCTCTCGCTGAGTCTATCCCAATTTCCTAAAGTCTGGAAATCAGCCTTAGTTACCCCGATACATAAATCTGGGGATCATTCCGTGCACTGCAACTATAGACGAATTTCTATCCTCCCCCTCTATTAAAAGTTCTTGAGTGCATAGTTGCCGACCAGTTAGTAGACTACCTTGAAAAGTATACTATCCAATGCCCAGAGCAACATGATTCCAGGAAAGGGCACAGTACCACCACTGCTCTCCTGGAATTCATCGGATTCATTCACCAGTCACTCGACCAAGGGAACCTTGTAGAGGCAGCCTTTATTGACTCTACAGAGCTTTAGACACTGTGAACCATTCGCTCCTGCTGCAACAACTCACCACAATCGGTCTATCAAATGATGCAATGCTTTGGTTCAAAGACTACCTCGAGAAACGTTCCCAACGGGTTAAAATTTCCAACATCACCTCTGACCGTCGGATTGCCCACTCCAGAGTGCCTCAAGGATCCATCCTCCCCTATTATTCAGTGTCTTTCTCAACAACCTACCCTGCTCCTGCCACCAATTACCTACTTCCTAAACTAAAAAATAAATATAGTTATATGCATTTTCCTGTTATAGTGGATAGAATATGGAATGAGATAAAAACAGTAGTAAGCAACAGTCTTAAAGATGTGAAAGCATTTTCATCAAGCCTAAAGTTGGAATTAAGCACGAGGTGTGAATGTTATGGTTAACTTAATATGCTTTCTATGAGTAACTTGTACAGGATGATATGCTATATGTAAAGTGTGTTTATTATTTTATGTTTTTAATATGTTTGTGACTGTATCATTTTATTAGTTTGTTCTTAATTAACGTCATATGGAATATGAAGAAACAGGAGCATCTTGTAAATAAGACTCTGTCCTAATGATGTAAATTTATGCCAACAATTCCTGTATAAAAATAAAGGTTTTTACTACTACTACCAATGGATTCTACTATATGCCGATGACACTGTCATCTTTACAAGTCACCCGGACCCCACTCTTCTTGAAGAGCAACTAAAACTCAGCTTTTGGGAAGTAGAAGAATGGTTCAGTGCATATAAACTGGTTCTGGACTGCAAAAAAAAAACAAAGGTGATGATGTTTTGTTCCTCCTGCAACACACTTAAAGCCCATCCACTAACCATAAGAAACTGCCTGGGAATACCCCTTGAACTTCCTCAGCACTTCAAATATCTCAGAGTTACCCTGGATAACCACCTATCATATGCTCATCACATAGAGAATGTTTCCAAGGCCGTTAACATAAGGGTTGGGCTCTTACACTTGCACAAGCAAAGCTTTATTTATTTATTTAGCTTTTGTTGACCAGGTAGGTACATTAGACAAGCTGTATGCCTATTTTCAGGTATGACCCGAGAGAGTACAGAGAAAATACAGGTACCAACAAGGTACATAATAACAAGAGGGGCAATGTACATGGTTATAGGAGAGCAAGATGAACATAGATAGTCTATAGCTTGACTCATGAAGTGCTCAAAATAGCAATCTACAGCTCCATTTTATCAATCATTGATTATGGGCTTGTTATTTATGGCTTTGCTACCACTACCGCCCTAAGCAGAATTACTGTAGCCCTCAACAAGGTGTGCAGGCTACTTACTGGCTCTCCCCTTCTGACCCACATCTGTGATCTTTACTCACAGACAGGCTGGATACAACTCAGTGGAAGGATTAAATATCAGATGTGCCTACTTGCCAAAAAAGCACTTCTGGGCCTACTGCCTCCTGGCCTGGGACAGCTGAATTACTGATGCCTTTTCATAGCAATAAACTCACCCAAGCATCAACCAATCAACTCCTCCTTGTCCCCAGATGTTGGACAATGCAAGGCCAACGATCCTTCTCCCATAGAGCTCCACTCTGGCTAATTGCTTTGGATCTAGAAATATCCTCACGGAAGCTAGGTCATTTCAAGTCCCTACTCCGGCAGTATCTTGTATCCAACAGCTCCTGCAACTGCCTTGCCCAGTGACAACCTGCTGCTACTACCCTCTTGATAACTGATGATTCCCTAGGCTCCCTATATTTCCACCTCCCAATTTTCTGCTGGTAGCCCCTTCACCCCCTTCCCGTGCACCCTCTCCTACCTATCCCACTCCTCTCTCCTACCACCCCCGCCCATCTCGCCCTCTTTTCACTCGATAGCCTAGTCTGACAAGACCACTGGCTGCCTCTCACTTCCCTGCTGTCACTTCTCTCCCTTCTCCAACCCCCATGTCTCGCCTATCTCCCACCTTTTCTACTATCTCGATGCCCACTTGAAGTATGCTAGTTATAGTGATTTCTTGTCTGCTACTATTGTATTCATTTTGTTCTTGATTATGTAATTGCTAGTTAATCAATGTTAGGCCTCCTGTGTTATTTGTAATGTTCCCCTCTGATGTGGAACCTTTGTAAATGAGCTGCTCTGTGCTCAAAGGTGTAATAATCCTAGACTGAGACTGAAACAAAAAAAACAGACTTACCTTCTCGATGATCGCCGTGCAGGGGTGCGGCTGAGACAAAGCTCCCTTGCATGGCATTGTGTGATTGGTCCAGTGAACCTAAGTCCCGCCCTTTGCCTGAGTCTCAGTGTTGTGGAGCATTCAAGGAGGAGCAGCCAGCAGTGTGTGAGCAGTGTGCTAGTTCATGCAGCAGGAGTCGCCGAGAGAGAAAGCGTTCCTAAAACAGCATTTTCAGACTTTCACACTTAAAACCGGGCTCAGCCCGTTTTCTGACCGCCAGTAGCAACGATCGCAGTGTTTTTGTAACCGATCCGCGGGTCTGCCAGCCCGAAAATTGGAAAGGCCTACAAACCAGCAGCAGGCCAATCACCATCAGCGGAGGGAACCAGCTACTGCCTAGTAAGTACCAAGTGCAAAAGTAAAATGGCTTGTGGTGCAAAAAAGTCAGAAAACAGTAAAAACAATGCAGCAAAGTAACAGAAAGAGAGTTCGTGAACTTTTAAAATTGGACTATGTATGTAGTAACTGTTTCAAGAGAGAGAGCTCTATCTAAGGCAGTACCAATTCAGCAGGTCCAAAAGAAATGCAGAGACAGTATAAATGTGCCAGATAGTTCTAAAAGTAAAACTGAAGTTGTGCTTTAAAGAACCCCTGACTCCACTGTGACAACTTTGAGAAAATGTAATTTTAGCACAAGTGAGCTTATATTTTAATATTGTTTCTGTATTTCTCATTCTTCTTTATTATAAAGAACAGTTGTATGTAAACAGGACCACTGTCCTATCTGTTCTGGCTGCTTGCCTACATATGACATCACAGTTCTGTTTATGACATCACAGTCTGTTGCTGTGTGGATAATTACAATGCCATAAACGGGGGATTATTTTATTTATTTATCTAAAAGTTGGTAATATGGAAAAGCACCATGACCAGAAGCTAGTTTCCAGGTGCACCCGGATTATGATGTCATACGTAGGATAGCAAAAAGAGCAGATAAAGTACAAGGGACAGTAAGCCTCTTTCGTACAGCTGTCCTCAGTGTGCCAGAATGAGGATTTAAAACAGGCAATCCCCTTAGGTGTTCTATTTCACTCTGTCCTTTCTCCTTTTTTTTTCTGACTATCCTTTCTTTTCCCTATCAGGGTGGCCAACCTGATATCTATTTTCTTTTCCTTTCTATCCCCTATTTGTTAAAATGCCTGTGTTCCCATTTAAAAGCAGCTCCTGAAAAATATAACTGGTGCCTTAAAGAAAGAGCAGTGGTCCCCTGCTGCTGCAAGCAGTATGTTGAATTTGGTCCCAGCTGTGTGATCACAATGTGCGCACATTCGCACGATCGCACATTCGTGCTGGTGATTGTGTGCACGACCTTGAAGGAAAAACGGGGAGAATAAGGAAATGATTGTTTAACCACCAGGAGTGGTTTCTTATAAAGAGGCCGTAGCTCTGAAGTGTAAAAATTGATGCAGAGTTCCAAAGAATGTGCAAAATTTGCCCCTGTTGTTTTATGCTCCTGTGTCTTGCAGCGAGTGTGTAGACTGAGCTAACTCAGTCGGGGAAACACAGAAAAACACTCCCTTAGAAAGAAATGAAGGGAGTTTAAACATATAAAGCCATATGATGCCCATATAAAGAAATGCTGCATGTATCAGGTGCAGCAAAGAAGCTAGCTTTGCTGTCAAACAAAACAGGGCTGAAAATGAAATGGGAGCCGACGGCTGAAAGCTTTCTGCCAAAAGCTGTTTTGCAAGCTAAGTATGGTACAGAAAAAGTTGTTTCTCAAATAAAAAAGAAAGTATTTGTATAAATTACAAGCAGTTATTGTTTCTAGCTATAAAGAAATGTATGCCCTGGAAATTGTCTTCTGTTTTGTATGTTTTCTTTAAATAAGGTTTATTTCTCTTAAAAAAGCAGTAGATTCCTAGTGCTTGCAAGAGTAAACAGATAAGGAGCGCGCCCTTTTCTGCTTACATTTTTCAAGTCTAGTGATACCTACTGAATATTTTTCTTCTAGTTTAAAATATTACAATGAGCCAGAAATAAAAGAAAAAAGGGTCATTACCTAGTGATGTTTCCAGAGGTCCTGCTATAGGGCTGGCAGCCCCTGAACTGACTGTATTTATGGGAGAAGCAGTCAGTGATGTCACAGCAGGGGAGGTGTCAGCTCCCAAGTGTGATGTCATGCCCCTGTAATTAAGGTTCTATTTAGCCTTTTTCTTCAGAATAGAGACTCCTTAAGAGCCTGCATAGTGGACATAGAGAATAGCATTAAGCTAGGCAGGCTAGGACATTGTTTTATGAAATGTAGAGGTTTAAAATAAAGTGTCCCTGCTAATTGATGTTGTCACTTGAACTCTGATGTCATGTCAGGCTGCCATAAAAGGATGTCCACCAGAGGGTTAGAGATAGATAGGAGAGAGAGTATGGAAGATGGTCAGTTGCTTTCTGATCAGAGACTGAGCAAGAGCTAAGAAGAGCTGAGTGTGGAGGTTTACACACTGTGAAGAAGGAAGACCTCAGGAATTCTTTTGATTTTGATGCTTAATGGAAGAAGAATTATGTCCTGATGATTTTCATTGGTGTGAAGAATTAACACCCTCTTATTTTCCTTTTTGTGAATATCCTTTATTTTCTTTATTTTGCTTTTTGGACAATAAATTGACAAACGCAGAATATGCGTTTTTTATGCACTATATTACAGTTGTCTGTCTAAATCTGTTATAAAGAATTCTCGCTACCACAACTGGTGTTAGAAGTGGGATTCCCTCACCCTGGTACGTTGAGGCTGCCCGGGAGGCATTGCCAGGGGGGTGTTGCTACAAAAACACCCTAACAGATGAGTAAAAGTGAGCAATCAGACATTACTGCATTTCATCTAACATGGTCCATAAGTCAAGGAACTGGTATACAACCATTACCAGGTTTGACTCCAGTAACTAGACCGAAGATAATGCGGACCAAGGATGAGGATAAAGTGGAAGGTGCCACAGCAGCTGCAGGCAATCCTAAAAAGGAGAAGAAGGATGAAGGCCAGACCATCCCAGCACCAGATGACCCTAGTGAGTTGTTAAAATGGCTTTGTCTACACCAACTTGAGAGGGAGCGACAACGAGAGGAGGACCAGAGGCAGAGGGACGAGGATCGCAGACTTCAAGCACAGGAAAGACGACGCCAGGATGAGAAATGGACTGCCACTTTGCAGGCCATCCATGATATGACACAGGACCAACCAGATAGGACTGTCCCTAGAGACATTAAATTTACCAAGTTGATGGAGAATGACGATATCGAGGCCTACCTCATGACATTCAAGAGGGTGGCCCAGACATGCAACTGGCCTAGGGACCAGTGGGTGATTTGGTTGGTGCCCTATTTATCTGGAAGAGCACAACTTGTCTACAGTCAGCTTAGTGGGACTGATGCTACCACTTAGAGGAGGGGGACGTGCCTAATCCAATTAACAGAAGCACTCTTGATAGGGGGGTCGATCCCAGCCCTTTCACAGAAGAAAGAGTTCTGCAAGAACTCCTAAAACTGAAGGTGGACAAAGCAATGGGGCCTGATGGAATTCACCCCAGAATTCTAAAAGAATTAAGGGGAACTAGTGAAACCACTGGCAACTCTTTTAATAAATCATGGGAGGATGTGCGGTACCCGAGGACTGGAGGAAGGCAGATGTGATTCCTCTTCACAAAAGTGGGACCAAGACAGGGCAGGAAACTACAGACCTGTCAGTCTGACCTCTGTGGTAGGGAAAGTGATGGAGTCACTTCTGAAGGAAAGAATAGTTGAGTACCTAGAGGCCAGTGGGGCGGGACCCAAGGCAGCATGGGTTCACAGCGGAAAGGTCATGTCAGGCAGATCTAATAGATTTCTTTGACTGGGTGACCAAAGTAGTAGACCAGGGAGGGGCTGTGGACATGGCCTACCTAGACTTTAGCAAAGGCATCTGACACAGTCCCACACAAGATTAATAGTCAAATTAACCAGCCTGGAGTGGGTCCCAGGGTGGTAGCATGGTAAAACATTGGCTGGACAACAGGACACAGAAGGTAATTGTAAATGGAGTCCACTCTGAAGAAAGAGGGGTTACTAGTGGGGTACATCGAGGGTTCAGTATTGGGTCCAGTCCTTTTAATGTCTTCACAAGTGACATTGCAGAGGGACTGGAAGGAAAAGTATGCCTCTTGCAGATGACACAAAGATCTGCAACAGGGTTGATACACAAGGAGGTGTGGAAAGGATGAGAAGGGACTTGGCAAGGTTGGAGGAATGGTCAGAAGTATGGCAGCTAGGATTAATGCAAAGAAGTGCAAAATAATGCACTGGGAAACAAGAACCCAGGGAAGAATACACATTGGGGAGGTAGTAACAACAACAAAAAGGAAAGGGACCTGGAGATAATCATATCAGATGACCTTAAGGTTAGCAAGCAATGTGAGAAGGCAGTAGGGAGGGCTGGGAAAATGGGATGCATAGGAGTGGCATCAGCAGCAGAAAACAGGAGTTGTTATCCTCTGTACAGACAGTTGGTGAGACCCCATCTGGAGTACTGTGTCCAGTTCTGGAGACCCCATCTCTGCAAGGACATAGACAGGATAGAGGCAGTCAGAGGAGGGCAACTAAAATGGTGCAGGGTCTGCAAGAGAAGCCGTATGAGGAGAGACTAAAGGAGCTTAATATGTATACCCTTGAGGAAAGAAGGAGAGGGGACATGATAGGAACTTTTAAGTACCTCAGTGGAATCAACAAAGTCCAAGAGAGTAGCATCTTTCAGAAAAGAGGCGTGCAAGAACAAGAGGACACAATTTAAAAGATGGGGAGGGGTGGCGTGTTCCGGGGCAATGTGAGGAAGTATTATTTCACAGAGAGGGTAGTGGATGCATGGAACAGCCTTCCTGAGGAGGTTGTGGGGTCTAAAACTGTGGGAGAATTCAAGAATGCATGGGACAGACATAAGGAAGAAATAGGCTGTTGGTTAACTAGGATCTGCAGCCTATCCTGTAGGTAGGGAAATGGGCAGACTAGATGGGCCAAGCAGTCCTTATCTGCTGTCAAAGTCTATGTTTCTATGTTATGACAAGGTCAAGGAAGAGATTGTGAGAAGGTACAACATCAGCACAGAAACCTACAGGCAGCATTTTCGCTCTCAGAAAATGACTAGCCTGGATACCCCCCGAGAGACCTATGCCCATCTAAAAGACTATGGTGGGAAATGGCTGCAACCTACCACCAAGTCAGTTGAACAGATTATGGAGTTGATTATAATTGGGCAATTTATCCAAGTGTTACCTATGGATGTACAAGTCTGGGTGAGAAAACACAAACCTGAAACACCTGAGGACACCATCAAGCTTGCAGAGGACTACTTGGCAGCATGGACCACCAGAGCCAGGGGTACCCAAGGTAACGCAGGACAATCCAGCACTCTGGTAAGAAACCAATTTTCTGATTCTAATTCCAGAGACAGATCTATAGAAGGAGGAGGTGGTAGGATCCCTTACTCAGAGCTTATTTGCCATAGTTGCTAGGAAAGGGCATATCATGAGGAACTGTCCCAATAAACGCCTGACCTAACTCATATAGCCCTAGCTAATTTTGGATATGTGACATCTGTAGGAATTGGGGAACAACAAACCTTGGGCCTATTAGACTCAGGGAGTCGTCAGACATTGATCAGAGCAGATTTGGCCCTGGATGTACCCAAACGTGACTGTGATACAACCGTTTGTTGTGTTTATGGAGACATCCATCAATATCATACAGCTTGTTTAGACATCACTGTGAACAACAAGAGTCATAGTATGTTGGTGGGATTAGTCCCACGTTTATCAGTTCCCGTTATTGTTGGTCAAGTTTCCCTCATACGATCTCCTGATGAAAACCCATAATAACTTGCAAGAACCTGTACATGTGGTTACCAGGTCCCAGGCAAAACACAGCTATTGCAGAACATTTTCCTTTTGATGCAGACTATTTTGAGATTGGCAGCAAACCATAAAATCACGAAAAACTAGAAAAAGGGAAAAAGAAGCCTGGAAGGACTTGCATCAGGTTGGGAGCCAGTCCAATATACCAGGTGCTGCAATGCAAAACATTGCACAGGAACAGAAACAGGATGTGACTTTACAAACCTTGTTTTTGCAGGTGAACAAGGATGTACTACCAGGACAATCACGCTTTATCCTTAAAAATAACATACTGTACCATAGCATTGTTGACCCAGTAACTGCTGAAGAAACTGAACAGTTAGTAGTACCAGTAAAGTACAGGGATAAAGTGATGTATTTAGCACATGACATCCCCATGGCTGGACATGAGGGAAGAGATAAAACAATGCAGCGCATTCTGTCTCGATTCTGTTGGCCAGGGATTCACCAAGATGTAACTGCATACTGTAGGGCCTGTCCGAAATACCAACTAGTGGCCCAAAAAGGGAAGAAGGACTCAGTACCCCTGCAGCCTATACCTCATGTTACTACCCATTTGACAGAGTGGCTATGGATGGTTGGTCCACTCTTAAGAGCTCCAAGGGTAATCAATATATTCTAGTGATATGTGATTACGCCACTCGGTACCCCGAAGCAATTTCAATGAGGACTGTCACTGCCCCTCGCATTGCTGAGGAATTAGCTAAAGTGTTCAGTCGGATGGGAATCTCTAAAGTCATTCTAACTGACAGAGGTAGCAACTTCACATCTGCAGTGTTGCAGGAATTATTTAAACTGTTGGGAATATCAGCTATTAGAACTTCGCCCTATCATCCCCAAACTGATGGTCTTGTAGAGCGCTTTAATAAGACTCTGAAAAGCATGCTAGAGAAGTTTGTGCATGATGAAGGCAGGGATTGGGATAAGTTCCTACCCTATTTGTTATTCGCCTACAGGGAGGTGCCCCAGTCCACCACAGGATTCTCTCCATTTACCCTATTATATGGACGGAATCCCAGAGGTCCGCTTGATGTGGTAAAAGAATATTGGGAGGCAGGGACCAATGTGTGGTGTAAAAACATTTTAGAGTATATGACATCTTTAAGAGAGCGTTTGGTGAAATATGTGACAATAGCACCTCAGAATGTAGACCAGACTCAGTGTAAGCAAAAACAATTGTATGATGTGGGGGTTAAAAACTAAGATGTTTGAACCAGGTGAAAAAGAGTTGTTGTTACTGCCATCTTCTGAAAATAAATTGCTGATGCGATGGCAAGGTCCTTATGTGATACTACGCCAGACTGGTATAGTCAGTTATGAAACTGAAATGCCTGGCCATAGACCCTTGAAAAAGATCTACCATGCAAATCTACTACGAAAGTGGGTAGAAAAACCACAGGCCCCAACACTGTTTATTAAGCCGGAACAGGGAGAAACTGAGATAGACATAGCCTATGAAAGGTTAGAGACAAAGACAAAAGAGGATGGCATACAGATAAACCCTGAGTTAGACCAGACACAGAGACAAGAGATTGATCACCTCTTGGCATATTTCGCAGAGACTTTTACCAAAACCCCAGGTAGAGCAAAGGGGGTGGTCCATGACATAAGAGTCACACAAACTAAACCTATCCACCAGAAACCATATAGGCTTCCAAAAAAAATTAAGCCTGAAGTTATTGCTGAAGTGATAAAAATGGAGAAGGCTGGGGTGATTGTTCCTTCCTGTAGTCCCTGGTCTTCCCCCTTAGTAGTAGTACACAAGAAGGAGGGAGGACTTAGATTATGTTTGGATTTCCGAAGGATAAATGAAGTGTCAGAATTCGATGGCTATCCAATGCCTCGAATTGATGATTTATTAGATCAAATCGGGTCTGCCAAGTACATCAGTACCCTAGATTTGACAAAGGGGTACTGGCAGATACCGTTAGCACCCCAAGCCCAAGAACTAACTGCTTTTTGCACCTCAATTGGACTGTACCATTTTACCACCATGCCGTTTGGATTGCACAGAGCTCCAGCTACCTTTCAACGGTACATGGACCATATCCTAAGACCACATAAACAGTGCAGTGTAGTGTATCTAGATGACGTTGTCATCTACAGCTCAAACTGGAATACACTTGGTACACCTCAGTGCAGTTATCCAGAGTATTAAGGATGCAGGCCTTACCATTAACCCATCCAAATGTGCCATAGCCAGGACTGAGACCTGTTTCTTAGGTTTCATTATTGGTAATGGGATGGTGAAGCCTGACATAAGTAAAGTTGAGGCCGTAGCAAATAGTCCTGTGCCAACCACAAAATGACACGTCCGGTCCTTTTTAGATTTGGCAAGTTACTACTGACGTTTTATTCCCGGCTTCTCTACAATTGCCACTTCCTTGACTGACTTAATGAAAAACAAGAACCCAAACAAAGTAAAATGGAGTTCAGCATGTGAGGGGGCATTCACAAAAATAAAAGCCATCTTGTGTTCTATCCCAGTTTTACATAGCCCTGATTTCACCAAGCCCGTTGAACTTCAAACAGATGACTCTGATACAGGCGTAGGGACTGTTCTAAGTCAACATGACCACCAAGGAGACCATCCTATCCTGTTTATCAGTAGAAAGCTCCATGAGAGAGGAAATATTCTACTGTAGAGAAGGAATGTTTAGCTATCAAGTGGGCGATAGAGGCCCTCAAATATTACCTGTGGGGGAATGAATTAATTGTTGTTACTGATCACAAACCCCTATGTTTGTTGAACCTGATGAAGGACAAGAATTCACGCATTTTAAGGTGGTATTTGTCGCTCCAGCCATACAAATTTTCTGTTAGACATAGGGCTGGAAAGCAACATCAAAATGCTGATTTCTTGTTGAGGTTTGGAGCAGACTAGGTTCCTAATGGTACTGCTCAGTCAGTGGAAACTTTAACAGTGCATAATGCACGTAATACACACCTCAGGGAAATGAACGTATGAAAAACGGTATTTGTTATATTGTATAAACTGAACGCTTTATACCGTTTAGTTGTTTAAGGGTCCCTGAGGGGAACCTCTGGAGATGGGTGGGCGGAAGTTCCAACCCTTCCTAGGGTGGAGGGGATTTATGGCAAACATCTGTATGATTGCCTTCTTGTGTGGGGAGGAGTGTGCCAGAATGAGGATTTAAAACAGGCAATCCCCTTAGGTGTTCTATTTCACTCTGTCCTTTCTCCTTTTTTTTTCCTGACTATCCTTTCTTTTCTCTATCAGGGTGGCCAACCTGATATCTATTTTCTTTTCTTTTCTATCCCCTATTTGTTAAAATGCCTGTGTTCCCATTTAAAAGCAGCCCCTGAAATATATAACTGGTGCCTTAAAGAAAGAGCAGTGGTCCCCTGCTGCTGCAAGCAGTATGTTGAATTTGGTCCCAGCTGTGCGATCACAATGTGTGCACATTCGCACACTCACACGATTGCACATTCGTGCTGGTGATCGTGTGCATGATCGTGAAGGAAAAACAGGGAGAATAAGGAAATGATTGTTTAACCACCAGGAGTGGTTTCTTATAAAGAGGACATAGCTCTGAAGTGTAAAAATTGATGCAGAGTTCCAAAGAATGTGCAAAATTTGCCCCTGTTGTTTTATGCTCCTGTGTCTTGCAGCGAGTGTGTAGACTGAGCTAACTCAGTCGGGGAAACACAGAAAAACACTCCCTTAGAAAGGAATGAAGGGAGTTTAAGCATATAAAGCCCTATGATGCCCATATAAAGAAATGCTGCATGTATCAGGTGCAGCAAAGAAGCTAGCTTTGCTGTCAAACAAAACAGGGCTGAAAATGAAATGGGAGTCGACGGCTGAAAGCTTTCAGCCAACAGCTGTTTTGTAAAGCTAAGTATGGTACAGAAAAAGTTGTTTCTCAAATAAAAAAGAAAGTATTTGTATAAATTACAAGCAGTTATTGTTTCTAGCTATAAAGAAATGTATGCCCTGGAAATTGTCTTCTGTTTTGTATGTTTTCTTTAAAAAAGGTTTATTTCTCTTAAAAAAGCAGTAGGTTCCTAGTGCTTGCAAGAGTAAACAGATAAGGAGCGCGCCCTTTTCTGCTTACATTTTTCAAGCCTAGTGATACCTACTGAATATTTTTCTTCTGGTTTAAAATATTGCGATGAGCCAGAAATAGAAGAAAAAAGGGTCATTACCTAGTGATGTTTCCAGAGGTCCTGCTATAGGGCTGGCAGCCCCTGAACTGACTGTATTTATGGGAGAAGCAGTCAGTGATGTCACAGTAGGGGAAGAGTCAGCTCCCAAGTGTGATGTCATGCCCCTGTAATTAAGGTTTTATTTAGCCTTTTTCTTCAGAATAGAGATTCCTTAAGAGCCTGTATGGTGGACATAGAGAATAGCATTAAGCTAGGCAGGCTAGGGCATTGTTTTATGAAATGTAGAGGTTTAAAATAAAGTGTGCCTGCTAATTGATGTTGTCACCTGACCTCTGATGTCGTCAGGCTGCCATAAAAGGATGTCCACCAGAGGGCTAGAGATAAATAGGAGAGAGAGTATGGAAGATGGTCAGTTGCTTTCTGATCAGAGACTGAGCAAGAGCTAAGAAGAGCTGAGTGTGGAGGTTTACACACTGTGAAGAAGGAAGATCTCAGGAATTCTTTTGATTTTGATGCTTAATGGAAGAAGAATGATGTCCTGATGATTTGCATTGGTGTGAAGAATTAACACCCTCTTATTTTCCTTTTTGTAAATATCCTTTATTTTCTTTATTTTACTTTTTGGACAGTAAATTGACAAACGCAGAATATGCGTTTTTATGCACTATATTACAGTTGTCTGTCTAAATCTGTTATAAAGAATCCTCGCTACCACACTCAGTAATAAAAACAAAAGTAAATATAGAAAATACATGAAATATAAACTGAACTGTCTAACTCTCACATTTTTTCCAAGTTTTTCTAATGGTGTCAGCGGCTCTTTAAATAAATCAGTTAAATGCAAGATCGGACAAGCATTCTAGCAATTTTGAACTGTGTGTGTAATGCAGAAAAAGTTGCAGTCACCATTTTGGGGTGTAGACAGCAAATGTAAACAACGTAGCGCCATCTTGGAGCAGTTTCTCAAATGCAGAAAAGTTTCAAGTGGTTGTGCTAATGCTGTGGAACAAAATGCACAAGTCAGGCAGCCTGTTACAGAACTGTTACATCCTTGTTTACAGCCAAATCTCAGTTTGATTGCAAAATAGTAATTTGGGACTTGTGTGTTTATTTACAGAAAATGGCACATCAGCGACCCCATTACCCACTCCATGCCACGCCGTGGGCTGCACATTAAGAAAAAGAGTTAGCTCACTTTGAACTACTGAACAATTGTGAGTCACCACCATCTGATGTGGCTTTATCAAACTTTCCTGTCAATGTATGTATTGTTTGTATGAAGCCAGGGAGGGATGTTCTGCTAGTCCCCAATTGCACAGACAGTCGCAAGCAATTCAGGATGAGTGAAGCAGGTGGCACAGTAGTGGTAAAAGCAAGAAACATCTGCTTAGACCCAACTTAGACATTGGCAGAGGACTCTGCCAGATCAGAACAGCAGCAGGCTGGGTGCAGTCAGAAAGACCCCAGTGAGTCTGTCTAGGAGTTTTTGGAAAATGTCTGTGTAGATACTTTGCAAGACCAGGAAAAGATGGAATTTTCCTTGCTGCAGAGGGTGGAATGGGACACTGCAGATGCAGGTTATGTAGATCCTTGGGTGGAAGGCTCAAAGGCTTAAGTCTCGTGGAACAGTCTGAGGTAGAAGAAGCTTTGTGTTGGGAGGCCAATGCCTCTGAGTGCAGTGAAGAATGGACAATTTCAGGAGCTGGTGCAACTGTCAGCTCCAGGGCAGAGATAGCAGAACAAGAAGAAGGTGCAATGGCTATGGTGGGACCCAATGAGTCACCATTAGCATTAGCTTCAGTGGAGCCTCCTGAGACCGAAATGGAGGAGGGCTCTAGAGATGTGCCACTGAGTGCAGAGGTGGACTGCTTGTACTATGCATTGTGTGTTCAAAGCTGACTCAGCCAGGAATGGCCACCCCCAAGCTGTGCCGTTGGGTTGGAGCTGGTCAAAAGCAGCAAGGAAGAACGAATCAATCGAAGATGAGCTGTGGCCGAGTATGGACAGACATACCCTTTTTTCCCCTCAAAGAATTTGGGAAGAAAGTGAGGAAAACAGGCTTGCCTGGTTGTGAGAGGAAGCCTGTGACAACCTGCATCCACAAGTAAATAAATATAAAAAGTATGCAAGGAGAGACTTCAGTTTTGGAAACATGGCAGAATTTTGTTAATTGATTCAGTACGAGTTGCGGACAAGGCTGGCCAAGAGACATTTTACAATGTTCCTGTGGTTCGCCCACATGGAGAGACAGTCTTTGCCCCACACCCCGAGTGGTACTACCCATAATGGTGCCACTCATCCAGAAATATGCCAGCTTGCCAAGTTGAATGCAGCAATGCCAGCTCAGCATCAGCCACTGAAGAGGCAGCAACCGAGGGAGGAGGTGCCTTTCTTCTGGTGTTCCAGGTTCGTCTGCAGCAGTTTCCAGGTTCGGCTCCAGCAGCATCCAGGTTCGTCTGCAATAGCATCCAGGCCCGTCAGCCCAGCAGTAGGAGAAGATTTCCCGTCTGGGTCCAGTAGGAGGTCATGGAAGCATTTGATCCGAAGATTTTGTCTATCTAGTAACTGAAGATCATCAGGCCACAGGTCCAGAGAGGTAATGTTGAAATCCGTCGCTTAGAAACTGGCAAAACGCATTTTACATTTTAATTTGACTGTTTTGCGTACTATTGAGGATGTCCCAGTAACTTTGTTTCACTAATAGACAATCTTGAACTAGACTGCAATGCTAGCAGGCCTTGTGCCTGTCCAAGAACTGTGTTTCAGCAGGCTCCGGCCTAGAAGAGACTCTATGTATAGTGCCTTGGCACTCTGGACTTTCTCCTTAGTCATTGGACATTGTAGGGCTTCCCTTCCCCCAAAATGTTTTGTAAATGCTTTTATATTTTCAATTTTTGTATTTTTATAGAAAAAAACCTTTTACAAATGCCTTTTGGGATTGTATAATATCTAAACTGGGAGAGTTTGGTCACTGTGTGGTTTGTAGGTTGTGTTTGTTTGCAGAATGTGTTTTGCAATGTTTTCTTTTGCAGGTGTTCCTGAAAGAGGACAAGAAGAGGACTTTTTGTGACTCATCGGGGTCCTCTTGTGTAGAGTTGCTAGGCTTTGTGTAACTGTGTAGTACAATGCTAACCATTTTTCTGCTTTGCAGGTGTAGAGTTTTTGTAGTTCTTAGATTTAGAAAATGTACTTGTAAATGCATATTTCTAAAGTGGGCTATTGGGGATAGGTTTTCCCCGGTAGGTAGCATAGGTCAGATAGACTTTCCCTAGAGGGCTAGGGGGAAAGACAGGTTAGTGGTCCTGAGTCTAAACAGGGATCACCAATGCTGTCTGGCAGAACATACTTCAGGCAGTTTCTTGGAGCCACTGAGAATCCATAGATAGTACAATAGTAGGATAGGAGCTGAAGTTTCTTCAGTGGGCCTCTGTCCTTTAGTGTTACCTGCCTGTGCCTGGCACATGGTAGGGGAGGACCTGATCAACCCTTCCCGTAGGGAACTCAGAGGTAGGATGGTCTGGTACTGGGCTGTAATCTGGCTGCAGACAGCCAGTGGTCTGGTTGCGATAAGTGTAACCACCCAGTCCCCTGGGGTGACTAGCATCTCATTAGTATTAGTGTTAGGCAGGCAGAACAGGCAGCTGGTAAATAGATAATTTAGGGGCTTCTTACATAATGACATCATTGTCTACTTAACTAGCCTGAGGGAAGGATAATTATGTCACTTAGAACTCTTGCAGCAGCATAACTATTTCTGAGTTAGCTGCTCTGGGGAGGTTTAGAATGTTCAGTTAGTTCATCAGTGACAGTGAGAGTGGCAGGAGCTCTGCCAGCTGGGGCTCTGTGTCAGACAGCCCAGTGTTTCTCACCCTAGTTTGTATTAAATCTCCAGTTTGACAGTGAAGTGGTGGAGACCTTTCTTCAGCAGGATTCCTTGATTTTCACTCCAGAGAAGTGGAAGGGACTGCTAGTTCAGTGGATCCAAGGGACAATCCCCTGAAGGTCCTAGTTTTTTACAGCTGCCTTTGAGAAGGACTTTGTGTGGAATTTCTGACCAGCTACCATGGAAAAGGGTGCTTTCTGTGTTGTTTCCATGCCTAAAGAAAGGAGTAATCAGTCTGTGAATACAGAAGGAAACGGAACCTTTCTGGGTTGTTCCCATGCCTAAAGGAAGGGGCAACTAATTTGTGGAAAAGGGTACTTCATGGGTTGTTTCCATGCCTAGAGGAAGGAGCAACTATTTTGTGAGTACTAAATTGGGAGACAAGTTCTCTAGGGGTTTGTTCTGCGGTGTGTGTGCCCATAGATAAGATTAGATTACACCTGTCAAGACCCCTGTTCACCTAAGTGTGGAAATTTGAAGTAAAGTTTGGAGTCTTTAGCATTTCAGTGGGGAATGAAGGTTTCTGTGGTGTAACCCAGAAGGAATGGCAGAGACTGTCGGTTGGTGCAAAGGGTGGGAGGAACGCCATCTGGAAGCTTACAAGGCAGGGCTAACAGATTTGTTGATGGGCACCAGGTTACCCTGAGCAAAGGCCATTGCTGCGGGATAAGGTGGGTGATAGCAATCACATGCATACACCTATGGGAAAAGAAGATGTTCCGAGTGTGTGGCACAGTCCACAAGTATACACTACTGAGAAATGGAACTGTTTCGGGTGTGTGGCACAGTCCAAGAGCATACACCATGGGGAAGAGAAATGAATTGTTTCTGTAGAGAACTGTATTGCCTAGCAAGTAGAGTTCTGGAAAATGTATTTGTTTTCCATGACTGACTGTTGGGGGTCCACCGATGCTTTAGTAACATCTGTAATAAAGCCATACTGCACAATCCCAGCTGCTGCATTGGACAAGATGATCATTGCTTCTGTGTGGAATTAATGGGGCCCCTCAGCAGTTAGGTCTAGCATATGTCTAGTAGCCTCTCCCCTGGACCTGGCTGTAGTTACAAATGTTCATTTTTGGTTATTGTAACCCTACCCCCTTCCTCTAGGTAATGAGTCTGGTATACATCCTAAAGCTAGGGGTGGTACCAATCTTAGAATGTCTGCCAAAAGTAAATGGTATGCCATATGTGGGTACTAATTCTTGTAATGGGGGATGTCCAACTTGCCAAAATTGACATGGGGGTTACATTAACATCACTACTGACATACAGTAGCATCTGAAGTGTATGGATTTCTATACACAACAGCACTGACATGTACTATAAACAGTATTTTCTATATCTGCAGAACTGGGTTTGAATCTGGACTTACAGAGCTATTACCAACAAATTACCCCAATACATTTCCGACTGTTTGCCGTTATACATGGTAGGCAACTACGCACTGAAAAGCTATTCTCTGCTTCTACTGAAGGTGCTTAGGGCCAATACACACTTTGGGAGAGTGATAATAGGCTTTGTAGTGCCCTCACTCTGGAACAAACTACAGAAATCTATGAAACTGAGTCTCCCTGTTAGTCTTACCACCTTCAAGACCTTGTATGCCAAGGCTGTTAAAGAGCTATGCAGATGTCTCCAGCATGCTTAGCGTGCTAGGGTGCCTATTGCTACCTGCCCACTACATCTCCACATAACCCGGCCCCCTGATTGGCTCCACCTATACCCCTTTTTTCTGCTAATCCACTACCTTTCTTACCCTCAGACTCCTAACATATATGTCCCCAGCCCATCTACTGTAGCACCCCTCCTAGAACAGCTGCAGTCCTGTACCCCTCACCTCCATATCTGCCCCTTAAGTTTGCATATGTCCTGACCAATGATATGCCGTGCTGTTTGAAAATGTTTTAATATGCTGGCTGTTTCAGAATGCTTTAATTCCCCTTCTCATACCATTCTCCCTAACCTTGTTAACTCTATACCTGAAATACTTGTTATTGCTCTTTGTATTTTTTTTCTATTTCTGTATAATTATGTCTATTTATTATCTGTACATAAAAGTGTTATTCTTGACCTTGTGTAACACAGGTCCACCTTGTAAATGTGCCTGCTGAATGTTGTTCGCCTGGATAAATAAAGACTTGATTGATTGATTGAAGCCCACATCTACCACATGCATACTGTGTGACCAAGAGCAAGTAATTTATTTGTTGGGCGCCCAATCCTGGAGGCTCTGGGCACCGACAGAAAAGCAAGTCACTTATTCTTCCCCGTGCTCCCAGGATGCACCTGGAAACAGGCCTTAGCTCAGTGTGTATTTCCTGGCCAAAAATTGTGAATAAATAAAAAATACACAGAAAACAATAATCTGGATTCATTTAAATGGACCAAAGCTAACTATTAAAAAGCCTCTTTTAACGCAAACTTAAACCACCCCACTAAATTCTGGAAAGTGATAATCACTATTCACCCCCTCCATCACAGCCCATTATCCTAACTGTAAGTAACTCCACAGTCTCTGATCCCCTTGCGGTGGCCATGGAATTCAACTCATATTTCACAAGCTGCTCCTCTTCACTGCTAACCTACCTCCCAACTGGCCCAGCAGGCCCACCCATGACCCCTGCCCAGGCCCACTCCCCTCCTGTCTACTCTTTCTCATTCAGTCTCCCTGACCGAAGTACTCGATGCCCTGCTCGCCCTCAACCCCATAAAGGGTAAATGCCCCACTGGCATAGACTCTAAAATGCTCTGTCAGCTCCCGCTATAGCAAGCCCCTTGGCCTAGCTCTTTAACCTATCCTTCTCTCTCGCTGTTGTCCCTTCTGAGTGGAAGAATGCCACTGTCATCTCCCTCCCCAAGGGAGGTGACCGCTCTGCCCCGGGAAACTACTGCCCTACTTCCCTCCTCCCCATACTAGCCAAGCTCCAAGAACGCCTAGTTCTCTCAGGTCTCCACCTTTCTTGACTCCTCCTCTTTCCTCACTCCCTTCCTTCCAGTCAGGTTTTAGGAAAACCCACTCTACCGACACTTCCCTTCTAAGGCTCACCGACTCCATCCTAGCTGGTATGGATGCAGGGCACATCACCTTAGCCATTTTCATCGACCTGGCGAAGGCATTCGACACTGTCTCCCACTCGCTCCTCCTATCCAAGCTGTTGCTTGCTGGGCTCTCCAACTTGGCCACCAGTTGGTTCCACTCCTACCTAGTAGGCAGGTCCCAATCTGTCAAAATTGGCACATTCTCCTCCACCTCCCTCCCTGTTGCAACTGGTGTACCCCAAGGCTCAGTCCTGGGCCCACTCCTGTTCTCCCTTTTCCTCAATGATCTGCCCTCTGCTTGCACACACACATCCATACATAAGTATGCGGACGACACTATCCTGTATCCATCAGGCTCCACCCCCTCTGACGTGGCGACCAGACTTTGACAGTGTCCAGCACTGGTTTCGTACAAATTAGCTATGTCTTAATGCCAAGAAAATTGTCTCCGTGACCTTCGGTACTAGGCAGATACTTTCTCGGCTCCCCTCCACCCCTACCTTCCATACCCTGGACGGGACAACTCTGGAGACCTGCTCCTCCATTAGATATCTTGGGGTCTGGCTTGACCAGTACCTCGACTTTTCTGTATATACTGATTCAATCCACAAGAAACTGCACCCCAGGCTTGGTGCCCTTTACTGCAACCATGGATGCATACCGCTGCCGGCTTGCAGGGAGATTGTGCAGAAAATGAGTCTACCCATCTTTGACTATGGGGATGTAGTCTACAGTGCCGTTCCCAAGACCACCTTAGCCAGACTGAACACCCTCGTCCACGTCTTCTGTCACTTTGCCCTTGACTGTCCCTACTCCACCCACCACTGCGCCCTCTACCAGGTCTTGAACCTTCCCTCACTAAATGGTCACAGACAGTCCCACTCCGCAAGGATCGTGGCCAAATTTTGGACTCAATCCCTGCCCCCCTACCTGTGCCCTAACAGCCCCCAACCTCCCAGCATATTCACTCAGAAACTACTCCCGTGTTTTGGCCATTCCTGACACGTTTACTGGTGTTGGCCAGGCAGCTTTCAGGTACAGTTTGCCTAAACTATGGGACAAACTCCCAGCGAGCATTCAGCTCCCCCCACCACAACTCCCTCTTTCTAGCACACTTTTGCTCCACCTGCAACTAATCTCTGACCTCACAGGACATAGCTAGTCACGTTCCACTATATTCAGTATCATTCTAGAGGGCTTTCTTGCTTGCATTTTAGTGTCATTTATAGTACTGCTCATTTGTACTTGCCTGTCTGTGTATTGCTCCACACGTACAGTACTGGGCTACATCCCAGAATGTGCTATCTGCTTGTATTCCTGTCCTGAATATGTACTGTCTTGTTCCTGGTTTTGTAATTGCTGTGCTGCACTTCTCCACTACTCTCTCCCCAGGACACATCTGGAATCGAGCAGTAGTCTGCTCAGCATGCCTTCCTGCTAAAACTCTTAAAATAAATAAAGGTGTTACAGATTCTGTCAGTACTGAGGTACAGTAGCATCTAAAGTGTATGGATTTCAATATACAAGAGCACAGACACATATACTACTAACAGTATGCTTCTATACCTGCAGAACTGGGTTTGAATCCACATCTACCACTTGCATACTGCTTGACCAAGAGCAAGTAACTTTCATGGGTGTAGCCAGAAATGTCCATTTTGTACACTCTCCAGCTGCTGCCCCCCTTTAAAAATGTACACATCCTCTCCAACTGGTGCCCCTATAAAAAATTAGATTGTTGTCAGATGACTCATCTAATCTTTAAACTGGTTGTGTACAGAACTATGTCATAAACAATATAACTTTAATCAAATATAGACAGTATTCAGTGGCTTGCACTTATTCTAATACTTCAGACTGTAATGATAATTATAACAAAAAAAATATGGTTTGGAAGAGGTACTAAAAACAACTGTACACAAATGTGTACAGTGAGTATGCCTGCATACACCCTTGGTAACTTTACTTCCCTATGATCCCATGACACACCTAGAAATAGGCATTGGCTTAGTGTGTATTTCCTGGTCAAAAAACAACCACCACCAGAAAACAAACTGGATTACAAAGTTGAAACATGTGTTACAGCATTCTGACATTACTGCTAAGGCACAGCAGCACCTGACGTGTGTGGATTTCCATACACAGCTATACTGACCCATATACTATAATTTTAATAGCATTTTTTTTCTATCTCTGGGTCGGGACAAGTTACACAACTTCTGGCTTCTATTAATTCTCGTTGCGCCTCTTCCGCGCTTTATGGGGCCTTTCGTTTTACGACAGTGGAGCTGGAGTAACTGTCGCGTGACAGAACCCTATTGCCGCATGCTGACGTGTCATGCGCACTGGATTGCGCGTGTTGGAGTGTTTTCGGTTGCCTGGTTGTGTTCTACTGAGTTAGTGAGCGCGGTCGCTCCCGTGTTTCGTTTCACACTGCTAAGTTATTTCGGTCTTGTCCCTTTCCTCTCCTTTTCTGAAGTCTCTCGCCTCTGAAGGGGGAGCGGGGTGTTGCCGTCCCTGCTGGGCTTGGTGACGGGTGGCTGTAGAGGCAGCAGCGGCAGCCATGCAGATCACGGTGTACTGTGTGCGGCGGGACCTGTCCGAAGTTACTTTCTCTTTGGAAGTGGACGGGGACTTTGAGTTGGAGAACTTCAAGGCTCTGTGCGAGCTGGAGTCAGGGGTCCCGGCCACCGAGAGCCAGGTGAGCTGCGCCTCTGTAGATGGAGTTGTGTCGCTCCGGTCTGTTGACATTTTTTGACAGAAGCCACTCTGGGTAATGCGAGGGAGTGACACGGGAAGCTCAGCTCAGGATATCGCAGTGGTTACATTGGAAATGTTTATGAGGTGGAACTGTAATCTCTAAATTTGTAGGAGGTGGAACTGCCCTCCCCAAGAGGCACTCTCTCAATAGTATTCAGTTGAGGAAGGTGTCAGATGAATTGGAACAGAGTTCCTCTCCAATTTAACCTCTGGGATATCGGGTCCATAACAGTGGTGTAAGTGGTAGGCAAGAAGTACAGGAACTCGGGCACTGGCAAATATGAAATGCAGAATGAATATCCTCAATATGAAGCATAGTCATGTCAAGACACATCTATCTGTTTCAACACTAATAGATTTAGTTAGAGATATTGAAGTATTTCTAGGAAAATAGCATTGTTGTACAAGTCAAATGTTGTTATGGAAACCTTGATTTCAGGTCACAGGCCCAGAAACTGTCATTATGTTGCTGGTTTAAGAAAATCAGTTCCACGGTCAGTGGGAAGAAGTACAGGAACTCCGTTGCTGCTACGAAAAAGGTACAGAAACTGAGTTCCTGTGCGTTCCTGTTCACTTTCATCACTGGTCCATAAGAATCTGAACCTTCCCGATTCATTAGCTCAGTGCATACTGCTCAGCCCACTACATGAAAAATCGGGGATAAAATCAAGGGCACATGACCAAAATCAGGGACTCATCTTGGAAAAAAACAAAGTATAATATAAGTTCATGAAGCTGTTAGAAGTGGTTTAGTGGTGCTGATAAAAGCATTTTTTGATGGAGAATGTATTTAATTGATTTTGGTAACTGGATGGGCTCACTTAGACAAGCTGTCCCTTTTTCAGGAGTGACCTGGAATTAATTACATGGAATATATAGACAGTATTCACAGATACTAATTACATGCAGTGCATAAGTGGATGCTAAATATAGACTAAAGTATGGGGTGGTGTGTGCAATGAGAAGTTTACACACAACCGAGGGGTTAGATGCTACATAAACCCGAGCAAAGCCAGAGGGTTTGATAAGCATCTAACCTGAGTAATGTAAACTTAAGTTACACCACCTCTATTACAAATAATTGCTGGGTTTCGTTTTCACCTCAGCAATGATATAAAATAAAAAAAAAAAACTCCAAATGTTGCTGTGTGGCCATGGTCCAGTTGGGTTATAGCGGGCGGTCCATGATCACCTCTTAGTATTTAAATTGTTTTTATTTAGTGGTTATAGGAAAGTTCAGTCCTTGTGCTACTTTTTTTTGTTTTAAACTACTTGCATGAGCTGAGTGGTTTTTCCTTCATTGATGGCTGTGCTGAGAAGTGAAGTGGAAAGCTTCTGGGAGAGCGGTCTAGTAGTGAGTTACGATGCGAGAGAGGAGGGAAACCCGCGCACGGTTTACCGTAATAAACGCCTTCCTTTATTACGGCAATTGTGTCATGGTGTCCCTATGGGAAAAAGGGGAAGCTGGTAATTATTTATATACAATGCACAAGTAAAGTACAAAAATACAGAGAATACAATGGATTTGCAATCCAAAAGAAAAACCTTGCACAACAAAATAGACTGTAAAACTATTGTCTGGTATGATTTTATGATTGAGATCTCTCCTCTGTAGTGACACAAATGCGAAATTTAGGAGGGGCATTGGAAATTTGTTATGCAAAATCGGGGACATCCCTTAAAATCACAGACAGCAGGGTTTTATTTAACTCTAAAAATTGATTAGCGTTTTGCCCATAAAAGTGTTAAAACATTGTGAAAATGCATAGCACTTGCCTCAATGTGTTTAACAAACATAACACTTCTAGAAAACCTGTATAAATACTTTCTGTACAGTTAGTATTGTCCCAAGAAAAAAACTGCTAATCAATTATTTAAAACCCTGGACAGTTGAGAAATTTATGTAGTTCAGTGTAAACAGTTATAGTGCTGGTAATATTGGGTGTGGGTAGTTCCTGAGAGAGGTGAGAAAGAGTCCCAGATACTGGCTCCAGGGTGCCTCCACAAGTCCAGGATATCTATGTATACACAGGTGCAAAGAGACAGACATGTAAGTACTGCCAGGGCTCACCCGTTTTTAAACAAACTTCAGTCCTAAAATTGATTCCTCAGTTCATTTTGGTGGGAGAGATGTCGCCCTTACCTTGACAGCTTTGCGTAGTTTGCAACTGTTTGGTACTGCTTGCAGGTCAAAATCTATTAAAATCTTCCTGAAACCTGACTTTTGTACAGTTAACAACAGGTTGTTTTTAAATTGACGGTGTTTTAAACTGCATAGCACTTTGGTATCTCTCTCCCCTACTTCAGATGGGAACAGGCGGCACAAAGGACCCCATACTAAAGTGTGGGGTTGGTCCCAGTGTGCACTTTGTGGGGGAAAAAACATTTTGGTTTACTTACTGTTTACTGTAGAACAGCATATTAAAGTATATCAGACTGATTTTGCCTAGTTGTGAGCTGGCGTCTTTTACTACAAATCCCAGAATACTCTGCTGCTGACATTTGGCACACTAAGCAATAGTGGGAGATTCACTAGCCTGTAGTGCATGTTAAGAGTTTTATAATCCCTGATCAGATGTTTTCTGGGACTGCTTTTCTCCAGGGGCTAAGTACAGTCCTGTGTGACTGTACCTAGCCTGGAGGACAGCAGGACCAGCAAACAAAAGATCAGAGCTTATATAAACTCTTAATATACACGGAAGGCTATTGAATCTTACTGCTGTGTACTACTTTGATGTAATCTGCAGGGGATTCTGGGATTTGTCAGAAGATGTCAGCCTATAACTAAGCTAAATTAGTCTGATGCGATCTACTATACTACAGTAAACCAAAAGTTTTTTTTTCTTAACACAATGCACATTGGGACCAGCCCCACACTTCAGTGTGGGGGCCCTTGTTTAATTCCCAGCTCCATGGTGTTACACTAGTTCCAGGGAGTGGTGTACTCCGCTTGGGGGGGGGATATGGACAGATTTTAGGAGAAGCTGAACATGCTAGGTGACTGGTCTGACTCCTGGAAGCTCTGATTCAATGTATCTAAAAGCAAGCTGCTGTACTTTAAAACAAAGGGAGGGGAGGATGGGGAATCGGGAACCTTAGTCACATCCAGACAAGAATACACTGCTGGAGCGGCAAAAATGAGGAAGTCACACTGTGATCAACTGTCTTATGTTGCACGATAATTGCGATATATACACACACACAGAATTACTTTGACCTTCAACCAAACTCAAAATGTATTTATTTGGTTTTAATTGTTTTTACTGTTATTCTGCATTTTTATCTGTACTGTGTACTTTTTGTAAACCTGTGTTTGTGCTATTATCCTATCCCTGGGTCGCACCTGGAAATGAGCCTCGGCTCAGTGTGCTTTTCCTGGTCACCAAATTTTAAATAAATAATAAAAAAAATTATGTGTATTTTATAACAGTAAATTATTATCTATAGAAATTATTGTGATATCATCATATTGTGTTACTGTGACATCCCTAGTCATAGCCAAGGGTCTGATGCATGAGAAGCAGTGTGTGCCGCTGTCAAGACAGCCAGCAGAATGCTGGGATTTCTTCAAAAAGGGGTGAAGAGCAGGGGAAGTAATCTTGCCACTTGTTTCTCACCTGGAGTACTACATGCAGTTCTGAGCTTCTGAATACAAAAAAAAACATTAAAGCAGATGAGAAGGGGCAACACAGGTCAACCAAAATGATCAGGAGTATGGGGGGGTGCAAAAGCTGTAAGGAGGCGCTAGAGACCCTTAATATGTTCATGTTGATGGAAAAAGGCCGAAAGGGGACGTGCTGTCCATCTTCTGCATACTCAAGGGTAGTGACAAGATTGGGCACACAGAGATAGTTGGTCTAGTATCCTCCAGCTGGATGCTAGGACATGCCTTTAAGATCAGAGGTGGTAAATTCACAGGTAACTTTAAAAGGCACTTTTTCTCCCAGAGTGTGGTGAGCCTGTAGAACGGACTACCAGCGGAGATGGTGGATATTGACGAAGACAGTACATGCCTTCGGTATAAGCCTAGAATTACAAATTGTAATGAGAAAGAAATAATGGGACCTACTGGGAGTTGAACCTAGGTCCCCAGAATACTGTTGCAGTGCTCTAACCACTGAGCTGCAGGCTCACTGTTTCTTTCTAACTACAGTTTATGATTTTATTGCTAAGCAGTGGCCAACACTGCACCTAAACATCTGTCATGTAAGCCTAGACAAATTTGTTTTCCAGACAAATCAGTGGGTACCATGCATGACAAGTAGGTATAGAATCCTTGTTAATTAGTACACGTTCTACACAGAATATTTTCTTTCTTTTTTTTTTTATACCTGTTTGTGAAGCAGGATTCCAGATATGGTAGATGTAGACTGTTGCATTAAGTTTACAGTGTGTGGTTAACCCTGTTGTGTATAGGTTTCCATTACACTCCAAAATGTTGTTGTAGCACACTTCAGAGGTCATAAAGATGTTGCGGTAGTGTTCTGATTTCACAACAATACCACAACAATTTTTCAATCTTGTGCCACCTGATTGGTTCAAGACGTGACTTTGATGAAAAACTTGGGGGAAAATGGCACTGTTTAGCGAACGCCGAGCAGGTGATTGAGACCGTTTGGACATGGACAGCCATTGATAGATGGCTTTGTGTTACCAAACTGTACTTTATAAGGTTTTTTTTTCTTTTAAAAATAAACACTGTGGCCATAGGCAGACAATTCAGAGGGGGAGTTACAGATCCTCAGGAGTGAGGTGTTCGAATGCATAGTGAGGTGCTGGACCATGCGGGAGCAATTATTCAAGGTACTGACAAACTGACCGAGATTGAACTGTTGGAGACAAACCATACGCTATATAAAACAGTGTATGGGTGCCTGTACACAACTAAGGCTGTGTGTCCATCTCAGGCATGTGATGATGTTATGGAGATTTCTTGAGCTTTGCTGTCGAGGTCTCTATGATGTCACCACATGCCCTCAATGGAAACACAGCCTTGTTGTGTATGGGCACCCATACACACAGAAACATAGACTTTGACGGCAGATAAGGACCACTTGGCCCACCCAGTCTGCCCATTTCCCTACCTATTAGATAAGCTGCAGATTCTAGTTAACCAACAGCCTACTTCCTGCAACCCCCCACTATAATTGCCTTATGTCGCGGGTCGCGAGGGCAACAGACTTCTTCGCTCTCCCCCAGAGCCTCCTCGTTTGGTCGAGAGAGCCTGCTGTGCTCTCCCAGGGCAGGACGACTGCACACCGGACTGCAAATCGGAACCCCCCACACCCACCCTGAAGCCCGGAGAAAGATGCAGGCGTTAAAACTGCGAGCCTGGACCTTGCAGCTCCTTTGTCCCATCGTGTTTGAATTTTGGCGCCTCTTTCAGCGGAGGCCCTGAGGTGAGTGCCGTGCTGCTTTTGCCCTCCGCCAGTTCTGTTATTAAAGGCAGTGCAGTCGGCAGTCGGCGAACACTATAGATAGTTTTTTATGTTATTTTACTGTATTTGCTGCATTTATTGAACAAATACTAGCTGCTTGTGGTCGTGTGGAGCCCTCACCTTTAATTGCCTACCGCTGGATTTTGGGTTTTTGGGAGCTTGCTAAACTGAGTGTCTCATGAATTTCTCTCCTAAGTATATTGCAAGGCAGGGTAACAAGCCGCAGAGCCTGTTTACATCTCGTTGTTGTTAAGCACACCCTCTGCATTCTGTAGCATTGCCACGGTACACCACCCTGCACACTGGCCTTACCTGACAACTGCTCCGCCCCTCCTGCTGCACATATATTGTAACCTGTCCTTTCTCCTTCCAGAAGCGGGTCGCGAGGGCAACAGACTTCTTCGCTCTCCCCCAGAGCCTCCTCGTTTGGTCGAGAGAGCCTGCTGTGCTCTCCCAAGGCAGGGCAGACTGCACCGGACTGCAAATGGAACCCCGCACCCACCCCGAAGGCCAGAAAGGTGCGGAAAGGTACAGCGTTCACTGCGAGCCTGGACACGGCTCCTTTGTCATTCGTGTTTGAATTTTGGCCTCTTTCAGCGGAGGCCCTGAGGCGAGTGCCCGTGCTGCTTTTGCCCTGCAGTTCTGGCCCCACTCGGCGCTAGTGCGCCGGCTCCCCACCGCCCCCACCACCACCCTTGGTCGGCTCTCAGACTTATAGGCTGGTGGCAGGTCAGGTGACGCTGCCAAAACCTATCAGCCGACTTTCAGGTCTGCAGGTTATCACCTCTCACCAGCAGAGGTCGTTAGCTCAATCCTACCGCTCTGCTCTAGCATACTCCTATTTCATACATGCATTTTCTAGTAGTAGCAGTGCTTGCCACGGTTATGCCCCTCTCCTCACTACCACAGGCAAACCTGCCTTCTTGCAAGCCTGCTCCTAGCATTTGTCTCTCACTTCCATCTCCCCACCCCTGCCAACCCCATGGGCTGGCTATTCCAAAATTCACCCCATCGTGGTGCATAAGCCCCTCAATTATACCACTGTCATTCTCCATGAGACTACCTGTCATAATTAATCTAAGTACAGGCGTCCCTCCCAAGCTGACACACCTGCCCAGATCCAGGCACTTAAGCCAAAACTTACATGGCAATACGCCTCTAAATATCTCACCTTGCTACTGCTCATGTCAGGTAACATAGAAACTAACCCTGGCCCAGCATCCCAGCACAACCACGAGCTCCCTACAAAGGGAGATTAGTATACCCCATCTGAATATCCAAGCCTACTAAAAAAAATACCTGAGCTGCAAGTCACCATCCAAACACTCAAGCCAGACATCTGCATCATTTCTGAGACTTGGCTCAAACCTCATCATACGGATGCCTCAATAGCCATCCCGGGTTATACTGCAATCAGACAGGACCGCCTAGGCCCTAAGAAAGGCGGAGGCATAGCCATGTATATGGCTACCAGTCTTAATTTCACCCCTGTCCAAATCAGCAGCCCAGCTCCCCAGACTGAATCTACAATGATTAAACTCCTGCAGCCACACTCCTCCCTGGTATACGTTGCGGGCATCTACTCCGCCCTGGCTACTCCGGGCGATACCATCATCAGTCATCTAGCCGCCCCTAAAAATCTGGCTGCCACAGGAGAACTCCCATCCTAGGTGATGCAAATCATAACTGGCTTGCACCTGCATGTACGAAATATGCAACAGTGTCAAAGCCCTTAACCTCTCCCAATTAATTGAACAGCCCACGCCTCAATCCCGAATCAAGCAACCACTCCCTCCTGGACTGGGCTCTCACCTCCCATCCACACAGAGTAATCAGGGCAGGCATCCTCCGGACTCCTTGAGTGATCACCACATGATCTATATGTCAAGGAAAGTGCACAGACCAACCTAACCACCTCCCTCCCTAGGCTGATCCGTGTCAGAGCCTACAAATCCCAATCTCCAGTCACTCCTAGATGATCTCGTACTTGCCGACTGGTCCTTTATCATTCTAGCATCCTCAATTGACCATGCTTATGATAGGTTTGAAAGCAGTTCCTCAACATATGGGACTATCATGCCCCCTAAGAAAGAAAAGAGTCAGGGATTTCCACCTCCCTGGATATCAGCAGACATAATTGGCAAATGCCTAGCTAGGGATCAGGCCTGGAAAAATCATAGGAGACTTCAATCCCCTACATCTCTACCCAACACTACACACCTCAAACAATTGCACTAAAGCCATAAGACAGGCAAAAACTACTATTTCCATGACACCTCACCAAAAATCTTAGCCATCCTCAAATTCTGGAAAACAGTCAAAGCCCTGTTCTCTCCCCATTGATCTCCCTCCCACCCTAAACCTTCAGGACAACATCTTATCAACCCCCAGCGAAGTTGCATCCGCTTTCAACTCCTTCTTCGCTACAAGCGCCAAATCTCTACTTGACAATTCACAGCCTCGCGCAGCCGCCAACTACCACCCTGCTATACCCCAGCCGCCCCCAAGCACGCCCACCTTCTCCTTCCGGCCGGTCTCCCCCGCAGAAGTCTTAGTTGCTCTACGCTCCCTCGACCCAAACAAAGGCAAGTGCCCACAAGGCCTGGACGCCAAACTCCTCTTCCTATCTGCCCCTGCCATTGCCTCCCCTTGCAGACCTACTAAACCTCTCCTTGCATCGGCAAAAATTCCAGGTGTCTGGAAGGAAGCAGTAATCATCCCCTTCGAAGAGGCGACCCATCTGAACACGAAACACCGTCCTATCTCCCTCTTACGGCCCTGGCCAAGCTGCAGAGCAGCTCGTACTCACCCAACTAACACAGTTCCTCGACTCCACCTCTTTCTTCACTCCATTCCAGTCGGGTTTCCGCAAAAATCACTCCACCATCCCAGCCTTGCTAAGGCTCACTAATGATATCTCCTTGGGCATGGACAAAGGCCTTGTCACCTCTGCTATTTTTATTGACCTGGCCAAAGCTTTTGATACCGTGTCTCACACTAAACTCCTCTCAATATGCAACAAGCAGGCCTCTCCCCGACCTGCCTCTAACTGGTTCCAAGCCTACCTGTCAGGCAGAGTGCAGGCCGTAAAAGTGGCCTCCATCTCCTCCCGACTGCCAGTGAACATGGGGTCCCCAGGGTTCAGTCCTGGGTCCCCTACTTTTTCTATATTCTTAAACGATCTGCCTCAAGTCTGCTCTAACTCAGCGCTGCAAATGTAAGCAGATGATACAGTACTGTACACTTCTGGCTCCTCTACCGATGACACAAGTGCATCTCTGGCAGGATTTTGATGCCGTGCAAACATGGCTCAGGTCCAACCAGCTTATCCTAAGCGCCAAAAACCATCTCCATGACCTTGGCACCCATCTCAAATTATCCTGCACAGCCCCCTGTTATCCACACCCTGGATGGCTCAAACCTAGATTCCTGCACCTCCTTCAGGTACCTAGGAATTGGCTGGATCAACATCTCGATTTTCACGCCACATCGAATCACTGCAGAAAACTCCACCCTAGGTTAGGAGCACTGTACCGTCACAAAGGCTCCTTCCTACCTATGTTAGGACGGAGCTAGTCCTCAAAATGATCCTTCCCATCTTTGACTCACGGGACGTGGTCTACAGCGGTGCCCCCATCCACATTGGCAGGACTGGACCCCCTCTATCACTCATTCTGCCATTCGCCCTTGACTGCCTCCTCACCACCCATCACTGCGACCTGTACAAGCGCCCGGCCTTCCCCATCCTTAGAGTCTACTTGCGCAAACAACATTGCACTAACCTTGTCTACAGTACTGGTCAAATACCCTCCCCTACCTCAGCAGTACTCTATCAGCCCAAGCTTCCCTGCCTACCTGCTCAGAGCTACGATCCGAAAAAGCTCCATGCCACCTTTCATCGCACCTCTAAGGGCCAAATGGCCTTTATACCGTAAATCTGCCAAAACTGTGGAATAAGCTACCTGCATACATCAGGCATTCAGACTCCCACTGGGCTCTCAAACCACTCCTGAGTCCTACTACTCTGCTGCTTGTAATGCTACACGTAGATCTAACTGCCAAATAATTTTGCCTCTGAACCGCTGCCTATTGTCTTCCCACGCTGTGCACTTTAACTATGACTATGACCACTGTTAGCTACTCTAGACCTATGTCACTTTTGTGAAGGGAATCACATCTGTCCTCCTCCAGTCCTCAGGTACCACCCCATCCTCCCATGATTGGTTAAAAGTGTGGTGGAAGTGGTGTCACTAGGTCCTCCTTAGTTCTTTTAAGTTCTAGGGTGAATCCCGTCAGGCCCCATTGCTTTGTCCACCTTGAGTTTTAGGAGTTCTTTCAGGACTCTTTCTTCTGTAAATGGACTGGCGTCAACCCCACTACCCAGAGTGCTTCTATTGTCTGGTTTAGGTAACTCTTCCTCCTCTTCTTTTGTGAATACTGAGCAAAATTATTCATTCAGTATCTCTGCCTTTTCACTGTCTCCCTCTGTCCACCTTCGCTATCCCTCCCATAACCTTTCTATGCTCCCTAATGTACCTATAAAAGGTTTTATCCCCCTTCTTAACTGAGTTGGCTATCTTTTCCTCGGTTTGGGCCTTTGCTTTTCTGACTGCCTTCCCCACTTCTTTCTGCTTTAATTGATAGTTTCCTGTCGTGTTCCTTCTGTGATTCCTTATACTTTTTGAATGCAGCCTTTTTCTCCTTAACCTTCCCTGACACCTCTTTTGAGAACCATAGTGGTTTTTTATTCCGCTTTGTTTTCTTTATTTGTTTCACACACAGGCTTGTTGCCTCCATGATGGAACTTTTGATTTTTCTCCATTGTTCTTCCACCCCTCCTTTCTGGCCATTTGCTAATGCATTCCTCAGGTATTCACCCATTATGCCAAAATCAGCCCTTCTAAAGTCCAGTATCCTTGTCTTTGTAGGCTTGTCTCCATGGTTGTGTTTATTGTGAAGCACACTGTGCAGTAGTCACTTGTTCCCAGATGTCTACTGACTTCTAAATTTGTGATCCTCTCTCCATTTGAGAGTACCAGGTCTAATATTGCTCCCTCTCAGGTGGGTTCCACCACTAGCTGTCTAAGGCATGCCCCCTGTAGGGCATTGAGAATGACCCTGCCCTTGGATGTGACTGCAGTCCATGTCGTCCAGTTAACATCTGGCATATTCAGGTCCCCCATCAACAGTATTTCCCCTTTTTCAGCCATTTTGAGAATGCTCTCTATCATTTTCTTGTCCATTTCCTCCCCTTGAGACGGGGGTCTGTATACAACCCCTGTGCAGATTGTGATGCCATTCCCCGTCTCCAAGGTGACCCAGACTGCCTCTTGTCCTCCCCCTTTACTTTTTAGTTCTGTAGCTTTGATCCCTTCCCTTATGTAGAGAGCTACTCCACCTCCTCTTTTACCCTCCCTGTCCCTTCTGTAGATTGTGTACCCTGGTATGTTGACATCACAGTCATGGTTCTCCGTGTAACATGTTTTTGTGACTGCCACAATATCCAAGTGTTCCTCTTTCATCAGGGCTACTAGCTCTGGAAGCTTGTTTCCCAGACTATGGGATTGGTACTCATTGCCCTCCATTTAATGTTGGCTTTATCCTTTTTTACCCCATCCCTGCTCTTATTGCCCTTGTCTGTTTTTCCATTTACCCCTGTCCTGCCCTCTGTAAAGCTCTGTACCTCAGTGTTTACCCTACTACCTGCCATGGTTTTGTGGGGGGAGGCTTGAACTTTCCTGTTTCCTATCAGCACCCCCCCCCCTTTGGCTAGTTTAAAAGCCTGCCAAGGAGGCCTTTAAACCTGTCACCTAGGAGCTTGTTTCCCTTCCTGGACAGGTGCAGGCCATCATGCCAGTATAGACCTTCATCTCTCCAGGTGGACCCCCAGTCCCCAATGAAGCCAAAGCCCTGTGCTCTGCACCAGTTTTGCAACCATTCATTAAACTGCAGGGTGTGCAGTACCCTAGCCTCACCTCTGCCATAGACTGGCAGCACCTCTGAGAAGGTTACCGTGCTTGCTACCTGTCTGAGGCCCCTCCCCAACTCCACAGATTCATCCTGCACTGCACTGATCTCATGCCTAGCTAGGTAATTTGTCCCGAGGTGGACAATGATATCTAGTTCCCTCTCCTGTGATGCTGCTTCTGCAGTCCTGAGGATTTGCTTCCTGCCCCTTCAAGCCATGGCACCAGGCAGGCACCTTATTCCCTCTCCTCTCCCTTTCCCAGGTCTACACCCCTAACAACTGAGTCCCCTATCAGAAGCTGTTTCTTTCCCCTGCGGTGTCCCTTGCCGCTCGTTTGTGGGTCTCCCTTGTGGATGTCCCCAGCATCCTTCTTGGTCTCCACTGAGGGTGTCATCATAGAGGAACCTTGATTTGCCAGACTGACATATGATTTGTGTAGAGGTACAACTAGAGGGTTACGCCTCTGTTCCACCACCCTTACCCTCCCAGAACCCACTGTGGTCCATCTGCTCTTCACACATGGCAACCTGTGAGGCAGTGGTTGTGGAACTGGTGCTGTTTGGGTGGGGGAGGCCTCCTTAGTCCTTGCCAGTTCAGCCTGGAGGTGGGCAGCCTCCTCCCTCAGAGCTGACTGTTGCCTACAAATAGGGCAGCAACGCAGGTTCCAGAATGTCTCCCGGAATACTGCTGCCCCACAGCCAGTGCATTGCACCACTCCCCACATGTCCCTCTGTCTTATAATATACAATGAGTAATGTATACATTTTTTTTTTTTTTTGGTGTGTAGTTATCCTTTATGCACTGTGCTGGGTTATTAAGAATATGACAGTTCTGCCCAGTTCTACACTATTCTGTATTTTGTAAAGTCCTATATTGCAGTCGTACCGCTTGCAGTCTGAAGTAACTTGAGCGTGAGGAAATGTGAACATACCACTCCATGTTGAAAATAGCTACCTCGGCAGTCTCTTAGACAGCACACATATACTATAAAGCTTCAGAAATTAATATATATCTCTGAATATTCTTATAACGGATTATCTCTCCATTGTCTTTGGCTGTATATATACCCTAAATCATTAGTTTATAGTCTTCAAGAAGTATCAGTACAGTACACAGGTACACTGCTTTGGATGCCCCCAGTTTCAGTTGCTGTGTGTCAGTATTTTGGAACTCGCTCTCCAAGAATATCTGGGAAGCAGAGTTAATCTGTAAATAGAAAAATAAACTTAATCAGCAATCCTCCACCATGGTTGATTTTTGGACCAGTTTAATTAGAAGTGGGTGTGAACAGTGTGCAAAACCCAGAATCAAATAGTGTTTAGCACATCCAAATGACATTTTCATACAGGGAAACCACTCTGTGTAATTGGGTGACTTTGATTTGCTATGGGGCCTTGTCCTTTTTTTTTTTTTTTTTTTTAATAATTAATAGATAATGTATGGGAACCATGCACAACAAGGCTGTGTTTTTTTCCTTCAGGGGCTCTGAAGATATCATGGGGACCTCGAGTGCAAAGCTCGAGATGTCCCTGATGTCATAAGACCCCCAGATGAAAACACAGCCAAGTTGTGAATGGTTGCCCATGTGTTATTTTTTCATCATATCTGGTTTTAAAACTTAGTAAAAGCTGCATCTCCCAGAAATCCTTTTGTGTAAATGTTTTACTCACTTCTGATCCCTAGGGCTGAAGTTAGCTTTTGTCGTGTGCCTGGTTTTTTTTTTTTTTTTTTTACTTTGTACCAAGTTTGTACAACGAGCTCCTGCAGGGATTTATTTAACTCTAAAAATTGATTAGCGTTTTGCTCATAAAAGTGATAAACCTTTGTGAAAATGCATAGCTCTTGCCTCACTGTGTTTCACAAACAGTACTTCTAGAAAATCTATATAAATACTTTCTGTACCGTTAGTATAGTCCCAAGAAAAAAACTGCTAATCAAATATTTAAAACCCTGTCCTGACATAATTTGACTCTTTTTCAGTTTCCCTGTTGCTTTATCCATTCTATTTCTCCTCTTCTTTTCTCCCATCTCTCCCCTCCCTCCCTCTCTCTCTTTTTCTCCCCATTGTCCCCACTCCTATGATCCCTCCTTGTCTCCTCCATCCTCCTCCTTCAATTCAAAAGCCTTGTGACACTTACTTTTATTTGCTTCTCCTTCCCACTGTTATTCCTCGTTTGAGCCTTCCTGCTGCTGCAAGTCATAGTCTCTTAAGCTATCAAGGGGGATCAAGGGAGGTGGCAAGGAACTACAGGCCTGTCAGCCTGACATCGGTGGTGGGCAAGGTGATGGAGGGCATTGTCAAGAAGAGGCTAGGGGGGATCTGGAAAAGTCGGGTGCCTGGACGATAGACAACATGGATTCGTCCCGAGGAAATCGTGTTAGACAAACCTTATGGAATTCTGTGACTGGGTGACGAGTGCCTTGGACCTGGGTTGACCGGTGGACATCTTCTTTCTTGACTTCAGCAAGGCGTTTGACTCTGTTCCTCACGGGGGCCTGTTGGATAAGCTGGGAGAAATGGGTGTGGGGAACCAGGTTATCAGATGGATAAGCAGGTGGCTCCAGGACTGGATGATTGGTGGGATAGTCTCATACCCAAGGAGGGTCATTAGTGGGGTCCCTCAGGGATCGGTCCTTGGGCCCCTCCTGTTCAACGCCTACATCTCTGACATAAAGAAGGGTATCAGGAGTGAGATGAGTCTCTTTGCAGATGACTCGGCACTGGGGGCGGTGGTGGATGGGGAGGAGGGGAGGGTGGCCCTACAGGGGGATCTGGAGGCTCTGGAAAGGTGGTCTAGAAAGTGGAAACTGAGGTTCAATGCAGGGAAATGCAAGGTACTGCACCTGGGAGCCAGAAACCCGGGCCAAGTGTACACCTCTGGGGAATGCTACAAATCTCGACATAGCTGAGAGGGACCTGGGGTGGTGGTGGATGTCAAGATGAAGAACTCGAGACTTGTAGGAGGGCAGCGGCCAAGGCCAACAGGATGCTGGGATGCATCACTGGGGGATCATCTCCAGAAGGAGGGAAGTGATACTCCCTCTGTATAACTGCTTAGTGAGGCCGCACCTCGAATCTACGTGCAGTTTGGAAGCCACATAAAGAGGACATTGAACTCCTGGAAGAGGGTCCAGAGGAGGGCAGCAAAATGATATGGGGCTTGGGGACAGGACCTATGAGGAGAGCTTGAAGAGTTAAATATGTACACATTAGAGAGAGAAGGGACCGGGGGACGATAGGGTCTTCAGGTACATGAAGGGTAAATAGGGAGGCGCAGTCAGGGTGCTCAGAAGGAAGGAGGGGGGCAACTAGAGGCAAGGGGAAGCTGGAGGAAGATTCAGGGAGAAAGGAGGAGGTGCTATTTCACTGAGAGGGAGTGGAGCCATGGGAACGCTGCGGGGGGCTGGTGGAGGGTTCAAGGGGGTGGGACAGGTACAGGGGAAGGGTTCTGGAAGCAAAGTCCAGTGTAGCGAGAATATCGGTACTAGTAATGGAGAAGCCCGAGAGGGCGAGGGGGGCAGCAAGGTTGGCTCCCAGGGTGGGGGCTGACCAAATGAGCAGACGCAAAAGACCGATAGGCCTGTTCTGCTGGCATTGTAGTATGTTAGCTGAGGGAGTAAGCATCCGACTTGTTCTGTAGGCAATTCCAAGCTTAATGTTAACTGACTTACAGGTAGCCACGATGTGCTGTTCAAAGCTAAGAGTTTCATCAAGCAGGACAGCTAGATACCTGAACAAGGTTACTGTCGTAAGAGCTGAGCCATTAACACAGGAGATTTTAGATAAGCTGTGGTTTGTGTTAAGTTTGGCAGGGGATCCAAAGATCATGCCCTGCGTTTTGTTTGTGTTGAGGACAAACCTATGTTTATGGATCTAGTCTTGTATAGTAAGAAACGCAGAGGTAAGATGACTATTTATTTCCAGTATGTCTGCAGAGGAGGTGTATAACACGAGATTGTCTGCATATCGGATGGTTGAGCACAAGGGTATTTTTGGAGATAGGTGAGTTATAAAAACAGAGAAAAGAAGATGCCCCAAAATGGACCCTTGTGGAACACCGACATTATTAATAGGTGCAGAATCGGACGCTGCAGAGTTGAATTTTACTTTTTGACGTCTACCGGTTAAGTAGCTATGAAACCATTCAATGGATTGTGCAGAGAAACCAATGGAATTGAGGCCAGCAAGCAAGAGAGGGTGATCAGTGACATCGAACGTCTTTGAGAGGTCAACAAACACAGCTCCTGTTATGAGGCCTAGGTCCATAGCAGTTAAGACATCATTGGTGAGTTGCAGCAATGTAGTGGAGGTGCCATGTCCTTTTTGGAAACCATGCTGAGTAGGTGACAGAAGATTATATTTAGAGAGGAACTCAGTGACCTGACTAGCCACTAGTTTCTGTAGGATTTTGTTTAGCACTGATAGAATGGCAATGGACCTGTAATTGGAAATGTCCTTTTTCAAACTTCAGGAAATCTTACTGTATTCTGACATATGCAGTGTGATCTCACCATAGTACTGTCCTGGAGCTGAAACGGTTAATAGAACCTATGCTATTGATGGAATAGAAACATAGAAACATAGAAGTTGACGGCAGATAAGGACCGCAAGGCCCATCCAGTCTGCCCATTTCTTTTTCTGCCTTATAAATTTGCCATCGTCCTTTGCTGTCAGTGGCCTGTCTATTCACACTCATCTGTATTGCTCCCTTATGCCTGTCCCATGCCTGTTTGAAGCCCTGCACTGTATTCATAGCCACCACTTCCTGAGGTAGGCCGTTCCATGCATCCACCACCCTTTCTGTGAAAAAGAACTTCCTCACATTACCCCTTAATCGGCCTCCCTCTAATCTCATGCTGTGTCCTCTTGTCCTGCTGTTTTTCTTATATTGAAACATGTTAGACTCTTTCACCTTGTTAATGCCCTTAAGGTGTTTGAATGTTTCGATCATATCATCTCTCTCCCTCCTTTGCTCTAGGGTATACATATTGAGCTCCGTTAATCTGTTCTTGTATGTCTTCTGATGCAGTCCCTGCACCATTTTGGTTGCCCTTCTCTGGACTGCCTCAATTTGGTTAATGTCCTTGTGAAGGTGTGGTCTCCAGTACTGCATGCAGTACTCCAGATGGGGCCTAACCAGTGTCTTGTAAAGAGGGATCATTACCTCCCTCTTGCGACTTGTGATACCCCTACTAATACACCCTAACATCCTCCTAGCCTTACCAACTGCTTTAGAGGTCTGCTTGGATGATTTCAGGTCATCGGTGATGATGATGCCCAAGTCTCTTTCTTCCTTTGTGACTGCCAGCAACTCCCCTCCCAGCGTATAGGTGGCTTCAGAGTTTCTCTTCCCTATGTGCATGATCTTGCACTTCTTTGCATTAAATCCCAGTTGCCACTCTTCTGACCATTTTGCTAGTTTATCCAGATCTCTTCTCATTCTGCCCACCCCAGCTGGATCATCTACTCTGTTGCAGATCTTGGTGTCATCCTGAAACAGACAAGCCTTACCCTCTAGTCCATCTGCAATGTCACTGATGAAGATATTGAGAGGATTGGCCCCAGGACTGACCCCTGAGGTACCCCACTTGTGACTTGCATCTTTTCTGACTGCATACCATTTACCACCACTCTCTGTTTTCTGCCCGTCAACCAGTTTGCCACCCAGTTGACCAACTTCTGACCCACCCCGAGCCTACCCAGCTTGTTTATCAATCTTCTATGTGGCACAGTGTTGAAAGCTTTGCTGAAGTCAAGGTAGGCGACATCAACTGTTCCCCCTTGGTCCACCACTCTGGTTACCCAGTCAAAGAAATCTATGAGATTAGTTTGACAGGACCTTCCTTTTGTAAACCCCTGCTGTCTTGAATCCTGTGCCCCTATGGATTCCAGGTGTTGTACTATCCTTTCCTTAACGAGTGTCTCCATAATCTTGGCCACTACTGAAGTAAGACTGACTGGTCTGTAGTTCCCTGCCTCCTCCCTGCTACCACTCTTGTGGAGCGGGATCACATGAGCCCTTCTCCAGTCTTCTGGGACCTTTCCTGTGCTCAGAGATTCACTAAACAGTTCTGCAAATGGCTCTGCAAGTTCCACCCTCAGCTCCTTTAGTACTCTGGGATGTATGCCATCAGGTCCCATTGCCTTGTCCACCCTGAGCTTAGCGAGCTCTTGTAGGACCCTTTCTTTTGTGAAGGGAGTAGTGCTCACCTCCCTCCCCCCTGTGTCCATGGTGCTGAGCTGTGGGCCCTGCCCTACCTTCTCTTCAGTAAATACTGAACAAAAGTATGTACAGTGCCTTCAGAAAGTATTCACTCCCCTTGAATTTTGTCACATTTGTTGTGTTACTACCAGAATTTTTAATGCATTGAAGTGATTTTTATCCCCCTTGATTCACACAGCATACTCAACAATTTAAAGGAGCAAAAATATTTTTATTGTGTAACAAAAATTTATGAAACATTAAAAACTGAAATATCTTGTTTATTTAAGTATTCACCCCCCTGAGTCAGTACTTTGTAGAAGCGCCTTTGGCAGTAATTACAGCTTTGAGTCTTCTTAGGTTTGTCTGTATCAGCTTTGCACATCTGGATTTGGAGAGTTGGATGGGGAGCATCGGTGAACCGCAATCTTTAAGTCTTTCCACAGATTCTCAATGGGATTCAAGTCTGGGCTTTGGCTGGGCCACTCAGGACATTCACCTTCTTGTTTTGAAGCCACTCCAGTGTTGCTTTGGCTGTATGCTTGGGGTCGTTGTCCTATTGGAACATAAATCTTCGCCCCAGTCCAAGGTCTATTGCAGACTGATGCAGGTTCTCCTCAAGGATGTGCCTGTATTTGGCTCCATTCATTGTTCCCTCTATCCTGACAAGTGCCCAGTCCCTGCCGCTGAAAAGCATCCCCATAACACGATGCTGCCACCACCATGCTTCATGGTAGGGATGGTGTTACACGGGTGATGAGCTGTGTTCGGTTTGCACCAGGCATAGCGCTTTGCATTCATGCCAAAGAGTTCTATTTTTGTTTCATCAGACCAGAGAATCTTTTGCCACATGGTCTCAGAGTCTGCCACGTGCCTTCTTGCAAACTCCAGGCATGCTATTATGTGGCCTTTTCTCAGGAGTGGCTTCCGTCTAGCCACTCTCCCATAGAGGCTACATCTGTGAAGTGCTGCAGAGATTGTTGTCCTCTGGACAGGTTCTCTCATCCCAGCCATGGAACTCTGTAGTTCTGTCAGGGTGGTCATTGGGTTCTTGGTCACTTCCCTGACCAAGGTCCTTCTTGCCCGGTTGCTCAGTTTGAGAGGATGGCCTGCTCTAGGAAGAGTCTGGGTGGTTCCATAATCTTTCCATTTCCTAATGATGGACTTGACTGTGCTCCTGGGAACTTTCAACACCCTAGAAATGTTTTTATACCCCTCCCCAGATCTCTGCCTCCTCACAATTCTGTCACGGAGTTCTACGGACAGCTCCTTGGTTTTCATGGTAGAGTTTCTGCTCTGACATGCACTGTAAACAGTGGGACCTTATATAGACAGGTGTATTTCCTCTGAAATCATGTCACCCATTTGAACTGACCACAGGTGGACTCCATTCAAGTTTTAGAGTGATCTCACAAGGAAATTGGATGCACCTGAGCTCAATTTGGAGTGTCATAGCAAAGGGGGTGAATACTTATCAAAACAAGACATTTCAGGTTTTTATTTTAAATTACATGTACAAAAAATTCCAGAAGTTTCATTCCACTTTGACATTATAGAGTAATCTGTGTAGATACGTGACAAAAAAATCCCATATAAATGTATTTTAATTTGAGTTTGCAACATCACAAAATGTGACAAAATCCAAGGGGGGGGGGGTGAATACTTTCTGAAGGCACTGTATTTAGGATAGATGCTTTTATAGGGTCTTCCTCCTCACACGCCTTTTTTTCCTTTGAGCTTAGCAATACCATCTCTGGACTTCTTCCTTTCACCAATGTATCTATAGAAAGTCTTGTCACTTTCTTTTACTGTTTGTGCTAGTGTTTCCTCAGTTTGGGACTTTGCCTGCCTTACTGCCTGCTCGGTTTTCAAACCACTGTCCCTGGTAAACATCCCACAATTGTCAAGGATTCTTTACTCCACTTGAACAGTACAGAAGCCTTGGAGAGCTCTCCTTCATCTTTCTTGAAGATTTTATTTTTCTCTGTGTTTTGAACTAAAATTTAATTTTGTTCATTTTTAAAGCACTTTCCTTGTGTTTACAGGTAAACTACTTTAGGTTTAGTTAAGTTTTTTTGGTTTCTTTCTGGTTCTTTTAACCGGGAGGGAACCAGACTTTTATTTACAATTTTAAAAAAGATAATTAAGGTAAATAAAGTTTAAGCCTCATTCGTTAGTGTGGCTTTTTGATTCTCAGAGAACCATTTATTGGGGATTTTACTTATTTCTCACTAACCCAAGAAAGGCAGTATAGGGTATTGCTTAAGGATCTGAGCTGCAAATCTGGAGACCTGGGTTTGAATCCCACAACCCCACTTGCATAATGTGTGACCCTTAGCAGGTCACTTAAAGCAGCAGTACTACGAAATCAGGAAGTGAGCTATCAAAATTCTGTTTTTCAGCTGTAAACATGCAGCCAAAGATCCAGTTTCCATACCTGTAAATGTTTTTTTCCAGTCATCTTTAGTTTTTTAGATATTTGCAATTTATTCGAAGTTTTGTAGTGCTACAACAAATATGGCAGCTGACTAATTTTCAGCTGTGCTTTTTCTACAGGTCACATCACATATTTTGACAACAGCAGAGGGACCCTCTGCTGACCATTCCCGATGTCCCTGCAAGTCATTCACATGTGCAGTTGGCAGCAGAGGGGGTTCCAGTGCAACATGCTTAGTGACAGAAATGTAAACAAAAGCAGAGAATAACTGAGTAAATTACTCAGCAATAGTACAGTGCTGTCGAGAAAGGGTACCAGGTATATGATTAGCAGGGTACAGGGAATAAACTGTCAAAAAAGCGCAGGTTTTTTTTCGTAGTACTGCTGCTTTAACTTTCCTGTGCTCCCAGGTTGCACCTGTAAACAAGCTTTCAACTTAGTGTGTCTCACCTGGTTAAACAATGAAAAAAGAACCGGCCCAGTGGGTTTTCAGCTTTGTACAGAGTGTGGGGGAACTGTTTGAAAGCAGATCCTGATTTATTTGTGTTTTTGCCTAGGGTTTAACCATCTAAAGGCAGATTATAACATCTGTAAAATCGAGAAGTATTTCTCAGTCGGCGCTTAATAGGTATTTTAACCAACTGCAGGAAAAAGGTTCAATGTGGGAAGGAACCGGGTTTACAGCCTTCTAACCAGGGTTATGGTTCCCCGATTAAAGAAAAGAACCGCGGACACTGCCGCTGAACCAGTAAGTTCTGCTGAGATAAAGAGGAGAAAAAAAAACCCACTCGGTTCAATAAAAGTATTTCCTCAGTCGGCGCTTAATAGACTTTTTAACTGACTGTAGGGAAAAAGGTTCAACCCAGCTGTGGACAAAACTTCCTCCTCTCATATGTAGAAACTGAAGGAACCGGTTACAACCCTCTAACCAGGGTGATGGTTCCCTGATTAAAGAAAAAAGAACCGCAGACACTGCCGCTGAACTGGTAAGGTCTGCTAAGAAAAAGAGGAAGGAAAAGCACTTGGTTCAGGAACCGTAACCTGCAAAACCGTCGGTTCCAACCACAAATGCATAGCAAATGATATACAGATTTTACAGGCACTGCAACTGGTATCGCGATTCCGGTTCAGCGGCCCGGTTCTCAGACTTCTGTTCAGGACCTGGGTTCCTTCCCGGTTCATTTGAACAGTTTGCTGAAGTGTACATGGTGAGTTTGTACCTTGGTATGCCCTGATCCTCAACATCCTTACAAGAACAAGGGGACACAATTTAAAGATAGAAGGAAGGCGGTTCAGGGGCAATGTGAGGAAGTATTATTTCACAGAGAGGGTAGTGGATGCGTGGAACAGCCTTCCTGAGGAGGTTGTGGGGTCTAAAACTGTGGGAGAATTCAAGAATGCATGGGACAGACATAAGGCAATTCTTGTATGAGGTAGGAAGAAATAGGCTATTGGTTAACTAGGATCTGCGGCCTATCTCGTAGGTAGGGAAATGGGCAGACTAGATGGGCCAAGCGGTCCATATCTGCCGTCAAAGTCTATGTTTCTATGTTTCTATCCTGACTCCCCTGAAAAGGGAGTTGAGAGATTTTCCTCTCACTTTGCCTTCAGAAAGTGCACAGACACTGGACCTCTCCACCCATGAATTCACAGAGGAGGAAGAGGAGCCAGACTGTATGGATAGGATGGATGCACCAGTAACAGAAAGAATGGTGCCGCCCATCCACAAGTCTCTTAAGAGACAAGCTTCTAGAATTTTATAAAATCCCACTTCCATTCCCCCAGTGAACAAGGGGCTGGATAGGAAGTATTGGGTGGCTAAGTCTGGAGCAGAGCACCCCAGCCATGAAGAGGTGGTGCAGGCTGTGGCTTGTGATAAGGCAGGGATTCCCCGGCATCATACCCACAAGATAAAGATTCCCAAGAGATGGCTTCTTAGGCAAGAAATCCCACTTAGATGCCTCTTTGTCCATTAGACAGGCCATTCACATGGCCTGTGTCTCCAGATATTAAATAAATAAATCAACATTTCTGAAATGCAGTTTCAGAGATTGCTAGGGCATAGAGGCCTCTGTACTGGATGCAGTATTGTTGCAGCCAGGCAAATGGCAGTTTCAGTGTCTCTGAGGAGATGGGTCTGGCTAGGGATAACTATTTGTCCCAGGCCAACCAAAAGGCATTGGATTTTTCTGGTGAGCCCACATTCCTCTTTGGTAAACAAACAGAGGCTTACATGGAAAACATGGATGGGTACAAGGTAGCTTTTAGGAATGCTGCTGCAAAGGAGAAGGCAGCAACACCTCACAAGTACCAAGACAGATAGTGGGCATCAGGTTCAAGATCCTGCCCAAACTGAGGGCAGGGTTTTTCAGACCTGCCAGTCTATTAGAAGTAACCCTGTTTGTTTAACAAAGCCAAAGTAAGAATGGTCACTCTGGTTACCATCCTCCCTACACTCAGAAAGAGGGATGGGGCCTACATCTCTGGCCTTAAAGGGCACTTCCTTCAGACCCATTCCATTTGGCTTTATCTCTGCTCCTGGGGTGCTTACCAAGTGCATAGCATTAGTAGAAGCACACCTAAGGAGGCAGGGGATCATAGTCTCCCCATACCTGGACGACTGGCTGATGGCAGACCAGTCTTCTCTGCAGTTAGAGGTGCACTGATCACCATCTATGATACCTTGTGTACACTGGGTCTCCTGGCAAATTAAAAAAAAAAATAGGTCAATGCTAACACCAGTTCAGCACCTGGAGTCTATGGGGCAAAGACTGGATGCACTGAGAGGAAGGGCCTTCCTCCCGCAGGGAATGGTAGACAGCTTGGTGCAGCTGCATACCCCAGGCCAGTGAAGCATTTTCTACAGTTGCTAGGGCTCATGGCTGCAGCATTAGCAACAGTGTCAGGATCAAGATTCCAGAGGAGAGGCATTTAGTCCCACCTCAGGTCTTACTGGCCCCAAAAAGAGATTCCCTGTCGAAGATGGTCCCAGTCACAAGTATCCTGCTGCAAACTCTGCAGTGGTGGCAGGAAGAAGACCACCTCTGGGAGGGTGTGCCTTTCAACCTATGCCTCCCTCCCTCCTAGGGGAGCACACACTGCTTCACATAAAGCCTGCTGGAGCTCAGGGCAGCTTAGTTGGCATTCAACCCCTCGCTCCAATGCTTCAAGGCAAGGTGGTTTAGATCAGGACAAAGCAATACAACCACAATGTACTATGTAAACAAGTAAGGGGGCACAAAGTTGTCCCTGCTGTGCATGGAAGCCATGAAAATGTGGAGTCTTAACTCACTCCCTGGATATCTCTCTCTTAGTTGTCCACCTCCAAGGGAAGGACAGTCACCTGGTAGATACTCTCAGCAGAATCAACTGAAACCACCAGGAGTACAAGTGGTAGTCAGAAGGTGGGATACCCCAGGGGTGGACCTCCTCGCAACCCCAGACTGTGCCAGCTACCACAATTCTGTTGCAGACCTCCTGCAGGGGACACAGTCGCTCTGGATGTGCTGCTGTAGCATTAAACAGGGAAGTTCGTATATGTCTTTCCTCCAGTTTCCCTGTTGCTCAGAGTGCTGATCAAGCTCAGGGTTCTCTCAGCAGCAGTGATCCTCATTGCTCCAGATTCGACCAGAAGGCCATGGTATTTTCTTCTGCTGACCTTGTCAATTTCCAGGCCACACTCTCTACCCAGGAGGCACAGCCAATTGACCTCCTTGCAGGACAGGGTCCTTTATCCTAATATCTGGTCTCTCAGGCTTAGAGCTTGGCTCTTGAGGACTTAAAGAGTATTTTGACTTGCACATTTCTGTAGGGGTGCTGGAGGTTCTTAGGGTTTCTAGAGAACCCTTCTACCAGAGAGACTTGAACCTTTACATGAAAGATGTTTTCCATTTGGTGCCAGAAAAAGAGATAAATTGCTGCCAGGCTGACTTGTTAGTGATCCTACAATATATAACACACCTTGTTTCTTTCAGCCTTAGGTCTTCCACCCTCAAAGTACAGTTACCAGCTGTCTCTGCTTGCCTCTCAACTGGTAAGGGGTCATCTCTGGCAGTTAAGTGTTTAGCAAGTTTTTCAAGGGTCTCATGCATTTGCATTCCCTCACAGGGAACACAGTAGCATGGGACCTCAGTATATGAATTGGCTGGCTAATGAAACCACCATTTGAGCCCGTGTCTTCTGCAGAGCTTAGGTATGCAACATGGAAAACAATGTACTTGGTAGCCATCACCTCAGCTGGGAGCAGCAGTGAGCTCCAGGCATTGTCCACTGAGTTAATTGCATATCAGTTCATAAGGACAAGATAGTCCTCAAAACTAACAGATACTTTCTGCCCAAGGTGGTTTGGGACTTCTACCTAAATCCGTTCATTACTTTGCCAGTCTTTATTTCACTGACCACTCTAGTTCAGGGGAATGTAGACTGCACAACCTAGATGTCAAGTGAGCTATTAGCTACTACTTGGGTCACACAATCTGTCACATGCAGGTGAGCACTCAGCTTTTCCTGACCTATGAAGAAGTAGGAAAGGGCAAGTCTGCCTCAAAGAGGTCTGGTGCCCTCTGGATGGTGGCTTGTATTCAGTTCTGGTACAGCAAAGTAGGTAAGAAATCCTCATAGGCCTTGGGGCTCTCTCTCTACAAGGGGTACAGCTGCTTTAATAGCAGCTGCAGGAGATAGTCCTTTGTTGGAAATTGGTAAAGCAGCTACCTTAAAAAACAGTTCACACCTTTACCAAGCACTCCAGCCTGGATACCCTGGCCAGAGGTGATGCCAGGTTTGGTACAGCAGTACTGCAGAGCCTGTTTCCTAAAGAGGTTCACCATCGTCCTCCAAAGGTACTGCTTGGGTAGTTTGCATATGTCAGAATACAGTAAGATTTCCTGGGGTTTGAAGAAAACATTACTTACCATAGTAATCTTGTTTCTGCCAACGGAATCTTACTGTATTCTGAGCTTCCACCCTACCTCCCCTGCTAGAACCTATGGGCACTGCAGCACAGCTATCCATGCTGTTGTAAACCCATGAGTGGTTCCGTTGTTGGGCTTAGTGACTTGAGTCTATTATGTAGCCCACATTTTTCAACTGAAGGGGATCGTTGGTTGTCATTTATTAGTTAATTGTTAAAGTTAGTATAGATAGCTTGTTAGTATTCACGTTCCATAAGAATCTGACAGTTGTGGAATGTTTACCAGGGACAGTGGTTTGAAAACCGAGCATGAGCCTAGCATTACATCATTAGCATAGGTACATAGATACATAGATACATAGACAATGTCGGCAGATAAGGGCCTATGTCCCACCCAGTCTGCCCATTTGAGCTTGTAAGTTCAGTTTGTTTTCCTAGAAGTCTGTTTCCCTACCCCTGACCTCTAGAATTCCTTTATGTCTATCCATGCATTCTTAAATCCTTGATTGTTTCAGCCCCACCACTTCCTCTGGCAGGGTGTTCCACTTGTCCACCACCCGCTCTGTGAAGAAATTCTTTCTCATGTTTCCTCTGAATCGTCCTCCTCCGACTTCATCCCATGCCCTCTAGTCCTGGAACATCTTTTTCGCTTAAAAATAGTGTTTTCCTGCACCCTGTTCCTCCTGTAAGATACTTGTATGTCTCTATCATATCTCCTCTGTCCCTCCTCTCCTCCAGGGAGTACATGTTCAGTTCCTTCAACCTGTCTTCATAGAACTTGTGATGCAATCCATGCACCATCTTTGTTGCCCTCTTCTGAACCTTCTCTACCCTGTCTATGTCCTTACGTAGGGTATGGTCTCCAGAACTGTACACTGTACTCCAGGAGGGGCCTCACTAGTGTCTTGTATAGCAGAATTATGACCTTCCTTTCCTGCTGGTGATGCCCTGCCTATACATCCCAGCATCCTATTTGCTTTACCTGCTGCCTTGTCACACTGTTTCCCTACCTTGAGGTCATCAGAGATGATAACCCCAAGATCCCTTTCCTGCTTGGTGCATGCTATATCCTCACCCCCCAACTGATGTATTGTGCCAGGGTTTTTGTGCCCCATATGCATTATCTTGCACTTCTTCACATTGAATTTCAACTGCCAAACCCCTGACCATTCTTCAAGTTTCTGCAGGTCGCTTCTCATTCTGTCTACACCCTCTGGTGTGTCTACTCCTGTTACAGAGCTTTGTGTCATCAGCGAACAGTGAAATTCTGCCTTCTAGATCCTGCGCAATGTCACTGATGAAGATGTTGAATAGGACCAGTCCCAGCACTGATCCCTGTGGTACCCCACTGGTCACTCTTCCCTCTGTGGAGTGACAGCCATTTACCACCACCCTCTGTGTCCTGCCACCCAGACAGTTACCTACCCACCACACTACTGTCCTGCCCACACCCATATTCCCCAGTTTGTGTAATACTTTCTTTACTTTTTAGGTTCTGTTAACCATTTCAGCTCCAGGGCAGTACTATGGTGAGACCATACTGCGTATGTCAGAATACAGTAAGATTCCCTTAGAAGAAAAATTAGTATGGTAAAGGATGTTTTCTTATCTACTTTCTTGAAGACTAGAGTAACTTTTGCTGTTTTCCATACTCCCAGGACAGGACCATTGCAAAGAGACATGGAAAGATTTTTAGCCTGGGCGTCAGTGAAGTGAGCAGCTAACTTAAGTAGTTTAGACTCAAGGCAGTCTGACCCTACACTAGTATTGTCCGAGATTAGATTGAGTTTAAGAACATCTGCTTTGGGAATAGCTTTAAAGTAAAAGGCGGATGTTTAGGCATGCTGATTTCTGAGAAGGGGGGTGATGGGTGACTCACAGGGAAGGAGGCGGTGTATTTGGATTGGTCAGCAAAGTGGTTATTGAAGGAATTTGAAGTGTTAAGTGGGTCAGTGCAGTGGACACCGCTGAGTACCATATCATTTATGGAATGTGACTGGTCTGAGCCCAGGGAGGATTTCACAATGCGCCCAGAATTTCTTTGGGTCATCTGCAGCTTCAGGTAGTAATATTTTGCAGTATGAGCTCTTGGCAAGCCTGATTTACTTTTTTGTACACATTCCACTCTGCTGTATAAGTGTCATAATCTGTTTGATGACCTGAGTTTTTAAAGCATTTCTAGCTTTTGTCGTGTGACCGAATGGAGGCGAGAAGTTCTTATGTAGCCTTTTATCTGTTTTACATGAACATGCTGTGTGTGCGAGGGAGTGTGTTTGTCCTGGAGGGATAGTAATATTGCAATGAGAGATCAAGGGCAGTCTCATCATTGTGGGACTGGAATATAGGGGGTCCAGTTTATGGCTGAGATAGCATGTAAAAAACCAGCCTGATCCAATTTGGTGAAATCTCGAAAGGTGATATAGAGCGGCGATGGGGCAGTGACCACTGAGGTGCCCCAGATGCAAAAAAAAGGTGAATTATCAGGGTTTTAAATAATTGATTAGCAGTTTTTTTTTTCTTGGGACAATACTAACTGTACAGAAAGTATTCATATTGGTTTTCTAGAAGTGTTATGTTTGTCATACACATTGAGGCAAGTGCTATGCATTTTCACAATGTTTTAACACTTTTATGAGCAAAACGCTAATCAGTTTTTAGAGTTAAATAAAACCCTGATGATCACTTTTTGAATCGGGGAGTACACCTGAGGCAGCAATTCTATCTGGTCGATTTGTAAGTATCCAGTCAATAAGTGTACTGTGGCAGGGGTCTGAGCCAGCCTGGTAGGAGTTTTATCACCTGGTGCATGTTATAACCTTGCACTAACGATAGTAAGGAGTTTTTATTTTTCCAGCCCAATTTAGGTTAAGGTCACCAAGGATAATTAATTAATTGTGTCCAACGATCGAGGTAGAATGCTCCAGGAGTTGGAGCAGCCTGAGTGACCTCCTTTGGGGATTATAGGCACATATAATGTGAAGTTTTTTGCTCCAAGGAGAAGAAGTGCATGTAAGGATGCACAGATAGATATAGATGAATTTTGCACTAAGGATACATTTCAAGTGATTTTAAAATAGGCGCAACTCCTGCCCCTCTTATTTGATGGCCTATCACCTTTAAGAAGAGAATAATGTTGTAGGGGCATGAAGAGGCAGAAGTGGAAGGCTTTAGTCATGTTTCTGTAAGACAGAGAATGTCTGGATCATATGTAGATATCCATGCTTCTAGTTTGGCGAGGTTGTGGAAGAGACTTCTACTATTTGGTATGCTATAATGGAGGCCTTTCACATTTATCCAGCCTATATTATGAGTAGCAGTGCAGACTGGGGCCCGGATTAGTTTCAACTGTCCCCAGATAATAGTAGGGCTAGAAGCACAATATACCACAGTTTCCATGGGGAAAAAAGAGGGTACTAGAGCATATTCAGCCAGGAGCATTTGAGGTATAATAAGCAGCCAGGTATATGAGAAACCTAGGAGTAATAAAGGAGTCACATCATAGGGCTTGCATTGTAGAACAAGTAGGGTCGAGTGTGTAAAATCAGTCAGTGTTGAAACCAATTGTTCACTGCCTGGGTAGCAAGGACTAGCTGTGATGCGAGCTAGTAGAAGGAGCGCAAGGCTCATATTAGCAGGGGCAGTAGTGTTTTGCCATGGCTTGCAGGGCAACAGTTTAGTAAATAAAGGGAAATAAGGTCAGAGCTGGCTCTCAGGGTCACCTGGTAGTGGAGAGAGGATATCAAGCTAACAGGAGGCAAGAGATTATGCAGTTTGATGGGCCTAAAGTTAGAGGTTGTCAGGTTAATAATTTAGAGGAGAGCTAGTGGAGGTAGGCACCTAGGCGGAGGATGGAGTTCTGTCAGCAAAGAAAACACTGATCTGTGCACCTAGGAGGAGGAGGAGGAGGAGGAGGATGGAGTATTATCATCTATAAAACACTGAGCTATATAAGAAATGTGGACAGCCAAAATCTAGTTGCTTATACCTTTAAGAGGTGGACTATGCCTGATTGGAGAGTGGGTGGATCAGGAGTCAAGAAAGTGTATTTTATAGACGTTGGTGTGTGGTGGGTGGGCGGCCCAAAATTCTAGCCTGACTGCACTCAGTCTCAAGCACTAAGCTCAGCTCCATTAGGGGAAGCACCAGTCAGTTTTATCAGTTTTCGGAGGAGCAGTCCCGGAGTGTTGGCACCAGATTTGAAAAAATGTTCAGTGCTGTGCCTCAAACCAAATCTGAGAACAGCACTCGGTAAATGAAATAAAATAGGCTGAAGCACTGTAAGCAAGACCACCAGCTCAGAGAGAGTGTGAGAGAGTAAAAATTAAGTTTTTGATTTTTCATATTTTATACAAAGGACAATGCTGTTTGCTAAGATCCCAGATGTGGTACAGCAGAGGGTTGAAGAGTTCCACAAAAGGAAAAGGGGTGCCAAGTTTTAAATCGGAATACTTGTGGGGTGCATTGTCCATTGGAAGCTCAGAAGGTGTACCTGATTCAGTGAGTTGTGGGAGGGGAGCAACTCCTACAGCAATAGCAGTGGATGGGAATGCCCAGGGTGTAAGGTGTCTGACTGTGAATTAAAAGGGATAAAGATTAGTTAGGATAGGGGGAAGGGCTGGTAGAGTAGACAGAGCTAAAACTTAGGCATGCACACCCGGCAGCCCAGGTTCAGGACGAGCCCGGGCCAGGGGTCGGCAGCAGGGAGGAGACGATTGAGCATTGGTGGACAACTCTCTCTCCCAGGAGGGAGGGAGGTCTGCACTTGGTGCTTGACTGTCCTCTGGAGGAAGTCAGTGGCATGGCAAGTGCAGAGCCGATGTCGAGGAAGGGGGGCGGCAACACCGGCAGTGATCCCTGGGCGTAAGTATGCGTGCCAGTTCAAACAACATGAAGTCTTGCTTGTTTTCTGACATATGCAATGATCCCCAACCTTTAAACTGCCCGAGAACAAAGAGTTAACTTTCTAGCAAAGCATAGAATGCTGAGCTCGAGCTCGGTTGGAGTCTCTGTCTGGAGTGTTACCAAACCATCAGATTCTTTACTACACCTCACTGAGCAATTACGCTCGGAGATTTCTCTTTCAGCTCAGTTCAGTTGGTCAATGTTCAGTTTTAAATCGTTTTTAAGCCGAAAAAGTATCCATGGTCTGTTCAGTCTCTGTCTGTGGTGCCGTGAGTATTAGATAGGAATTGTTCTGTTTTTTCTGTGTGGAACTTGTAAAAGTGTGGCTCGATTCGGCCGAACCGGCCATTTGATAGTGAAATATTCTGTTTTGTGTTGTTTTACTTGGTGTGTGGTTACCGGTTCTTAAAAAAAAAAAAAAAGTGTTTTAGTACGCTTTTTCCAATACCCGTGACACGGTTAGGAACCGATAAGGGAGTCTTGCCTGACGGTTGCCATAAAAAGGATAAGTTGGTTAGGTTGGCCATGTCTGAGAAACCCAAGAAAAAAAACGGGCCCACTGGCTTTCAACACTGCAGTGAGTGTGGGGAGGTCTTTGCTAAGGCTAATCCCCACACCACCTGTGTCTATTGTCTGGGGTTTGACTACCTCGATTCAGACTGCCAAATATGTAAAAACTTTCCCAAATCTACCCTTGAGAAGAGATTAGGTAGACTGAGGGAAAAGAAGGCCGAGAAGTCCGCTGACCTGGATGGCCAGCCCAGTTCGGTTTCGACCGAACCAGAAGGAGTGCCCTCTGACCAGGGTGATACTTCTTTGGGCAAAAGGAGAGCTGATTCCGAGGGATCGATTCCGACAAAAAGAAAACGCAAAGACAAATCGACTGGTTCGGATCCAGAGGTTCATGTTCCGACTGCCGAAGAGATAGCCAGAGCGATTCAGACTGTGGAATTGCTCCGTCCGGTTCCTACTGATCCGGCTCCTTCTGGCAGGGGTTCGGTTTGGTTGGTTCCCCCGGTTCAGGATTATACCCTTGAATATTTTTATGAACTGAAATTTGAAGAGGAAGGGGAATTTGAGGATGATGTAAGTGAGGGTCTAGATGTGCTTGCGGAACCAGACATCTCCTCGACAGACCTTCAGGTGTTTCCCCCTCCTAGGCTTTCTGAGTCCCCTGCTCACTTATGTTCTACAGAAAGGTGGCTGAAAACCTCCAGCTTCCTATGGAGGAGGCTGTGGAAGATCAAGAGGGGCCTGATTATGCAGAGATGATGGACATCCCAGAGACCAGGAGACTGTCTATTCCCCATCACAAATCTTTTGGGAAACGGACACAAAAAATCCTAAAGTCTCCTAACACTATACCTCCTGTGGATAGAAGAGTGGACAAGAGGTATACACTTTCAGGCTCAGACACGGAGTTCTTATATCAGCAGTGCAGCCATGTTGGGGTAGTGAAGGCTGCCTGTGACAAGGCAGATATTCCCTTGGCTTCACACCCTCCAGACAAGAACTCCAGGAAGATTGATGCCATGGCAAAGAAGCAGTCAGTGGCATCTTCTTTGGGACTCAGGCAGGTGAATTACATGGTCTGTACAGCCAGGTACCAGAAGTCCAGGTGGGACACTGTACTGGCACTGAGCTAAACAGGCCTCCCCCAGCTAGCCAGCTTTAAGAGCCATAGAGAGAGGCTACCCTACACTGGGGCAAAGGACTGTACTCCAGGTACTTCCTGACCCACAAAAAAACAGGAGAGTGGCGACCCATCCTAGACCTAAGATATCTAAACAAACATCTCTTAAAACCAAAGTTCAAGATGGTAACTCTGGGAATAATCCTTCCCTCTCTAAGGCCAGGGGACTGGCTAGCCTCCCTGGACCTCAAATATGCCTACTTTCACATTCCCATCAGGTGCTCCCATAGAAAGTACCTCAGGTTCGAGTTGCCCTCAGGCCACTGTCAGTTCAGAGCCATGCCCTTTGGCCTAACCTCAGCCCCAAGGTTTTTCACAAAGTGCCTGGCAGTAGTAGTTGCCTTTCTAGGAAGGCAAAAGATTTCCATTTTTCCATATCTGGACGATTGGCTAATAGTGGGTCAGTCTCCAGACCAAGTCAAGCCTCATCTGCAAGTGACCCAGCAAGTGCTCACTTCTCTAGGATTTCTTCTCAACCTTCCCAAATCGGTTCTCGAACCAGTATAACTTCTTACTTTTTTAGGGGCAGAACTGGACACACTCAGAGCAAGAGCCTTTCTTCCTCTAGAAAGAGCAAGGGTTCTTATGGAACTAGCCTCTTCTTTCAGCCTTCAGGTATCTCGACCAGCAAGGCATTTCCTTCAGCTCTTGGGCCACATGGCAGCTTCAACAGCAGTGGTCCAAGGGGCAAGATTCCAGATGAGGGATATTCAGTTCCACCTGAGAGCTTTTTGGACTCAGAGGAAAGCTTTCCTTACCAAACTGATCCCAGTGACTCTGACCTTGATCCAAGCCCTCCAATGGTGGCAAGATCAGGACAATTTAAGACAAGGTGTTCCTTTTGTTACTCAGCCTTGTTCAGTGGTCCTTACCATGGATGCTTCTCTTCTGGGCTGGGGAGCCATCTGGGGTCCCTCACTGCCCAGGGGCTGTGGTTCCCCCAAGAGTCCCTTCTCCACATCAATCTCCTAGAGCTCAGGGCAGTTTTTCTGGCCCTAAAAGCTTTCTCTCAGTCAGTACAGAACAAGGTGGTTCAAGTCAGAACAGAGACCACCACCACCATGTGGTACATCAGCAAGCAGGGAGGCACTCGGTCCATGGCCTTGTACACAGAAGCCACGAAGTTGCGGTCCCTGGCTTATTCCTTGCAAACCTCTCTTGTAGCAGTTCACCTTCCAGGCAAGGACAGTGTGCTAGCAGATGCACTGAGCAGGAGTTCTCAGGGCCATCACGAATGGTCCCTGGACCCTCAGGTGTTTGAAAGTGATTTTTTCAAGGTGGGGCACTCCAGAGATAGATCTCTTTGCAGCCCCAGACAATCACCAACTCCCTCTCTTTTATTGCAGACCTCCAGTCTTGGGCTGAGTCCCTCTGGACGCCCTGATTCTGAATTGGGAAGGAAAGTTTCTGTATGCCTTTCCACTCTTCCCACTCCTGTTCAAAGTCTTGGCCAAAATAAGGTCTCAACCTTGCAAGGTGATTCTGATTGCTCCCGATTGGGCCAGACAGCCCTGGTACCCCCTGTTGCTGTCCCTAGCAGTCCATCTTCCCCTGTCTCTTCCCAGGAATTACAGCCTGTTAGCATCCTCTCAGGGAAGGATTTGGTACCCCAATCTTCAGTCTCTCAATCTCAAGGCATGGCTGTTGAAGAGTTAGAGTTTGCAGATCTGCATCTTTCCCAAGGGTTTCTGGATATCCTCAAGGCTTCTCGAAAGCCCTCCACCAGAAAGACTTATAACTCCAAATGGAAAAGATTCAGCATTTGGTGTTCTAAGACATATTTCTCCAGACACTGCTGGATTGCCTCAGTTCTGGATTATATGGTCCCATCTTAATGGCCTAGGCCTCAGACCAGCGACTCTCAAGGTACACTTGTTAGCTGTTTCTGCTTTTTGTCTGTGAGGAGTCTTCCTCACTATCTTCCTATCCTGTGTTCTGTAAATTTTTTAAAAGTATTGCTTCACACCAATCCTCCTTTTAGAGACCCTGCCCCTGCCTGAGGGTTTGAATGTTTGCATTGCTCAACTTATGCAGCCCCCCTTTGAGCCTATGTCTTCAGCAGAGCTTAAGTACTTGACTTGGAAAACTGTGTTCCTGGTAGCCATTACCTCTGCAAGCCCTGTCAGTGGAACCTGATTTTATGTCATTTCACAGGGTTAAAGTGGTCCTTAGAACCAATAGAAGGTTCTTGCCCAAAGTGCTTTCAGACTTCCATTTAAACCAGTCTGTGTCTCTTCCTGTTTTCTTCACTGATCATTTTTCCTCAGGAGAGAGGAGGCTACACAGTTTAGATGTCAAAAGAGCCCTTAGTTACTCCATAGAGTGTACCAAGGGTCACAGGTTTGACTCCCTCCAGTTGTTCCTCACTTATGGAGAAGTGGGAAAGGGCAAACCTGCCACCAAAAGATCTATTGCCAGGTGGATTGTGTCTTGTATACAATTCTGCTATGAAAAACTCCACCCTCAGGCCTGAGGGCTCTTTCCACAAGAGGTACAGCTGCTTCCCTGGCTGCTGCCAGGGATATCTCTCTCTTGAAATTTGTCAAGCAGCCACCTGGAAAACAGTCCATACCTTTACCAAGCATTACTGTCTGGATATCCAGGCTAGGAGTGATGCTCGGTTTGGCACAGAGCCTATTCCTAAAGTAGGTTCTGTCCCTCTCCTGGAGGTACTGCTTGGTAGTCTGCAATTGTCAGAATGCAGCAAGACTTCATGTTGTTTGAAGAAAAAATTACTCACATTAGTAATTATGTTTCTTCTAATGGAGTCTGCTGTATTCTGATTTCCCCCTGCCTCCCTCTCAGAACCTGTTTTTGGGAAGTGGGTGGGCAGGTGCAGATTGCACCCAGGGTGTTTTTGCTTGCACCCTCCTCCTTTTGTTTGGGTGCTTAATTATTGTTATTTGTAGTAGATTGGTTTTGGTTTCTGGGTTTCCTGACTTGAGTCTTCCTTGGGAATCCAAAAGTTTTTCAGCCAGTTGGCTAGTAGGAATTTTACAGTTTCCACATAGAATTTTTAGTTAGTTGGGCTCAGTAAGAATCTGACAGTTTAAGTTTGAAACACTCGACAGAGACTTCAACCGAGCTCGAGCTCAGCATTCTATGCCCTGCATAGAAAGTTAACTCTTTGTTCTCCGGGCAGTTCAAAGGTTGGGAATCACTGCAATTGTCAGAATTCAGCAAGACTCCATTAGAAGAAACATAATTACTAAGGTGAGTAATTTTTTCTTCTGGCCTATCAACCCCAAAGGGGCTATTAAAGGAGCAGAGGTAGAAGGGGTATTGGTAGGGCTGGACCCAGTCCTCAGCTGACCCCACAAGTGAAGCAGACCCCCATGAAGTGTCTGTCAGGGTCGCTTCCCCTCTCCCAGTAGGGGGCAGGCTCGCCCACTACCTCCAGATCTGGCAGTCAGTAACTACAGACAAGTGGGTCCTGGAGGTAGTGCGCCAAGGCCTTACTCTTAGCTTCAAATCTTTGCCCAAACTAAGGACAAGAGCCTTCAGTCCTCCCTCTCCATCAGAAGCTCAACTCCTGGAGAAGGAGGTAAGAAAGCTGTTGCAGGACAGGGCAGTAGAACCTGTACCCCTGCTTCATTGGGGAAAGGGATTCTACTCAAGGTACTTCCTCACAGTAAAGAAAACAGGGAGTGGCGACCCATTCTGGATCTCAGACAACTAAACAAATACCTGACAGAACCAAAATTCAAGATGGTCACTCTGTCAACCATCCTACCCACACTCAGACAAGGGACTGGCTGGCACAATAGATCTGAAAGATGCCTATTTCCATATTCCCTTAGACCATGACACCGAAAATTTCCTCAGGTTTAGGCTCACATCAGGCTACTACAAGTTCAGAGCAATGCCTTTCGGCCTTTCCTCAGCTCCAAGAGTCTTTACATAGTGTCTGGCAGTCGTAGTGGCACACCTCAGAAGGCAGGGTGTTACAGTCTTCCCCTGTCTGGATGACTGGCTGGTAATGGGCCAGTCTCCTCAGCAGGTTTCAGATTCCCTAACCTTGGTTCAAAGAGTCCTATAGTTCCTGGGGTTCCTCTTAAACCCCCAAATGTCAGTCAGTGTTGACCCAAGTCCAACTGCTGGACTTCATGGGGCAGAGTTAGACATGATGGCAGGAAATGCCATTCTTCCCTAAGGAAGGGTGGAAACATTAATTCAGCTGGCCAACTCTTTCCGGTTGTCCAGTCCCAGGCCAGCAAGGCACTTCCTCCAGCTGTTAGGCGACATGGCAGCCACAATAGCAACAGTTTCAGGACCCAGGTTCCAAATGAGGGACATTCAGTTCCACCTTGGGTCATCTTGTTCACAAAAAAGGGACCATTTGTCCAAACTGGTACCAGTCACCAAATCTCTACTCATAGCGCTTCAGTGGTGGCAGGAAAGAAAAATCCTAAGGCAATGTGTACCTTTCCTGCAACAGCTTCCCTGAGTGGTATTGACCACGGATGCCTCCCTCCCTTCTAGGGTGGGGAGCACACATAGGAGACCACCTCCACGTCCAGGTGGAAAAGATTCTCCATTTGGTACCAGAGCAAGAATCTGGACCACAGTCAGGTGGGTTTGCCAGTTGTCCTGGATTAGCCTTGGTCTGAGACCATCCACTCTGAAAGTGCACTGGCAGCAGTCTCAGCTTACCTGTCAGCAGGCAAGGTACCCTCTCTGGCCTCCGAATCCAGTGTTAGGAAACTCTTTAAGGGACTGTTACATCTGCATCCCCACATAGTACTCCCACTCCAGTGTGGGACCTGAACATATGTATTGCACAGCTCATGCAGCCACCTTTTGAGCCTGTGTCATCAACTGATGTCAAGTATGTAACTTGGAAAGCTGTGTTCTTAGTTGCAATTACTTTGGCCAGGAGGATTAGTGAGCTCCAGGCTTTGTCCATGGAGACTGACTATTTTGCATTCCTCAGGGACAAGGTGGTCCTTAGGACCAGTAATAGATTTCTTCCCAAAGTGGTGTCTGGCTTCCATGTTAATCAGCCCATTACACTGCCAGTATTTTTCATCAACCATTCCACTTCAGGTGAGTGTAGACTGCATAGCTTGGATGTAAAAAGAGCGAATGGCTACTACCTGGAGCATACAAAAGGCCACAGGGGAGACAGTACCCAGCTCTTCTTGACCTGTGGGGAAGTAGAAAAGGTAAACCAGCCACGAAAGGTCAATCGCAAGATAGATAGTGGCATGTATCCACTTCTGTTATGGCAAAGTGGGCAAGCAGCCTCCACAGGGTCTCAGGGACCACTCCACCAGAGGAACAGCTGCATCGATAGTAGCTTCAAGAGATATTCCTCTACTGGAAATCTGCAAAGCAACTACCTGGAAAACAGTTCACACATTCACCAGACATTACTGCTTGGATACCCAGGCTAGGAGTGATGCCAGGTTTGGCACAGCAGTCCTGCAGAACCTGTTTCCTAAATTGGTCCTCTGCCCGCCTCCAAAGGCACTGCTTGGGTAGTCTGCATTTGTCAGAATACAGTAAGATTTCCCGGGGTATGAAGAAAATATTACTTACCATAGTAATCTTGTTTCTTCAAAGGGAATCTTACTGTATTCTGAGCTCTCACCCTTCCTCCCCTACTAGGACCTACAGGGCAGTGCATACCAGCTGTACATGTTTGTGGGAATCCTGTAGGCATACCTGTTTTGTTTCTTGGGCATCTGTTGACTTGAGTCTTGGAAGATGCCCTTGTTGTTTCAGAAGGGTTTGTCCTAAAAGGGATTTTATTTGTTATATTTTAATAGATTAGTTAGCTAGTTTAGTTTTAGCTTCTGCATGCTTCGTAAGAATGTGATGGTTGCAGGATGTGCAGCCAGGGACAGTGGTTTGAAAACCGAGCTCGATCCTAACAGTCCACTATTAGCATAGGTTCTATTAACCATTTCCGAATCCGGAGCAGTCCTATGGCGAGACCATACTGCATTTGTCAGAATACAGTAAGATTCCCTTGGAAGAAACAAGATTACTATGGTAAGTAATGTTTTCTTACCCACTTTTAGTCGCATCTGATTTCCAAGGAGTTCGAGTTTAGGCAAATATACAGGTCACAGTGATGTGTCCTGAAGCCTGCATTCAAGGTAATGCAAGCCAGTTTATTACCGACTTTATCAAGGCTCCCCAAGAATTTTTTGCTAGCATGTGCATATACACAGCTCCCATATTCCACAGTCCAGAAAATTTATGCAGACCCCACGGGAGAGCAAGAAGATTTTAACATAAACTAGCACAAACATTTCATTTTCTTACCACCCATTTCAGGTATTTTGATGGGCAAATGTAAGAGTATATATATTTTTATATATATATATTTGTGTGTGTGTGTGTGTGTGTATGTATGTATGTATATATATATATATATATATATATATATATATATATATATATATATAAAATGTTTGAGACAATCATGGTCAGCAACAGCACTGGACAAACACCATCACATGACCTGCGTATATCAGAGCCTGACCTACACCTGCACCCCCCCTCCAAAACAATTTTGACATTTTATAAGATAGATAAACCACTCTGGGGTGTGGGTGGCGCTCTGATATCATGCGCCTTGGGCGATTGGCCTTTCGGCCTTGCTGCCTCGTGCGTGCAACACACACCAAGGCGATGATATCAGAGCGTGACCGCTACCTCAGAGTGTATATTTATTACATATATATATATATATATATATATATATATATATATACATATGTGTATATGTGTGTGTGTGTGTGTGTGTGTATGTATATGTATGTATATATATATATATATTTTTTTTTTTTTTTTTACCAGGAGAGGCACCAAGCTGAAAGCTTGTTTACAGGTGTGACCTGGGAGCACAAGGAAGTTGTGACTTGCTCAAGGTCACACAGTATGCAAGAGGGGGCTGTGGGATTCAAACTCAGGTCTCAAGGTTTGCAGCTCACAGCCTTAAACCACTGCGCTGTACTGCCTCCTAAATATATATGTATATACAGTATATGTAACATTTTGGTGTGTGACTCTAAATATGAATTTGCCAGCTGAAAATGTGGCTTCTAGTTTGAGATTAGTTTCCAGTTTTGAGGAAGCAGTATAGCATAGTGGTTAATGGCACTTAGCTGCAAACCTGGAGACCTGGATTTGAATCCCATCAGCCCCCAGTTGCATACTGTGTGACCATGAGCAAGTCACTTAACTTCCTTGTGCTCCCAGATCGTACCTGAAAACAAGCTCCGGCTTAGTGTGCCTTTTCTGGTTAAACAATTTCCCCTTTCCCTTTTGATTGCCAAGGGACACTGTCATATGGGGATCTATAGCAGCTGTTCTGCTGCCTTTCGGTATGTGGATAAAAATATTTACACACTACTGTTAAATTAAGCAATAATCCATGACAGGGTGTGGATTATGCTTGGATCTACCCACACCTGATGAGGTTTGATCACAAGGCCATGTTTTTTATTAATTTTATAGTTGTGTCTTTCTTTTGTTGTCAAATAGTGCTGTCGCTAAGTAAAATATATAGAAGGAGCTGCCCCCAACATCCATGAGTCACACATGCAAAGAGAAACACTCTCGTACTATGAGACGTTGCTTTAAAAAAAAAAAAAAATGAATACCTGGTTCGATCTGGCAGGGGCTCATGGTTATGAACGTACCAGACAATGTGGTGCAAGCTGCCGCTTACTTACAGAGTGTGTTGTGAGTCAGGCTGGGGAAGAACTCCAGTGCTGTATTGGAGAGTGAGTAGTGAGTATTTGTGAGTGGTGCGATCATAGTTTGGAGAGATACAAGGGGACACAGTTGATCTACAATAATGCAGGTCAGTGAGTGTTGTGAATGTGGGTTAATAGCGATCTGGTCAGGTTGATGCCACAGTTTAGCTGATTCAGGTGCCGTTGGGGAGGGAGGGGATTTGCTGATAGCCAGTAGGGATCGGAGGGACAGAGCCATGTCTGAGTTTGCCAAGTTCTCAGTTTGGTTATACGAGAATGTGATGTATAACTAAGCGGTACAGCAGTGTTGTTCGAAGTTTATTGCTGGAAATTTTTTTAATTGTTTAAAATTTAGTTCTTGGTTGTTTGGAAAGTTAAAATGACACTGCTTTTGTACTGGCTGCGGGCTAGCAGGACTCAAGATGGTGGCATTTTGTTTGTTTTACAGTGATTTTATTTTTTTTTATTTTTATCTTTTGTTCATTCAAGATTTGTGATTAGGTTAACTGGTTCTTCATGTGTGGATTATGCAGGAAATTTGCCTGCACCTAAAGAAGCCAGTTAACCAATCACAAACTAGGATTTGGGGACCCAGTTGTATAATAAAAGATTTTGCACTCCTACCAACAAAAGGTTATGGCACTCCCCACTCAGAACTTTATAGGCAGTTCAAACCAGAATATATTTTCTTATATAGAGAATAATGCCTGATGTACAGGTGATAACCACAGTGTAATCACCTCAAGTGGTTGCTAGGGCATCAGTAAACCTAGGGAGTGCAGCTCGAGGTTTACCGTTGCCCTAGCAACCACGAGAGGTGATCACACTCCATGGTTATCACCGGCACATCGGGCATTGTCATTTATAGTGTATGGGACTCGACATGAGAAGTTACCCCCCTTCCCCAAACACTGGTAGTTTAGCCTTACCTTATTAATGAATCTGCTCTACGGCCATATGATCGTGTAGAAAAACAGTTTATTAAGATGCACACGGACTGAAAGACAGCGGGCTGAAATAGCACCAGAATTAAAATCTCTATCAGACATGGCAGTGGCTAGACGCAGTAACAGTAAACTGTGACAACTGAAATGTTATTTGAATACTGTACTGATTCTACTTGCATTTTGGGTGTGTAGGATACTCAATAACACTGGCATTCTGTTTTGTAGACCCACTGCCATGGCATAGATGAGAGGGGTTTATAAGGTTCTGATGTCATGACAGTAGGATTACAAGGTTGTAAACAGCTTACTTTCAGTGGGTAATAAGGACTACCCATAAATTATACCTCTTTATTGTGCAGGACAAACTCGGTAAAAACATCAGCACAGCAGGAAAACTTGTAATGTTTCACCTGGTTGACCTTTTGAAACATTGGTATAAGAAAATCTGTTCTGGTTTGGGCTACCATTTTTAAGTTCTGAGTGGGGAATGCCGTGACTTTTTGTTGACAGAGTACTAATTTGTCACTGGCACCCATATCTCTAGCTGCTCTTTAACCAAGATGTGGATGTTGCACTCCTCCATGAAACAGAAATCTTAAGATGTGCTCAGCTGAAGTTCTCGAGCTTTGTGCAAGAGTGTGAGAGTGTGTGTGTGTGTGTGTGTGTGTGTGTTGAGAGAGGTAGTCCCATTAAAATGGAAACATTTGTCAATTGGGAAATTTGAGGGGAGGATGACTTTGAGGATGGCATCTGTCCAGGCAGGCTTTGCAGTCCCAGCAGACCTGTTAAGCATGGAGAATTACAGTCTGGCCAAATGAGATAACAGGCTTGGGTTTTGCAGCTAGAATCTCATGATGTAGTTTCATAAGTGTGTTGTGTGAGAGTGTTGTATAAGATAACTATGCAGAAAGTTGCGGGCTTGTATTTATTTACCAGTAACTGCATGCTTTATTTATGTATTTCAAACGTTTCGACAGGAAAGACATACTGAGCTGAGTAACAGCTCGTTTCCAGATATGTCTTGGGGGAGGGATCATGGGAGAAATATACATAGTACTTACATATACATAGTATTTACAGGATTATAGGATAAGCTGTGCAGTGAAAGAAACATAGTATTTGTAGTACATAGTCTGATAGATTATACAGTGGATTGATATAGAGCATTACTGTGCATAGTAGGCAGAGCTAAACAGCAGCAGTATTATAGTATGTATACCTAGGTTTGGCATGTATGATACACTGTTGAAACATAGACTTTGACGGCAGATAAGGACCACTTGGCCCACAGTCTGCCCATTTCCTACCTATTGGATAAGCTGCAGATCCTAGTTAACCAATAGCCTACTTCCTCAACCCCCACTATAATTGCCTTATTTCTGTCCATGCATGTTTGAATTCCCCACTGTTTTAGACCCCAACCTCCCCAGGAAGGCGGTTCCATCGTCCACCACCCTCTCTGTGAAAAAGAATTTCCTCACATTACCCCTGAGTCATCCCCCCTCTATCTTTAAATTGTGTCCCCTTGTTCTTGCACATCTCTTTTTCCGAAAGATGCTACCCTCCTGGACTTTATTGATTCCCTTGAGGTACTTGAACGTTTCTATCATGTCCCCCTTGTCCCTCCTCTCATCAAGGGTATACATATTAAGCTCTCTCAGCGCCTCTTCATATGTTGCAGACCCTGCACCATTTTAGTTGCCCTGCTCTGGACTGCTTCCATTCTGTCTATGTCCTTGCGTAGTTGGGGTCTCTAGAACTGCCGTAATACTCCAGATGGATTCTCACCAACTGTCTGTACAGAAGGATAACCACTTCCCTTTTTCTACTTGTGATGCCCCTCCCTACACATCCCAGTATTCCCCCGGCTCTCCTTACTAACTTTTCACATTGCTTACCCACCTTTAGGTAAGCTGATATGACTACCCCTAGGTCCCTTTGCATTATTGTTGTTGTTAGTACCTCCCCTGCCATTGTGTACTCTTCTCCTGGGTTTTTGTTTCCCAGGTGCATTGCTTTGCACTTCTTTGCATTGAGTCTGTGTTGCATAACGTCTGACCATTCCTCCAACTTTGCCAAGTCCCTTCTCATCCTTTCTACCCCTCTTATGTGTCAACTCTGTTACAGATCTTTGTGTCATCTGCAAAGAGGCATACCTTTCCTTCCAGACCCTCTGCAATGTCACCTATAAAGACGTTAAAGAGGACTGGACCCAGTACTGAGCCCTGAGGTACTCCACTAGTAAATCCTCCTTTCCTCGGAATGAGTTCCATTCAGTATTACCTTCTGTGACCTGTTGTGCAACCAATTTGCTACCCAAGCTACCACCCTGGGACCCACTCCCAGGCTGGCTAACTTGATTATTAATCTTTTGTGCGGGACTGTGGCCAATGCCTTGCTAAAGTCTAGGTAGGCCATATCCACAGCCCCCCCTGGTCTATTACTTCGGTCACCCAATCAAAGAAATCAATTAGATTCATCTGACATGACCTTCCTGCTGTGAATCCATGCTGCTTTGGGTCCAGTCCCCTGCTGACCTCTAAGTACTGAACAGGTCTTTCCTTCAGAAGTGATTCCATCATTTTCCCTACCACTGAGGTCAAACTAACAGGTCTGTAGCTTCCTGCTTTTGCCTTGCTCCCACTTTTGTGAAGGGGAATCACCTCTGCCCTCCTCCAGTCCTCAGGTACCACCCCATCCTCCCATGATTTGTTAAAAAGTGTGGTCAGTGGTGTCACTAGGTCCCCTCTTAGTTCTTTTAGGATTCTGGGATGAATCCCGTCCAGGCCCCATTGCTTTGTCCACCTTGAGTTTTAGGAGTTCTTTCAGGACTCTTTTTTCTTAAATGGACTGGTGTCAACCCCTACCCAGAGTGCTTCTATTGTTTGGTTTAGGTAATTCCTCTTCTTCTTCTTTTGTGAATACTGAGCAAAGTATTTATTCAATATCTCTCCTTTCATTTGTCTCCTCTGCCCACCTCTCCTCCCTTTATTAATCTTCACTGATCCCTCCCTTAACCTTTCTATGCTCCTAATGTACCTATAAAAGGTTTTTTATCCTTTCTTAACTGAGTTGGCTATCTTTCCTCGGTTTGGGCCTTTGCTATTCTGACTGCCTTTCCCACTTCTTTTCTGCTTTAATTGATATAGTTCCCTGTCAGTGCTCCTTCTGTGATTCCTTATACTGTTTGAATGCAGCCTTTTTCTCCTTAACTTTCCTTGCCACCTCTTTGAGAACCATAGTGGTTCAAACAATGAAATCTTGCTGTATTCTGGCATATTGCAGTGATCTCCAATCTTTAAACTGCCCCGGAGAACAAGGTTAACTTTCTATGCAGGGGCATAGAATGCTGACTCGAGCTCAGTTAGAGTCTCTGTCTGGGTGTTTCAAACTCAAACCCGTCAGATTCTTTACTCCGCTTCACCGAGCCAGTTTGCTCGGAGAGTTCTCCTTTAGCTCTCGACACGAAAGTCTGTTAAGTTTCAGTTTTCAACTGGGTTTATAAACTGAAAAAGTTATCTGCATAGTCAGTTCAGTCTCTGACTGTGTGCCGTAAGTACTAGATAGATTGTTCTGTTTTCTGTGTGGAACTTGTAAAAGTGCGGCTTGGTTTGGCTGAACCGGCCATTTGATAGTGAAATCTTGTGTTTTATATTTTTACTTAGTGTGTGGTTACCGGTCATATCGGTTCTAAAAAAAAAAAAACGTGTTTTAGTAGTGTTTCCAATACCCGATGACACGGTTAGGACCGATAAAGGAGTCTTGCCTGGCGGTTGCCATAAAAATGCTAAGTTGATTAGGTTGGCCATGTCTGAGAAACCCAAGAAAAAATGGGCTCACTGGGTTTCAGCACTGAGTGAGTATGGGGAGGTCTTTGCTAAGGCCGACCCACACCACCTGTGTTTATTGTCTGGGGGTTGACCACCTCCATTCAGACTGCCAAATATTAAATTCTCCCATCAACTCTTGAGAAAAGATTAGGTAGACTGAGGAAAAGAAGGCCGAAGTCCGTGACCCGGATGGCCAGCCGGTTCGGTTCCGACCGTCCGACCCGAACCAGAAGGGTGTCCTCTGACCAGGGCGATACTTCTTCTGGCAAGAGGAAACCGATTCGAGGATCAGTTCTTACAAAAGAAACACAAAGATAATCGTCTTGTTGGATCCAGAGGTTCATGTTCGACCGCCCGAAGAGATAGCTAGGCGATTCAGATTGTGGAATCACTCCACCTGGTTCCTACGTTCGGTGTCTTCTGGTGAAGGCACGATTCGGTTGGTTCCCCGGTTCAAATTATACCCTCGAAGATTTTATGAACCAGAGTTTGAAGAGGAAGGGAATTTGAAGGATGACGATGGTGAAAGTGAGAGTCTGATGTCCCTGTGGAACCGGACACTCTCCCAGACAGACCTTCAGGTGTTTCCCCTAGGCTTCTGAGTCCCTTCTACAGAAAGGTGGCTGAAACCCTCCAGCTTCCTATGGAGGAGGCTGTGGAAGATCAGGAGGAGCCTGATTATGTAGAAATGATGGACATTCCAGAGTCCAGGAGACTGTCTATTTCTCTCCACAAATCCTTTGGGAAATGGACACATAAAAATCCTAAAGTCTCCTAACACTATACCTCCTGTGGCTAGAAGAATGGACAAGAGTTATACACTTTCAGGCTCAGACACGGAGTTCTTATACCAGCAATGCAGCCATGTTGGGGTAGTGCAGGCTGCTGCCTGTGACAAGGCAAATATTTCCTTCGCTTCACACCCCCCAGACAAGGACTCCAGGAAGATTGATGCCATGGCAAAGAAACAGTACATGGCATCTTCCTTGGGACTCAGGCAGGCAAATTACATGGCCTGTAAAGCCAGGTACCAGAAGTCCAGGTGGGACACTGTACTGGCACTGGCTAAACAGGCCTCCCCCCAGCTAGCCAAGGATCTGGAGGCGGGTGGCTGCAGATGGGATTGAGGCATCTAAAGTTCAGTTTCATGCTGCTGTGGACTCTAAATGTGTCATCAAGATCATGGCTACACCTGTGGACTCTTTGGAGGATGGCTTGACTCAGATGTACTAGCATCTTGCAGGACACCAGGCTAAAGCCATGGATTTTCCTGTAGTGGGTAATTCTCTGTTTGAGGAGCAGACAGAGAATTACATGAAGAAAAATGGATGTGTACAGGACCACTTACAGGAAGTGCTCAGGCCAAGGAGAGCAGGCAACTCCTCAAATACAGCAGTCTAGGGGCAGGCCTTTTCAAAGGCCTTTTACAAACACAGGCCTCTTCTTCCTTTTTCTCAAGGGGTTCTTCAGAGAGAGAGAGCAGAAGGGACGAGCAGGCTGCATCCACTCCTCAGCCTAAAGCCCCTGCCAAGCAGACACCCTGATGGGCCTGCCGAGGTCACTCTCCTATTCCAGTAGTGGGCAGGCTGGCTTCACTTTGTCCAGGACTGGATGTCTATTACATCAGATAAGTGGGTCCTGGAAGTAGTAAGCCAGGACTGATTCTCAGCTTCAGAAAATTTCAAAAGATGAGCCAGACCCACTCCACCTGCAAATCTCTCAAACCCTTGTTCTAGAGGCAGGGGTTTCTTCTCTTCTAGCCTAAGAGCCATAGAAGTGGCGATTCCTCCTAAACTGGGGCAAAAGGACTGTACTCCAGGTACTTCCTGACCCCAAAAGACAGTGGAGGTCAACCCATCCTAGACCTAAGATATCTAAACAAACATCTTTTAAAACCAAATTTCAAGATGGTAAATCTAGAATACTCCTTCCTCTCTAAGACCAGGGACTGGCTAGCCTCCCTGGACCTCAAATATGCCTACTTTCACACATTCCCATCAGGTGCTCCACAGAAAGTAGCTCAGGTTCAGTTGCCCTCAGGCCACTATCAGTTCAAGAGCAATGCCCTTTAGCCTAACCTCAGCCCCAAGGGTTTTCACAAAGTGCCTGACAGTAGTAGTAGTTGACTTTTAAAGATGTGCAGAGATTTTCATTTTCCATATCTGGACGCATTGCCTAATAGTGGGTCAGCCTCCAGCCCAAGTCAAGTCTCATCTGCAAGTGACCCAGCAAGTGCTCACTTCTCTAGGATTTCTTCTCAACCTTCCCAGTCAGTTCTCGAACCAGTCTAACTTCTTACCTTTATAAGGCAGAACTGGACACTCTCAGAACAAGAGCCTTTCTTCCTCTAGAAAGGGCAAGAGGGTTCTTATGGGCCTAGCCTCCTTCAGCCTTCAGGTATCTCGACCAGCAAGGCATTTCCTCCAGCTCTTGGGCGCATGGCAGCTTCAAGCAACAGTGGCCAAGGGCAAGATTCCAGATGAAGGATATTCAGTTCCACCTGAGAGCTTTTACGGTCTCAGAGGAAGGATTCCTGCCAAACTGATCCCAGTAATTCTGACCTTGATCCAAAGCCCTCCAATGGTGGCAGGATAAGGACAATGTTAAGACAAGGTGTTCCTTTTGCTACTCAGCCTTGTTCAGTGGTCCTTACCACAGACACTTCTCTTCTGGGTTGGGAGCCCATCTGGGGTCCCTCACTGCTCCAGGGGCTGTAGTCCCCAAGAATCCTTCTCCATATCAATCTTCTAGAACTCAGGGCAGTTTTTCTAGCTCTAAAGTGTTCTCACAGTCAGTTGAGAACAAGGTGGTTCAAGTCCAGAACAGACAACATTACCACCCTGTGGTACATCAACAACCAGGAGAGCGTTTCGGTCCATGGCCTTGTGCACAGAGGCCATGAGTTGTGGTCCCTGGCTTACCCTACAAACCTCTCTGGTAGCAGTTCACTTTCCAGGCAAGGACAATGTGCTAGCAGATGCACTGAGCAGGATCTCTCAGGGCCATCACGAATGGTCCCTGGACCTCAGGTGTTGAAAGTGATTTTTCAAGGTGGGGCACTCCAGAGGTGAATCTCTTTGCAGCCCCAGACAATCACCAGCTCCCTCTTTTTGTTGCAGACCTCAGTCTTGGGCTCAGTCCCCTGGGCGCCCTGATTCTGAATTAGGAAGAAATTTCTGTATGCCTTTACAGCTTCCCTCCTGTTCAAAGTTTAGTCAAAATAAGGTCTCGATCTTGCAGAGTCATTCTGATTGCTTCAGATTGGGCCAGACAGCCTGGTACCACCTGTTACTGTCCCTAGCAGTCCATCTTCCCTGTCTCTTCCAAGGTACAGCCTGTTAACATCCACTCAGGGGAGATTTGGTACCCCAATCTTCAGTCTCTCAATCTCAAGGCATGGCTGTTGAGATTGAGTTTTCAGATCTGCATCTTTCCCAGCAGTTCTGGACATCAAGCTTCTCAAAGCCCTCCACCAGAAAGGCTTACAACTCCAAATGGAAAAGATTCAGCATTTGGTGTTCTAAGAAGAATATTTCTCCAGACACTGCTTGATTGTTTCACACCAATCTCCTTTTAGAGACCCTGCCCTGCCTGGGATTTGAATGTTTGCATTGCTCAGCTTATGCAACCCCCATTGAGCCTATGTCTTCAGCAGAACTTAAGTACTTGACTTGGAAAACTGTGTTCTTGGTAGCCATTACCTCTGCCAGGCGTATCAGTGAATTGCAAGCCCTGTCAGTGGAACCTGATTTTATCTCCTTTCACAGGGATAAAGTTGTCCTTAGAACTAATGGAAGGTTCTTGCCCAAAGTGGTTTCAGACTTCCATTTAAACCAGTCATGTATCTCCTGTTGTCTTCACTGATCATTCTTCCTCAGGAGAGAGGAGGCTACACAGTTTAGATGTCAAAAGAGCCCTTAGTTACTACATAGAGCATACCAAGGGTCACAGGTTTGACTTCCTTCAGTTGTTCCTCACTTATGGAGAAGTGGGAAAGGGCAAACCTGCCACCAAAAGATCTATTGCCAGGTGGATTGTGTCTTGTATACAGTTCTGCTATGAAAAACTGGGGAAGAAATCCACCCTCAGGCCTGAGGGCTCATTTCTCAAGAGGTACAGCTGCTTCCTGGCTGCTGCCAGGGATATCCTCTCTAGAAATTTGTCAAGAGCCACCTGGAAAACAGTCCATATGTTTACCAAGCATTACTCTCTGGATATCCAGGCTAGGAGTGATGCTCGGTTTGGCACAGCAGTACTTCGGAGCCTATTCCCAAAGTAGGTTCTGTCCCTCCTCCTTGGAGGTGCTGCTTGGTAGTCTGCAATTGTCAGAATACAGCAAGACTTCATGTTGTTTGAAGAAAAAATTACTCGCCTTAGTAATTATATTTCTTCTAATGGAGTCTTGCTGTATTCTGTCCTCCCTCCCCTCTCAGAACCTATTTTTGGGAAGTGGGTGGGCAGGTGCAGTGTTGCACCCCAGGGGTGTATTTGCTTGCACCCTCCTCCCTTTTTGTTTGGGTGCTTATTTATTATTGTTATTTTGGGGTTTAGTTTTTGGGTTTTCTGACTGGAGTCTTCCTTGGGAATCCAAAACTTTTCAGCCAGTTGGCTAGTAGAATTTTTACAATTTCCACATAGAATTTTTAGTTTAGTTGGTCTCGTAAGAATCTGACGGTTTGAGTTCAAAACACTCCAGGCAGAGACTTCAGTCGAGCTCAGCGTTCCATGCCCTGATGGAAAGTTAGCCCTTAGTTCTCCGGGCAGTTCAGATGTTGGGAATCAGTGCAATTGTCAGAGTACAGCAAGACTCCATTAGAAGAAATATAATTACTAAGGTGAGTCATTTTCTTACAGCGTAATGTCCGAAAAGCCAAAAAAAACTGGGCGACGGATTTAAAATTGCCATAAGTATAAGGAAGTTTTCACAAAAGCAGCTAAAACACGACTTGTGTTTATTTTGCCTTGGGGCTGAACACTTCAAGGCAGATTTGCAAAACTTTTCCTGAGAAAACCATTGAAAAACACATTAAGCGTTTTGAAGAAAAAATTTCTACATCTCCGGTTCCAGATCAGAATGCGGAACCGAAAAATAAGTCTAAGGATGCTGATACTAATGCCCCTGAAAAAGGCGAGACATCCAGACTAAAACGTCCGAGTGAACCAGTAAAGGATTCAGTTCCTTTAAAGATATTAAAAAGAAAAATATTGGTTTCCCACCTGGAAAAACTGGGGCTGCCAGTATCCCAGCCAAATATGCCTATTGCTGATCAAGTACAACAGGGTTTACAAATCTTAATAGCCTTGCAAACAGGTCTAACACTGGTTCAGCAGCAACTAACTGTAGCCGGGCCATCGGTTGCAGGTGTGGGCTCCTCTACTCATAGTACATTAATGTTTGATCCCTCTCTGGAAGAATATGGAGAGGATGATGAGGAAGAGGAGGCAATTGAACTGGAGATTTCACCGGAGCATGGGTTTGAATCCCCACCAAGGGCTCCTGAGGACTGTTCCTCACATTTTACTTTTGTGAGGCAGATAGTGGAGGCATTAGACCTTACGCCATATGAACCTGAACAGAATGGGGAGAAATTATCATTCCTGGAAATGATGGGTTTAACACCCACAAAGAAGATCCTGTTCTCCATTAATGAATTTTTTTTAAAAACGGGTGGTAAAGGTACTGGAAACCCCAAATTTGGGGACAAGAGTGAAGCCTACATGAAAAAAGTGGATTAATACAAAATCATTTATAAGAGTAATACCGCCAAAGAAAAGGCTTCTACCTCTTGCAGGTCTCAGGGAAGGGGAGGCAGTAGAAGGTCAGGCTACGGCAGACCTTTCTTCCAGGCCCAAGTCACCCCTGTATACCAACAGCAGAGGGGGTATTTCAGGGGCAGGGGCAGAATGGCTCCAGGCGTGGTGACCAGACCACTCAGCTCAGACAAAGCAGACTCCCTGATCCACAAGTCAGGGTTGCCTCCCCACTACCAGTGGGGGGCAGGCTGGCCCACTACTTCCAAGTTTGGAACACAATCACCGCAGACTAAGTGGGCCTTGAAACTAGTGAGCCAGGGACTAGCCCTCAGCTCCAAATCCTTCCCCAAGCTAAGGTCAGAGGCCTTCTGACCTGCATCAGTCACAGAAAGGGCACTCTTGGAAAAAGCGGTGTCAAGCCTGCTGGCAGCAAGGGTGTTGGAACCTGTTCCAGGCTTACAAAGGGGGAAAGGATTCTACTCAAGGTATCTCTCACATTGAAGAAGAATGGGGAATGGTGACCCATTTTAGATCTAAGAGCTCTGAACAAGCACTTGGCAAAGCCAAAGTTTCAGATGGTAACTTTGACAGTGATTCTCTCTGCTCTGCAGGAGTGAGTCTGGCTGGCATCCCTGGATCTCGAGAATGCCTACTACCAAATCCCACTCGGGAAATCTCACAGAAAATACCTCAGGTTCAGACTTCGCTCAGGGCATTATCAGTTTACAGCTGTGCCATTCAGCCTAACCTCCGCCCCCTAGGGCTTTCACAAGGTGCCTGACGGTGGAGGCACACTTGAGAAGGGTGGTCCACTACCTGGACGACTGGCTAGTCATAGGTTAGTCTTCACAGCAGATAAAGTATGCTCTTAAGTTCACCCAGGATACCTTAGTCACTGTGGTTCATTATCAATGCCCAAATGTTAGTCCTTCAACCCACTTGGGTACTGACTTTCATACGGGCAGAGCTGGATGCTCAGCAGGCGAGAGCTTTTCTTCCTCAGGAAAGAGTGGACAATACCTTTCAAATTGCAGGCTCCTTCAGCCTCAACAGGCTGCAGTCAGCAAGGCATTTCCTGAAGTTGCTGGGATATAAGGCAGCAACAACCGGAACAGTTCAGGGTTGCAGATTCCAGATGAAGGGCATCCAGTTCATCTCTTAGCACACTAGTGTCAAAGAAGGGACTCCTTGGCAAAGCTGGTCCCAGTGACAACCACACTTCTGCAAGCTATGCAGTGGTGGAAAGAGAAAAGCAGCCTCAGACGAGGGGGTTCCATTCAGGGCAGAGTCCCCCTCCTTGGCACTCACAACAAATGCCTCCCTCCTAGGGTGGGGGGCACATCTGGAGCACCATACAGTGCACGGTCCATGGTACCCAACAGAATCACTGCTACATGTAAACCTGTTGGAGCTCAGAGCAGTGCTGCTAGCACTCCAGTCCTTCGCCACCCTGGTAAGGGACAAGGTGGTACAAGTCAGAACAGATAGTACCACCACTGTGTACTACATCAACAAGCAGGGAGGACAAGGTCTGACCTCTTGTGCACAGAAGCAGTGAAAATATGGTGTTTGGCCTACTCCTTGCAGTTGTCCCGGTGGCCATCCATGAGCCAGGGAAGGACAATACTCTGGCAGATGCCTTCAGTAGAATCAACCAAAACCACCACAAAGGGTCCCTCAACAGACAAGTACTAGAAGTGGTGTTTGGGAGGGGGAACTCCAGAGATAGATCTCTCACCTCCGAGGAGAATCACCAGCTACCAAATTCTTTTGCAGGCATCCAGTGAAGGGCACAATGCCCCTGAATGCACTAGTGTTGGATTGGACAGAGATGCACCTTTATGCATTCTTCCATTCCCATTACTTCTCAGAGTCCTGATAAAACTCGGGTCTCAACTAGTGACCATGATCCTGATAGCCTCAGACTGGGCCAGGCAACCACGGTACTCCGTACTTCTCTCTCCATCAGTAGCTCAACCAGTAAGCCTCTTTGACAGGCACAACCTCCTGACCTCCTCACAGGGGAGGATCCTGTATCCGAACCTCAGGTCACTCAGGCTCAAGACCTGGCTCTCGAAGATTTAGAACATGCTAACTTGCAACTCTGTGAAAGTGTTCTTAGGGTGATTAGGGGTTCCAGGAAGCCATCTACAAAGAAAACCTATGCTGCAAAATGGAAAAGGTTTTCTATCAGTGTACAGTGATATCAGCAAATATTATTGAGTGGCTCAATATGAGCAACTCAGTAATACCGCTGGTACTGACAGTGAGTTTTAGGAGAAATTGTTCTATCCTGTACAGCGGGTGTAGGAGGGAGCTACACTCACTATTCCCTACAGCAGGATATAGGACGCTGTTTGGCCAAGCCCTGCCGAGCTGGCCATTTAGCATAATGGTGTAAGCCACCGCCTGCGGAGCCAGCAGGTTCTAGGGAGAAACTTTTTATTTTTTTAAGTGTTAACTTTCCCTCGGTCCGTGCCCCTGTAGAGTTGATTATTTTAAGTTGGGGGTTGGGTGGGACTTGCCCCCATAAAGAGGGTGCCGCATAAAATACTTATTTTAGTAGGGTTTTTTTGTGTGTATACGCGACCGTCTCTGTTTGCGATGGTCGTTGTAATATGTCACCCTTTAGCGTCAGACTCTTTTTATTCGGTCTTTCTGATCGCTGGTGTTTAAGACTCGCCGTTGTCACATAAAATCTTTCTATCTGGTGTAGCACTAAGGATTTAGTGCCCAGTCAGTCAGGTTTGTCAGTCCTTATGGACTTTCAAACAACATGAATTCTTGCTGTATTCTGACAATTGCAGTGATTCCCAACCTTTGAACTGCTCTGGAGAACTAAGGGTTAACTTTCCATGCAGGGCATGGAATGCTGAGCTCGAGCTCGGTTGAAGTCTCTGTCTGGAGTGTTTTGAACTCAAACCGTCAGATGCTTTACTCCGCCTCACTGAACGGTCGCTCCAGAGATTTCTCCTTCAGCTCGGTTCGAAGTCGGTTAAAGTTTTCAGTTTTTCTTCGGTTTAAACCGAAAAAGTTTCCACATAGTCATTTCAGTCTCTGTCTGTGGTGCCGTGAGTACTAGTTAGGAATTGTTCTTTATTTCTGTGTGGAACTTGTAAAGTGCGGTTGGTTGAGCTGAACTGACCATTTGATTGTGATTTTTGCTATATTTAGTGTGTGGTTACGGTTCTTATCAGTTCTAAAAAAAAAAAAAAAAAAATGTGTTTTAACGTTTTTTTCCAATACCCGTAAACACGATTCTGGCGAACCGATTAGAGTCTTGCCTGGCGGTTGCTGGAAAAAGGTAAGTTTGGTTAGGTTGGCCATGTCTGAGAACCCCAAGAAAAAAAGGACCACTGGGTTTCAACACTGCAGAGTGATGTGGGGAGGTCTTTGCCAAGGCCGATCCCACACCACCTGTGTTTATGTCTGGGGTTTGACCACCTCGATTCAGACTGCCAAATATGTAAAAACTTTCCCAAATCTACCCTTGAGAAGAGATTAGGTAGACTGAGGGAAAAGAAGCCGAGAAGTCCGCTGACCGGATGGCCAGTCAGTTTGGTTTTGACCGAACCAGAAGGAGTGCCCTCTGACCAGGGCGATACTTCTTCGGGAAAAAAGAGAGCCAATTCTGAGGGATCAGTTCTGACAAAAAGCGCAAAAATATATCGACAGGTTCGGATCCAGAGGTTCATGTTCCGACTGCCGAAGAGATAGCCTGGGCGATTCAGATTGTGGAATCGCTCCGTCCGGTTCCGACCGATCCGGCTCCTTCTGGCAGGGGTTTGGTTCGGTGGGTTCCCCTGGTTCAAGAGTTTACCCTTGAAGATTTTTATGAACTGGAGTTTGAAGAGGAAGGGGAATTTGAGGATTATGATGTAAGTGAAGGTCTGGATGTGCCTGTGGAACGGACATCTCAGCAGACAGACCATCAGGTGTTTCCGATCCAAGGCTTTCTGAGTCCCTTCCCATTTTATGTTTTACAGGAAAGTGGCTGAAACTGTCCAGCTTCCTATGGAGGAGGCTGTGAAAGATCAAGAAGAGCCTGATTATGTAGAGATGATGGATATCCCAGAGTCCAGGAGACTGTCTGTTCTCCTCAATAAATCTTGGGAAACAGACACAAAATCTTAGTCTCTAACACCATACCTCCTGTGGATAGAAAAATGGACAAGAGGTATACGCTGTAAGGCTCAGAACACAGAGTTCTTATATCAGCAATGCAGCCGTGTTGGGGTAGTGCAGGCTGCTGCCTGTGACAAGGCAAATATTACCTTGGCTTCACACCCCCCTGACAAGGACTACAGGAAGATTGATGCCATGGCAGAGAAGCAGTACATGGCATCTTCTTTGGGACTCAGGCAGGCGAATTATATGGCCTATACAACCAGGTACCAGAAGTCCAGGTGGGACACTGTACTGGCACTGGCTAAACTGGCCTCCCCAGCTAGCCAAGGAGCTGGAGGCGGTGGCTGCAGATGGGACTGAGGCATCTAAGGTACAATTCCATGCTGCTGTGGACTCTAATGATGTCTCATCAAGAGTCATGGCTACATCTGTGGCTCTTGGAGGATGGCTTGGCTCAGATGTATTAGCCTCTGCTGGACACCCAGGCTAAGGCTATGGATTTTCCTGTAGTGGGCCATTCTCTGTTTGGGGGCTGACAGAGAATTACATGAAGAAAATGGACGAGTACAGGACCACTTACAGGAGTGCTCAGGCCAAGGAAAGGCAGGCAGCTCCTCAGAGGTAGCAGTCTAGGGCAGGGCAGGCCTTTTCAAAGGCCTTTTTACCAAGCACAGGCCTCTTCTTCCTTTTCTCAGAGGGGGTTCTTCAGAGGGAGAGACAGAAGGGGGATGAGCAGGCCTGCATCTACCCCTCAGCCTAAAGCCCCTGCCAAGCAGACACCCTGATGAGTCTGCCCGGGTCGACTTTCCTGTTCCAGTAGTGGGCAGGCTGGCTTACTTTGTCCAGGACTGGATGTCTATTACATCATACAAGTGGGTCCTGGAAGTAGTAAGCCAGGGACTGGTTCTCAGCTTCAAAAAATTTCCAAAGATGAGAGCCAGATCTTTTCCACCTGAAAATCTCTCGGAAACCCTTGCCCTAGAGGCAGAGATTTCTTCTCTCCTAGCTTTAAGAGCTATAGAGAGAGTACCTACCCTACACTGGGGCAAAGGACTGTACCCCAGGTACTTTCTGACCCCCAAAAAGACAGGGGAGTGGAGACCCATCCTAGACCTAAGATATCTAAACAATCATCTTTTGAAACCAAAGTTCAAGATGATAACTCTGGGAATAATCCTTCCCTCTCTGAGGCCATGGGACTGGTTAAGCTCCCTGGACCTCAGAGGTGCCTACTCTTACATTCCCATCAGGTGCTCCCACAGAAAGTAGCTCAGGTTCGAGTTGCCCTCAGGCCACTATCAGTTCAGAGCAATGCCCTTGGACCTAACCTCAGCTCCAAGGGTTTCGGAAGGTGCCTGGCAGTAGTAGTTGCCTTTGTAAGAAGGCAAAAGATTTCCATATTTCCTTACCTGGACAATTGGCTATTAATTAGTCAGTCTCCAGACCAAGTCAAGTCTCACCTGCAAGTGACCCAGCAAGTGCTCACTTCTCTAGGATTTCTTCTCAACCTTCCCAAGTCAGTTCTCGAACCAGTCCAGCTCCTTACCTTTATTGGGGCGGAACTGGACACACTCAAACAGAGCCTTTCTTCCTCTAGAAAGGCAAGGCTCTTATGGAACTAACTTCTTCCTTCAGCCTTCAGGTATCTCGACCAGCAAGGCATTTCCTCCAGCTCTTGGGCCACATGGCAGCTTCAACAGCAGTGGTCCAAGGGGCAAGATTCTAGATGAGGGATATTCAGTTCCACCTGAGAGCTTTCTGGTCTCAGAGAAAGGACTCCCTTACCAAACTGATTCCAGTGACTCCGACCTTGATCCATGCCCTCCAGTGGTGGCAGGATCAGGACAATTTAAGGTAAGGTGTTCCTTTTGTTGCTCAGCCTTGTTCAATTGTCCTTACCACAGATGCTTCTCTTCTGGGCTGGGGAGCCCACCTGGGGTCCCTCACTGCCCAGGGCCTGTGGTCCCCAAGAATCCCTTCTCCACATCAATCTTCTAGAGTTCAGGGCAGTTTTTCTAGCTCTCAAGCGTTCTCTGTCAGTTCTGAACAGGCAACACTACCACCATGTGGTACATCAACAAGCAAGGAGGCCCTCGGTCCATGGCCTTGTGCACAGAAGCCATGAAGTTGTGGTCCCTAGCTTATTCCCTGCAAGCCTCTCTTGTAGCAGTTCACCTTCCAGGCAAGGACAATGTTCTAGCAGATGCACTGAGCAGGAATTCTCAGGGCCATCACGAATGGTCCCTGGACCCTCAGGTGTTTGAAAGTGATTTTTTCAAGGTGGGGCACTCCAGAGATGAATCTCTTTGCAGCCCCAGAAAATCACCAACTCCTCTCTTTTGCTGCAGACCTCCAGTCTTGGGCTCAGTCCCCTGGTTCTGAATTGAGAGGGAAGTTTCTGTATGCCTTCCCCTTCCCTCCTGTTCAAAGTTTTAGTCAAAATAAGGTCTCAACCTTGCAAGGTGATCCTGGTTGCTCCAGATTGGGCTAGACAGCCCTGGTACCCCCTGTTGCTGTCCCTAGCAGAACATCTTCCCCTGTCTATTCCCAGGAATTACAACCTGTTAACATCCTCTCAGGGGAGGATTTGGTACCCCAATCTTCAGTCTTTCAGTCTCAAGGCATGGCTCTTGAAGAGTTAGAATTTGCTGATCTGCATCTTTCCCAAGGGGTTCTGGACATCCTCAAGGATTCTCGAAAGCCCTCCACCAGAAAGACTTACAACTCCAAATGGAAAAGATTCAGCATTTGGTGTTCTAAGAAGAATACTTCTCCAGACATTGCTGAATTACCTACGGTTCTGGATTATATGGTCCATCTTAATGGCCTAGGCCTCAGACCAGCTACTTTCAAGGTACACTTGTCAGCGGTTTCTGCGTTTTTGTCTGTGGGGAAGCCTTCCTCGCTATCTTCCCATCCTGTGTTCTCTAAATTTTTTAAAGGATTGTTTCACACCAATCCCCCTTTTAGAGACCCTGCTCCTGCCTGGGATTTGAATGTTTGCATTGCTCAGCTTATGCAACCCTACTTTGAGCCTATGTCTTCAGCAGGGCTTAAGTACTTGACTTGGAAAACTGTGTTCTTGGTAGCCATTATTTCTGCCAGGCTTATCAGTGAACTGCAAGCCCTGTCAGTGGAACCTGATTTTTATCTCCTTTCACTGGGATAAAGTGGTCCTTAGAACCAATAGAAAGTTCTTGCCAAAGTGCTTTCAGACTTGCATTAAACCAGTCTATGTCTCTCCTGTTTTCTTCACTGATCATTCTTCCTCAGGAGAGGAGGCTACACAGTTTAGATGTCAAAGAGCCCTTAGTTACTACATAGGCGTTCAAAGGTCTGCGTTTGACTCCCTCAGTTGTTCCTCACTTATGGAGAAGTGGGAAAAGGCAAACCTGCCAACAAAAGATCTATTGCCAGGTGGATTGTGTCTTGTATACAATTCTGCTACGAAAAACTCCACCCTCAGGCCTGAGGGCTCATTCCACAAGAGGTACAGCTGCTTTCCTGGCTGCGGCCAGGGATATCCCTCTCCTAGAAATTTGTCAAGCAGCCACTTGGAAAACAGTCCATACCTTTACCAAGCATTACTCTCTGGATATCCAGGCTGAGGTGATGCTCGGTGAATCCCAATGTAGGTTCTGTCCCTCCTCCTTGGAGGTACTGCTTGGTAGTCTGCAATTGTCAGAATACAGCAAGACTTCATGTTGTTTGAAGAAAAAATTACCTTAGTAATTATATTTCTTCTAATGGAGTCTTGCTGTATTCTGACCTCCCTCCCTGCCTCCTCTCTCAGAACCTGTTTTTGGGAAGTGGGTGGGCAGGTGCAGTGTTGTACCCCAGGGGTGTATTGACTGGCACCCTCCTCCCTTTTGTTTGGGTGCTTATTTATTATTGTTATTTTTTGAGTACATTGGGTTTAGTTTTTGGGTTTCCTGACTTGAGTCTTCCTTGAGAATCCAAAGCTTTTCAGCCTGTTAGCTAGTAGAATTTTTACAATTTCCGCATAGAATTTTTAGTTTAGTTGGGCTCATAAGAATCTGACGGTTTGAGTTCAAAACACTCCCGACAGAGACTTCAACCGAGCTCAAGGTCAGCGTTCCATGCCCTGCATGGAAAGTTAACCATTAGTTCTCTGGGGCAGTTCAGAGGTTGGGAATCACTGCAATTGTCAGAATACAGCAAGACTCCATTAGAAAAAATATAATTACTAAAGTGAGTAATTTTTTCATCTTGCCCATCTGCACTCTCTGGGCCTACAGCCCTCTACCCTCAAGGTCTACCTGGCATCAGTCTCGGCCTATCTTTCGGCTGGCAGGGGCACTTCTTTAGTAGCCAACTCTATTTTCAAGAAATTTTTCAAAAGGCTGGCTGATTTGCACCCCTCTAACAGGGAACCAGTGCTTGCTTGGGACCTTAATGTTTGCATTGCCAAGCTCATGGGACCTCCCTTCAAGTCCATCACCTCAGCCAGATGGATAAGTGAGTTGCAAGCTCTATGTACAGAGCAGGATTACATCTCCTTCCACAGGGACTAGGTGGTCCACAGGACCAATAAGAAGTTCCTCCTTAAAGTAGTCTTGGATTTTCATTTAAACCAGATGATCACTTTGCTAGTCTTCTTCACTGAACATTCCAGTTTGGGGGAGCGGAAGCTTCACAGCGTAGATGTTAAGAGAGCCCTCGGATATGATCTTGACCATACTAAAGGCCATAGGCAGGACAGACAGCAGCTGTTCCTGATTCATAGGGATGTGGGACAAGGAAAACCAGTTACGAAAAGGACCATCTCACAGTGGATAGTAAGCGTGTATCCAGTTCTGCTACGGCAAAGTTGGTAAGGAGCCCCAGTAGGCATGAGGCACATTTTACAATGGGGCCACAATTGCAGCTGCCAGGGATATTCCCTTCTGGAAATCTGAAAGCAGCTACATGGAGAACAGTACACACCTTTACCAATCAATACAGTCTGGACATTCAGTCCAGGGGCAGTGCCAGGTATGGCACAGCAGTGCTGCAGAGCTTGTTTCTAAGTAAGGTTCTGTGCCCACCTCCAAAGGTACTGTCAGACCAGTTATAGTTAATCATATTGAAGAATTCCTGGATTAAAAGAAACAAAATTACTCACTGCAGTAATCTTGTTTCTTCCAAGGTATTCTTCAATATGATTAACTCTCCCTTCCTACCTCCCCTTCCAGAACCAGTTGCCCTCTGCATCACAGCTGGTTTGGCATACTGTTGATCATCCTGGGTTTTCTTTATTTTTTTTTTTTAAACCAGATGCCTCTTTATTTCCTCTAGTTTAGGCCTATATGACATTGCCAGGGGACAGGAAAAGGAATTTGTTCTGAATTGTTTATTTAACCTTGTTAGAATAGCTTGGGTTAGGAGTCTCCACAAGCAGGCTCCAAGGAAATCTGAGCATTAGAGAGCGTAGCGGTTGGTAAGGGCAGCAGTTTTGAATGGTGGCATGAGCCCATAGATGTTCCATCATTAGTATACTGTTTCAAAATTTCTCCGGGGCAGTTCAACACTGGAGGCTGAGTACTACTGTTAAACATATTGAAGAATACCTTGAAAGAAACAAGATTACTGCGGTGAACAATTTTTTCTTTTGGTAAACCGTGGGCTAAAATTTGGAGAAAACACAGTTTCCAAGTTGAGCCGTAACACTGGGCATGCGTGTTTGCATATGCATACACACATGCCCAGTGTCACGACTCGAATGTGAGACCCTGTTTTCTCTTAAGTTTTAGTCCTCGGTTTGCAAAAAAGCCACTTTCCCCCGAGTTCAGCTGTGTTTAAAGTACAAAACAACCTTCAGCTGAACTCTGTTCTGACGACCCATCCTCAGCCTGTCTGCTGAAAGCCTGAGGCATTTTTATGTGTGATGCCGGGTGTTCACTCGCTGACTAGAACTATGCAAATTGCATGCACCACAACCGCGATCTCAAGAAAAGAGGGATTGCTGTCGCAATGAAACACAGCTGGCATTGCAAAACAGTTTGTGTTCAGACGTGCTAGCATTGATCTGGCCACTGTGCACCACTCCAGCTGCTCAGATCTGGCTGTGTGAATGAGCCTACTGTGCAAGTCTCTCCTAGTGTGTGCTGGGGAAAGGACCTGAGGTCGTAATAGACGAGGCAAAGCATGACAAAGCAGCATGTGGCTGCTGTCAAGAGGGCTGCACTCTGTCTTCACAGCTTTGCTATCCAACTACTATGGCATTGACAGCAGGGCTAGAAATAATGACTAAACTGGTAGATTTCCCTTGGAAATATGAGCCTCCTGGCTTACATTTTCTGGGCCACTATTACATTTCTACATTGGGATATGTTGAAAATAAAAAAGCTTTAAGGAACAGTTATGAAGGCGACAGATGAAACATGGCTGATTCAGTTTGATGTTTATTTTTCTCTGTGTGTGTTTGTCTGGCTTTATTTAGTTTTTCTTGTACAGTTTACTCAGCAGGGCTAGAAATGTATGGCATTCTGCCCTGTTTGCAAACCAGTTTTCAAGGTGGAATACCATTTTCATCATGCTGGTATTCCGACTGGAACATTCTCTATGCCACCGTTCTGTAGTTTAATCTGTAGCACAGGTCCTGTGGATAGGTTTAACACCAGATATTGACATGGAATAGCAAGTCTGGGGTTTTGGTAGTCTGCCTCCCACACCGGATTATTTTTTCAGTGTCTACCTCTGCTCAGGATAGCCGAGTTGAGATGCAGCATCTCATTTTCAATGGGATCCTGCTTCTACTCATTTCTGCAGCTTGATTGACTGGAACACTGGAAGGGAGACTGTTGTGCCCTACTGGGGTTTGAACCAGTGATCTCAAGGTTCTCAAGTCAGCGCTCCAACCAGTAGCCATCACTGCCACCACTCATCACACTGTCTAGTGGGCGCTGCCAATCTCTTCGTGAAAATGAGTACTTAATTTTCGGTGAGTGCCACTAAATAATGTTGTCTGCAGAACAGAGTGGGCAGTCAGAGGAGATATTTTTCTAAACGCATAGCTCATTTTTTTTATCGTAAATTTTTTTTTTTAAAGCAGCATAAGAGGGAACCTCATTTCTCTCTCCTAAGCTGGTCTCCGGGCTTCCTTACTCCTGGGCTCCACCTCCTGATACTGACAGACAGGCAGGAATCAGAACTCTGCAGCAGGGGACATCCAGCCCTCCACTTCCTGTCTCCCTCAGTTTACTTCCTGCCTTCAGTGGAGCAGGTACTGTGCAGCAGAGCTCTGCCACAGGGGCAGGGCTGAAGAGACTGTAAGTTATAAAATTCTTTGTTTAAATTGTGGAGCAACTGTGGGATGGCTAGAAGCAATTGAGAATCGCCCCTTGGTGGGACAGTCTCAGCCTTGCAAGCTGCACAGACTGGCCCCACCTCTGAATGGATCACCATTTTTCCCGCTATTTTGGGCTCCTAGCAGCGGTTGTGTGGAAGCCATCGGGGCGAGGGAGAATCCTTAGTTAAGCACCGGAGTGCTTCTGGAGGGTTTTTTCTATTGACGATTGGCTTGGAGGAAAACTTAAACCTCTCGCCGACGGTGATCCAGGCAGTGCGTGGAGGAGAGTGCCAGACCACTCTGTTTCGGTATCCCCACAACAAGCACCTGTAAGCCCTCAAGGCTAGGGAGACTTTTCATTTAGCAGCCATCAATGCTAGAGGGACTCCGTGTTCTAGGAATGCAGTGCTTGGGGGACAATCGATGCCTTCCTCGATGAGCGGCCTTGGAGAAAATGTCAGCCACTCGTTGATGGGTAACTCATCGATGGCATTCCAAGCAGCACGCTGAGGTGAGCGTGGGAGAGCGCTAGGCCTCTCGGTGATGAGTGCTGAGGAGAGCGCCAGTTCATTCGTTGCCGTTAGGAACAGCATCACAGTGGTGGTCCCAGATTGGATCTTTCATTTAATGGTAGCGCTGGAAGATGCCCTTCATTTGGAATGTTGAGGACACCCAGCAGCACTGTAGGGTTCCCACACACAACGAGGTGCACAGCGCTACGGTGTTCAGCATTACAGGTTCCCCTACAGGATTTGAGCGCAGTGCTCGGGGGCCCCCCTCCCAAGCGGGACCAGTGGAGCTCCCTCTCAGCATGGGCACTCTCCCCCAGAATAGCATCAAGGGACAAGATGGATCTCATTCATTAAATTTTCTGTTTACAGCACACAAAGGAGAGAGCAGCTGCTTTTTGCCCTTAAAGGGCTAGCAGCAATTCCTGCAACTTAGCAGCAATTCAGCAGCTTTAGCAGCATAACTGGAAAACCTCCAGGGGGAGGGGGTGTGTTGATTAAAAGGGGAACAGGACCATTTAGGGCATGGCCTCAGGCAAACCTTCCAGGGACAGAAACCGCCATTGTGGATTTGTCCCCACTTGTAATCATTTTCGCCGGGTCACCTTGCCGAATTGGTGAGAAGGCAGTGTCCGCCAGTGTCGAAGTCAAAGGAGGCAGCCCCTTCCTTGACTCAGACTGATAGTCAACAGACAAGATGGGGCTGAACAAGTAGCAACCACCAGGTCTGAGACAGCAGCGCCCACCAGGAGACCCATCAGTCCACAGCCCCCTCACTGGCTGCAGGCCTCACGGTCAGGTAAAATTGGATCTTTGCCCTGGACCCAGCATGCCTCTCGGGACACCCTCTGTATCTCCAGATGGGGGCCCGCACAGCACAAAATAAAACCCTGTCTTCATGCAAAGTGGAGCAGCAGTCCTCACAGCGATGTGAGGGCAGCCCTCTTCGTGTGTGAAGAAGGAAGGGGGAAGGTTTTAGCCAGGATTCTCCTCAGACCTTCCACAGAGGCTTCCACCCAGCCAAAACAGACTTTCACCTTACAACTGCAAGGGGACTTGCTATTTAGGAATGGCGAAGTCCAGGATGCACCTATCTGGTGGCCTGGCAGATCTCTAAGATTCCCAAGTTTGACAAGAAGCAATTTAACAAGTGGTTACTCTGCCCCGGCATCGACTCTCCAGCTCAAACCGGACCGAGAAGTTGGTCATCCCAGCCAGAGGAGGTGATTGCGCTAGATAAAGACTACTACTCCTCATGTCCATCCTCACATCTGAGGCCTCTTCCTCCCTGACTAATGAATCCTCTGGTACCTCTACTACTTCCTGTCTCCCACCCAAACTCACTCCCCCCCCTTTTTTCCTGTCCCCTCTCCCGCTCACCATCTTTCCCTCCTCTCTAGCCTCCTTTTGGCGCCTAATGATCACCCTCTCCTGGAAGTTTCCTTAACCTCGAAATTGTCTACTCGCTTGAACCTGTTATAGCTTGTTTTCTATGAAACTTAAAAGCTTACTGCCTTAAACTGTTAATAGCAAATTTATGATGTAACTTTCCTGTCTGGTTTTACCTGTAATGTGTCATGCTTTGTTAAATGTTCTTTGTGGCGTGGAACCTTTGTAAAAGAGCCCTGGCTCAAAGGTATTAATTCCTAGACTAATAAACTTAAACTTAAACTTCTCTCAGAAAGCCAATGTATAAGGGCATGGATACCTCACTCAGCTTTGTCCTCCAAGCATCGGCAACGTCTTGGGGTGACAGCTAGAGAAAGAGTTCTCTAACCAAGCCTGTGTTGGCCTAAAATGCTCTGTCTGAGGTCCCACTTTTAGTTTTTTATTTTCTGGTAACTGATCCAGAGAGGAACAGAACTATTCCTCATCAGCTACGGTCCTTGGGGAGGAGGTCAGGTGTGCCGCTTGGAGCAGGTATCCAACCTCGACTTGCTGCAGCCCCTGGCTTCAGGTCTGGCAAGCAATAGCCTCTACAAGAGTCAGTCGGTCAACTCATCCAATGTAGGTAATCTCCTGTTTGGATAGGCTCTAAAGGAGATAGTGAGGGATTATGAAGAGAGGCCAAGGCACACATCCCATATCAAGAGGCAGGGGGCAGTCTTCATCTCAGGCCCCAGAAGATTTTTTGCGTCAGCTAGTTTTCAGTAAGGGTCAAAATACTATACTGATTTCTCTGGAAAAAGATCATGCTAAAAATTCTCGAGGCATGAGCCCAAACTAAGTCAGACAGAGTGATCATAGACATTACCAGCGCCTAATACATGCCCACACTACCTCATGTGGTGCCCTTCCCCATCACTGGCAACCCATATAAAAGGCAACGCTATGGGCCATTACGGGATTATTGCAAATGAGCTAGCTTGCCATTCTTTATCATACCAAAATGCATGGGGGATTCAGGCCAGTCCTGGTTCTCAAATTCTGGCATGGTTTTGTCCACAGCAGGCGCTACAAGATGGAAACCTTGTCATCAATCATCTTATTTATTTATTTATTAGCTTGTGGTAACCGGGTAAGTGCGCTAGGCAACAGACCTACCTATTTTCAAGCACGACCGGGAGAGCTGGGACATTAGTTACAATATGCAAAATGCACAGACATAATATAGGTGTACAGGAGCAAAACAAGATATACATTGGGTAGCACAGTAATAGTTACATAAGAGGTACATTTTAGGCATAGATCATAATAAGGATGTAAAATAAAGCAATTAGGGTAACCATATGACAGCTGAGGACAGTAAGACATCAAGGTTCATAGCCACCTAGACAAGCATATTGCATGGGAGAACATTAGTGTAGTACTCAGGGTCAGACCCGACAGCCTGTAGTGGGACAAAGCAAATTAAGAGCATTTGCATTGGCCAGAAGGCTAGAAAGGTGGGTGAACAGCGAGTTTTGAATTCTCGATGGGAGGCTAAGTTTTCACTATAAGGGAGTGAGTTCCAGAATTTGGGAGCAAAATGGGCAAATGCCTGTTCACCCATTTGTCATGCAAGGTCTAGTGGAAGCATGGGGACAGAGGAAGACCTGAGAATACAGGTGTGTGAGGCAGGAGTCAGGAGGTTGGCAAGATAGACAGGGCAGGGAGGTCTAGACAGGGAGTCGATAAAGCAGCCCAGGGAGTAGGCTTGAATATCCTTAGGTGACAGCCAGTTTAAGCCAGCTTAAAGGAGACAATGATGGGTAAGACGTGGGGCAGTTAAGGCGAATCTACAGATGTTGTTGTAGACAGTGTCCCGAATAGTCTTGAATAGTTGGGTCCACAGCATACCCTATGAGGCGGAAACCTTGTTATCAATCAGGGAATTGCAAAAAGGCTTTCTTTTTTTTCTGGCATCCATAGATCTGCAAGATGCCTATTTACATTTCCCACTCAGTAATGTCACGCGCATGATCTCAGGTTCAGATTGGCAGAACAGTACTTCAGTTCAGACCCGGAGTGGTCATAGTACACAGTAAGGCCCCACAGCTCAACCAAACATTATAAGCAGTGGCAGAGGTGGTCTGGTACCCGCCGGCACAAGGTTTTCTCATCATCTGGAGAAAGACTTCCCTAATTCCAAACCAGACCTTGATACTCCTGGGGGCAGACATCATGACACAAGTTTTCTCCCGAATACTAAATTTCAGATTCTGCCAAAGCTCACCAAGGGTTTCACATAACTCCTCAGCTGTCTGCTTATTTTTCATACAGTTCATTGAGATGGAATAGACCCTTTCTCCGGTATGATGCGTGGGGGTCAGGGGTCATGAAGGGTTGCAAGTTAGGTCATCCTCACCAAACCGAATCGCCTTGATGCAAGCCTTGGGAGCTGGGAGGCTCACCTACATCAGCTGTTGGCACGGGCAGGTGGTCACTGTTAGAGACACAAGGTAAGCATAAGCGTTCCCGACAGGAAAACAGTAGGCCATGCCCTGAGACACTCTGAACAGCTATTCCTAATCAGGATAATGTGGTTCCAACCAACAATCCATCAGTGTTGGCATACACCAACCATCAAGACTGCAAGAAGCTCAAAAGGCTAAGGAAGCCCTTTTCCTCTCTCGGTGAGCTGAGCACCACTGAGCGAGGTATATCCCAGCACAGGTAAATGTCACAGCAGACTGGCTTAGTGGTAAGGTTGGTTTGACCAGGGAATGGAAACTAAGGATAGTGTCTCCGACATATTGACAGAACAGTGGGCAATCCTCAGACAGATTTTTAGCCTGCTGCCAGAACTCCAAGGCAAAACTTTTCTGCTCCCTGGCCAAGGATGAACCAGCAGGGGTTCAGGACACCTTTTCCTTTAAACTGAGAGAGTTTGGTCTCCTGTATATCTTTCCTCCAATACCGCTTCTATCAAGAGTCCTTCACAAAGTGGTTCGGGACAGGACAGTCATGTTTTTAGTCTGCCCCTTATGGCCTTTCCGCACATAGTTCTTGATTATCATTCGTCCTACATGGTGACCACGTCTAACATTCAAGTTCAGCCTGAACATTCTCCATTAGGGTCCGGCTTGGCATCCCACTTATACAACTTAACTCTAGGCCTAGACATGAAGTGATAAGACCTTCAAGGAGCTAGGCTACTCGGATCCTCTTATTGACAGGATGTGGAACTCGTGTCTTTCTTCTTCCTCCAAGGGGTATTGTCGAATCTGGAGAAAGTTTTGCTTCTGGCTTCATTCAAAACATATAGAACTTCCAGTATAATCCCTGTTCTACTGCAGTTCCTTTTAGATGAATGGTCTAAGGTCTGCAACCCGCCTCCTTACAGTTTCAGGTTTTTGCATGGGAGGCACTCTTGCTGCGGATCCAAGGAATCGTTGGTTTCATATCCTTGTGTAGTTTCTAAAGACAGCAACATTAAAATGCCTTCCAACTCTCCAAAGCTACCACTTTGGAGTCTTAAACTAGTTCTCAAGGCTGTGTCCAAGGCCCTTTAGAACTTATCAAGGAAATATCCATCACACGTCTCAAATAAAGGTCACCTTCTTCTCTTTCCTCGCATAGCTATTGCTTCAGCCAGGAGGATCAGCAAGCTAAAAGCATTGCTTATACAAGAGCTATACACTGCTGTTCATCCAGCTCGAACAGTTCTAGGTTATTTGCCAAGCTATGCCTCCATTCCATTACAATTAAGGGTTCATTCTTCCTTCCTTCTGCCCACTCCAAAGCATTGAAGGGGAGTACCTCCACTACAGCTGGAGGTGTGATAAAAACATAGAGGCATGGAGGTTGAGGCAGGCGGGGGCAAGGCCGATTCACTCTGCCCCGGATGAAAGTATATTAACCCCTGCTGTGCCGCGGACTGATATATCAGTCCAGAATTACTATGCGTTCTATTTCTGACGGCAGCCTAAGGGTTAAGAGAGAGTAAGCGGTTCACAAAACTTCCAAGTTTATTCATGTCCGCTCCGGGCCAAAATTATGGGTAACAAGGATTCAAAAGGCACTATAGCCAGACGGATTATGTCAGCCACTTCCATGACTTGTGATTAGGCCGCGGTAACACGCTGGCTCAGGGAGAGCCCATTTCACCAGAGCTATGGCCTCTTCACAGGTGTACTTCAGAGAAGCATCGACAGCATACTTATGCAGAGATGCCCTTGATAATCCATTCGCACATTTTTAAATGTATTATGGAAGTGATGCCCTCGGAGGAGGCATCCTTGGCGTAGAATGCTTGACGGTGGTGGATCCTTTGGGCTCTGACATTCTTCCACCTGGGACATATGGGGACGTACTGCTTTTGTATATCCCAGAAGTAAGGAAGCCCGGAGACTAGCTTAGGACAGAGACATCGAAATTTAAATACCTGTAAATTTTCTTTCTCCGACAGCTGGTCTCCGGGCTTCGGATTCCCTCCCAGAATGTATATTCTTGACTGACCTCACGGCCATATACGCCTTAAAATTCTTATTGTCTGTTTCCAAGTTCTTGTAGTGTTGCCACATTGGACTGCTTTAGGAAGAACTGAGGGAGGGAGGGAGACAGGAAGTGGAGGGCTGGATGTGCCCTGCAGCAGATGTCCGATTCCTGTCTGTCTGTCCGTATTGGGAGGTGGAGCCCAGGAGTAAGGAAGCCTAGAGACCAGCATTCAGAGAAAGAAGATTTACAGGTATTTAAATTTCGATTTTTCCCCAGATAATAAAATCACCTACAGAGGGCCACAGGTGAGCCTCTTCTCCAGCTAACTCCCAACTATAGAAAAACAGTTGTCATGACGTCTCGCCCTGCAGGTCCGAAGAACAATGACCGATCCAAGGGAGGGAAGGTATGTGTTTGTAGAGGGTGAGTTGTATGGGGAGAAAGTCACCTATGGTAGTATATATGCCCCTACGATATTTGATCAACGTTCTACCAGTCAATGGCAGATCTTATTATTAGGGAGCTGTTCCTGAATTTAATATTAGGCAGGGATTTAATTGTATAATGAATCCTGAAGTGGAGCATTCTGAGGAGAAGGGCTGACACAGAAACACTATGGCACATTGGCAACTGGCAAGGGTGTAGACAGGCATACTCACTGTACACATTTGTGTACAGTTTTGTTGAGAGCCTGTCGCAAACCATAAGCCACTCTGGTAATATTATCATTCTAATCTGTAGTATTTGGGTTAGTGTAGGCCACTGAGGCGTGTCCAATACATGTATAACCTCTTTAGAGAGTAGAGAAATCATCTGACAACAATCTGACTTGTTTGGAAGGGGGTGCCATTTGGAAAGGATGTGTACATTTTTAATGGGGAGAGGGTGTAACTATTGGAGACCGTGTACAAAATGGAAATTTCTGGCTACACTCCTGGCAACTGGCAGTGTGTGAGTTGCACATGGTGGACAGTTGGAGAACTGCCAACCCCAGTGCCAAAGAATATACTTTTACTCTAATCCTCAGAAGAGTTGGTCAAGAATCGACTACATATATACTCATGTTTATTCTCACTGGGTGATATGGGTGTGGCAAAGCCTAATACATATTTCTGAGCACTTTCGATGGTTGCCCTGATCTTAAGAACTGAGGGAGGAACAGGACCGGTCTTCCGGGTGGAGATTTCAACTTACTTGTTAGCTAAGGAGGACTTTAGAAACTACCTAAAGAGCAATAGTAAAACTATAAATTGAAACTACCAAACCGCACCCACAAAGATGATATACTGGGATGCGGTAAGGCCTAAATGAGGGGAGCTATTATTAGTTATGTAACTCAAATTAAAAGGAAAAAAAGCCGTACTGGTGGCGCTGAGTGTTGGCGCTGGATGCCACACCTTGAGCTGCGCTGGCGACCTGGGTTGAAACAAACTTGGGTGGGTGGGAGAGGGAGGATTGGGCGCAGTCGGATGCTATCCCCTCAGGGAGGGATACCAGGGGTGCCTAGTGTACCCAACATCCCCAGAGAGCTGGTGGAGCCACAGGCTCTCCAGGGTTCTGGCGGCTCAGTTTCCTGGAGTCGGGGGCGCAGTCAGGTGCTTGGGAGAAGACATGCATTAGCATGTCGCCTTTCTGGACATACGTCCTTGTGCCAGCGTCCCAGTGGGCTGGGACAAGGGAACCACAGAAAGCCAGAAAAATCCCTTGGGGGGGCATAGATGACGGCTGCTCTTAAACCCTCCAGGACTCACGGGCAGATCCCCGCTGTGCAGGTAGTCCATGGAGGCAACAAAGAGGTGGAGGTAAAGGAGTTACCGGAGCACTCTAGGGGGCAGACACTGTGTATCAGGGGACTCAGGAGGGGATGAGCAATGCCTGAAGGAGTGGACTATTGAGGGGCGTGCAGGCGGGGTATAAAGTAGTGCAACTGCACCACAAGTAGAAAGAAAAAAAAAAAGGAAAAGAAAGAAAAATGTAATGAGCTGAAAACTAGCCTTTAGGAGCTGGAAAGATGGGTAGCTAGCTACAGGCTAAGATAGAGAGGCTATGTGGCAGATTATAGCTGTAAGAGAAGTGTTAAATCTTTTAACCATTACAGAAGCCAAAACAAATTGGTTATTTACACGATAAAACGTTTTTGAATGGGGTAACAAACTTGGCCCCCTGTTGGTTCGGGGCAGAAGGGGGTCTACCCATATCCCAGTTATAAAAAAATAGAGAAGGGAAACCAGTAACTAGTAAGGAGCAGGTTAGAACAGCCTTCCACATGTTTTATGAACAATTATATTCGGCAGAGTGTAGGGAAGACTAAAGTTTGCTGACAAAAGCCATCTAACTTTGCTTGAGTTTTTGTCTTGTAAGTTTGCTTGAAAGGGACAGAGCAAGGAGCAACATTAAGGCTTCTTATGGCTAAGCAGAGTTACTGCAGGGTTTTAAATAATTGATTAGCAGTTTTGTTCTTGGGATGATACTAACTGTACAAAAGTATTTATATAGATTTGCTAAACACAGTGAGGCAAGAGCTATGCATTTTCACAAAGATTTAGCACTTTTATGAGCAAAGCTAATCAATTTTAGAGTTAAATAAAACCCTGTACTGTCTTGTTACTATTTTGTTTTGTGCTTACAGGTTTTGTTACTGTGTTGTGCTTACTGGTTTTACAGTTTAATAGGCTAAGAAGAGTTGCTGTTTTGTTACTATTTTGTTTTGTGCTTACAGGTTGTGCTTATAGGTTTTGTTTGGGGCTTACAGGTTTGCAGTCTTTCTTACATTGAAGGAGCTAATTGTTTTTTCTTCGTCCAGCTCTTCCAGGGGTTAGGAGTGTAATCGGTGGGTGGGCAGCATGAGCTAATACCTTCAACAGAAGGAAAATTTAAAGGTCAGGTGAGTTGGTGTGTTGAGGTGGAAGACTAAAGTTGGCTGGCAAAAGCACCTAGCTTTACCTGAGCTTTTTGTCTTAAAGTTTGCTTGAAAGGACAGAGCAAGGAGCAACATTTAGCGGAGCAAGGAGAAACATTAAGGCTTCTTGTGGCTAAGTAGAGTTACTGTCTTGTTACCATTTTGTCTTGTGCTTACAGGTTTTGTTACTATTTTGTTTTGTGCTTACTGGTTTTGTTTTGGGCTTACAGATTTTGCAGTCTCTTTCTTACATTGAAGGAGCTAATTGTTTTTCTTTCTCCGCTCTTCCAGGGGATTAGGAATGTAACTGGGGGGTGGACCTGACAAAGGTTTAGAACCTTCCAACAGAAGGAAGATTTAAAAGGACAAGTTACTTTTATTTTCGTCCGAGGGTGCTGTGGTGGTGTGTGTTGGAGCCACTGCCAAAAGTTGTTTGTTTTTCTCTACAGGTACCTCTACTGATTTCTGCAGGGGAAGTAATATAGCCCCTGACCCCCTCATATCCTTCCTGCAAAAGTAAGGAAGGGGTGGGACATACTGCACATTTCAGGAAAAGAAAAAACAAACAAACAAAACAAAAAAAAATACATTGATCTTCTTTTAAGCTCACCCGACTTTCATCCAGTACGTTGCTTGCTGGAGTCTCCACATAATTAAGGCTAACACCCACCTATGGACCTTGTAAACTGCAACAACTGTGGAACACTCTTTGCCAGAGCATTTGTCCTGAGGGTGGGGCACGGTCCTATGTGCTTCACCCTCAAGGACCCTAAGGTCTTGGCTCCTGGCAGCATGGACTGAGTTACACTACCTTTGCTAAAAACTCCATAAGTTCTCAAAGGCAATAATATAACAACAACAATTGGAAAACTGCTCTCATAGCTATCCCTATCCCAAAGGACAAACCGTCTGGGGGGCTGGCAAATAGTGGGAACTCCTAGGACAAATTCTAAACCCATAATGATGGAGAAGCACACCTATATACATGCCAAATAAACACACTCCACTGTCCTCCAGGACTACTAAAGCAGCAGGTGTGGAGGGCAGTAGGAGCCCAATGCAGCACAAGGATGTACGCTCCACCAAAAAGATCACTAAAAAAGACATTAAAAATCTAGTACTGATAGTCGGAGACTCCATGATAAGGGGAGTAGAGTCTCAACTTCAGCAATACAAGCAGTCCAGACTTGCGGTCCGGTGCCTCCCTGGCACGTCAGCATGGGGGGGGGGGGGACAAGGACCATATCGAGAAAATTGTATGCAGTGTGGAACAGGACACGCGGGTCATCCTCCACATAGGTACAAATGACCTAGCTAGTTGATCCATGGAAGAAACCAAACAAAATCTTACCAGACTAGGTGACAAACTAGCTTCTCTTTTGTCCACTGTCTCTTTCTCTGAGGTTCTGTCTGTCTGGGGAAAAGGGGACAGCAGGCAGAAGATCAGAGAGAAAGACATCGCCAAACTTAGCTGCTGGCTAGAAAACTGGTGCAAAGAAAGAGGGCATCACTTTCTAGGAAACTGGCGGATCTTCTGGGAAAGAGACTTTAAATTTGATGGTCTGCACCTCACCAAGGATTGGACTTGAGCGCTCAGACGGAAATTTGACATCCATATTGATCAGTTTAAACTAGTGGAGGGGAGGGTTGCAGGAAACCCTCACATCACAAGGGTGTAGCTACCCTCCCCAGCATCAGCTACAGCACTAGATACAAAAGATACCAACAGCAGTGATAGTAAAGGCACTGCCCAGTCTGATCCACCAGGGAGAGGCATAAGCGATTAGAGACACAAAATCGGATCAGAACAAGGAAATGGTATACAGCAAAGGACTACCGTGGTGGAAGGCTATGTGCATCAATGCTCGTAGTCTACCAAACAAAATCCCTGAACTCACAACCTTGGTGGCAGAGGCACAACTGGACTGGGTCACGGTTACATAAACTTGGTTCACCACCAACCACACCTGGGATGCTACTGTTCTGGGTTACACACTCTTCAGAAAAGATCAGGAGGAAAAAGAGAGGGCTCAGGGAAGCACAGTAAAGCAGAAGCCCTATGGGTCACCCTGAGAGCAGGAAAGGCCCCAGCGGGTGGGAGTTATCTACAGACCTCCAACCCAGAAAAGTAAAATCGACAAAGAGCTCCTGGAAGCCATCTCAGTGATGGCAGACAGGTGAGTTACTCTGTCAGGGACTTCAATCTGCAAGATGTAGATTGGACCTCATACACAGCAGCCGCAGAGCAGAGAATTTCTGTTAACACTGCAGGGGGCAGGTCTAAATGAGCTGGTAGACTCACTCAACAGAGACAAAGCAACCCTGGACCTGATGCTCACAAACAGCAAAAGGATCTCAGACGTTCATGTGGGTATCAGTCTGGGGACCAGTGACCACAGGTCAGTCTAGTTATCAGTAAATAAAGAGGAACGTAAAAGTCACACAAAAATCAAGATGCTTGACTTCAGGAAAGCAGACTTTCCTGAAATGAAATCCAGGATCACGACCATGCTTGACACCAGTAACACGGGGGATGCAGAACACTGCTGGGAGAACTTAATGAATGCCTTAAATACAGTCACTGAGCAATGCGCAAGACAAAACAGCAAAGCCAAAAGAAGAAAGAGCCCTCTCTGGTTCTCCAAAGAGGTAGCAACCAAAATCGAGGAAAAAGAAAAAAGGTCTTTTAAGCAGTACAAGGAGACAAAAGGAGAAACTGACAGGGAGAAATATAGGAACAAACTCAAGGAAGGAGGAAAAACTGTTCAGATAGCCAAAGCCCAAACAGAGGAAAGAATAGCACAGGTGGTTAGGAAGGAAGATAAAACTTTCTATAGATACATACGAGAAAAAAAGGAAGACTAAAGGGGGGATAATCCAACTAGCAACAAGAGAGGGCTAGCTGTTAGAAACATAGAACTTGATGGCAGATAATGACCGCTTGGCCCACCTAGTCTGCCCACTTCCCTACCTAACGGATAAGCTGCAGATCCTAGTTAATCAACAGCCTACTTCCTCCTACCACCCACTAGAATTGCCTTATGTCTGTCCCGTGCATTCTTGAATTATCCCACTGTTTTTGACTCTATGACCTCCTCAGGAAGCTGTTCCATGCATCTACAACCCTGTCTGTGAAAAATACTTCCTCACATTACCTCTGAGCCATCCCCTCTATCTTCAAATTGTGCCCCTTGTTCAAACAACATGAAGTTTGCTGAATTCTGACAATTGCAGTGATTCCCAACCTTTGAACTGCCCCGGAGAACAAATAAACTTTCTATGCAGCGCATAGAATGCTGAGCTCGAGCTCGGTTGAAGTCTCGGTCTGGGGTGATTCAAACCTAAATCGTCAGATTCTTTACTCCACCTCACTGAACGGTCGCTCCGGAGATTTCTCCTTCAGCTCGGTTCGAAGTCGGTTAAAGTTTTCAGTTTTCGTTGGTTTTTAAACCGAAAAAAGTATCCGCATAGTCGGTTCAGTCTCTGTCTGTGGTGCTGTGAGTACTAGATAGAAATTATACTGTTTGTCTGTGTGGAACTTGTAAAAGTGCGGCTCGTTTGGGCTGAACTGGCCATTTGATAGTGAAATCTTGTTTACTTAGTATGTGGTTGCGGTTCTTATTGGTTCTAAAAAAAAAAGCGTGTTTTGAACGTTTTTCCAATACCCGTGACGGTTGGGAACCGATAGGGGAGTCTTGCCTGAGGTTGTCGAAAAAAGGGTAAGTTTGGTTAGGTTGGCCATGTCCGAGAAACCTAAGGAAAAAACGGGCCACTGGTTTCAACACTGCAGTGAGTGTGGGGAGGTCTTTGCTAAGGCGATCCCACCACCTGTGTTTATTGTCTGGGGTTTGACCACCTCGATTCAGACTGCCAAATATGTAAAACTTTCCCAAATCTACCCTTGAGAAGAAATTAGGTAGACTGAGGAAAGGAGAGCGAGAATCCGCTGACCGGATGGCCAGCCGGTTTGGTTCGACCAAACCAGAAGAGTACCCTCTGACCAGGGCAATACTTCTTCAGGCAAAGGAGGCCGATTCTGAGGATCGGTTCACAGCAAAGATAAATCGACTGGTTCCGATCCAGAGGTTCATGTTCCGACCGCTGAAGAGAGATAGCCAAGCGATTCAAATTATCAGAATCGCTCTGTCCGGTGCCGACCAATCCGGCTCCTTCTTGCAGGGGTTGGTTTGGTTCTTCCGGTTCAAGTATACCCTTGAAGATTTTTATGAACTGGAATTTGAAGAGGAAGGGGAATTTGAGGATGATGATGTAAGTGAAGGTCTGGATGTGCCTGTGGAACCGGACATCTCCCCAGACAGACCTTCAGGCGTTTCCCATTCTCAATTTATGTTTTACAGAAAGGTGGCTGAAACCCTCCAGCTTCCTAGGGAGGAGGCAGTGGAAGATCCAGAGGAGCCTGATTATGTAAAGATGATGGACATCCCAGAGTCCAGGAGACTGTCTATTCCCCTCCATAAATCTTTTGGGAAACAGACACATAAAATCTTAGGAGACTAACACTATAGCTCCTGTGGATAGAAGGATGGACAAGAGGTATTCACTTTCAGGCTCAGACACGGAGTTCTTATATCAGCAGTGCAGCCATGTTGGGGTAGTGAAGGCTGCCTGTGACAAGGCAGATATTCCCTTGGCTTCACAACCCCCTGACAAGGACTCCAGGAAGATTGATGCCATGGCAAAGAAACAGTCGTGGCATCTTCTTTGGACTCAGGCAGGCGAATTACATGGCCTATACAGCCAGGTACCAGAAGTCCAGGTGGGACACTGTACTGGCACTGGCTAAACAGGCCTCCCCCCAGCTAGCCAAGGAGCTGGAGGCAGTGGCTGCAGATGGTATTGAGGTATCTAAGGTTCAGTTTCATGCTGCTGTAGACTCTAATGATGTGTCATCAAGAGTCATGGCTACATCTGTGGCTCTTCGGAGGATGGCTTGGCTCAGATGTACTAGCCTCTCACAGGACACCCAGGCTAAGGCCATGGATTGTCCTGTAGTGGGTCATTCTCTGTTTGGGGAGCAGACAGAGAATTACATGAAGAAAATGGATGAGTACAGGACCACTTACAGGAGTGCTCAGGCCAGGAAGGCAGGCAACTCCTTAAAGGCAGCAGTCTAGGGGCAGGGCAGACCTTTTCAAAGGCCTTTTACCAAGCACAGGCCTCTTCTTCCTTTTCTCAGAGGGGTTCTTCAGAGGAGAGGCAGAGGGGGATGAGCAGGCTGCATCCACTCCTCAGCCTAAAGCCCCTGCCAAGCAGACACCCTGATGGGCCTGCCGGTTGACTGTCCTGTTCCAGTAGGGCAGGCTGGCTTACTTGTCCGGGACTGGATGTCTATTACATCAGACAAGTGGGTCCTGGAAGTAGTAAGCCAGGGACTGGTTCTCAGCTTAAAATAATTTCCAAAGATGAGAGCCAGATCTTTCCACCTGCAAATGTCTCAGAAACCCTTGCCCTAGAGTAGAGGTTTCTTCTCTCTAGCTTTAAGAGCTATAGAGAGACCTACCATACACTGGGGCAAAGGACTGTACTCTAGGTACTTCTGACCCCCAAAGACAGGGGAGTGGCGACCCAACCTAGACCTAAGATAGGTAAACAAACATCTTTTAAAACCAAAGTTCAAGATGTTAACTCTGGGAATAATCCTTCCCTCTCTAAGGCCAGGGGACTGGCTAGCCTCCCTGGACCTCAAAGGTGCCTACTTTCACATTCCCATCAGGTGCTCCCACAGAAAGTACCTTAGGTTCGAGTTGCCCTCAGGCCATTATCAGTTCAGAGCAATGCCCTTTGGCCTAACCTCAGCCCCAAGGGTTTTCACAAAGTGCCTGGCAGTAGTAGTTGCCTTTCTAAGAAGGCAAAAGATTTCCATGTTTCCATATCTGGACGATTGGCTAATAGTGGGTCAGTCTCCAGACCAAGTCAAGTCTCACCTGCAAGAGACCCAGCAAGTGCTCACTTCTCTAGGATTTCTTCTCAGCCTTCCCAAGTCAGTTCTCGAACCAGTCCAGCCTCTTACCTTTATAGGGGCCGAACTGGACACACTCAGAGCAAGAGCCTTTCTTCCTCTAGAAAGGGCAAGGGTTCTTATTGAACTAGTTTCTTCCTTCAGCCAGTCTCGACCAGCAAGGCATTTCCTCCAGCTCTTGGGCCACATGGCAGCTTCAACAGCAGTGGTCCAAGGGGCAAGATTCCAGATGAGGGATATTCAGTTCCACCTGAGAGCTTTCTGGTCTCAGAGGAAGGATTCCCCTACTAAACTGATCCCAGTGACTCTGACCTTGATCCAAGCCCTCCAGTGGGGGCAGGATCAGGACAATTTAAGACAAGGTGTTCCTTTTGTCACTCAGCCTTGTTCAGTGGTCCTTACCATGGATGCTTCTCTCCTGGGCTGGGGAGCCCATCTGGGGTCTCTTACTGCCCAGGGGCTGTGGTCCCCCCCAAGAATCCCTTCTCCACATCAGTCTTCTAGAGCTCAGAGCAGTTTTCTGGCTCTAAAAGCTTTCTCACAGTCAGTACAGAACAAGGTGGTTCAAGTCAGAACAGACAACACCACCATGTGGTACATCAACAAGCAGGAGGCACTCTGTCCACGGCCTTGTGCACAGAAGCCATGAAGTTGCGGTCCTGCATACCTCTCAACTGTACCACACTAGGAGGCGTTCCTCATTTTGCTTCAAAGCTCCCTGTTCCACATTGTGAGGACTTGCTCCACATTCAAAGTCAACATTTTAAAGCAAAAATCCATAGTAAATGATGCAAAAAATATAATATTCAATTAATAACAGACTTTCTTAACATAAATGCAACATGTTAGCAGTGTTTTGAGCTTCTTAGGTAAAGATTTGAGTAAGTGTTCCACATTTTGCCCATTTGTTCTGCATTCTGACAGGCAATGTTCCACATTTGGAGGACAAAAGGTTGAGAGGTATGGGTCCCTGGCTTATTCCCTGCAAACCTCTCTTGTAGCAGTTCACCTTCCAGGCAAGGACAGTGTGCTAGCAGATGCACTGAGCAGGATTTCTCAGGGCCATCACGAATGGTCCCTGGACCCTCAAGTGTTGAAAGTGATTTTTTCAAGGTGGGCACTCCAGAGATGGATCTCTTTGCAGCCCCAGACAATCACCAACTCCCTCTCTTTGTTGCAGACCTCCAGTCTTGGGCTCAGTCCTCTGGATGCCCTGATCCTGAATTGGGAAGGGAGTTTCTGTATGCCTTCCCCCTTCCCACTCCTGTTCAGAGTTTTGGTAAAATAAGGTCTCAGCATTGCAAGGTGATTCTGATTGCTCCAGATTGGGCCAGACATCCTGGTACCCCTGTTGCTGTCCCTAGCAGTCCATCTTCCCTATCTCTTCCCAGGCATTACAGCCTGTTAACATCCTTTCAGGGAAGGATTTGGTACCCCAATCTTCAGTCTCTCAATCTCAAAGCATGGCTCTTGAAGGTTAGAGTTTGCAGATTGCATCTTTCCCAAGGGGTTCTGGATATCCTCAAGGCTTCTCGAAGCCCTCCACCAGAAAGACTTACAATTCCAAATGGAAAAGATTCAGCATTTGGTGTTCTAAAAGCATATTTCTTCAGACACTGCTGGATTGTCTATGGTTCTGGATTATATAGTCCATCTTAATGGCCTAGGCCTCAGACCGGCTACTCTCAAAGTACACTTGCCAGCTGTTTCTGTTTTTTTGTCTGTGGGAAGTCTTCTCACTATCTTCCCATCCTGTGTTCTGTAAATTTTTAAAGATTGCTTCACACCAATCCTCTTTTAGAGACCCTGCTCCTGCCTGGGATTTGAAATGTTTGCATTGCTCAGCATACAACCCCTTTGAGCCTATGTTTCAGCAGAGCTTAAGTACTTGACTTGGAAAACTGTGTTCCTGGTAGCCATTACCTCTGCCAGGCATATCAGTGAATGCAAGCCCTGTCAGTGGAACCTGATTTTATCTCATTTCACAGGGATAAAGTGGTCCTTAGAACCAATAGAAGGTTCATGCCCAAAGTGGTTTCAGACTTCCATTTAAACCAGTCTATGTCTCTCCCTGTTTTCTTCACTGATCATTCTTCCTCAGGAGAGAGGAGGCTACGCAGTTTAGATGTCAAAAGAGCCCTTAGTTACTACATAGAGCGTACCAAGGGTCACAGGTTTGACTCCTTCCAGTTGTTCCTCACTTATGGAGAAGTGGGAAAGGGCAAACCTGCCTCCAAAAGATCTATTGCCAGGTGGATTGTGTCTTGTATAAAATTCTGCTATGAAAAACTGGGAAAAACTCCACCCTCAGGCCTGAGGGCTCATTCCACAAGTGGTACAGCTGCTTCCCTGGCTGCTGCCAGGGATATCCCTCTTTTAGAAATTTGTCAAGCAGCCACCTGGAAAACAGTCCATATGTTTACCAAGCATTACTCTCTGGATATCCAGGCTAGGAGTGATCATCAGTTTGGCACAGCAGTACTTCAGAGCCTATTCTCAAAGTAGGTTCTGGCCCTCCTCCTTGGAGCTACTGCTTGGTAGTCTGCAATTGTCAGAATACAGCAAGACTTCATCATTGTTTGAAGAATAAATTACTCACCTTAGTCATTATATTTCTTCTAATGAGTCTTGCTGTATTCACCTCCCTCCCTTCCTCCCCTCTCAGAACCTGTTTTTGGGAAGTGGGTGGGCAGGTGCAGTGTTGCACCCCAGGGGTGTATTTGCTTGCATCCTCCTCCCTTTTACTTGGGTGCTTATTTATTTTTGTTATTTTTTGAGTACATTGGGTTTAGTTTTTGGGTTTCCTGACTTGAGTCTTCCTTGGGAATCCAAAACTTGTTTCAGCTAGTTTGCTGGTAAGAATTTTTACAATTTCCGCATAGAATTTTTAGTTTAGTTGGGCTCGTAAGAATCTGACGGTTTGGGTTTGAATCACTCCAGACAGAGACTTCCAATAAGCTCAGCATTCTATGCCCTGCATAGAACGTTAACTCTTTGTTCTCGGGCAGTTCAAAGGTTGGGAATCATTACAATTGTTAGAATATGTGAAGAAACACAGTTACTAAGGTGAGTAATTTTTCTTCTTGAAGTTTGGCAAGGGTAGGAAGGAGGAAATGGGCGATAGTTGCCAGGAGTGGATGTGTCACCTCCTTGGGAAGAGGAAGGACTACAGCGTGTTTCAGGATGAGGCACTTTGGCAGAAATAAAGGACAGGTTAAGGATTAGGGAGATAGGATAAGCAATTGCAGGAACAGAAAGGTAGAGAAGTTTAGGGTCACGGTCATCTGGTGGCCAGAGCCTTTAGAGGGGCTGAGGGATAGGACAGCATTAAGAGCTTTGTCAGAGGAGATAGTAGAAAAGGAAAATGGGGGAAGGGTAGGCACTGGCTGAGGAGAAGGGCTGAAGTTTATAGGTGGTAATGGGGAGAGGGAATTTAGAAGAGACGATGTGTAGTAGGCATTACATTCATTGGCCACAGAGCCAGAGTTGGAAACTAGGGAGTTATTTATTTTGAGAACTGGAGGGGGGGGAGGGTGGATAGGGCATAAACTACGCTCCAGAATTTAGATGGAGAGCTAGTGTTAGTCAGGAGTGAGGAGTTGAAATAATCAGACTTAGCCAGTCTAGTAGCTTTTAGTGCATGAATTACACAGCATTCTGTACTTGGCGTAGTCATTTGGATGTTTAGTATGCTCGAGACAATACCGAGCATGTGATGCAGGCCTTTTTAGGTGAAAACGGGGCACATCATTTGGTGGTTCTGTCCTGGCTGGTTCTCTTCTGGTGGGCATCTTACAGAGCTTGGCAATGTCCATACTCCCTAGAACCAGCCTCTGTGGACTGCCGGAGACAGTATTGTGCGACCCATGGGTCTCCAGGCTCTTTGCCTCATCCACTTTCTGGACTGACGCTTCTGGACACCCATTCTGGGCATAGACGACCGGTCCTCGACCAGCCCCCTGATACTGACTCTTGGGAGTTTGATCAGCTGGGACGGAGAGTTTTCTCCTCTGCGCGGATGATGCTGGCAATCATCTCACATCAGGCGCACCACCTTGCCTATAACAGGCATCTGTGGGCGATGATGGGCCAGGCTTTAGCATCGCTGCCTGATTCGGAGGCTACCTGGCAAGCCATAGCCCTCTCCGCTATAGGCCTGGAGTTGACGAGGCACCAGTCAATGGCATCTTACGACGCCAGTGAGGTCACTTCACGGCTTGTGAGGACAGCGATCTGCATTAGGCAGATGGCATGGCTTCGCCTTTCAAGGTTGTCACCTTTGGCCCGGCACAGGTTACTGGTCTCCTCCTTCCAGGGGACCCATCTTTTCTCCCGCAGGGTGAGACGGGAACTTCAGGGGCATCTTCCTCCCTCTAGGGTTCAGGGGACTGTGCCTCATCCTGACCAATCCCAGCCCTAACCAACTAGCGAGGGTCCCCAGTTTCTCCCGGGGGACAGGACTGAGGGATGTTATTCCTTCAGGGTTTCTTCTTGGGGTGCTGGTACTCACCCAACAGTGATGAATGGTGAAGATGGACACAGGTAAGATATGAAAATTATGTACCTATCGTAATTCTTGATCTTCCTGTGTATCTTCATCATTCATCACTGAATCCCTCCCACCTTCCCCTCTCAAGGCCTCAGTCCCTGAGCCGTACCGTCTCCCTACTTGCGTCCCCCCCCCCATGAGTTATTCTCTTCTTTCCGGCAGGCCATTGGGAGGCCTTCGGGGGGGTGGGTTTTGGGAGTGGGTGAGTGAGACCCCTTAGGGGGGTTCCTTAGTGTTTCCTGGGGGCGCCCTCCTCTATCCTGGGCTTTTCTTGGGATGCCTCCATCCCATAAGTCCATCTACCAGTTCCAGGATGGAATGGTATTGGAGCTGTCCATAATTCCCTTGCCGCCTTTTCTCTTACCTTCCCCAGTGGGGATGGGTGTGTTTTAGGGGTCACTTCTCTTCCTCACCCCCCAAAAGCCTGTTTGCTCCTTGTGGTAACTGTGGGGGTGAAGTTTGATTTTCCCTAGGGGTTGGGATCGGAGCTGGGGTGGCCTTACCCATCCAAATTCTGAATTTGAGTCCTTCTGAATCATCCCTGGTGATCTTCTGATCGACCTTGCCCTGATGGGTTCTGGCCCCGCCTCATCCCTCGCCTCCCTAAAACATCTTTCTGTCCTTCCTCTCTTTCTTCCTTCCCCTTGGTCGTTCAGGGACTGGGGCCTCTCAGCCCATAACCTTCAGGTCCCTTTCTTCTCTGTCCTCTCACTGGCTTATTTGTTTTCAGTGCTCCTTTTCCTTTTGCTGTCTCTTGGGCTCCCTTGCCCCACCCTTCTTTTCTCTATACTTTCCACCTGTCTCTTTGGCGTGCAGAACTGAGGTGGAGGAGGACCCAATGGCGTTTGGGCAACCCACGAGCACCATGCAATGCGTCAGCCTCGTGGGTGGTGCGGCTCCTCCTTCCCAAAATAATAAAAATCTCCAGCGGGTGCCTGTCTCCAGCAGACACCCAGCAGTGATGAATGGTGAAGATACCTACTGTAATTCTTGATCTTCCTGTATGTAATTTTCATTTCCTTCTGGCTGACTGCAGGTAGCACTCCCCCCTCTGTCTATGCTGATTGGCCAGTGTCTTTCTCATTTACATTGACTTCTCCTCTCCAGGGCAGCTTAACCCAGCTGGCATACTGCACCTGTCAATAATGCTAAAGAATCCCTTGGAAGAAATAACATTACTAAGGTGAGTAATTTTTTCTTATATGAAGATATTGTCTGTTGTCCCCTTGTTTTTCTAAAACCTGCTTGGAACTCCTAAAATCCTTTCTGTTCCCCTTCCCAGCTTTCTAATTCATTAGTCCTATTCTGGACAAAATGTTGTGGGTTTGTGGGATATCCTTTATTTAACAATGGGACATTAACCCCCTTTCTCCATGTAATCTCCCGGGTTGCACCTGAAAATAGGCATATGTTTGTGTAGTGTGCTTACCTGGTCAACAAAAGCTAAATAAATAAATTCCTAAGGTAATATCGATTTATCGATCGTGATGTTAAACATTGAAGTTAAAACTCTGAAACTGGAGTCGGCTGGCTAGCACTGTTTTTTCCCTGGAGTTCTGAAAAATTAAAAGGGTATTATTTAGCCAATTTAAAGACTGAAGAAAGTAGAGGGATGGAGCCAACCAGTGGGATAAAGCCATTTGCCTAGTAAGAAAGCTTGTGTGGAAAATGGATTTTTCTTCAAAATAAACAGAAACCCAGCTGGAAGATTCATAACACTGTGTCCTGACGAAGTGGTGAAGACCATGAAACGTTGCTATTTGAAAGTGTGAAATTTAATTATTAAAGACTATTAACCGAAGAAACTTGCATTGTGTTCGACCATTGGATATTTGCACGAGTTAAAACTTTGATCCAGCTATTTGGAACGACAAAAATAGTTCCACTTGCACATTATTAAAGGCTGGTGCCCTATTCCTGTGCTTTGCTTTTTTTTTTCCTCTCCATATTTCTATTTATGCCCCTTCCAATCTCCTGTGCTCACACTCCTTCAGGAGTCACCAAGACACCCTAGCTGCTGTTGTCTCTCCTTACCTTTCACACCGGCGCTGAGGCCCAGCCCCCATCGAGCCATGGCATCTTCCCAGGTGGGGACGGGCTCGGACCTCCGAAGTGTTGCGTCTGTTGGGTGGCTGGAGCAGTGGGACAGGCAGTAAGGATCTGGAGCAGTTATGGCACTCCGTCATCCGTGAGTGCATGGGCCATTTTTCGTCATTTTCTTCCCGAAGGTTGTTTGCACTCAGAGGGGGAACTCAAGGGAGCTGCACATGCACAGGCATACTGCTTCCAAAACCCAACTGACGTCTGTCCCTTCCCCTGGCATCCCTGACTACACTTCCGCCTGTGGTCACCCAGGTGGCAGTATCGCAGCAGGGATGGCAACCCTCCCTCCTCAGAGGAGGGAAGCGTCCCCCTCCCCCCCCGGCTGGCCCCCAACAACCCAGAGCTCACTCCCAAACTCAGGTCACCAGCGTCATGACTGTTAGCACTACCGCTGCGCTGGCAGGCTGGCTTATGCTGTGCTTTAAGTAAGCAGTGAGACACAGCGAGGTGCAGGTTATGGCCTGATAAGAGCACACCCATGTGCGTTATAAGGCAGGAGACACTTGAGTTGAGTGCCTTTAACACCTGTGGGTGCTTTTTCTGTCATAACACCTACACCTCGGAAGGTCTTATTATGCTTACAGAATGGGTTTCCATTAACAAAAAATTAATTAAAAATTAAATAATCCAAATAAAAACTGTTAAAATGTATTTAAAAAAATGTTATTGGAAACGTAGTCCTTGTTGTTTAATGAAAAGGCACTAGAGGGTGTTAATGTCTGACTATCCCCAGCAGACATCCTCAAGAATGTATTACTTTATGCTACCCCCATCCCCATAACACTTAACCACATTTCAGAGTGTATTTACTTTTGAATGTTTTGTTTTTAGGCTGGCATTTTGAATGTAGGCAGTTTCTGTGGGAGCAAGTGTGTCCCTTACTGGCAGCCACACTTAGTGTTTTTCTCGGGGCACTTTCCTGTTTATGAGCGAATGGCTGCCAGCCCAGTGTCACATATCGAAGAAAGCAGGTTTTATGACTTTTTTTTAATAACGGTGATGTTTACAGCACCTAACAGAGGAGTAGGTCTGTGCTGTGATTTGAAAGCTTTTGTGTTTGACTGAACTACGTCATTACAGAAGTCATCTTTTTTACATACTCATGTTGCAAAAACAAATGCACATATATTTACAGTGATTCATTCACTAACATATTTCTGTAACTTTTTTGAAATTATACACGGTACATGTTTGCGTACACAGCTTAGGTGGACTACAGCTTTTCTTTGTACACCTACCGCGTTCTGTCCTGCTGCTTCCTACTTTGGCGTTTTACATATCTTGACACAGCATCTGTAGTCTGTTCTTCAGTGCCTGCCTAACAACACACAAATGCTCATGTGTGATAGCACGTCTGCCACGGCACAACAGTTAACACGGAAACGACCACTGATATATTAATACAATTTTTTACAGAGACTTTGCTTTCTTGCTGTAATAGTTTGTTTACAGTTCCATGGACAGTAAAAGTGCTGAAATTACATGGAGTACTACTACTGGCTTCCGACAGAGATCTCCTGCGGCTTGTTTGTTCCGGATGTACTTTTTCTCGGCTACTACCATTCACTGTTTCAGGATCTGTTGTGTAATAGAGTATTATTTTGTAGCAGATAGTGAGGGGCCCCTGGGAGGGTGTGTGGGAAGGATAAAATGCGTTTCATTTTGATATCTAGCATGATGTCTCTTCAATGCTGTATTTTTCTTTGTGGTTTGGATTAGTACTTCAGGTTGGTGCAGGCATTAATGCCGTCACAACGAAACACGTAGATGTCTTTTGCCCAATTAAAAGTCTTACTTTCTCACATTATATAGCCATGTTATAAGCTTGTTGATTGCAGTTTGCTTTCTCAACTGGAGCAGCACAAGTCAGAGTTTTATTTTAAAATATTTGATCGGATTGTATCATGCTGTGCACTTGGTACAGTAACATTGTTTTTTTTTTTTTTTTTGTTTGTTTTTTGGGGTGGTTTTCAATTCAACCAGTCAGTTCTGCTGTTACACTACAGAGCTGGACACAGTGATCTGTTTGGTAAAAGTCCAGAGTAGCTGAAGAGGTACTGGTTGGCACATATTCTCTTATAAGGACACAGCCAAAGGTACTGCTCAAGCCAATCAGGGCATGAAAACTTCTGACCCATTTATAATTGCCATTATTACTGTGGTTTCACGTATAAAGCCTCCTCTCCTGTTTGTTTCTTTCTCTTTGTTGAAGTTGAGGGTGACACCTTGTTTCAGTTTCTACTCTGTCATTAGTAAACTGCAATACTTTCTTGAAAAAGGTTCTCCCAAGTAGAATTACTCATTACGACAGTAGTTGTTGATTGGTTATCATTACCGTGCTAAGGGCACTAATTCTCAAAATCTCTTTATCTTTAATGACATTTTGTAGATTTCCTAAAGTGCATATTAATGTCCTTCCTTATATGCCTTTAATAATTTTCTATACGCTGTTCATGTAGAGGTGTATGCCTTTCTATACATAACTACTTTTTTTTTTGTTGTTTTTTTTAAACTTCCTAATCTGGGGACAGGCCTTCTTAAGAATCTGCATCCTAATTAGAACCATTATTTAGGTGTATTGTGTTGTCCCTTAGGTTTATGTCTCATTTTTGGTGCAAGTTATTCTAGAAATTTCCTAATTAATTCTTCATAGATTTGCAGTGCAATGATACTGCCCTGTTGGGTTTGTATTGTACTACTATCCCAAAGACTTTCATTTCTTCCTCATCAGAAAATTATTTTAGGTAGTTCTGCACTATTTTTTCCTTGATATGGAGACCATTTATTTATTTTTTCTTGTAATAGACCAGCATATGTTCACCCAAAAAGGCTTTCGGCCATTGCATTGTATCCCCCTTTTTTGTAAACTCAGCTTTATTGAAACCAGTTGTAAATGCATACACATGGTCTGCACCAAACCTGCCACCAGCTGCAGAGGAGGGATGTACAAACTATGTTCACTGTATAGACAACCAGTTCTCAGTTACCTTGCCCACAGCTGTGTAGCCAGATAATAACATTCTGTATTACACCACAGCTTTGTGATATGGCCAGATTGTGAGCATTGAGGAGACAATACTGAAAAGGTTAACTTAATGCATTCACCTTGTGATCGCATTCTACATAGCTATCATGGCTTAACTCCATTGTAGGGTAGGGGAGAACCTCTAACTGCTCAATATGTTCTCAGTATCCATATGTGGATGCCAAGTTTAGTCAGTAAGTTCTAAACTGGGTTAGTAAATGTTTCATTATAACAGACCAACCTAAATATCCTTTTATCCCCTTTTAACCTAAATTCACATTCAACAATTACATCCAAGGTGAAGTCTTTTTCCCATGTCTCCATTACATGCATATTTTTTACCTTATCATTGGTTATACACAGCTATAATACATAGGACTAACAAGCTTTCCCGGAGACATGTAATATGTCCACATCCCACTTTATCCACATTTGCCCTGCCATTTCAGATCCTCATAGAGCTTTCTGTCAAAATTGACATAATTCTTTTCCCCTGAACTGTTACTTTTTTGATCTTTAGTAGTTCTGATAGGAATAGTAAATATACCGTCCAGGTTCCAATTGGGGTTATTTACCTCCTGTGGATAATTTTTATATCAAAGCCCTAGCTATGTGCTGGCTCCGGGGCGCTGTCGGAACAATAGGTCAGAATACCAATTTTTATTACAGGCACTCAGCTACGCCTTTAGCCCCGTGTCACAAAAGTTGCCTAAATCATATAAACAGTAAGACTGGCTCAGATCTTACTTTAATACCTGCTGTATGCAAGTTCTGGATAATGGCAAAAATGTTTCTGTCACATCCAGACGTGATATGCACGGTAGAAAAAATAGATTTTATTTGTCCCTGTACAGTTTTTCTAATTACTAATAATTTGCATAGATATAAAACTTTATAACATAATGAAAAGCAATGTAATCATAAACAACAAAGGTTTTAGAAAATCAAACGAAACAACAAAGAAACGAAACAACAAACAAAACTTACAGTTTTGATAACTTTTGTGAACGGTAAAGTTGTTCTTGTATAAAGATTTCAAATGGCTTCGTCTGATTATTACTTTAAAAAATATCTTTGTAACTTAAATACTTCTTCTCATGCAAAAATGTTTATATATTATAGTGGCACGGTGGTACCCTATAATTAAGTTGAGTAAGCACTTTAATGTTAAACCTCAAATTTTGCACCTTAATAACTTTGCCACCGCATCACTTGATTCACCTCAAAATTTTGCATGTGCAGTCTGGTACCATAGATCTCTGGATGTGGCAAGTTGCTACGGTCGGATATACGTTGTGGAGTTACAGAAGGCCCAAAATGCAAAAACTGACTTTTTATCGCTTCCTACCACAACAGCCCACACAGTTCGGTCGCTCGTCCAAAATCTTCAGGGAAGATGCAGTCTTGGCCACCAATGTGCCTTTCAAGATTTGGTGAAAAAATTTTAAACCGTTCAAAAGTTATTCAAAAAAAAAATTTCCCTTTATAGTCAATGAGAAAAGTTAGCAAAATCACAAACTTTCGCAAATGCCTGTTTTACTTTCACAAATGGCCTTTTACTTTCGTGTTTCGACCATTTTGGTTTCAGTTAGTGACACACAAAATGCCTGCCGTTTAAATTGGGACCCTCTAGGTAAACACTGATTGTTGTGTTTACTTGGTGGGGTCCTGAGATGTAGCCTATCTTTTTTTTTTTGGGGAAGTTTAAACCCCGAAATCTTTTCGACTTTAAGGAAAAGTACTTTGCAAAATACTTTTGCAAATGCTAAAGTTTTGTGATTTTTTTTTTTTTGGAAACTTTAGTGATTTGTGAAAGTCTCAAAATAACTGCAAATCTTTGCCATCCTCCTGCAACAAAATGGTGGGGTGTTTGGGGCTGAAATTTGCAGGGTGGCAAGCCCTGGTCCCACAGATGTGCCTTTTGGTGGTTTGGTGCCAAAACATTACGGGGCCCAAAGTTACAGCATTCTGAAGTTCAGAAATTTTCCCATAGGATAATATTGCAGCGCCATGCTGCCTTTCAGGGCTGTATCTCGAAAAGTGCAGAAATAGGCTGCAAAGCCATAAATAACATTCAATTTGAATTTTTTTTCTACCTTGTACGGTTACTGAGATATTTGGAAATTAGTGTTCCAGTTGCTCATTTTCATGTCCATGGCCCACTATTACGCCCACAGAGTTGGCATTCTTACGTTGCGAGAACTACTCACTCTTATGATTACAGTCACACTTGAATTTTTTTTCTACCTGCTGCAGTTCCCAAGATATTGGCAAATTTGTGTTACAAGGCTTCCATGGCCTATAGGGCTGCTGTATAACTCGATGCTTGTGTGTAAGTGGGGCCTTGGGACTGGGAGACCTGTAGCTCCTAAACACATATCATTATGCAGAAATGGGCAGCTTGGTGGGAACTTACGGGCCCGAACACATACCATTTACTATTTCTATTACAGTTTCTCAAAAGAAGGAAATTCATTGCAGAAAACTCAGTTAATGCATCAGTTAGGGTTGTTTCCACAGTGACAAAGTGTGTAAATTCAATGTTAGGGTTACTACCTCACCACTCCACCCCATGCCCCAATCCTCAAAACCCTAACTCGCATTCCCCCACCCCACCACACACACACACATATATGCAAGACACATGCAAGATTGTAAGACACTATACCAGTCAGTCACATCTGTAAGCACAATAATCACTACACTGTACTCCTTTCACATAACACTATGTAATGAAAAACAAATACAGTTTGATCGACTCTATGCTGCCTGCACAATATGATGACACATTATAGCTGGCATATCTTTTCATGCAGTGAAACTCAGTCTGCACTTTCTAAATATTGATTTTAGGTGTCATAATTCTACGATTGGCTCACTGCAGGTATCGCTGCTACCACGTGGCATGTGGTTGCACTATGAGTCTATGGATACATACATAGTACTTTTCATATGCTGCTCAGGTATGAAACTAGCACCATCACATGTTGTAATAGTGCTGCGTTACCTGGAAATTCTCATTAGCAGCATGTTATGGTTAGCTTTGGATGTTACAACTGTTGCTGTCTCATGTTGCATGTAAACTATACTAAAAATATTACTTTTATTGTTACTACCATTTGTTATTAGGACTGACTCACTCTATCAGAAAAAATATGCAAACATCCAGTGACTGTTGCTAGGGTCATCGAACTCTTATTTCCAATACAGCTATCTATAGAGAACATAACTGTGTGTTTCATCATTTTTTAACAATTAAAATATAGGCATCTGTTTAAATCTGCTTAGACGTCCCCAGTGGTCAGGGAGCAGAGGCTGTTGGATGCCTTTCAGGATGCATTTCTAATGCAGCAGGTCACTGACCCAACAAGGGAGGGCCGTATCCTGGATGTAGTCCTGGCTGACAGTGACCTAGTTCGGGGACTCGAGGTTGGGGACCCATTAGCTGGAAGTCACCACGACACAGTCTGGATTGTACTAGACCTGGGAGGTGGGAGCGACCACACGAGGACTAGGCTTGTTGACTTTAGAGGGGGCAGACTTCAAGCGCATGGGGCAGAGCCTCAGGGACCACTTGGATGAGATTCATCAGGGCATGGATGTAGAGAGTAGGTGGGAAATCATCAGGAGGGGACTATAGGAGGTGACCAGGTCCTGTGTAAGGGTGAGGCGCAAGGGAGGTGGATCTAGGAGACCATGCTGGTGGACTAAGGAGGTACAGGAGGTGGTGAGGGAAAGAGGCAGCCTACCACAGGTTCAAGCGATCGCGTGGGGTCTGAGATGGGAAGAGTGTCTAGCACAGCCAGGCAAGTTTCAGGGTGGTGAGGGGCCAAGGCAAGGATGGAACAGAAATTGGCACAGGAGATCAGGAAGGGTGAGAAAGGGTTCTTTCATTATATAGGGAGAGGAGAGTAAAGGGCAGTTCAGTAGATTGGAGCAGGGAGGGTGGGCGGTGGGCGGGGAACAAGCGAGGTGCTCGGTGAATTCTTTGCTTTGGTTTTACTAGGAGGTGGAGGGAGCCGCAGGCAGAGGGATGGCGGGGGAATGAGGCAGGCAGTTACCGTCTGGGTACCTCTTGTTACAGTGGGGATGAGGAAATTGAATCATATGGGAGAGGGAGCAGGTTCGGCTGGGGGGTGGAAGCCCAGATGGGAAAATTCCTGTTGAGAGGGTGTGGGCAGCCTCCGGTCCCTAAAAAAAAGGATAAATCACGGGTCCTGATGGAATTTATTTGAGGGTGCTATGGGAATTGGCTGATGACCTGGTCGAACCACTGGTGGCCTTTAATGCTTCTACAGACAGGGAGGGTGTCAAGGATTGAGGGAAGCACATATTGTTCCCATCTATAAAGGGGATCGAGGGAGGTGCGGGGAACTACAGGCCAGTCAGTCTGACATCGGTGGTGGGCAAGCTGATGGAGACCATAGTAAAGTAGAGGCTGGGGGTGTTCTTGGCGGATCAGGGATTCCTGGACGATCACCAGGATGGCTTCATTCTGGGCAGATCGTGTCAAACTAATCTTGTGGAGTTATACGAATGGGTGACGGCAGCACTTGACCAGGGCAGGCCAGTTGATGTCATCTTTCTGGACTTCAGCAAGGTGTTTGACACGGTCCCCCACACTGGGTTGTTGGATAAATTGGGGAAGATGGGGGTGGGGGCTAGGATGGTCAGATGGATTGGAGGCGCTGGTTATCTGGTCGTACCCAGTGGATGGTGGTAGGGAGGGTAGTCTCGACCCCAGGGAAGTTATCAGCGGGTCCCACAGGGATCAGTTCTGGGATTCTCCTGTTTAATGCCTAAATCTCACAGACATCAGGGTAGGCATGGGGAGTGAAATGAGCCTTGCAGATGACTGTAAGCTGGGAGCTAGATGTTCTGGGGAAGTTGGTCTCACGTTGCCTAGAAGCTAGGGTTCAAACGTGCAAAATACAAGTTCAAACAACATGAAGTCTTGCTGTATTCTGACTATTGCAGATTAGGTCTGCCTTTCAACTGCCCGGGAGAACAAAGAGTTAAACTTTCCATGGCCAGCATGGAATGTTCACATGAGCTCCGGTTGAAGCCCCTGTATGCTGTTGTTTAAACTCCAGCTGTCAGATTCTTTACTCCGCCTCACTAAACAGTCACCCGGAGATTTCTCCTTTGCTCGGTTCAAAAAGTCGGTTAAAGTGTCGTCGACTCAGTTTCTTCTGAATTTCTGCTACCGAATCTGTCTAAGTCTCTGTCTGTGGTACCGTGAGTACTAGATAGGTTTTGCATTTTAGTTTCTGTGTGGAACTTGTAAATGTTGGATCGGTTGGCTGAACCACGATCAGTTTAAATAAAAAAATTTGTGAATTTACCTAGGAGTGGTGACGGTCGTATTAGTTCTAAAAACTGGATTTTATTACGTTTTCCAAGACCTATAACACGGTCAGGAACCGATAGGGAGTCTTGCCTGGTGGATTGCCGAAAAAAGGGTGAGTTTTGGTTAGGATTGGCCATGTCTGAGAAACCCAAGAAAAAAAACGGGCCCACTGGGTTTCAACACTGCAGTCTGTGTGGGGAAGCCTTTGCTAAGGCTGATCCCCACACCACCTGTGTTTGTCTGGGGTTTGACCACCTCGATTCAGACTGCCAAATTTGTAAGAATTTTCCAAGCTATCCTAGATAAGAAGTAGGTGGACTGAGAAAGGGAGGCCGAGAAGTCCGCTGACTCGGATGGCCAGCCCGGTTCGGTTCTGACCGAACTAGAAGGAGTGCCTCTGACTAGGGCGATACTGACCGGGCAAAAGGAGAGCTGATTCTGAGGAGTCGGTTCCGGTTAAAAGAAAAGAAAAGATAAATCGTCCGGTTAGGATCCAGAAATTCATATCCGACCGCTGATGAGATAGCCAATAAGAATAGTGCAATTCCTTACTTTGGTTCCGGCGAACCGGCACCATCTGGCAGGGTTCGGTTCGGTCGGTTCCTCATTCTGGATTACACTTCAGAAATTTTATGAACGGATGAGGAGGAGGAGAGTATGAGGATGATGATGGTGATTATGAAAGTCTGGATGTGCCTATTGACCCGGACATCTCCCCAGACAGACCTTCAGGTGTTTCTTCTCCTAGGCTTTCTGAGTCCTCTTCCCACTTTATGTTTTACAAAAAAGTGGCTGAAACCCTTCAGCTTCCTATGGAAGAAGCCGTAGAGGATCAGGAGGAGCCTGATTTTGTTGAAATGATGGACATCCCAGGTCAGGGACTATCTATTCCCTCCATAAATCTTTTGGGAAGCGGACAAAATTCTTAAGACTCCTAACTCCATATCTCCTGTGGACAGGCAGATGGACAGAGGTATACTTTGTCAGGCTCAGACACGGGTTACTACCAACAATGCAGCATGTTGAGGTAGTGCAGGCTGCTGCCTGTGATAAGGCAAACATCCCTGGCATCACACCCCCAGATAAGGACTCCAGGAGGATTGATGCCATGGCAAAGAAACAGTACATCAGCATCTTTGGGACTCAGGCTAACTATATGGCCTACACAGCTAGATACCAGAAGTCCAGATGGGACATTGTACTGGCTCTGGCTAAACAGGCCCCTGACCAGCTTGCCGAGGAGCTGGAGCAGGTGGCTGCAGATGGGATTGAGCATCAGAGGTGTAATTTCATGCTGCTGCTGTGGACTCCAGTGATGTTTCATCAAGAGTCATGGCTACATCTGTGTCTCTTCGGAGGATGGTTTGGCTCAGATGTACTAGCCTATCACAGGATACCCAGGCTAAGGCCATGGATTTCCCTGTTATTGGTAATTCTCTGTTTGGGAGCAGACAGAAACTACATACATGAAAAAGATGGGCCAGTACAGGACCACCTACAGGAGTGCTCAGGCCAAAAAAGGCAAGTCACTCCTCAAGGCAGCAGTCCAGGGGCAGGCCTTTCTAAAGGCCTTTTACCAGGCCCAGGCCTCCCTTCTTCTTATGCTCAGAGGGGTTCTTCAGAGGAGAAGCAGACTGGAATGAGCCAGGCAGTCTGCATCACCCCTCAGCCTAAAGCCCCTGAAGCAGACACCTTGATGGGTCTGCCGGGCACGGATCTTCAATACCAGTGAGGGGCAGGCTGGCTTACTTTGTCCAGGACTGGAAGTCTCTGACATCTGACAAGTAGGTCCTGGAGTAGTAAACCAGGGACTGGTTCTCAGCTTCAAAAAATTTCCCAAGATGAGGACAGATCCTTTTCACCTGCAAATCCATCAGAGACCCTTGCCCTAGAGGCAGAGGTTTCTTTCCTCCTGGCTCTCAGAGCCATGAGAGGTTCCAACCCTACACAGGGCAAAGGATTGTACTCAGGTACTTCTAACCCCCAAAAGACAGGAGAATGGCGGCCCATCCTGGATCTAAGATATCTGAACAAGCACCTTTTAAAACCAAAGTTCAAAATGGTGACTCTGAGAATAATCCTTCCCTCTCTAAGGCCAGGAACTGGCTAGCTCCCTGGACCTCAAAGATGCCTACTTTCACATTCCCATCAGGTGCTCCCACAGAAAGTACCTCAGGTTGAGTTGCCCTCAGGCCATTATCAATTCAGAGCAATGCCCTTTGGCTACTTGTTAGCCCCAAGGGTTTCACAAAGTGCCTGGCAGTAGTGGTTGCTTTCCTAAGGAGAAAAAGATCTCCATCTTTCCATACTTGGACGACTGGCTCATAGTGGGTCAGTCTCCAGACCAAGTCAGTCACATTTGCAAATAACTCAGCAAGTGCTCACTTCCTTAGGATTCCTCCTCAACCTTCCAAAGTCAGTTCTCGAGCTAGTACAGCTCCTCACCTTCAGAGGGCAGGAGCTGGATACAGTAAGGACAAAGCCTTCCTTCCCTGGACAGGGCAAGGACCATATGGAACTGGCCTCTTCATTCTTACACAGGTGTCTCGACCAGCAAGGCATTTCCTTCAGCTTCTGGGCCACATGGCAGCCTCCACAGCAGTGGTCCAGGAAGCAAGATTCCAAATGAGGGACATTCAGTTCCACTTAGAGCCTTCTGGTCCCAAAGAAAGATTCCCTTTCCAAACTAGTCCCAGTGATTCGAACCCTGATACAGGCTTTGCAATGGTGGCAGGGTCAGGACAATTGAGACAAGGAGTTCCTTTTGTCACTCAGTCTCATTCAGTGATACTCACCACAGATGCCTCCCTGCTGGGCTGGGAGCCCACCTGAGATCTTACCACCCAAGGGCTGTGGTCACCTCAAGAATCTCTGCTCACATCAGTCTCTTGGAACTCAGAGTAGTGTTTCTGGCACTGCAAGCCTTTTCAAATCTGTACAGAACAAGGTGGTCCAGATCAGAACAGACACCACCACCACTGTGAGTACATCAACAAACAAGGAGGCACTCGGTCTACTGCCTTGTGCACAGAAGCAATGAAGTTGTGGTCCCGGCCTATTCCCTGCAAACCTCTCTGATAACATTTCACCTCCCAGGGAAGGACAATGTCCTAGCAGATGCTCTCACAGGATATCCAGGGCCATCATGAATGGACCCTAGATCGCCTAGTTTTGAAAGTGATTTTCTCGGGATGGGGTACTCCACAGATAGATCTTTTTGCAGCCCCAGACAATCACCAACTTCTTCTCTTTTGTTGCAGACCCCCCAGTCTTGGGCTCAGTCCCCCTGGATGCTCTGATTCTGAACTGGGAAGGGAAATTTCTGTATGCTTCCCCCCTTCCCTCTGCTATTCAGGTGTTAGTCAAGATAAGGTCACAACCATGCAAAGTGATTCTGATTGCTCCAGACTGGGCCAGACAGCCCTGGTAGCCCCTGTTGCTGTCCTTGCAGGTCCACCTTCCCTGTCTCTTCCAGGAATTACAACCTGTTGACATCCTCTCAGGGAGGATTTGGTACCGAATCTCAGGTCTCTCAATCTCAAGGCTTGGCTCTTGAAGAGTTAGAGTTTGCTGATCTGCATCTTTCTCAAGGGGTTCTTGACATCTTTAAGACTACAAATCCTTCCACTAGAAAGACTTACAATTCCAAATGGAAAAGTTCACTATTTGGTGTTCTAATAAGAATATTTCTCAAGACTCTGCTGGGTTGCCTCGGTTCTGGACTATATGGTCCATCTCAGTAGCCTAGGCCTTGAGCCAGCTACACTAAAGTGCATTTGGCAGCTGTTTCTGCCTTCTTGTGCAAAGAGCAGGCCCTCTCCTCTGTCAGCCCATCCTGTGTTTTGTAAGTTCTTCATGGAATGCTGCACACCCCCCTTTGAGGACCCTGCTCCTGCTTGGGACCTTAATGTTTGCATTGCTCAGCTTGTGCAACACGCCCTTTGAGACTTTGTCCTCTGCAGAGCTTAAGTACTTGACTTGGAAAACTGTGTTTTTGGTAGCCATTACCTCCGCCAGGCGTATCAGTGAATTGCAAGCCCTGTCAGTGGAGCCTGATTTCATCTCTTTCCATAGAGATAAAGTGGTCCTACGAACTAACAGGAAGATCTTCCTGGACATAAGTCTCCACCACTCATTCACACTAGTGGGATTGGCGAGGCACTAAGACCCATCGAGGAGCAAACTTTTGCTGGAGGGTGGTGCGAGGCAGCGCCCGCGAGACCTGCGCCTTGTGACAGCTGTCAGCGGTAATGACCATCTCGGCGACGACCCTCCAACCGCCTCAGTTCCTTTTTTCCCGCCGTCGAGTGCGCTTCAGTGACGACGTCGCTCGCCTGTCGGGAGTCAAACTTCAAACTAGCGCATAGTTTTCAGTTTTTTTTTGTAACATTATCACGATAGTAGTATCGCTTAGTTTTATTCTATTTTTCGTAAAATTTTTCTAATATTTAAATTTAACTTACTTGAAGAAGTCTCGGCCTACTGGACGGAGTCGACCATGAGCAGGTCAGGTGTCGGTAGGAGACTTAGTATGAAAGCTATTCAGTCAGCGGGCTGGGTCGGTCAGCCTCCTTCTCCTCAGCGGGGTTCGACTACGGTCAGTCCGATGCCGGGGATGGGCGGTCCCCGCCGGCATAAAATAAGCAGTGCATTCTCGGCGCGTTCGGCCTCGAACTCTTCTTGGCCCACAGGTCAAAAAAGAAGGCATCACTCGAAGGTCGCCCTCTGGTATGTCTCTTGGCGTCGTGTCGGTTATCGTTGCTAGTTGCGGTCTCCTTCTTGGGTCGCCAACTTCCGATATCGTCGTCCTCCGACATGAGCCCTCCACGCTATAGGTAGGGCTCCAGATGAGCAGTTTCATCAGTGGGCCGCTCTTATGGAGCGATGGGCTCGGAGGTTGGTTCTTCTGCCTGGCTCGGTTACCTCGGGCCCTCGGGCTCCTCCGGCGATCAGGTAGGCGGTTGGACCTTCCCTGAGTCGCGGCACCTTCTTGGTACTAGCGACTCCGTGCTAATTGTCCCCCCTCACATGGCTGCAGCGCGGGGCCTCACCGATGCCCTTATCTCTGGTTTTCCTTCTCTTGCTTTTCAGGTTCACGGGGCTTTTCCGGCGCCTTCTGCAGGATCTGTGGCCTTGTGGCGCCCGTTTTAGGAACCGCCGAACTTGCCGGCGCCGTTAAGCGGCGCGCGGCGTGGTCTCGGCGCCGCGGTTATACCTCTGGATCGGGTGGGCGCCCGTTTATTGGCGTCGTCCGTGGCGCCCGATCAGCGGCGTGATACTGCAGCGCCATTCGCCCGGCGTCGGCCGTAGCGCCGTCGGCCACGCGTCTGTGGCGTCATCATGGCGCCACCGGGCGTTGCGGGGCCCGCGTGCCTCTTCGGCGCCGTGCGCCTCCTGATGCCGTCTTCAGCCCGTTTGCCGTCTAGGCGCGGCAGCCTTAGGGGACTCTCTTGTTTTTCTGCCATTTCCTCCTCTCCTAATTTTCACTCCTTTCCTGTCCAAACAGTCCTTTCTGGACCATCAGGAGATGATGTTGAGCTAGCCCAGACCTTGGTTGGGTGATGAAGTGGAGAAACAGGATCTTTCTTTGCTACAGAGCCTGTGGTCGAGGACCTGTCCTTTAAGTCTCTGTTGAAGAACCTGGGATCCACTCTTTCTCTCCAGACTACAGACATCGATCCTGGGAAGATTTTAAGACTCCAGTATCTTCATGCTTCGGAGATCCCTACGGATTTGACTCCTCCGATTCAGCCTTCCTGCGAGACGCTGTCTCAAATGGTATGGAATAACCCTGCTCTTATTCCCTCAGTGGCTAAATCTATTGATAAGAAGTATTCAGCTCCCAAGGATCGTCCCATTTTGGCATCCCAAGCCTTTGCGGATCCTATTGTAGTCCTGGCAGAGAATGACAAGGTCGTTTCTTCCTCAAACTACTACAGCTTGACCTATTAACAAAGAGTCTCGTAAGATTTATATATTAGGTAAGAGAGTCTTTGCTGCCTCCACTCTAAGTATCGTGTGACCAGTTATCAAGGCTATTTTTCTCAGTATGAGTATATCCTGTGGCACTCTATGAAAAGAATGGTTGAACTCTTCCAGATTCGATTCCAAGTCAGAGCTTCTTCTGACCGTTATTAGAGGTATTGAGTCCAATAACCAACAGGTCAAAGCCGCCATGGGCGCTTTCGACACTGCTTCTCGCTCAGCAGCTGCAGGGTTGTACTCGGCGCCATTCCTGGCTGTGCTTCTGGCTTCACGAAGGATGCTCAGCAGCAGGTGATGGCGCTGCCTTTTGATAGCTCCTTTCTTTTTGGCCCTCAGGTGGAGCAAGCCTAGAGGCCACTCAGAAGACTAGATCGGCCATTGTTGGCCAGACCTCCGCCTGCCCCTCTCGGGGCATGTGAACAGACGTCAGTTTTATAGTCGTCCAGTCCTTTTGAGGCAGAGGCAGGAAGCTTCATAAAGCCAACCTGCCCAACCTCAAAGAAGCGCAGCAAAGCGCGGGACCTAAAGCTCCCAGCTACCTTATATGAGTCGTTGGCCCAAGTTCCATCCACTCTGCCCGGGTGGAACTTTCTCCTCCGGTTGGAGGTCGTCTGATGTACTTCTACAACCAGTGGAAGTCCATAACCTCGGACAAATGGGTCCTTAGGATAATTCGCGAGGGTTATTCTCTCAATTTCTTGGAAACCCCCACGAATTGTCCTCCCATACGACAACCCAGGTTGTCGGCCCCTCAGTCAGACCTCCTCACCGTGGAGATCCAGGGCCTTCTGAACAACAGGGCAATAGAACTGGTGCCCCCGCATCTGCGAAACACAGGGTTCTACTCCCATTACTTTCTGGTTCCAAAGAAATCTGGGGATCGCCCATTCTAGACCTCAGAAAGTTAAACAAATTCCTCCCAGGGAGAAATTCAAGATGATTTCCTAGGTCCCTGTTACCCTTGCTGCATCAACACGACTGGCTGGCCTCTCTGGATATGCAGGATGCTTACCAGCATATCCCCGTCCACCGACCACCGCCAAATTCCTCAGGTTTGTAGCTTTGGGTCAGCATTATCAGTTCAGAGTCCTGCCTTTGGGCTATCCTCGGCGCCCGCGAGTTTTTACAAAGTGTTGTGCAGTTCTCGCGGCGCATCTCAGGAAAGTCGGACTCGAGTGTTTCCCTACCTGGACGATTGGCTTCTAGCAAGCCATTCCGCCAAGGGACTTTGGAAGCCGTGCAAGCGACTTCTCGTCTTCTCACGTCCATGGAGTTCTGCTGAATTTGAAAAATCACTGCAACCCTCCCAGGCTCCTTTTCTTAGGGGCGCTTCTAGGCGCCTCTTCAGCGAAGGCTTTCCTTCCAGAGGACAGAAGACTCGACATCCTTCGTATGGCCCGTTACATCAGGAGAACAATGGGTTACAGCTCTCTCGATGCAAGCGCATGTTGGGTCTCATGGCGTCCCTCGGTCTTCACTGTCCCTCTGGCCCGACTGCACATGAGAACCACCCAATGGATGCTCTCCACTCAGTGGTCCCGACCTCTCACCCCAGTCTTATCCCATCAAGGTGGCGGGGCCCTTGAAGGTCTCTCACCTGGTGGTCTCAAAGAGCAATCTCCTGGAAGGATTCCCTTTGCTCCCCGGATCATCAGATCTCCATCACCACAGATGCATCGCTAATGGGATGGGGAGCTCACTGTCTCTCCCTCCGCACTCAAGGTGTATGGACTCAGTTCGAAACTCATCTCCATAAATGTCCTGGAGATGAGGCGGTCCTCTATGCAATCCGAGCTCTGAAGGATGTCCTTTGTCACAAGAACATTCTCCTTCAAGCGGACAACAAAGCAGTGATGTATTACATCAACAAGCAAGCGGTGCTCATTCTTATCCCTTTGCAGGAAGCAATGAGGGTGTGGGAGTGGTGCTTGGAGCACAAGTCTCTGATTCAAGCGGTTTATCTGCCAGGTATACAAAACGACCTAGCAGATCACCTCAGCAGAGCAGGAGGCAGACCCTCACGAGTGGTCTCTCGATCCAGCCGTAGCTCGGTCCCTGTTCAAAGAGTGGGGCCTCAGACCTGGACCTTTTGCATCCCACTCAACGCAAAACTGCCTCTCTTCTGCTCCAGAAATCCAGGGCCTGGCATTTTCTGTCAGGATGCGTTCAGGCTGCGGTGGACAAAACGCTTTCTTTACGCCTTTCCACCGCTTCCTCTAATCCAGAGAGTACTCCTCAAGTTAGAGTCTCAGGGGACCAAGATGATTCTCATTGCTCCTTCCTGGCCTCGGCAACTATGGTTTCCTCTACTCAACAGTATGTTGGCAGCCTCTCCGAGACCACTTCCTTTGCAAATCAGTCTTTTGACTCAGGGTTCGTTGGTCCATCCCAACCTGAAATCACTTCACCTTCATGCTTGGCTCCTGAAGAGACAGAAGTGAGATCAGTTCAACGTCTCTCATAGAGTCTCAGACATCCTTCTGGCTGCTTTCGGAAGCCAGCCACCCAAAAACTCACGCTTCCAAATGGAAACGTTTTCTCTCTGGTCATGTAAAAATCCTCTTGGAATCCCTTTTCCTGTCCTCCTGGCAAGGTTCTGGAGTATCTTTTGGACCTATCAAACTTAGGTCTTCAGTACTCCACAGTTAAAGTTCACCTTAGTGCCATCTCAGCGTTCCATGAGCCGGTTTCTTCCTTAACTCTGGCTCAGTTACCTATGGTGAAGAGATTTCTTAAGGGGATTCTCCATACCAGACCCCCTGTTAAGCGTCCAGTTGCAGCCTGGGACATTAACCTGGTGCTGGACATGCTCACTCGGAAGCCTTTCGAACCCTTAGCTACCTGTGAGCTAAAATTTCTTACCTGGAAGACTGCCTTCCTGGTGGCCATTACCTCACCCCATGGGTCTCTGAGATACATGCCCTGGTTACGGACCCTCCGTATGTATTCCATAAGGACAAGGTAGTTCTCCTTACTCATCCTAAATTTCTTCCCAAGGTTGTGTCAGAATTCCATCTGAACCAATCTCTGGTACTTCCGCTTACTTCGCTAATTTCCAAAATGAAGGGAGCAGGCTCTTCATTCCTTGGATGTTAAGAGAGCCTTGCGGTTCTATTTAGATAGAACCAAGGATGTTCATAAGACTCAGCAACTGTTCGTTTCTTTCAGCGACACCCGGCTGGGTCAACCTGTATTTAATAGATGCATCTCTTCATGGTTAGTGGCATGCCTTCGTCATTGCTATTCCATGGCTCAAGTTAAATTAGAAGGTAGAGTGTACGCTCACTCTACTAGGGCGGTCGCGGCATCCCTAGCGGAAATTCGCAATGTTCCAATTGCAGATATATGCAATGCCGCCACCTGGAGCTCAGTGCATACCTTCGTTAAGCACTATGCACTGGATGTTCATGCCAGGCGACATTCCGCATTCGGCAGAACTATCCTTAATGAGCTTCTATCTTAGACGCGTGAGCTCTGGCTCTCCTGCCGCCCTTTTGGGGATTATCAGTTGGTACTCTCCCACTAGTGTGAATGAGTGGTGAGACTTATGTCAGGAAGATAGGAAAATTAAATGCCTACCGTAATTCTTGATCTTCTTGGACAAGTCTCCCTCACTCATTCTACCGCCCTCCATCCCCCGAGCTCACCGCTGTATTGGTCTTCACTCCTCAAATCTTTAGGCCGTGAGGACTTCTTTGCTGACCCTTCTTACACGGGTCATACGGACTATCTTATGTCCATTTTTTAATGTTGGGTTTACTCTTTACGTTAGTTGCGCTGCACCTCCTTGGTAAAAAAGGTACTGAGGCGGTTGGAGGGTCGTCGCCGAGATGGTCATTACCGCTCGAGCCGCTGCTCGCGGCGCCGTGTCTCGCGGCGCCGTCTCTCGCGCCGACCCTCCAGCAAAAAGTTTGCTCCCGATGGGTCTTAGTGCCTCCGGCGCCAATCCCACTAGTGTGAATGAGTGGTGGAGACTCGTCCAAGAAGATCAAGAATTACGGTAGGTACGTAATTTCCTTTTTACCTAAGGTGGTTTCAGATTTCCACCTTAACCAATCTATGCTCTCCCTGTTTTCTTCACTGACCATTCCTCCTCCTCTGGAGAGGAGGCTGCACAACGGATGTTAAAAGGGCCCTCAGCTACTACATAGAGCGCACCAAGAGTCACAGGTTTGAGTCCCTCCAATTGTTCCTCACATATGGAGAGGTTGGTAAGAGCAAACCTGCCACTAAGAGATCTATTGCCAGGTGGATTGTTTCTTGTATACAATTCTGCTATGAAAAACTGGATAGAACTCCACCCTCAGGCCTGAGGGCTCACTCTACTAGAGGTACAGCTGCTTCCCTGGCTGCTGCCAGGGATATTCCTATCTTAGAAATTTGTCAAGCAGCCACCTGGAAAACAGTCCATACATTCACCAAGCATTACTCTCTGGATATCAGGCTAGAAGTGATGCTCGGTTTAACACAACAGTACTTCAGAGCTTGTTTCAAAGTAGGTTCTGTCCCTCCTCCATGGAGGTGACTCTTGTAGTCTGCATTAGTCAGAATACAGCAAGACTCATGTTGTTTGAAGAAAAAATTACTCACCTTAGTAATGTTATTTCTTCTAATGGAGTCTTACTGTATTCTGATCTCCCCGCCTCCCCTCAGAACCTGGTTTTGGGATGTGGGTGGGCAGGAGCAGTGTTGGCACCTAGGGGTGTCCCTTTTTCACCCTCCTTTATTTTGGGCAAGTGTTGTGTTTTGGGATGCGTTTTATTTGGTTTCCTGACTTGAGTCTTTGCTTTGAAACCAAAACCCTTTTATATAAATTTAGTTGCCAGTTGGCTAGTGTGAGTTTTACAGTTTCACACAGAACTTCTAGTGAGTATTGCTCGTAAAGATCTGGCAGTTGGAGTTTAAACAACAGCAGACAGGGGCTTCAGCCGACGTCAGTGAACATTTCATGCTGGCCATGGAAAGTTTAACTCTTTGTTCTCTGGGGCAGTTGAAAGGCAGGACCTAACTGCAATAGTCAGAATACAGCAAGACTCCACTAGAAGAAACATTACTAAGGTGAGTAATTTTTTCGTGCTTCCCCTGGGGCACGAAATCCCGGGTCAGGTGTATACCCTAGGAGGGGGCATATTGCAGGTTTCTAGTGGGGAGAAGGACTTGGGGGTGCTGGTGGATGCCAAAATGAATAACTCTGAACAGTGTAGGAGGGCCACATCCAGGGCAAATAGAATGCTGGGCTGTATCGCCAGGGGGATCACCTCGAGAAGCAGGGAGATGATTCTGCCACTGTACAATTCCATTGTCAGATCGCACCTTGAGTACTGTGTACAGTTTTTGCACCTGCACTTCAGGAAGGATATTCTACTCCTAGAAAGGGTTCAGAGGAGGGCAGCCAGGATGATCCGGGGCCTGGGGGACAGGACCTATGAAGTGAGACTTGAGGAGCTCGACCTGTTCTCACAGGAAGAGAGGAGAGATGGGGGATATGATCGAGGTCTTCAGGTATCTGAAAGGGGTAAATAAGGTGTGCCTTCATGGGATCTTTCAGAGGAAGGTGGGAGGGGCCACTAGGGAGCATGGTTGGAGGCTAGAGGGAGGGAGACTTGTGGAGGGGAAGGAGGAGGAGGAGATACTTCACTGAGAGGGTGGTAGATCTGTGGAATGCACTGCCTGAGGAACTGGTGGAAGTGTCCACGGTGGAAGGGTTCAAGAGAGGCTAGGACAGGTACAGGAGGCAGTGAAGAGAGGGCCGCCGGTCTGGGCGAGGGAACCCTGGCCAGGGAAGGGTGATAGGAGAGTAATCAAGAGGATGGTTGCGGTGCCCACTCAGGTACTGACTCGAGCAGACTTGATAGACCATTGAGCCTATTCTGCTGCCATTCTTCTTATGTTAGTATGTTTGTAACAGCAAAATGCTTACTGTGGGCCATCTTCCATGGTTTCCCAGAATGCGTGTGTACCCACAAGGCACTCTGATGGCAGCAGAACTAATACAGTTGCTGGACCATGGTGATTGATGTGTCTTGTACTGCTTGCATATATATATATATGTGTATGTGTGTGTGTGTGGGGGGATGTGGATTTAGGGGTTTGAGGATGGGGTGGGGTGGTAACCCTAACGTCTAATTTCCACACTTTTGTCGCTGTGGAAACAACCCTAACTGATGCATTAATGGAGTTTTTTTGCAATGAATAAATATATTTATAAATATATGTATATATTTAAAATTTAAGCTTAAACCACGTACCCAACCTTCTGTATTTAAGAAATAAATTTCCCATACAACCTCTCAACTAAGCCCAAATAAAATATTATAAAAATGAATTAAAATAATACTCAGACATTTGGTTAGCTGTGAAGTCTCGTCTCTCTCTCTCTTTAGTTTGAGTGCTGGTGAGAATCTTTCTTTTCCTGGATAGCAAAGTTTTTTGGTAACTAGATTTTGTGGTTGTTTCTGTTTTACTCTTGTTGCACTTGAACCATGGACTTTGAACCCATTTGTTGTCAAACAGCACTGCAGACTTGCTTTTTGGCTGATAGACATCAGTAGGCAGTCTCTGTCCTTGTTTTGGTTTTGGCAAGAACTTTAAAGCTTTACTTCAGTCAAAATGTTCATTACACAAACAACATTCTTCAAAAAAGATTCTGCTGTAGAAAGCTCTTTTTTTTTTTTTTTTCTTTTTCTTGTGGCTGCTTTGTTGTAGATTCTGTTTTCTCCCAGGTTTAAAGCTCAGGCTCTTGACCTCAGCACCGCTGGTATGAACACAGCAGTGAAGGCTTGGTTTCTTGCTGGTCCAGACATCACCAGGCAAGCGTGACTCTTGGCTTTAGGCCTTGCAGGAATCTCAGAACAATAACATTGGCAAGTCCACAGGCACAGATTTTAACAGCACCGAGTTTAGAAGATTCTGAGGCATTGCCTTCAGAGCCATACCTCTCAACTGTCCCTGATTTTCAGGGATGTCCCTGATTGGCCTCAGAATTTTCCTCTGTCCCTCATAAAATTTATGTTTTGTGACAGAACAGTAGGGATTAATAACACAAAATAATTTCAAACATTAAAGTTACAGACTTGTTGTTCTTCAGAAAATGCATCTTAACATAAATTCCTTTATTCTATCAGCTTTCTGAGTGAATAGTACCAGTTTTAAGATATGTCCCTGATTTGGGGTCTTTGTCCCTGATTTTTTAAGCCTTGTCCCTGATTCATGAGGCAAGAGGTTGGAGGTATGTTCAGAGCTTAGTCTTATTTCTCTGGCAGAGCATTGTCCTGACATCATTTCCTGCACATTTTACCAACTTTGATTGGAATATACAAATGATGTCGGTTAGCTCTCCCCTTTTCAAGGACTGTCCCTTTGTTTAGAGTTCAGTTTTAAGCGTAAAATACTTCTTACCCTAGGACTCCTTTAGCATCAGTAACTTTTTGCACTTAGCTGGCTAGGTGCAACTGCCCTGGAGATGTGCCTTTAAGAGATATTTTAAATGAGCTTAGAGCCAAGCCAATCAAAAGACAGGAGAGGATGTGAGCTGAGTGAGAGCTGTTGAAAGCTCGAATTCTTTCTCCCTGGACTGAGCAATATTGCCTCTGAGGGGTCTCCCAACTTTCCTTGTTGACAGCCTCCTAGTGCTTATCTGGGTAAAGTTTTCCTAATAAATTATTTCCTTTAGTGTGCTGGTGAAATGTTTTCTTTTCATTAAGCGCTGCATCGTTTTATTTTAGTCGCGACCACGCTATTTTGACTTTATTTTTATCGCAACTATTTAGTTTAAAGCCTAATTTTATCGCGGTGCTTATTTTGATGGTTTCCTTATTTTGGGGCAAATTCTTGTGGGAACCATCGAATTGGTACTGGTGTGTTTTTTACCTCAGACCTCTGGGGTTTACTGTGAGGTACCTGCAGTGGATTTCAAATTTAAACAGTGCCTGGGGACTTTCTCTCTAGATTGGCAATTCCGAGGAAACCTTTTTTGTTATATTAGTGGATCTGGGTATCATCTGTGTCAGGACTGTCCATAAGGGTCCAGCAGCCACCTGTGTGCAATTGAATATTACTGGGTTTCTATTAAGATTGGCACTAGTATAGATCCCGTTCTACAACCAAAAAAAGGCACTAGTAATAGACAGAGTTTATTAACTAGGGCAGGACTGGCGGTGGCATTTTCACGAAACCTGCACTCAGTTGGTAGGTCCAGGGCTGGTTTGCTTTGCTTAAATTGGCAAACATGGCAGACACACCTTTGATTTAATATGGCTGAGGATAAATCAAAGGCTTCTGACGAGGGCCATTCAAAAGTAGTAATACCAGAAGCAGAGGTGTTGATGACCCTCCAGATCCCAGCCAAAAATAAAGCTTCCAAAGATGAAGTTCCTCACAAATTGAAAAATAGTAAGAGTGACAAAAAAAGAAGCTCGAGCCTCTGATGAAGTGGCTAAAGAAACTCTGTCAAGACAAATATGCTCCCATTGCTCCTGGGAAAGCCAATAGCGAGATAACAGCTTAAAGCATACAGAAAAAACAAAACACAAACTACCATGAGTTCTTCCATCAGTGCAAGATATGGAAAAAGCATGGCAACTGTTTCAGACCTTCAGAAAATGGGTTCTCGATTTACTGGGGCTGGCAAGCACTCTTCCAGTTCTCTTCAGTAGCCCGTGAGGGCGACTGAGATCATGATCAATTTTATGATGCCCTGACATGGATTTTGAGGGCCTTGAGCCCCAGGAGTCCCCGGATCATCATCTTGTGGATCCCCAGGTGACCACAAGGATCCTTCCTCTGTATTTACATTTATGCAATATGCTGGACACCCTGACCTCCTATGCTGGAGCCCAACCAGGATGTCGATGAAGATGAAGATTATAGGAGATGAAGGGTCTTTCATCCTCAAAGACCCTGGTCGTCTCTATCTATAATACATTTAGAAAAATACATGCAGGTGCTTCAGCACCACACTTCAGTATCAGGGGTTAATAAGCAGCTTGAGAGAAAATATAAATTGTCTAAAATGGTACCGAGTTCTGTCTGCACACCTAGCACGAGAGTATAGTGCAGCAGGCAGCTTGTGAGAAAGCTGGAGTCTCCTTGTCCCTCTCCCCTGACAAGGATTCCAAGAAAATTGACTTTATAGCAAAGAAAATGTATGCCACACTTCCTGCTTCTCAGACTTTCTTCTTACATGGCATTCACAGCCAAATATCAAGAAAGCCCTTTGGAAGCGTGTCAGGCTATCACTACTTAGCGGATCAGATTCTATGGTGCAGGAGCTGGTGGATATGTCAGAAACTGCCCTGGAAGCTGCTGTGTACCAATTCCACATGGCAGACAACAACAATGATGCAGCCTCTAGGGCGATGGGCCATGCCATCTCTTTGAGATGCTTCACCTGTCTTAGAACAACCATTCTGACCACAGACACTCAGAATAAGGCCATAGATTTTCCCTGTGATCAAAATATGTTGTTTGATTACAGAACCACTGACTACGTGAAAAAAGTCGATGAGTACAAGGCCTCCTGGCAGAGCCACCCAACCAAGCCTAAGCCCACCACCCTCCAGAGATCCCATCCCAGGGGCGGTAGTGGCAGAAGTTTTGTTCCCAGGCCTTATAATCCCTGTCTGCAATCTGACTTCAGTCAGTACAGAGGTCTTTCAGAGGCAGGGGCAGAAGGGCCCCAAAGAGCCACCTCTACCCAGCCATCTGCCTCTCAGTCTAAGTCCTGATGTGAGTGTCCAGGTCATCTCCCTGCTTCGGTTGCAGGCAGATTCTCCCACTATCTTCAGCACTGGTCCTCATCATGTTGGAAAGTGGGTTGCTTGAGATAGTGGAGAAGGTCTGTCATTACAGTTCAAGCAGCTGCCAGACCTCAAGCATACCCAGGTGTCAAGACCTCTGTCCCCAACACAGATACCACTGTTGGAAATTGAGGTACAAAACCTTCTGGCTTTACGAGCAGTGGAGAGGGTCCCCACCCATGAGAAGGGCAAGGGCCTCTACTCCAGGTACTTTCTGACACAAAAGAAAACTGGGGAGTGGCGACCTATCTTAGATCTCAGATATTTAAACATCTGAAAAAAAATTCAAAATGGTCACTCTGTCACTGGTCATACAGTCCTTACAGCAGGAGACTGGCTAGCCTCCATAGACTTAAATGACACCTACTTCCACATACCCATAAGGAGATCTCACAGGGCGTTTCTCAGATTCAGACTTCCTTCAGGTCACTATCAGTTCAAGCAATGCCCTTCTGTATGTCCTCCGCCCCAAGAGTCTTTACCAAGTGTCTCAGTGGTAGCAGCACATCTCAGGAGACTGGGTGTAGCCCACTACCCCTATCTGGACAACTGGCTCATAGTAGCAAAGATCTCCTTGCTAGGTCAGGAATCTCTTTCCCTCACAGAACACACTGTGAGTCTCTGGGTTTCCTAGTAAATCTCACCCAGAACCCACCCAGCTGCTCACCTTCATAGGGCCAAGCTGGACACTCAGAAGGGATGTGCTTTCCTCCCGTGAGGAAAGAATTCAGAGTTTCCTTTCAGTGGCAGATTCTTTCGCTCAGGGACAGCCAAGACCACAGACATTTCCTCAAAACTTCTGGGACATATGGCCTCTGTGACTGCAGTAGTCCCAGGGGTCAAGTACAGGATGAGACTCCTGCAAGCCTATCTCAGAGCTCGCTGGTCTCAGAGAAGCAACACATTTTCAAAGTTGATACCAGTGTCGGAGCAGTTCCTCCAAAACTTGCTGTGGTGGAAGAACCCTGCAAATTTGTAGGCAGGGGTTCCCTTTCAAGCTCTTCCCACAAAGGTGATCACCACAGATGCCTCCCTTTTGGGCTGGGGAGCTCATTTGGACAGTGCCTCGATGGCGGCAGCTGGACTCCCGAAGAGTCACAGTTGCACATAAATCTTTTGGAACTCAGAGCAGTCTTATTAGCTCTCAAAGCTTTCGCTCCCAGCATAGAAGGGCAGGCGGTTCAAATTTGAGCGGACAACACCACTGCAATGTTCTACATAAACAGGCAGGGTGGTACCAGATCAGGAATACTCTGTTTGGAAGCTCTGAAGCTCTGGTTTCTAACATTCTCCTGGAGTCAGCCTCTCGACTATTCACCACCCAGGCAGACTTAGTACTCTGGCGGATTATCTAAGCTGCATCAGTCAAGGCCAGAGGCGAATGGACACTGAACAAGCAAGTACTATCCACAGTGTTCAGGTGGTGGGCACCAGACATGGATCTGTTTGCCTCTCCTCTCAATTTTCAGGTTCCTCAGTACTGTTGCAGGCTCCCAGTTCTGGGAACACTTCCTCTGGATGCCCTGATCCTGGACTGGTCAGGAGGTTCCTATATGCATTTCCTCCTTTTCCCGATATTCAGGGTTTTGCCGAAACTCAGACAGCAGCCTGCATCAATGATCCTAGTGGCTCCGGACTGACCCAGGGAAGCCTGATACCCTCTCCTTCTATGAATGTTCTGCAACAGGCCCATTCGCCTACCTCCAACCCCACTCCCTGCTAACCTTTCCTCAGGCAGGAGTGCAGTACCCAGACATCCACTCTGTTCACCTCATGGCCTGGTTCTTGAGAAGTTAGCGTTTCCATCCTCACAGTACTCTGAACAGGTTCTTAAGATACTGAGGATGGCTAAAAACAAACACTAAGAAGACTTATGCAGCCAAATGGAAAGGTTTTCCTTCTGGTGTAAGTGAAAAGGTCAAACCCCTATCAACTTTAGACCCTCAGCTGCTAGACTGCCTGGTACACCTACAGGCGTCAGGCTTGAAACCATCTTCAATCAAGCTACACCTGGCGGCAATTTACGTCCTACCCTTCATCAGGAAAGAAGATATCTGTTTTGTCCCACAAGAATTTTACAGTTTTTCAAAGGCCTCTTGCACCTAAAGCCTCAACCAGGAGCTTGTTCCTCCTTGGAGCCTGAGCCTTTGCATAAGATGGGCTTATGAATCCACCCTTGAGCCTATGTCCACAGCCCACATCAAGTCTGTAACTTGGAAGACCATCTTCCTGGTAGCCATTATGTCTGCCAGGAGGATTTCAAAGCTACAGGCCCTGTGCACTGAGCCAAATGACATCATCCCTCACAACGATAGAGTTGAGATCAGGACAAATAGGAAATTTCTGCCAAAGGTGGTTTCAGTGTTTCACTTGAATCAGTCCATTACTCTGCCTGTCTTCTTTACCGAGCCATCCACTCCTGGCGAGCAAAAGCTCCACAGGGATCAGTCCTGGGGCCACTTCTGTTTAACGCGTATATCTCCAATATCAGGGAAGGTATCAGGTGTGAAATGAGTCTCTTTGTCGCGACTCTAAGCTGAGGGGTGGTGGTGGAGGGAAGTAGGGAAGATTGGCCCTGCAAGAGGACCTGGATACTCTGGATAGGTGATCCAGCACCTGAAATTTAAATTTAAGTCCTCCAAGTGCAAGGTGCTACACTTAGGGCAGGAAAACCCCAACTATGTGTACACCTGGGAGGGATGAGTTGTAGGTCATGGCAGGGGAAAGAGACCTAGGAGTTTTGGTGGATGTTAACATGAATAATTCAGAGCAGTGCAGGAGGGCTACAGTCAGGGCAAACAAGATGCTGGGAGGATGCATCACTAGGGGGATTACCTCAAGCAACAGGGAGGTGATTTTGCCACTGTAGAGCAGCCTGGTTATACTACATGTTGAGTATTGTGTGCAGTTCTGGAGGCCACACCTAAGGAGGGACATCCAACTCCTGGAGAGGGTTCAGAGGAGAGCAACCAGAATGATCCTGGGCTTGGGGGATATGGCGTGTGAGGAACGACTAGGGGAGCTCATCCTGTTCTCGCTGGAGGAGAGGAGGGACCGGGGGGACATTATTGAAGTCTTCAAGTACCTCAGGGGAGTAAATAAGGCAAGCCGAGATAGGATCTTTCAACTTAAGGAGAGTGGAATCACCAGGGACACAGTTGGAAGATTGAGGGTGGTAGGATTAGGGGAAAGGAGGAGGTACTTCACGAGAGAGTGGTGGAACTGTGGAATGCACTGCCCAGGAGCTGGTACAGGCAGGTATGGTGGAGGGATTCAAGAGAGGGTGAGACAGGTATAGGCAAGGGGTGAACCAAAGGCTGGTTTACCTGGGGAGGGCAGGACTGGGGGATGGAGTAACAGTGTAAGGACACTGATAGAGGGCTACGGTACCCAAGCAGGGTGCTGAAGCATGAGCAGACTTGATAGACCAATAGGCCTACTTTGCTGGCAGCTAGTATGTTAGCTTTGATGTCAAAAGAATCATCTTTCACTACCTAGAGCATACTAGACAGTCCAGAGGCTCTTCCACTCAGTTATTCCTCACTTACGGGGATGTAGGCAGAGGAAGACCAGCTATCAAGAGAACTGTTTCTCATTGGTTGGTCTCTTGTATTAGATTCTGCTATGAGAAAGCTGGTCAACAACCTCCAGTGGGGCTCAGGGCCCACTCCACCAGGGGCACTGCAGCTTTGCTTGCAGCAGCAATGGGCATTCCCCTACTGGATGTCTGCAAAGCAGCTACCTGGAAATCTGTGCACACCTTTGTGAAACACTACAGTTTGCATGTGCAGACCAGATCTGATGCCAAATTTGGCAGGGCGGTTCTGCAGAGTCTCTTTCCTAAGTAGGTTCTCTGCCCACCTCCCACTTGGTACTGCTCGGTAGTGTGCAAAAAAGTTACTAATGCTAAAGGACTCCTGGGGTAAGAAGAAAAAATTACATCATCCCTCACAATGATAAAGTTGAGCCTCGAACAAATAGGACATTTCTGCCAAAGGTGGTTTCAGAATTTCACTTGAACTAGTCCATTACTCTGCCTGTCTTCTTTACTGAGCCATCCACTCCTGGCGAGCAAAAGCTCCACAGCTTGGATGTCAAAAGAACCATCTTTCAGTACCTAGAGCATACTAGACAGTCCAGAGGCTCTTCCACTCAGTTGTTCCTCACCTACGGGGATGCAAGCAGAGGAAGACCAGCTATCAAGAGAACTGTTTCTCGTTGGTTGGTCTCTTGTATTAGATTCTGCTATGAGAAAGCTTGTCAACAACCTCCAGTGAGGCTCAGGGCCCACTCCACCAGGGGCACTGCAGCCTTGCTACACAGCAAGGGCTATTCCCCTACTGGATTTCTGCAAAGCAGCTACCTGGAAATCTGTGCACACCTTTGTGAAACACTACAGTTTGGATGTGCAGACCAGATCTGATGCCAAATTTGGCAGGGCGGTTCTGCAGAGCCTCTTTCCTAAGTAGGTTCTCTGCCCATCTCCCACTTGGTACTGCTCGATAGTCTGCAGAAAGTTACTGATGCTAAAGGAACCCTGGGGTAAGAAGAAAAATTACTCACCAGTCACCACAGTAATCTTCTTTCTTCCAAGGGTCCTTTAGCATCAGTAGCTCCCATCCTTCCTCCCTCCTCAGTTCACCTGTTGGAGAAGTGCTCTTTATCTAACGTTTTACCAAATTTGGAGTTTCGTATTAAAGAGTTTTTAGCTCATGTTGCTGTTGTTTCTGTTTCCACGTTTGTGGACATTTGCATGTTTTTTGAATCCTGTTGATTTTTTGGGGGGGCAGTTGCCCTCATTTTTCCTTGAAAAATTTCTGAAGCCTTCAACAGCTCTCACTTGGCTCACATCCCTCCTGTCTTTTGATTGGCTTGGCCCTAAGCTCATTTAAATATCTCTTAAAGGCACACGTCCGTGGTAGTTGCACCTAGCCAGCTAAGTGCAAAATAGTTACTGATGCTAAAGGACCCCTTGGAAGAAAGAAGATTACTGTGGCAATTTTTTTCATTTTTTCATAACTTTTGCATGCAACATGATACAGTTTCCAAACATTTTTGGATTTTGCATGTAATTGGAGTCTAAGATGTCCCTCAGAACTGTGAGACAAATATTTTAAGTTAATAAGGACTGTCACAAACCCACTGCTGAGGGCTGGGTCCACAGAGCTCACATTGCCCATCCGTAAGTGCAATCTGTGACCGGGAGGGAGAAGCAGGGGATACCCGCTCTGTGTCCTTCTATAGTGCTTGCTGAGTTCACAACTGAACACTGTCATGAAGTCCCAGGTCCCTCTCTACTCTGGATCCGAGTACAATACTAGTCTCGGTCTTGTAGCCAAATATGAACCCTTCTTTGTCGTTATGCAAAGGGGAAGATCCAGGCATTACAACCTCTTGGTGTAGCATTGTAACCCTGATTCTGCCTTTTCCCACAAGGCGAGCAATAACCTGGTTCAAATCCCCACAGACATTTCCATGAGACTTTTGTATTCCCCTATCTTTATCCAGATTTTCCTTTTTCAGACCCGTTGTTCGATTTGGTAGTTTATGATGGCACCCTTAACAATAACAGTTTAGTCACAGATTATTACTGAAGCGTCCCACAATCACACACACACAATATAGAAATCTCGCTCAGGCAGGTTTCTTGAACAAAATAAATGTCTTTACTAAATAATCAAATAATTATTACATTATAACAAAAAGGTTTGATCAGTTTGGTCACAGAATAATACAAATAAAAAAGTGGACATGTACATACAAAAAAAACACCTTAAATCTATTAGCTAAGTTCTACATTAAGTTCATAGTGGACTGAAGTCCAAGAAAAGTAAGTTAACGTTTCAGTTTCCTTTGATAGCTGTCTTGCTTCTTGTGTGTCAGGAGAAGACTGTCCCTTGAAGATGCTCAGCAAAATGAGAGAGAGAACCTGGTTTTCAAGCTCTTTCATATAGTGTGAAAATCCCTGGTCTGTCCTAACTTTTAGGCCAATAGATGTCACTCTTGCGCTTTCCCAACAACACAATTTCTAGCTACCTTGTGATGTTATACTTCCCTGATAATTATGATAGCCGTAAGAGCATTCACAATAACCTGCCAGAATGGATATTTCTGTTCTTTCATCTCAGCAGAGGCAATATGCCATGACAGTTTCTGGGACCAAAGCATCCTGCCTTTGAGGTGAAAAAGAGGCCATCTCTTGAACATTTTATTTACCTCTGTTTCCTGAGTTAGTTAACTAGGAAATATCCTTTAATCAGCTATCCCAGGCCTTTGACAAGTAATTGTCAGCTTCCTGGCAAAGCAGGCTGGTTCATCTCAGGTCAGAGGAAGGTCAAACACTTTAAAAGTAATCCAGTCTCTCTCACTATCCTATGAGCGTTTCCTCAACACTGGCATTCTTGTGGCATGTATCGTAAACAAAATATAACAGAATATAACACTATATATCTGTACATCTGACTGGCAGTGGCATACCTGCGACATCCCTCCTCCTAGACTGAATTTGTGGGAACATGTCCCCACTGCATGGTAATGTTTTCACAAATTCGGTTACTGTTCTAATGGGCGAGATAGGCCATCTACGATGCCATTGGCCAATCTGGCCCTGTGGGTAATTGTCATGTTGTAGGCCTGTAGGACTATATTCCACGTAAAGAGATGACCATTTGTTTCACCCATCTGATTTAGCCACTCCAGGGGTCAGTCTGTACCTCAAAGCGTCTCCCGTAGAGGTACAGCTCTAATTTCCTCAGGCCCATACCAGCGCAAAGCATTCCTTTTTCTACTGAGGAAGTAACATTTTGCTAAGGTACACTATTGGGTGATCTTTTCCCTGATTAGAGGTCTGACTTGAGGACTGCTCCAGTTCCCACATCTGAGGCATCTATCTGGACTACAAATGGCTTACTGTAATCTGGACTAACTAACACAGGGGCACTGCACAGTGCCTCTTTTAACCATATGAAGGCTCGTTCACAGGCTAGCTGCCAGTGTACCTTTTGGGCTTTCTTTTCTTTAGCAGGCCAGATAGGAGAGCTGCCAGGGTACTGTAATTTGGTACAGACTTTCGATAGTACCCTGCGGTCCCTAGGAAGCTCCCAACTGGCTTCTGGGCTTCAGGTGTAGGCCACGTCTCTATTGTGTGTTTTTACTTTATTAGAGTGAAGCTGCCTCCGCTTCACTTCATGGCCTAAGTATGCCACCTTGGCCATAGCCACCTGGCACTTTTCAGCCTTGACAGCGAGCCCTGCCCTCTGTATCCTGCCCAGCACTTCCTTCAGGTGGCACAGGTGTTCCTTCCAGCTGGTACTGAAGATGGCAATATAATCCAGATACGCCACTGCATACTCTTCAGTACCATGTAACACCTGGTTGACCAACCTTTGGAAGGTGGCAGGGTATTCTTCATTCCAAAAGACATTGCCCAGAATTCGAATAACCCTATTAGAGTGATGAAGGCCAACCTCTCCCTAGCTCTGGCAGTTAACTCCACCTGCCAGTACCCTTTCTTCAGGTCAGTGGTGGTAAGGTATGTCGCCCCTCCCTACTTGTCTAGTAGTTCGTCTGTCCGTGGCATTGGGTGGGTGTCAGACTTCGTTACTGCGTTGAGTCCACGATAGCCCACACAAAAGCGAATAGAGCTATCCAGCTTGGGAACAAGGACTACAGGTGAGGCCCGGGGACTGTGGAATTTCTGGATTACCCCTAAATCAGCATTTCCTCCACCGCCTTCCTAATGTTCTTTAGGACGGTCTCAGACACCCGTTAGGCTGTCCACCGTATGGGTGCTTGCATCCCTGTGACTACATTATGTGTGTCGCTAAGGGGGGGTTTGTCCAGTCTTGGCCATAAAGAAAGGGACGAAGTCCTCTAAAACCTCCCTCACTTCTGGGGACTGTTCCGAGGTCAGCTGGGGCGACAATTTGATTGTCTCCACAAAGGACTCCTGCTAGCTTTCCTCCAGCAAATCCAGTAGGGGGTCTTCTTTGTCTGTCCCCTCTCCAGGACTACACACTGCAAATACCATGTCGGCCCTATTTGCATATGGCTTCATCATGTTGACATGGTACGTGCTATGATTATGTCTTCTGTCAGGCAGTTCTATAATATAGTTCACATCATTTACCTGTCTGACTACCTTATATGGTCCCACTCAGCCTGAAGCTTGTCCTTCCAGACTGGGATTAGGACCATGACTTCCTGACCTGCACTGTATGAGTGAGTTCTTGCTCCATGATCGTACTAGACTTTTTGCTTCTGTTGGGCAGCTGACAGGTTGCTTTGGGCCGCCCCCATGAGCTCCTTCAGCTTCTCCCTAAACTTAAGGACATACTCGACTATGGGAGTTCCCTGGGTGGTTTGCTTGCCTTCCCAGTCTTCCTGGATCAAGTCTAGGGGCCCAAGCACCCTACATCCATATAAGAGTTCAAAGGGGGGAGAACCCTGTTGACTCTTGGTGCGCCTCCCTGTATGTGAACAACAGGTGGGGAATGTATTTCTCCCAGTCCCTCCCATGCTGTTCAGCAAACAATAATAATAATACTTTATTTCTTAAGCGCAATTCTCAAAATCAAAGCTCTGTACATAAATAAGAGCATCATAAAACAAAATAACATAACTCAGAATTAATACAATATAGTTTAGGTGAGATTTTAAATTAACAGAAATATACCATAAGTTACATACAGAATCCTTGCTTAAATAAGTACGTTTTTAGGCCTGCTTTGAAGCTCTCCATGGTCCCACACTCTCTAACCTGATAAGGTAGAGAGTTCTACAGGTAAGGGGCACTGAACATGAAAGCCCGGGCCCCAGATGTTTTCAGCCGCACCCTGGGAACCTCTAACAGCCCCTCACCAGTTGAAAGGAGAGGCCGGCCAGGGCTGTAGGGAGTCAGGAGCGCTTGCATATAGCTCGGACCCAGTCCGTGCAGGGCTTTGTAGGTCAGAAGCCCAACCTTGAAGGTGATCCGCCACTGTAGAGGCAGCCAGTGCAGTTTGCGCAGCACGGGAGTAATATGACTAGAACGAGAAGTCCCAGTCAATAACCGTGCCGCAGCGTTCTGCACCAGCTGCAAGTGGCAGATATCAACCCCCAGAAGCTCCAGGTAAAGGGAAGTGCAGTAGTCCAGGCACAAAGTCACAAAGGCGTGGATCAGCATAGGCAGATCGCCAGACTGAACAAGGTGCCTGATTCTGGCAATATTCCTAAGATGGTAAAAGGAAGATTTGACAACTGCCGACTATCTCAAGTAACGCAGTGTGAGCCCATTAAGAACAACCCCAGATCACACACCCGTTCAGAGGAAGACAGCTGCACACCTCAAGCCAAAGACCAGAGGGTAAACCCGCTGCCGACCTTTCTATCCAGCTACCTGGATCCACCACCAGCACCTCAGTCTTTCTGTAATTCAATTTCAGCCAGCTGGATTTCATCCAGTCATGGATTTCTGCGAGACAGCTGTTAAACATCGAGACCGCACTATCTTGGTGGGTGCAAAAAACAGATAGAGCTGTGTATCATCAGCATAGCAGTGAAACCTCAGCCCATATAATCTTATGATGTCTCCAAGGCAGCATGTACACTGTGAACAACATAAGAGGCAGCACCAAGCCCTGGGGGACCCGCATGGCAGAGGAATGGATCAGAGGAAAAAAACCCTGACACCACCCTCTGAGATCTGCGGTGAAGAAAGATGGAACCATCTGAGAACTGGACCAGCCAGGCAGCAGATAACCTTCACGCACTTGACCAGCACCCAATGGTCCACAGTGTCAAGCGTTGAAGCGAGATCAAGAAGCACCAAGCTGGAATGGCACTTTTATCTCTTGCCATCAGGAGATCATTGAGCACCCGAACCAAAGCAGTCTTGGTACTATGTCTTTTCCGGAAACCAGACTGGAGAGGATCGTAGATATTGTAGATGGTAAGATGGTTCTCCAGTTGCAGCGCAACTATTTTCTCAATCACCTTCCCAACAAAGGGAAGGTTAAAGATAGGTCTGTAGTTAGCAAAGCAGTTTGAGTCCAAAGCAGCTTACTTAAGAAGTGGTGTCACCACTACCACTTCCAGGGAGCTAGGGAACTCACCCGACTCTAAGGAGCACCACACAATCTTTGCAAGGACCAGGCCGATGGATTCAATACATCCCCAATGAAAGGCGTGTTGGGCCTGGGTTCCAAACTACAGCACATTGGCCACAAATTCTGGACAATCTGCATGATATCCGCGATCTCTGGCTGGTGAAAGAAATCCAAGAAAACCGAGGAGAAGTGACCGTTCATCGACCACCAAACAGCCCCTATAGGGAGCGCTGGACAGATCTTAGCCCTGATGTCGGCTACCTTTTCTGCAAAGAATTGCGCAAACCTCCACATTTAACTTGTGAAAAGCACCTCAAACCTGTAGACAGGTTGGTTGCACAACCTGTCCAGATTCGAAAGAGCTGAGCTGGTCGATTCTCAGCAGCAGCAATCTCAACCAGACAGGAATGTTGCCTTCTTACTTGTGATTTCTGATTAATAGCTTTGATAATGATCCATCAATCTAAGGTGGTCAGCATCAAGAGCTGATTTCCATCAGCGACACTTGGAGCATCGATTTTAAGGTACCATTAAACCTTTCCACAAGTCCATTGGCTTGTGGGTGATAAGGTAGGTGCGTCTCTTCACCACCCCACACTTCTCCACAAACACTTCATCAGGTCTAACGTGAAGGTACCCCTTGATCAGTGATAACCTCCTCCGAATCTGACGTGGGAGAGAATTCCCAGCAAGCGCCTGCCACTTTGTCTGCCCTAAGTGAGGAGAGGGCGATTGCCTCTGGGTATCAGGTGGTGTACTCGACCACCTCAGGATAAACTTCTTCCCAGAGGAACTTGGGGTACTCAAAAGTCCCACAATATCCATTACTACCCTCTGAAATGGCTTCTTCACAGTGGGCAAGGGAATTAGGGCAGCTTTGGTTTTACTATCCGCCTTCCCTATTTGTTGGCACCGGTGACAAGACCTGCAGTATTCCTTCACCTGCTGGGTGAAGTTCGGCCAATAAATTTTTGGCCAATCGCTGCATGATGCGCGCAATGCCCAGATGTCTGGACATGGGGATATCATGAAGCGATCTTGAGCAACGCTCCACGGTACCCCTGAGGGAATGACAAGCTGCCTGCCCATCACCCTCTCTCTCTCTCTCTCTCTCTCTCTCTCTCTGTCCTTATGTCCTGAGTATGGAGCAGTCCATTGTCCCAAAATACTCTGTCTTATGTCACCTCCCTGTGTCCCGTCAGATTCTGACAAGCCCTCACCCTCTCCAAACTAGGGTGAGTTCTCTGAGCAGCTGCAAAATCTTCACATTTTCTCAAGGTTTGGACATGTCCCCTCCAGTCCTTACTGAGGTCCATAGCTCTAGCGTCCAGGGTATTCATGGGTCACTACCATCCTTCACCCCATTTGTTACCCGTCCCTCCTGGGAGTAACCTTCTGAAGCTGTTTTGTGAACTGCTACTTTGGGAAGTCTTACCTCCCTTTCACTACTCTCCATGACAGGAAAGACAGGCTGGGGAACCAGTCTCCCATTTTTTTCCACAGGGGCTTCTATGGGGGCTCATGGAACTACAAGCAGCCTTTGCCGTCTGACTGCGGGTAGCCACACACACCACACCCTTCTGGAAATTGTTCCCTATAATCACATCCAGGGCAAGGTTTGTCTGCCACTGCCACTTTTTGCACCGTTTGTGCTGTCTCGCCCCAGTGTAAGAGAATGCTAGCAAGTGCCAGAGTTTTCTCCTCCCCAGTGAATACCCTTACTGTTACAAACTGATTAGATATAAGCTGTTCAGGCCCAGCCAAATGCCCTTTTACTAAGGTGAGAGACGCCACTGTGTCCCTTAACCCATGGGTTTCCACCCCTTTTACAGTAACCGGGTTTATGTACTCTCTCATGTTTACAGGCATGCTTTCAGGGATATGCAGTGCACCCAACTCTGTTCAAGCACCACCTTGTCCATTCTGTGCCTTTTTAGGACACTGTCTAGCAAGATACCCTGGCTGTTTGCAAAACCAACAATCATCATTTCTTTTAACCGACAAATCCCCTTTTTTGTAACCTGGAACATCCCCCTTTGTGCAGAGACTGTGAGGGTTTTATTTATTTATTTAGCTTTTGTTAACCAGGTAAGCACGCTAGACAGTCAAGTGCCTATTTTCAGGTGCTAACGGGAGAATTACATAGGTACAGGCAATAAGAATACAGAGGCATGGTGACAGCAAACAACAAGGTACAGTCAGGTACATTCAGAGAATTCAGGCTATAACAGTTATTAGCTACCCTGAAGGTGCTATTTTCCCCTTTTGGCCCTGCCATACCCGCTCCACTTCCTTTCAGAGCAGGCCTGCTCCTGGCATAGTGATCCCAGAGCTCAGCAGCCTGCTGAGCTGTTTTTCAATCTCTGTCCTCTAGCCAGGTTTTCAACTCTGCTGGGCAAGCCCAAAAGAACTGCTCTAAAAGTACAACCTCCTCAGTTTCCCACATAGAATTTGCTTCCATTCACTTCCACCAACGCTTTAAAAACTGCCGTTGCTTTGTGGTGAGTTCCTCAAAGCTCATGTCAGGGCTTTTTTGTAGTTTACGGAATTTAACACTGTAGGTCTCAGGAGTCAGGTCATACTTTTTATGTAAAGCAACTTTAAGTTTCTCATAGGCTGTCATCATTATCCAGTTGGCCTAGCGCCTCATGCCCTTTACCCGTAAGCAGCGGGGATAGCTGGAAGCTCCAGGACTCCCTGGGTACCTTGGCCTGGATACAGACCTTTTCAAACGAATTCAAAAATGCATCCATATCCTCCCCCTCTTTAAAGTCCACTATTCATTTGGAACTTAATTTTTACCCCAGCCCTAGAGTTTCATGTCTGTCCCTGCCACTTACCTCCTCTGGTGTTTGTCGTTGGAGTCTTAACTTCTCCAGTATGAATTCCCTGTGGCTGTCTTTTTCCTCTCTCTCATCCTCTCTCTGGTGCTACCATTCCTGCATCTCCAGTTCAAACCTCTACTGCTCTCTTTCCTGCTGGGCTTCAAACTTTTTCTGCTCCAGCTCCAGTTCCTCAGCTCAAACTGTAGCCTGATCCCTTCTAGCTCCAGCTCTGTGGTGACCTTCCCTGCTACTGTGGCTCTGGGTTCCTTCTGGTCTCACTGTCGTCCTCCCTGGGACTAGACTCTGTGATGGACCATGGCACCCCACACCCAGGCTCTGGTCCTTTTCAGTCACAGGCTGTGACTCAAGGTTCTGGGCTGCCGCTTAGCTCATCAGTGCCGTGAGAGCCTCCACGAGTACTTTTGGTTCACTACTTGTACTGGACCCCTCTCTTGACACAACTGCCTTCGTGGTCTGCAGTGCATTCATTAGAGTTGGAAGCCATCTTCTTCCCTATTACTAGACTAGCTTACACGAAAAAATGAAAACAGAGAACTTTATACTGTGACCAAATTATTTTTCAAATCTCTGCCTTGATTGTGTGTGGATTGTTTTCAGTTTATTAATCTGATACACTGGCCTCGAATCCAACAGTTGTGCCTGTGCCACCAGTATCTCTCGATCTTACTGCTACCAGATCTCCGGATCCACTGCACATCAGATCTGTCACAAACCTACTCTTGAGGTCCGGTCCACTGAGCTCACAGTGCCCACCCCTAAGTGCAGTCCATGACAGGAGGGAAGCAGGATATCTTCTATCGTCGCGCTGCTGAGTTCACTCCTGAACACTCGCCACTAAGTCCCAGGGTCCCTCTTTACTCTGGATCAGGTACAATACTAGTCTCGAATCTTGTAGCCAAATATGAACCCTTCTTGGTTGTTACACAAAGGGGAAGATCCAGGCATTACAACCTCTTTGGGGGTAGCGTTGTAACCTTGATTCTACCTTCTCCCACAAGGCGTGCAATAACCTGGTTCAAATTCCCACAAACCTTCCTTTGAGACTTTGGTATTCCCCATATCTTTAGCACAGTGTGTGTGTTAGCTCCAGTAAGCTGGCCACCCAGGCTCACGCCCTGAACCTGAGCGTCAGGAGTGGAGTCCAGCAGGGAGGGAGTTTACAAGCGTCTGCTGGGCTTTCCTCCGAGGGGTGGTGGGGCAGGTCCTGGACCTCTGTTTGATGGATCCTGGTGGTGGCTAGTGGCTGGCATTTTGGCAGCGTGTGGCCTTAGCGCACAGTTGAATACCCCTGCCCCCAGGACACTGTCAGTGGTCAGACCATTTCATGGGAGGTTGGGGAGAAAATGGGAAAACTGGCAGCTCAGCCAACTGGATGACAGTGGCCAGTCCTCTCACCACGAAGCCGGAAGTGTCCATGCTGACTCCTGCCATGCCCAGGATACATTGGAATGCCCATGGGGTGAGTCTTCTCTTCCAGTTCCCTCCACGGGAGGGGCCCTCTCAATGAAGGGATTGTGGAGGAATCGTGGAGAAACAGATGGACCAGGCACTGCATCTTCAGGTTCAACACACACTCTCTGTGTGATGTTATTCAAAATACAGGAAATAAGCTTCAGCAACAGCATATTCCTTGTTCAGTACATCAGTTTGCAGCAACAGACTGTGTGTCCTTTCTCTGCACTTAGCCAGTACCTACTGATGCTGATCTCTGATCTAACCACTTTCCAGTGAAAACCCTTCATCCCTCTGTGGGCCCTGTTTGCTTGGGTAGTGGGGGCTCAAAAAGAAAAAAACAAGATAAAAACAAAGAACTTCAGTGCAGAAACACTGAAAAAAAGGTTACCCCAAAGGGCATTTGCAACAAATAAAGTTTCAGAGAAATACAACATCATACATGCTTCCATAATGCAAAGCATCGTGAGATATATGCAAATCACCATGACATTTCAGACTTGTTCAGTTTACAGCAATTTATATGCATTTTAAATAGCACAACTAACTTAGTTACTATAATAGTCACCTAGTACTTTTTACCTTTATCAAAAACACCTAGAGCCATGCTATTTTCGACATTTACAGGCTTCATAAACAAAAGGTATATACATCAAGGTATTTTATGACATAGTGCTATTACATACTAAATCCAACAGCGATAAACACAGCCTGTTTTACATAAGCTTGGAGGTCACAACAGTAACCTCCCTGTACGAGGACCTGAAAGGGAAAAGGAAAATTTGAAGAGGACACTATAGCATAGTCAAGAAAGGGTGGAGGCGCTCATAAGTAGCCAACCTTATAGAGCTAGAAATTGTAAGGATAGAATAGACTTAAGAAATAGAAGAACTGTTGCAACAGATTTAAGAAAAGGTCCTTCCTCAAGAGTGGCAGGAGTTCCCTGTCACAGGGATACATCGTGTTTTTTTTTTTTTTAATTTATTTATTTATTTAAACTTTTGGTGACGGAAAAGCACACTGAGCTGAAGCTTCGATTTCCAAGTGCAACCCGGGGTACAAAGCAGTAAACAGTAATACAGAAACCAAGAGCAGGCAGGTACAGAAATTAAAACAACAAAATCAAACAAATGAAGGTAATTTTAGCAGCAATTCAGACAGTAATTCGTGTGATGACATATAGAAAATGTGCATAAAAGGAGTATATAAGTGCATTTAATTGATATACAGACAATGTCTTTCCAGACTGAGAGATATAGCAAGGTATGCGTGTTACTGCCCCAGGTGGAGGGAGATAGGTGCAGAGAGTGATGGGAGGAAACATAAGTTGTTTGAGAGACAGGTGGGTTGAGGAGTTATGAGAGTTCAGTGGAGAGATTATTCCATACGAAAGGCAGGCGATAGGAAAAGGCACTCTGGCCCACTGTAGTATGGGAGGGAATCCCAGGAGCGAAGAGAGTATAAAGGGGATGCAGGGCTGGTAGGAGGAGGAGAGGTAGGATGGATGGAGGTTGAACTAGAATTTTGCTATGAAGGTCATAGAGGTGAGCAGTACCTCCTGTGTGAGAGTGGAGAGAGAGAGATACAAGGAACAGTGGTGTGTGCGCGAGATGGAGAGTCAGGGGAGGCAAATCTGCAGAAGGAATTTAGTGTGGTGTCTAGTTTCGAGAGGGATGTGGCAGGGGCAGTGCTGTATACTATGTCAGCATAGTCGACGGATGGTAGGATCATCTTAGAGACGAGCCCGTGCCAAACAGGGAGAGAGAGAGGGAGTTCTTGTTTCGATAGAGGAAACCCAGTTTGGGTCGCAGCTTAGAGACTAGGGTGTCACTATGGTTAGAGAAGTTAAGGTGCTGATTCAGCCATATGCCCAGGTATGTGTAAGCCTGAACCATTTCTAGGGGTTAATTGTCCTCTGAGTGAAATACTGGTAGGGACTGAAGTCTTGAGAGCTTTTGAACTGAGCTGGACGTCATTGAGACAGTCTTGTTCTTGTTTACCTTGAGGTGATTGGCTTGAAACCAAGCCAAGACATTATTGAAATCATGTTTGAGGAGTGGTTGTACTTCCTTTGTGGAGGGTCGAGTTAAGATGACTGTGTTATCTGCATACATATGGATTAGGGAATGGGAGCAGATGGAGGAGATCATTAATAAAAACAGACAATAGTATTGGGCTGAGTATCAGTCCATAGAGACACCTGCCAAGATGCTGGGGGCGATTCGTACACCTTGCTGTCTACGATTAGGTAGAAGGTAAACCAACGGATGGAGGCTGGACGAAGTTTGTTCAGGAGGATTGTATGTGAGACAAGAGTCGAATGCCTTGGCAAGGTCTGTGTAAATGGCTGCTGTAATGTGGCCTTTGTCCGTGGCTGAGTGGATGGCGTTAGTGACTTGCAGTAGAGGAGAGACTGTGGAATGTTTTTGAAATTCAGATTGGTAGGGGAGAGAATGTTAGATGAGGTGATGAGGTCTAAGAGTCTTGAGTATATTACTGACTCCTGTATTTTGGCAAGTGAGCAGAGGAGGGAGATGGGGTGATCATTTCCAGTAGACAACAGGTCACCTCCCTTGTGGAGAGCAATCACGTAGGCTGTTTTCCACAAGATGGGAACTGTACTGGTAATGATAGATAGGTTCATGATGTGTGCAAGGGGTGCAGCAGTGGCTGCTGCTGACAGATAAAGCAATTTTGGATGTACCTTGTCTGGGCTAGATTTGTTTGGGTGTAACGAGCATGAAGCCATGAGAACTTCCTGGGTTGTCGTTTGGGGGAAGTGGTAGCCATTGTTTGCGGTAATAATGGGGCGACGGAAGGTGAAGGGACATGGCGGCAGGGCAGGGGCCTAGGCGCCCGAAGGAGTGCCTGGCCAAGGGCTTGGGAGGAGCAAAAAAAAAAAAGCCCTCACTATTAACATCAATTTTCCATGGTAAAGCTGTACTAAATTATGAATCTAATCATTCATCAGTTTACGAGGACTGCCACTGGCAGAGCTTATCAATTTAGGGAGATAAAAGTTAATGACAGTGAACTCTGAGACACCTGAGTGATTTTGTCTAGTGCACTAACCTGGTAAACAAAAGCGAAATAAATAAATCATTATTAGTTATTAGCACACTACAAATAAGTTGCCTCCATATCAGTTTTGTGACATTTTTAAAAGCGGCAGAAGCTAAAGTCACTAATCCCCTTTCGCCCAACCCATTTTCTTATGTTTTACAGCCCTCACTTCATTACTAATATAACCTTTGAAACAAAATTTATTTTATGATAACCAAGTTTCCTAAGTAATAACTGCTCAAAAGGCACAAATTAAATCTTTCTATACAAAGTGTGTACATTTTTCTTCAAACCCTGCTACCCTAAAAATGCTTGTATGTTCCAATTGATGATTTTTACATCCGCATTTTCCTGGCTCCCTTGGCATTCTAATTCTGTGGTACCTTCTGAGTCCCCATAATCTGCAGAATGATCTGTGCTGTTTGATACAAGGGAGATTACTGAAATCTCCTCTGATTTGATTCACATAGGATCTCGCTGTTATTTATACTCTTTCTACTTCCTGATGTTATCTTTTACTATGGCTTTCCAGAGGGCAGACCCATCCTCTTCTAATGGGGTAAGCGCTATTTCTTCTGATTTGACAAACTCTGAGGTTCACTTTTTTTTTTGGTTCTTTGGATTATCACTTTCCCTTTTGTGTTACTGCCCTTTGCTGAGTATTTTTGCCTTTGTTCTTAGTGACTTGGTCCTTTATGATTTATTTATTTTGTTTCTGTTGACCGAAGAAGGAGGACTAGACAATTCTGCTTATTTTCAGCCTCGTCCCAGGGGAGTGGGGATACAGATGGATGCCAACTGACTTTGAACCAGATTAAGCTGTTGGTGGAATTTTTTTAGTGAATGGGGGAAATTTGGCCAGGACACCGGGAAAATTCCTCTACTCTTGCTAGTAGGGGAACCCTAAGCCATTTGGCAGTATGCCAAGATGGCAGCTGTGCTGGTTGTTGTGAGCACTGATGTGTAGGATGCAGGGGAGCTGGCCTTCACCCCTGTATCTGTACCTCCAGAGGCCTCCTCGATGTTCCTTTTCATAACCAACACTGCCGACTGTCCTGTGGAGTACACTTGAGGATTTTGCATCGACCCTACCAAAGCTCCCGACGCCGGACCTACAGCACACTGAGAAATGCATGGATTTCAGTCTAGCTGAACAGCAAATGGATTCTTCTACAGATGCTGAGTGAAGATTAAACTTTGCACCTACTTCAAAAACACCAGAAACTAGCTGCCTCCTCCTGCTTCCCTCAGATGCCTGCGAGCATGAAAACGGCTTCGGATGTTTCATTGTCTTTCTCTTCACTGGTGGCCCCGGAGACCCAAGTCATGGCTCCTCTCCCGGCGCTGGCACCTTCCGTTTTTTTTCTGGTCCTCTGCATTGACTTCCCCAGACTCTTCTTCTTCTTTTTTTTCCTCCTCAATTTTTACCCGTTTTCTTCAACTCTGTCCCAGCCTGGCGTGTGGAGCCGCGTGCACCACAGTACTGGGACGTCCTTCTCTACTTTCCACCTGCTGCCTACGCTTCATCTGGGGGGCAATGGAACTACAGCAAGTGACAAAGTCCTCCCTGGGAGAGAGAGCTGCCTTTCGACTGCTCAATCCTGCTCCTAGCCCCCCCGTGCCGACTTTCCAGCGATCCAAGCTCATTCTTGAACCTGGGTCACCAGGGTGACATGAGGCAAGGTGTCCAGCACCTCAGCCCTTGGTGCCACAGGGCTGGCATGCTTCACTGGACTCTTCTGTGACCGGGAACTGCTGCTTGGTGCAGAATTACCATTCCTCGCTCTGCTCTCCACTCCCTGACCGGAACCACATTCAATGCAAGTTTCTCCAGCTGACTGGGGTGATTCAAACACAGAACAACTTCTTCCCACAGTACTGTGTTCTCTGCACTTGCCGGCCGCTACCACTGCTATGCCCACTACTCCAATGGCTGGCCCTGTTCCCCTGCTTCTGGACTCCTCCTTTCCAGTGCAGGACAGTTCCACTGGTCCAATGGAAGCTGCACAGCTCCCCAGGAATCCAACTGATTTGGGGGGGGGGGGACAACCATTGGCAGCCTCATCTTCTATTTTGGCACACAAATAAATGATCCGCGGAAGCTACGCTCTTTGCAGTGGGCTGGAGAAAAGCTGAGAATGGGGTATCGTGGGTGCCATTAGAGCCCTATGATTTCAGCGGCTCTTCCTTCATTTCGACAGTGGGCCCCAGGAAGGACCCCCTCTCCCAGGTGACATTCAGCAGTCTCCCCGTGGGTTTGCTTCCTCATCATCTCACAGTCACCCCTCCTTACCGGGTGCCACCCCAAAGAGAAGCCAGGAACATGTCATGACTCCCTCCTGGCTCAGCTATGGATTCTGCCACCAGGATTGGAGAGTCCAGCTCTTTCAAGATGTCTGACATATTTTCCCAAGCCAGAGAACCCATCTGGAGGTGGAACATCGTCGGATCCGATACCGAGGGAGTTGGACTTGCCCCAGACAGGACTAATGTAATTCATAAGCTACTTAAGGAGTCTCTGGGCTTCCTGGCTGCAGACCTCGATATGGTCATCCACATCCCTGGCAAAGAGATTTTTGATGTTAGTTTTGTACTTCTTCTTTGCTGGACTGTTTTTAGTTCAAGTATGAAAAACTAAGGGCGCTTCTTTATGGCTCCCTTTCCAGCCATCGCACTGTCTAAACTCATGTAAAGACCATTTCCTGCAATTTCATAACAAGGTGTCAACATTACGGATGTCCTCTGTGGGAGTCATAAATGCTGCAAGGTCTTGGATACTCCACCCTCCGTAATTGACAGCGGGCAGGTATGGGCAAGAGGGTGGAGGGTGAAGATACAGCTCCGCCAGACAGCCACTAGCATCTCTCATGTGCCGGGTGATTTTACATTGGCGCATAACAAGGAGATCTGCTGTTACAGGACAGCCTAAAACCTTCCACAAGTGTGGGTCATGTACCCACCTTAGTTTGGTCTGTGATGCAGCACGCTGCAATGGCTGTTTGGAGTACAGACATACCCTTTCCTCCTGTAGCAACCACAGTAGATGTAACTTATGTGAGAAATGGGTCACACCTTTGCAAACTGTCCATGGACCTCCCACAACCGAACAGACTGTCTGAACCAGGATGCTGTAATAGCACAGGGCCCAGGTTTAGTGACACCTGTCGATGCTGATCTCCTCCTCCCACCCCTGGAGACCTGGATTTCCACAGCCCCTCTGATAGTGCCCCGTTACTGATGTTCTTGTCCCGCCCAGGCTGACCTGGCTGAGGCCTTGCCAGATCCTGCTGTGCCTTCTCAGCCCTGCATACCACCTCCCGTGCCTTCCGAGGTGCTCTATTTCCCCCATTTCCTTGCTCCCACCCTCTTCTACGTCTATGGATGTAGACTGATTCCGCCCCCACCCAAAGAAGAGGGCAGAAGGTAGCCAGTAAAACAAAACCCATAAAGATGTCTGATCTTAGCCTTCATAATGCTTATGTGGCATTGATATTATCCTCCCCATGGGGAGATGCAGAGGACAAGGGCAGCGGCTCCGGCGCCTCCTTAGATCCTTTAATAAAGATGTATTCTCTGAAGCAGAGGACACAACGGGAAAACAGTCCACCAAATGGGTGCGTAACAGGACTGCTCCCAAACTGGGAAAGGTGAGGCGGCTCCCCCTTAATCCCCCAAGCCCCATCTACAAGTGCAGTTGAAAGTGTTGAGTGCAAACATCAACAGCATTAAATCACACCGGAAACAGATGCTCACCTTTTCTATCATTGACTGTGTCCCTGGAGACATTCTCTTTATCAGGATACTTGCTTTAAAACTGCATTGAATTAACGGCCTCTAAAATCTTTGGATGCATGGTCTGTCCTATTGGTCCCAGGGTTTGGATATGTGCAACAGGGTGGACATCCTACTCCAGGGTTTTGATTTTCAAGTATGAAAGTTTGTCGATATATAACCGGTAGAATATTGCTCCTGTATTTACAGATGAGGCCTCATTCCATCCGAGTCATCAGTGTCTATACCCCAACTTTGAGAGGGTAAAACTGTTTACTGAGGTTCAACCCTTTCTTTACACCACAAGCACGTAGTACTTGGTGGTGATTTCAATTCAGGCTGGTTCTTGCTGATCGTGAGAGTCAGACATCAAAGGTGCTTTGTGATTCCAACTTTTTGAACACAGTGGTATCCTCTGCTCATCTACAGGATAGTCAGAGAGCCACACAGCGCCTTCCTGCCCCACATTCGTGAAGGGCCTGTTGAAAACCCATATTGACGTTTGATTCTCTCGCCCTCTTCGGATACTAATTTCCTGGCTTTTGCCAGTAGAATCATCAGACCACATGGCAGTCTCTTATTCTTTACCATAGGATCCTCGTCAATACCACCCCTCCAACCCTGGAGGCTGAATTCTTCTCTCTTGCCTGACACCGTGGTCCAGGGATGCCTGGCTTCAGGTTTTCTTGGACAGGTGGACAGTTAGGGGGGCTATGAGGACTATGGACTGTGGTGGGATGATTCCAAAAGAGGATTTCACTCCTTCCTTCAACGCCATGCTAAACATCATAGTACTGCTCACTACTTTAGATACCTGGCTCTCTGACCCCGTCTCCAGGCCTCAGTTTCCTGTATGCATATGTTGGAGGTGGATCTCACTGCTGACATTATGCAAGTGAAATCCCAAATGCTGCACTACCAGTACAACAAGGCCACCTCCCTGGTGACTGAGCAAGCTCGGCACTCCGAGCCGACCCCGATATACAGATATGTTCAAGGCCTCCACAGCCACCGTATGTGGTCGCTTCTTCAGTTCCCCCAGGATCACTTGCATGCTGACCTAGGTGACATGCTGCACCTGGTCCATACCCACGTTAAGCAAACATTTGGAACACAATATGTCCATTCACCCTGTATTAATCCTTTGCTTGTTCCTCCTCCCCCTTACCTGACCATGTCATAGCTTTTATGCAACACCTGGTCAGTCTCCCCAAAGTAGTTAATGCAGTTGGTGGCCTGCCCTCAACAGTCGCCCGCACAGATGACCTTCCCTGGAATTCTACAAACGCTCTTGGATTACCTTGGTCCCACCTTGGTAATATTGTTCAACCAAATTTTACATTTGGAATTCCTCCCTCCTTCTTTGTCCCAAGCTCTCCTCATTTTTTTGTATAGTAAGGATGACAGAATGCTATTGTCCAAGTGAGAACCTTTGTGCCTCCTCACAAAATCCTAACACGGATGTTGGCTGCACGCCTCTCACCAGCTGGGGGGATGCTACTATCTCCTTTCCAGTGTTGCTCTGTCCCCACGTGCTGGAGTACCAGCCACCCCATTATTTTATGTGAAGTTTTTGAATGGGGCTGTCGTAGACAATGCCAAGATTATGTGCTTTCCCTGGACCAGGAGAAGGCCTTCGACCGCGTGGGTCATGAATACCTTTTTACTGTTCTTAGTTGGTATGGGCTTCTCCCACGGTTTGTTTCATGGATCCGCCTTTTTACACCTTGGTCCTCTTACCTATACATTAATTCCTTTATGGGCTCCCCATTCCCCTTTATAGGCGTATGGCAGATTTTCCCCTCAGCCCCTCTTTGTCACGTTTTCCATTGATCTCTTCTTGTGCCTTACACATCTCCACCAAAACCTCAAGGGGATCACCCTGACCCCCCCCATTACGATGATTTATGTGTATTGGCATATGCAGAAGATGTCTGAATTTTGATGCAGGATAGTACTCTTGGACATCATCTCTGCTGTCCTCCTCTTCTTGTCCCGTCTTTTCGGTTCCTCAAGTTAACTATGATAAGAGTGTGGCTGTCCCTGTAGGCCACCCTACATGTGAGCTTCCTAGTTCTACCCATATCACGGGCATTCCAGTCCTGGATGCCCTTATTAAATTGTTGGGAATTTGCTATAACCAATCCACTGATGACAGTTTTAATTGGGAGACTTGTCTGTCTAAAGCTGAAAGAAAGCTTTTAGTTTGGAAACAAAGTACCGATAAAGTTAAAATGTGTGTAATTAAATCCTTGTTGCTCCCTTGCTTCACATAAGTTGTGTGTTCTCACACCCCATCCCCTCTTTTGACACCAGGTTACTTAGCTTATTTTTTCAAAGCTTATGGGGCTCTCGTCTCAGCCCAATAAAATGGTATGTAACCTACTGTACCCTCTCTAAGGGGGCCTCCACATGGTTACCCATTTGGCATTTTACCATTGTATATTTTTCCCACCAATTGTACCCCTCTCTTCCGCCCTAACCCTACTACCTGGACGATGCTGGTATCTGATTTGATAGTGCCCCTGCTTACTTTTTCGGCATTTACCCATGTTCGTGCTCTTGGCTGGGGATACAGCCATGTATGCCCGACCTGCATCCTCTCCTCAGTTAAATGTCTTTTGTCGTGGCACTTATCCTTTAATGGTACACGCCTTTCCCGGAGCACTCTCTGTGACTCAGTTCTCACATTAATTTTCACCCCCAGTTATCAAAAACTGTCCCAGCTTAGTAACCCAAGATTCCCGTCATATGTGGAAATTTTATGGCCGAGTCTCTATGGGAAAATGTTGGTCCATGGCCATTAAACACAAATCTGTGTTAGGAAGGTATTGTCCCCCCTTCTTGTCTTAATATAGTAGAAACACAGTCACATTTTCTTTTGACTGTCCCAACTAGTTTGGCTTTTTGGCAGCAAGTCGGTATTTCCTTGCGTTTTTTAGCTTTAACTTATGATATAGTGGTTCTGAATATCTTTCCTCCAGTATGGAGGAATTGTTACTCCCCACAAATCTTGCAAGTGTGTTTTGCAGAACGCAAGTATTGACTATTGTAGGCGTAAAGCGCATTTAAAATCCAGCAAAATGTAATTCCTCCTATTGTAGTGGCCCGTATGGCTACTAATAGTCTCCTGCATATGTATAATGCTGATAAAACACCTTCTTCATCCTACAGCCTTCCACAGACTATGGTCGGGATTACACAGGGTGTTTGTGTGATTTTTCTGTTTCTTTTCGATTTTTTACCGCTTATTTGAATGCACTGTAATGTTTCTTTTATTGCTTTCTTTACCAATACAAATTTCCCTACTCCTTTCAAGAAGTGCCATGGGATCTTTAACTTCAAACAACATGAAGTCTTGCTGTATTCTAACATATTGCAGTGATTCCTAACCTTTGAGCTGCCCCGGAGAACAAAGAGTTAACTTTCTGTGCAGGGCATAGAATTCTGAGCTCGAGCTCGGTTGAAATCTCTGTCTGGAGTGTTTCAAACTTAAACTGTCAGATTCTTTACTCTGCCTCACTGAACGGTCGCCCCCGAGATTTCTCCTTCAGCTCGGTTTGAAAGTCTGTTAAAGTTTCAGATCTTCCTGGACCTAAGTCTCCACCACTCATTCACACTAGTGGGATTAGAGCGGAGGCACTAGGACCCATCGGGAGCAAACTTTTTGCTGGAGGGTCGGCGCGAGAGAGATGGCGCCCTTGAGACCTGACGCCTCTGAGCTGCGGCTCAGGCGGTAACGACCTTCGGCGCCGACCCTCCAACCGCCTCAGTTCCTTTTTCCCGCCGTCGAGTGCGCTTCAGTATATAGCGTCGCTCGTCTGTCGGAGTCAAACTTCAAACTAGCGCTTAGTTTTCAGTTTGTTTTGTAACATTATCCGCGATAGTAGTATCGCTAATTTTATTCTATTTCGAAAATTTTTCTAATATCTTAAATTTAACTTACTTGAAGAGTCTCGGCCTACTGGGAGGAGTTAACCATGAGCAGGTCAGGTGGCGGTAGGGAGACTCGTATGAAAGCTGTTCAGTCAGCGGGCTGGGTCCGTCAACCTCCTTCTCAAGAAACTCAGCGGGGTTCCGACAGCGGTCAGTCGATGCCGGGGGATGGCGGTCCCCGTCAGGCATAAAAATAAGCGGTCGCTTTCACGGCACCGTTCGGCCTCGAGCTCTTCTTGACCCACAGGTCAAAAGAAGGCATCTCAGGTAGCCCTCTGCATTATCTCTGCGTCGACAGTCGGTTATCATTGCTAGTTGCGGTCTCCTTCTTGGTCGCCAACTTCCGGTATCGTCGTCCTCGACATGGAGCCCTCCGCCTATAGGTAGGGCTCCAGATGAGCAGTTTCATCAGTGGGCGCTCTTATGGGCGATGGGCTCGGAGGTTGGTTCTTCTGCCTGGCTCCGGTTGCCTCCGGGCCCTCGGGCCCTCCGGCGATCAGGTAGGCGGTTGGACCTTCCTAGTCGCGCGGCGCCTTCTTCGGTGCCTGCGACTCCGTGCTTAGGTGTTTCCCCCCCTCACATGGCTGCGGCGCAAGGGGCCACACCGATGCCCTTATCTCCTGGTTTTGTTTCCTCCTCTTGCTTTCCAGGTTCCTGGGGCTTTTCCGGCGCCTTCTGCGGGGTCTGTTGGCTTGTCGGCGCCGTTTTTGGTGCCGGTGGGTCTTGCGGAGCCGTCCGCGGCGCCGTTGGATCTGGCGGCGCCGCTGGGGGAAGGGCGCCCGTGTCTAACGCCGTCGGCTTTAGCAACACCGTGTGTGCCGCCGTCGGCTTCCAGTGGCGCTGTCTGGCGCCGTTGCGGGCGCGCCACAAAACTAACGGTGCCGCTTGCGGGCGCAGCGATGCCTCTTCGCCCGTGTGCCTCCTAGTGCCGTCTTGACGCTTTGCCGATCTCGGCGCGGGGTCCTCGGGGACTCTCCTTGTTTTTCTGATATTTCCTCCTCTCCTAATTTTCATTCCTTTCCTGTCCAAACAGTCCTTTCTGGACCATCAGGAGATGATGTTGAGCCTGACCCAGACCTTCGGTTGGGTGATGAAGTGGAGGAAACAGGATCTTTCTTTGCTACAGAGCCTGTGGTCAAGGACCTGTCCTTTAAGTCTCTGTTGAAGAACCTGAGATCCACTCTTTCTCTCCAGACTACAGACATCGATCCTGGGAAGATATTAAGACTCCAGTACCTTCATGCTCGGAGATCCCTATGGTTGACTCCTCGATCCAGCCTTCCTTGAGGGCTGTCTCCAAATGGTATGGAATAATCCTGCTCTTAATCCTTCAGTGGCTAAATCCATTGATAAGAAGTATTCAGCTCCCAAGGATCGTCCTATTTTTGGCATCCCAAGCATTTGCGGATCCTATTGTAGTCCTGGCAGAGAATGACAAGGTCGTTCTTCCTCAAACTACTTCAGCTCGACCTATTAACAAAAGTCTCGTAAAGATTGATACATTAGGTAAGAGAGTCTTTGCTGCCTCCACTCTAAGTATCGTATTGCCAGTTATCAAGGCTATTTTTCTCAGTATGAGTATATCCTGTGGCACTCTATAAAGAATGGTTGAAGCTCTTCCAGATTCGGACTCCAAGTCAGAGCTTCTATTGACCGTTACTAGAGGTATTGAATCCAATAACCAACAAGTCAAAGCCGCCATGGGCGCTTTACACTGCTTCTCGTTCAGCTGCTGCAGGGTTGTACTGACGCCATTCCTGGCTGCGTTCTTGCGGGCTTCCGCGAAGGATGCTCAGCAGCAGGTAATGGTGCTGCCTTTGATGGCACCTATCTTTGACCCTCAGGTGGAGCAAGCCTTAGAAGCCTCCCAAAAGACTAGATCGGCCATTAAATTGGCCAGAACCTCCGCCTGCCCCTCTCGCGAAGCATGCGAACAGGCGTCAGTTTCTTAGTCGTCAGTCCTTCGAGGCAGAAGCAGGGGAAGCTTCCATAAAGCCAACCTGCCCAACCTCAGAAGAAGGCGCAGCAAGCGCGGGGCCTAAAGCTCCAGCGCCACCTTATGAGTTGTTGGCCCAAGTTCCATCCACACTGCCGAGATGGAACTTTCTCCTCAGTGGAGGTCGTCTGATGTACTTCTACAACGAGTGGAAGTCCATAACTTCAGACAAATGGGTCCTCGGATAATTCAGAGGTTACTCTCTCAATTCCCCCAAATTGTCCTCCCAGACGACAACCCAGGTTGCGGCTTCTCAGTCAGACCTCCTCACACCGAGATCGAGGGCCTTCTGAACAACAGGGCAATAGAACTGGTGCCCGCATTTTGGAACAGGGTTCTACTCCATTTCTTTCTGGTTCCAAAGAAAACTGGGGGATCGCCCATTCTAGACCTCAGAAGCTGAACAAATTCCTCCCAGGGAGAAATTCAAAATGATTTCCCTCGTGCCCTGTTACCCTTGCTGCATCAGGACGACTGGCTGGCCTCTCTGGATATGCAGGATCCGTGCAGCATATCCCGTCCACCCGACCCACATAAGTTCCTCAGGTTTGTAGCTTTGGGTCAGCATTATCAGTTCAGAGTCCTGCCTTTTGGGCTATCCTCGTGTAGCAGTTTTTACAAAGTGTTGTGCAGTTCTCACGGTAGCATCTCAGGAAAAGCGGACTCGAGTCTTTCCCTACCTGGACGATTGGCTTCTAGCAAGCCCGTCCAGCCAAGGGACTTTGGAAGCCGTGCAAACGACTTCTCGTCTTCTCACGTCCATGGGAGCTCTGCTGAATCTGAAAAGAAATCCCAACTGCAGCCCTCCCAGAGGCTCCTTTTCTTAGGGACGCTTCTAGTCACCTCTTCCGCGAAGGCTTTCCTTCCAGAGGACAGAAGACTCGACATCCTTCGGATGGCCCGTTACATCGGGGAGAACCAATCGGTTACAGCTCTCTCGATGCAACGCATGTTGGGTCTCATGGCGTCCTCGGTGTTCACTGTACCCCTGGCCCGGTTGCACATGAGAACCACCCAATGGATGCTCTCCACTCAGTGGTCTCCGACCTCTCACCCCCAGTCTTATCCCATCAAGGTGCGCAACCCCTTCAAGGTCTCTCACCTGGTGGTCTCAAGAAGAGCAATCTCCTCAAAGGGTTCCCCTTGCTCTTCGGACCATCAGATCTCCATCACCACAGGCACGCCGCTAATGGGATGGGGAGCTCACTGTCTCTCCTCCACACTCAAGGTGTATGGACCCGTCGAATCTCATCTCCACATAAATGTCTTGGAGGTGAGGCGGTCCTCTATGCGATCCAAGCTCTGAAGGATGTCCTTTGTCACAAGAACATTCTCCTTCAAGCGGACAGCAAAGCTGTGATGTATTACATCAACAAGCAAGGCGGTGCTCACTCTTATCCCCTTTGCAGGGAAGCAATGAGGGTATGGGAGTGGTGCTTGAGCACAAGTCCACTTCCCTTGCAAGTCAATCTCTTGACCCAGGGTTCGTTGCCATCCCAACCTGAAATCACTTCACCTTCATGCTTGGCTCCTGAAGAGATAGAAGTGAATCGGTTCAACGTCTCCCGTGAGAGTCTCGAGCATCCTTCTGGCTGCTGGGGAGCCAGCCACACGGAAAACATCGCATCCAAATGGGCGTTTTCTCTCTAGTGTGCAAAGTCCTCTTGGAACCCTTTTCCTGTCCTCCTGACAAGGTTCTGGAGTATCTTTTGGACCCTATCTAACCAGGTCTTCAGTACTCCACAGTTAAAGTTCACCTTAGTGCCATCTCAGCGTTCCATGAGCTGGTTTCATCCCTGACTCTGGCTCAGTTACCTATGGTGAAGAGATTTCTTAAGGATTCTTCATACCAGACCCCTGTTAGCGTCCAGTTGCAGCCTGGGACATTAACCTGGTGCTGGACATGCTCACTTTCGGAAGCCTTCAACTAGCTACCTGTGAGCTAAAATTTCTTACCTGGAAGACTGCCTTCCTGGGGCCATTACCTCAGCCCGCAGAGTCTCTGAGATACATGCCCTGGTTACAGACCTTCCGTATACTGTCTTCCATAAAGACAAAGTAGTTCTCCGTACTCATCCAAAATTTCTTCCCAAGGTTGTGTCAAATTCCATCTAAACCAACCTCTGGTACTTCCCTTACTTCAGCTAATTTCCAAAATGAAGGAGCAGGCTCTTCATTCCTTGGATGTTAAAGAGCCTTGCGGTTCTATTTGGACAGAACCAAGGATGTTCATGAGACTCAACAACTCTTTGTTTCTTTCAGCGACACCGGCTGGGTCAACCTGTCAGCTATCAGATACATCTCCTCATGGTTAGTGGCATGCCTGACATTGCTACTCCATGGCTCAGGTTAAATTAGAAGGTAGAGTGTCACGCTCACTCTACTAGAAGCGATCGCGGCATCCTGGCGGAAGTCGCAATGTTCAATTGCAGATATCTGCACGCCGCCACCTGGAGCTCAGTGCATACCTTCGTTAACACTATGCACTGGATGTTCATGCCAGGCGACATTCGCATTCGCAGAACCATCCTTAATGGGCTTCTACCTTAGACATGTGAGCTCTGGCTCTCCTGCCCGCCCTTTGCGGGGATTATCAGCTTGGTACTCTCCCACTAGTGTGAATGAGTGGGTGGAGACTTAGGTCAGGAAGATAGGAAAATGCATTACCTACGTAATTCTTGATCTTCTTGGACGAGTCTCCACCACTCATCTCACACCCTCCATCCCCGAGCTCACCGCTGTGTTGGTCTTCCTCCCTCAAATCTTTAGGCTGTGAGACTTCTTTACTGACCCTTCTTACACGGGTCCATACGGACTATCTTATGTCCGTGTTTTAATGTTACAGTTACTCTTTCGTTAGTTGGCTGCACCTCCTTGGTAAAAGGTACTGAGGCGGTTGGAGGGTCGGCGCCCGAGAAAGTCGTTACGCTTCGAGCCGCTTCGCGGCGCCGTGTCTCGTCGGCGCCATCTCTCGCGCCGACCCTCCAGCAAAAGTTTGCTCCGATGGGTCCTAGTGCCTCCTGCCTAATCCCACTAGTGTGAATGAGTGGTGGAGACTGGTCAAGAAGATCAAGAATTACGGTAGATACGTAATTTTCCTTTTCGTCGGTTTTTAAACCCAAAAAGTTATCTGCATAGTCTGTTTAGTCTCTGTCTATGATGCTGTGAGTACTAGATAGGAATTGTTCTGTTTTCTGTGTGGAACTTGTAAAAGTGCGGCTCGGTTCGGCTGAACCGCCATTTGATAGTGAAATCTTGTGTTTTGTGTTTTACTTAGTGTGTGGTTACCAGTTCTTATCGGTTCTTTAAAAAAAAAAAAAAAAAAAGGTGTTTAGTACCTTTTTTCCAATACCAATGACACAATTAGGAACTGATAAGGAGTCTTGCCTGGCGGTTGCCATAAAAAGGAGTAAGTTGGTTAGGTTGGCCATGTCTGAGAAACCCAAGAAAAAAAAACAGGCCCACTGGGTTTCAACACTGCAGTGAGTGTGGGGAGGTCTTTGCCAAGGCTGATCCCCACACCACCTGTGTTTATTGTCTGGGGTTTGACCACCTTGATTCAGACTGCCAAATATGTAAAAACTTTCCCAAATCTACCCTTGAGAAGAGATTAGGTAGACTGAGGGAAAAGGAGGCAGAGAAATCCGCTGACCTGGATGGCCAGCCCGGTTCGGTTCCGACTGGACCAGAAGGAGTGCTCTCTGACCAGGGCGATACTTCTTCGGGCAAAAGGAGAGCCGATTCTGAGGGATCGGTTCCGACAAAAAGAAACTGCAAAGATAAATTGACCGGTTTGGATCCAGAGGTTCATGTTCCGACCGCCGAAGAGATAGCCAGAGGGATTCAGATTGTGGAATTGCTCCATCCAGTTCCTACCGATCCGGCTCCTTCTGGCAGGGGTTCGGTTCAGTTGGTTCCCCCGTTTCAAGATTATACCCTCGAAGATTTTTATGAAGGGGAATTTGAGGATGATGATGGTGAAGGTTAGGGTCTGGATGTGCCTGTGGAACCAGACATCCCCCCAGACAGACCTTCCCCCAGACAGACCTTCAGGTGTTTCCTGCCACGCTTTCTGAGTCCCCTTCTCACTTTGTTTTACAGAAAGGTGGTGAAACCCTCCAGCTTCCTATGGAGGAGGCTGGAAGATCAAGAGGAGCCTGATTATGTAGAAATGATGAACATCCCAGAGTCCAGGAGACTGTCTATTCCCCTCCATAAATCTTTTGGGAAACAGACCCAAAAAATCCTAAAGTCTCCTAACACTATGCCTCCTGTGGATAAAAGAATGGACAAGAGGTATACACTTTCAGGCTCAGACACAGAGTTCTTATATCAGCAATGCAGCCATGTTGGGGTAGTGCAGGCTGCTGCCTGTGACAAGGCAGATATTCCCTTGGCTTCACACCCCCCAGACAAGGACTCCAGGAAGACTGATGCCATAGCAAAAACATGGCATCTTCCTTGGGACTCAGGCAGGTGAATTACATGGCCTATACAGCCAGGTACCAGAAGTCCAGGTGGGACACTGTATTGGCACTGGCTAAACAGGCCACCCCCCCAGCTAGCCAAGGAGCTGGAGGCGGTGGCTGCAGATGGGATTGAGGCATCTAAGGTTCAGTTTCATGCTGCTGTGGACTCTAATGATGTGTCATCAAGAGTCATGGCTACATCTATGGCTCTTCGAGGATGGCTTGGCTCAGATGCACTAGCTCTCACAGGACACCCAGGCTAAGGCCATGGATTTTCCTGTAGTGGGTAATTCTCTGTTTGGGGAGCAGACAGAGAATTACATGAAGAAAATGGATGAGTACAGGACCACTTACAGGGTGCTCCAGGCCAAGGAAAGGCAGGCAACTCCTCAAAGGCAGCAGTCTGGGGCAGGGGCAGGCCTTTTCAAAAGCCGTTTACCAAGCACAGGCCTCTTCTTCCTTTTCTCAGAGGGGTTCTTCAGAGGAGAGGCAGAAGGGGGATGAGCAGGGCTGCATCCACTCCTCAGCCTAAAGCACCTGCCAAGCAGAACACCTTGATGGGCCTGCCGGGTCGACTCTCCAATTCCAGTAGGGGCAGGCTGGCTTACTTTGTCCAGGACTAGATGTCTATTACATCAGACAAGTGGGTCCTGGAAGTAGTAAACCAGGGACTGATTCTCAACTTCAGAAAATTTCCAAAGATGAGAGCCAGATCTTTTCCACCTGCAAATCTCTCAGAAACCCTTGCCCTAGAGGCAGAGGTTTCTTCTCTTCTAGCCTTAAGAGCCATAGAGAGAGTACCTGCCCTACACTGGGGCAAAGGACTGTACTCCAGGTACTTCCTGACCCCAAAAAGACAGGGGAGTGGCGACCCATCCTAGACCTAAGATATCTAAACAAACATCTTTTAAAACCAAAGTTCAAGATGGTAACTCTGGGAATAATCCTTCCCTCTCTAAGGCCAGGGGACTGGCTAGCCTCCCTGGACCTCAAAGATGCCTACTTTCACATTCCCATCAGGTGCTCCCACAGAAAGTACCTCAGGTTTGAGTTGCTCTCAGGCCATTATCAATTCAGAGCAATGCCCTTTGGCTAACCTCAGCCCCAAGGGTTTTCACAAAGTGCCTGGCAGTAGTAGTTGCCTTTCTAAAAGGCAAAAGATTTCCATTTTCCATATCTGGACGATTGGCTAATAGTGGGTCAGTCTTCAGACCAAGTCAAGTCTCACCTGCAAGTGACCCAGCAGATGCTCACTTCTCTAGGATTTCTTCTCAACCTTCCCAAGTCAGTTCTCGAACCAGTCCAGTTTCTTACCTTTATAGGGGCAGAACTGGACACACTCGAACAAGAGCCTTTCTTCCTCTAGAAAGGGCAAGGGTTCTTATGGAACTAGCCTCTTCTTTCAGCCTTTGGGTATCTCGACCAGCAAGGCATTTCCTCCAGCTCTTGGGCCACATGGCAGTTTCAACAGCAGTGGTCCAAGAGGCAGGATTCCAGATGAGGGATATTCAGTTCCACCTGAGAGCTTTTTGGTCTCAGAGGAAGGATTCCCTTACCAAACTGATTCCAGTGACTCAGACCTTGATCCAAGCCCTCCAGTGGTGGCAGGATCAGGACAATTTAAGACGAGGTGTTTCTTTTGTCACTCAGCCTTATTCAGTGGTCCTTACCACAGATGCTTCTCTTTTGGGCTGGGGAGCCCATCTGGGTCCCTCACTGCCCAGGGGCTGTGGTCCCCCCCAAGAATCCCTTCTCCATATCAATCTCCTAGAGCTCAGGGCAGTTTTTCTGGCCCTAAAAGCTTTCTCTGTCAGTACAGAACAAGGTGGTTCTAGTCAGAACAGACAACACCACCACCGTGTGATACATCAACAAGCAGGAGGCACTCGGTACACGGCCTTGTGCACAGAAGCCATGAAGTTATGGTCCCTGGCTTATTCCCTGCAAACCTCTCTGGTAGCAGTTCACCTTCCAGGGAAGGACAATGTGCTAGCAGATGCACTGAGGAGGATCTCTCAGGGCCATCACGAATGGTCCCTGGACCCTCAAGTGTTGAAAGTGATTTTTTCAAGGTGGGGCACTCCAGAGATGGATCTCTTTGCAGCCCCAGACAATCGCCAACTCCCTCTCTTTTGTTGCAGACCTCCAGTCTTGGGCTCAGTCCCCCTGGACGCCCTGATTCTGAATTGGGAAGAAATTTCTGTATGCCTTTACGCTGTCCTCCTGTTCAAAGTTTTAGTCAAAATAAGGTCTCGATCTTGCAGAGTGATTCTGATTGCTTCAGATTGGGCCAGACAGCCCTGGTACCACCTGTTGCTGTCCCTAGCAGTCCATCTTCCCTGTCTCTTCCCAGGAATTACAACCTTTTAACATCCTCTCAGGGAAGGATTTGGTACCCAATCTTCAGTCTCTCAATCTCAAGGCATGGCTCTTGAAGAGTTAGAGTTTGCAGATCTGCATCTTTCCCAAGGGGTTCTGGATATCCTCAAGGCTTCTCGAAAGCCCTCCACCAGAAAGACTTATAACTCCAAATGGAAAAAATTCAGCATTTGGTGTTCTAAGAAGCATATTTCTCCAGACACTGCTGGATTACCTCACGGTTCTGGATTATATGGTGCATCTTAATGGCCTAGACCTCAGACCAGCTACTCTCAAGGTACACTTGTCAGCTGTTTCTGTGTTTTTGTCTGTGGGGAGCCTTCCTCACTATCTTCCCATCCTGTGTTCTGTAAATTTTTTAAAGGATTGCTTCACACCAATCCTCCTTTTAGAGACCCTGCCCCTGCCTGGGATTCGAATGTTTGCATTGCTCAACTTATGCAACCGCCTTTTGAGCCTATGTCTTCAGCAGAGCTTAAGTACTTGACTTGGAAAACTGTGTTCTTGGTAGCTATTACTCTGCCAAGCGTATCAGTGAATTGCTAAGCCCTGTCAGTAGAACCTGATTTTATCTCATTTCACAGAGATAAAGTGGTCCTTAGAACCAATAGAAGGTTCTTGCCCAAAGTAGTTTCAGACTTCCATTTAAACCAGTCTGTGTCTTCTTGTTTTCTTCACTGATCATTCCTCCTCGGGAGAGAGGAGGCTACACAGTTTAGATGTTAAAAGAGCCTTTAGTTACTACATAGAGCGTACCAAGGGTCACAGGTTTGACTCCCTCCAGTTGGTCCTCACTTATGGAGAAGTGGGAAAGGGCAAACCTGCCACCAAGAGATCTATTGCCAGGTGGATTGTGTCTTGTATACAATTCTGCTATGAAAAACTAGGAAAAACTCCACCCTCAGGCCTGAGGGCTCATTCCACAAAGAGGTACAGCTGCTGCCAGGGATATCCCTCTCTTAGAAATTTGTCAAGCAGCCACCTGGAAAACAGTCCATACCTTTACCAAGCATTACTCTCTGGATAGCCAGGCTAGGAGTGATGCTCCGGTTTAACACAACAGTACTTAGAGTCTATTTCCAAAGTAGATTCTTTCCTCCTCCATGGAGGTACTGCTTAGTAGTTCGAGTATGTCAGAATACAGCAAGACTTCATGTTGTTTGAAGAAAAAATTACTCACCTTAGTAATTATGTTTCTTCTAATGGAGTCTTGCTATATTCTGACCTCCCTCCCTCCCCTCCCTCTCAGAACCTGTTTTTGGGAAGTGGGTGGGCAAGTGCAGTGTTGCACCCCAGGAGTGTTTTTTTGCACCCTCCTCTTTTTGTTTGGGTGCTGATTTATTATTGTTATTTGTATTAGATTGGTTTTTGGTTTTTGGGTTTCCTGACTTGAGTCTTTCTTGTGAATCCAAAACGTTTTTCAGCTAGTTGGCTAGTAGGAATTTTTACAATTTCCCCATAGAATTTTTAGTTAATTGGGCTCGTAAGAATCTGACGGTTTAAGTTTGAAACCCCTCCAGACAGAGACTTCAACCGAGCTGAGCTCAGCATTCTACGCCCGGCATAGAAAGTTAACTCTCTGTTCTCTGTGGGAGTTAAAGGTTGGGAATCACTGCAATATGTCAGAATACAGCAAGACTCCATTAGAAGAAACATAATTACTAAGGTGAGTAATGTTTTCGTCCACCTGAACAACCACCAGAACAGGCAGATGGGACCTCGGTTTAATGTCTCACCTGAAAGATGACGCCTCAGGATGTGCAGCACCGCTCATGCTGCACTACAGTGTCAACATGAGGTTTAAACCAAGTGCCTGGTGATTAACACTGGCTGCTTAATCAGCAGGTTGGTTGTGTCCTGGGTTAGCATGTAAATGATGAGCGACTGGATTTCTGGGAAGTGTGTAAAATTTTGTATATTCAGAAGCAGAGCTAGGTTGGAATCTTAACAGGAACACTTGTATATTGTTTCAAAAAAAAAAACTTTCAATTGAAAATTCACTTGAGTGGCGATACATGGTAGCATGGTATTTGGAAAAATAACTATACAAAAAAAAGGGTAGATTATGAGAAGGAAAACGTGCTACCTCAGAGGTGACTTACGTTTACCCCTTCTCTCGCTAACCATTTTTCCACCGTACTGTCTAGAGGAAGTGTGTCGCTGCAGCATCCTTCATACTAGTGGGAGATTGGGGGATGGGGAAACTAAGGATGAAAGATTTTGTCTTTCAAATATCCCTTCTGAAAAGCAATGGTAAAATAATTTTTTTTACACACGGATAATATTTTTATAGTTCCATCAAGGTTTTTCTCCCCAGCTGATCAGCCCCACTTTGCCCTAGCCTGCCCCCAACCAACAGCCAGCCTCCCTGGCACCTACCTGCCATATTCCTGTAAGAGTTGCTCTCCCCTGTGTCGGGGCCAGGAAGGGAGGTCCCTCCCCCCAGCACAGTCTGGTTGTCCAGGTGGCATTAGGTGGTGGCACAGCTCAGGGATGAGCCAGGTGCCATCTGCCGGCTATTTTCCTCTTTTTCTCCCCCATGATTGTCGGCGTACAGTGGCACAAGTGCATGTGTGTGTGGAGGCGCACACACACCATGTGCCAAGCCACTGACAGCCCCACAGTTATGTAGCTACTGCTTGCCCTGCCACCACATCTCCACATGATGACAGCTTTGTAATGGTGCAGCATATTCCTCCCTGGGAGAGGACACCAGTCCTCGGATCATTCCCCACCGACCCCAGCAACCTGAGTCTGCACCTGAACCCAGGCTGCCGATGTGGGCGGATGTGTGGTGTCCAGTGTCTCAACCCTCCTTGCCACAGGGCTGGCCTTGTACAATTGTTTTTTTATTCAGTTTGATTAAGTGAGTTGTAGCATATTGTTTGAAGTGCTGTGCAGCCCTGTGTTCTGTCACTATGTGTATTCATTACTTGCTGTCATATGCTGTATTACCTTTTGGAGTGTGTACCTTTAAGAAAGCTGTAAATAAGCATATAACAGATGGAATGCTCCACCTCACCCCTCCCCAAACCCAGAAGAGGCAGAGAACCTTGAAGCACTACCGGAATTTTGTCTAGCCTCCTGCATGTGGCATCAATTGGTTTTGCACTTTGAATTCAGTTCTGTGCTCCTGTCTCCCCCCACTTGAGTGCACTTGGTTTGCTGACCTTCATGAGTGCTGCCGTTTCTGATGTGTGACTTCCATTGTTTTCATAGTCTGCTCAACAGAGACTACAGTGTTTGCTTGTAAGACACTGTGACATTTGGTACAAGGTTTGAGGTTGAGACATTTGGAATTTTGCCCTAGCAGTTGCTTCAGTTACTTGTGTCTTGATATGATGGGCACAATCAAAAAACAAACTCATCTTAAGAGTACTTGTTTGTTTTATTCTCTTTAGATTGTTCATGCAGAGATTACATTGACTGACAATCGACGATCCCTTGCTTCATACGGCCTGAAGGATGGAGATGTGGTGGTCCTACGACAGCTGGGTAATCCTCAGCCACAGCAAACCATGCCATTTCCAGGTTAGAAACTTGCTGAGATTTCACATCATTTTGAAAGTCTTTTCCTGCTTCTTTGAAACTGAACTTGTTTGCTCTGCTTATTTACTTAGATGCTTCTCATCTTGCCAGGAAGAATTTTGGTCTGTTTACATTATAGAATGTTATTTGCTGCTTTGTGTACGTATTATTCCACACAGTACAGTTTTCATTACATAGAAACATAGAAGTTGACGGCAAATAAGGACCAAAAGGCCCATCCAGTCTGCCCATTTCTTTCAAACAACATGAAGTCTTGCTATATTATAGACATTAGCAGTTTGATCCAGCTCTAGAACTGCCCCGGGTGAAATGGTTAAAACCATTCCAAAATAGAATTTTAGCACGAGCAGCTTATCTGTGTCATTTCAAACTTGAACTGTCAGATTCTTTACTCCGCCTCAGTGAACAGTCGCCCGGAGATTTCTCCTTCTGCTCGTTCATTTCTCGGTTTAAAAGTGTTTTCGCGGTGGATTTAACCGAGAATAGTTTTATTTTAACCGCAAAACTGTTCGGGTTCAAGCCTACCTGTGGTAACCGTAAGTAAATGAAGGTTTTGTCTGTGTGAACTTGTGATTATCGGTTCGGTTTTGAACCGATCAGTGAGTTTAAAACTCATTTAAAACTAAAACTTACTATTTTAGAGTGCGGTTCCAGTTCTTATCGGTTCTAAAAAACGGATTTATTATGGTTTTTCCAATACCCGTGACACGGTTAGGAACCGATAAGGGTGTCTTCTATGTTCTGCCGTTAAAAGGGCAAGTTTTTGGTTAGGCTGGCATTATGTCAGAAAACCCAAAAGAAAACCGGCCCACTGGGTTTCAACACTGTGATGTTTGTGGGGAAGTCTTTGCCGAGGCTGACCCACACACCACATGTGTTTATTGTCTGGGGTTTGACCACCTCCAGTCAGACTGCCAGGTATGTAAGAATTTCCTGCAGCCACCCTGGAAAAGATTGGGCAGGCTCAGGGCAGAGACCAAAAGTCCGCTGACCGGATGGCCAGCCGGTTGGTGCCAACCGAACCAGCGGGAGTGCCCTCTGACCAGGGCCAGACTTCCGCGGGCAAAAGAAAAGCTGGTTCTGAGGAACCAATTCCAGTAAAGAAAACAAGAAAATCAGCAGGTCTGGAGTCCAAAATTCCTTCTCCAACTGCTGCAGAGATAGCAAAAGCCATATAAATTGTCCAGTCACTGTCTCAGGGTCCGTCCAACCACCACTATCTGGTAAAAGGTCGGTTTGTCCGGTCCCAGTGGTTCAAGATTATGATATTGAGGAATTTTATGAACCAGAGGAGGGGAGGAGGATTATGAACAGTATGAATGTGGCTGGGAAGGTCTGGTGTGCCCATTGAACGGACATCTCCCAGACAGACCTTTAGAATCTCCCCTATGCTGTCTGAGTCCCCATCTCATTTTATGTTTTATAAAAGTTGCTGAAACCCTCCAGCTTCCTTTAGAAGAGGCTGTGGATGAGCAAGAGGAGCCTGATTTTGTAGAAATGATGGATATTCAGAGTCTAGGAGATTGTCTGTTCCTTTACATAAGTCTTTTAGGAAACAAACAATTAAAATTTTAAAAGCTCCTAATTCTGTGCCTCCTGTAGATAAAAGATGGACAGAAGGTATACATTGTCAGGCCCTGATACAGAATTCCTTTCTCAAATGCAGTCATGTTAGTAGTTCAGGCTGCTGCCTGTGATAAAGCTAATATTCCTTAGCTTCACATCCTTCTGACAAGGATTCCAGGAAGATTGATGCCATGGCAAAAACAGTATATGGCAGCCTCTCTGGGACTCAGGCAACAAATTATATGGCTTATGTAGCTAGGGTATCAGAAATCTAGATGGGATACTGTTATGCAATGGCCAAGCAGGCCCATGGCCAGCTGGCTAGTGAACTAGAACAGGTGGCTGCTGATGGCATTGAAGCCTCTAAGGTTCAGTTTCATGCTGCTGTGATGTTAATGATGTTTCCTCTAGGGTCATGGCCACATCTGTAGCTTTTAGTAGGTTTGGCCTGGCTCAGGTGTACTAGTTTGTCACAGGATGCCCAGACTAACGCTATGGATTTTCCTGTAGTGGAAATTCTCTGTTTGGAGAGCAGACAGAGAATTACATGAAGAAGATGGATGAATATAGGACTACTTACAAGAGTGCCCAGGCTAAGGAGCGGCAAACCACCCCTCAAAGGCATGCCTCCAGGGGTAGGGGGTAGGCCTTTCACAGGCCTTTACCAGACTCAGGCCTCCTCTGCCTATGCTCAGAGGGCTTCTGAGAGGCAGCAGACAAGGGTGGGCAGACCTGCTCCACCCCCCAGCCTAAAGCTCCTATGAAACAGGCACCCTGATGGGGTGCCCAGGCCGTTCTCCTGTACCAGTGGGGGCAGGCTGGCTTACTTCAGTCAGAATTGGGCTTCTTTAACCTCAGACAAGTGGGTTCTGGAAGTAGTAAGCCAGGTCTGGTTCTCAGCTTCAAAAGTTTCCCAAGTTGAGAAGCAGATTTTTTCTACCTGCAAGTGCTTCAGAGACCCTCGCTCTGGAAACAGAGGTCTCATCCCTGTTAGCTCTCAGAGCAGTAGAAAGGGTTCCTCCCCTGCATCAGGGCAGGGGTCTGTATTCCAGATACTTCCTTACCCCAAAAAGACAGGAGAGTGATGGCCCATTTTAGATCTCAGATATCTGAACAAGCATCTTTTTGAAACCAAAGTTCAAAATGGTAACTCTGGCAATGATTTTACCTTCCCTAAGGCCAGGGGACTGGCTAGCCTCCTGGACCTCAAGGATGCCTATTTCATGTCCTAATCAGGAGATCCCATCGAAAGTACCTCAGATTCGAACTCCCTCAGGTCATTACCAGTTCAGAGCAATGCCCTTAAGCCTTACCTCTGCTCCAAGGGTATTCACAAAGTGTCTAGCAGTGGCAGTGGCCCACTTAAGGAGGCAGAGGATTGCTGTTTTCCCTATCTAGACAACTGGCTCATTGTAGGCCAGTCCCCAGAACAGGTAAAAATCACCTGCAGGTCACCCAGCAGCTTCTCACCTCCTGGGTTTCTGCTAAACCTACCAAAGTCGGTTCTGGAACCAGTCCAGGTACTCACCTTAGGGGCAGAATGGACACAAAGCTAGCCAGAGCCTTTCTTCCCCCAGAAAGGGTAAGGAATTTAGTGGCTCTGGCCTCTTCCTTCACTCTGCAGGTCTCTCGACCAGCAAGACACTTTCTGCAGCTCCTGGAGCACATGGCTGCATCCACAGCTGTTGTAGGAGCCAGATTTCAGATGAGAGACATTCAGTTTCATTTGAGAACCTTTTGGTCTCAGAAGAGACCCCCTTTCCAAGTTGGTCCTAATGACTGAACCTTGATCCTAGCTCTCCAGTGGTGGCAGGATCAGAGCAATTTAAGAGCGGGGGTCCCCTTCATTTCCCCTTCTCACGACTTGACTCTCACTGCAGATGCTTCCCTTCTGGGTTGGGGAGCCCACATGGGTGACCTTTCCACTCAGGGAGTTTGGTCCCCCCAGGAATCTCTGCTCCACATCAGTTTGCTGGAACTCAGAGCTGTCTTTTTAGCTCTTCAAGCTTTTTCTGCATCTGTCCACGACAAGGTGATACAAGTCAGAACAGACAACACCACAACAATGTGGTACATCAACAAACAGGGGGGCACTCGGTCTTCGGCCTTGTGCACCGAGGCAATGAAGTTGTGGTCTCTGGCCTATTCCCTGAACACTTCCCTCATAGCAGTTCATCTTCCAGGGAAGGACAATGTCTTAGCGGATGCCCTCAGCAGGATTTCCCAGGGCCATCACGAATGGTCCCTGGATCCTCAAGTGCTGGGGATAGTTTTTGCCAGGTGGGGCATCCCTCAGATAGATCTTTTTGCAGCCCCAGACAATCACAAACTTCCTCTGTTCTGTTGCAGGCCTCCAGTGCTGGGCTCAGTTCCCCTGGATGCCCTTCTTCTGGATTGGGAGGGGAAGTTCCTCTATGCTTTCCCCCCCTTTCCTCTACTATTCAAAGTACTAGTCAAAATCAGATCTCAGCCTTGCAGGGTGATTCTGATTGCCCTGGATTGGGCCAGGCAGCCCTGGTACCCACTCCTTCTGTCTCTGACAGTCCATCTTCCCCTGTGCCTCCCCAGGAATCACAATCTGTTGACTTGTGCCCAGGGAAGGGTTTGGTATCCGGACCTCAAATCCCTCAACCTCAAGGCCTGGCTCTTGAGGAGTTAGTTGCGCTGATTTACACCTCTCTCAGGGTGTTCTTGAGATCCTAAAGGCTTCCAGAAAGCCTTCCACTAGGCTACTTATAGTTCTAAATGGAAAAGGTTTTCCATTTGGTGTGCTGGGAAACATATCTCCCGAATCTGCTGAATTGCCCATTTTGTTAGATTACATGGTACATCTTAATTCCTTGGTCTCAGACCAGCTACCCTGAGAGTTCATTTGCAGCTGTCTGCTTTTGTGTCAGCAGGAAAGTACATCCCTCTTTCCTCTCATCCTGTGTTTTCCAAGTTTTTAAGGATTCTCATACTAATCCTCCCTTTAGGAACCGCCCCTGCTTGGGACCTTAATGTTTGCATTGCCCAGTTAATGCAACCCCTTTTGAACCTCTGTCTTCTGCAGAGCTTAAGTACCTAACTTGGAAAACTGTTTTCTAGTGGCTATCACTTCTGCCAGACGATAAGTGAATTGCAAGCCTTGTCAGTGGAGACTGACTTATTTCTTTCCACAGGGATAAGGTAGTCCTTAGGACTAATAGGAAGTTTTTGCCTAGGGTGGTTTCAGATTTCCATCTTAATCATCTATCTCCCATCCAGTATTTTCACTGATCACTCCTCTTGGGTGAGAGAGGTTGCACAGCCTGGATGTTAAGAGAGCTCTTAGTTATTATATAGAGCGTACCAAAGGTCACAGGTTCGAATCCCTCCAACTTTTCCTTACCTATGGTGAAGTTGGGAAAGGCAAACCTGCCGCTAAGAGATCAATAGCCAGGTGGATTGTCTCTTGTATCCAATTTTGTTATCAGGAAGTGGGCAGAGCCCCCGGGTTTGAGGGCTCATTCTACCAGGGGTACAGCTATGCCTCTAGCTGCTGCCAGAGATATCCCTTTATTAGAGATTTGCCAGGCTGCTACTTGGAAAACGGTACACTCTTTACCAAGCATTACTCCCTGGATGTCCAGGCCAGGAGAGATGCTCGCTTTGGCACAGCTGTTCTCAGAGCCTATTCCCTAAGTAGGTTCTGCCCCTCCTCCATGGAGGTACTGCTGTGTATTCTGCTAATGTCTATAATATAGCAAAACTTAATGTTGTTTGAAGAAAAAATTACTCACCTTAGTAATGTTGTTTCTTCTAATGGAGTCTTGCTATATTATAGACCTCCCCCAACCTGCCCCTCTCAGAACCTCTACTTGGTGGGGTGCGGGCAACTTAGTGTGGGCACTACTTATGTCCTGTTAGCATTTTGTCCCCTTTGGGACTTGGGGGTGTGTATGTGTATGCTGTGTGTTTTATTATACTTATGTTCCATTTTCATATTATTAGAATGGTGTTAGTATTTCTGGTCCCCTGACTTGAGTCTTGGGTGTTGGGACCATCAATGGTTGTTATTATTTAGGTAGCCATTTGGCTAGTGTAGGTTACAGCCCACACAGACCTTAGTGAGTTTGGCTCGTAAAGATCTGACAGTTCAAGTTTGAAATGACACAGATAGAGTTGCTCGTGCCAAAATTCTATTTTGGAATGGTTTTAACTATTTCACTCCGGGCAGTTCTAGAGCTGGATCAAACTGCTAATGTCTATAATATAGCAAGACTCCATTAGAAGAAACAACATTACTAAGGTGAGTAATTTTTTCTTTTCTACCTTATGAATGTGCTATCGGCATTTGCTCTGTCAATGGCCTATCTATCCATACTCATCTCTATTGCTCCCTTATGCTTATCCCATGCCTGTTTGAAGCCCTGCACCGTATTCATATCTACCACTTCCTGAGGTAGGCCATTCCGTGCATCCACCACAATTTCTGTGAAAAAGAACTTCCTCACATCACCCCTTAATCGGCCTCCTTTTAATCTCGTGCTGTGTCCTACTGTCCTGCTATTTTTCTTATATTGAAACATGTTAATCTTTCACTTTGTTAATGCCCTTAAGGTGTTTGAATGTTTCGATCATATCACCTCTCTCCCTCTTTTGCTCTAGTGTATACATATTAAGCTCCGTTAAACTGTCCTCATATGTTTTCTGATGCAGTCCCTGCACCATTTTGGTTGCCCTTCTCTGGACTGCCTCCATTTGGTTAATGTCCTTGTGAAGGTGTGGCCTCCAGTACTGCACACAGTACTCCAGATGGGGCCTAACCAGTGTCTTGTAGAGATGGATTATTACCTCCCTTTTCTGACTTGTGATACCCCTACTAATACACCCCATCCCCCTAGCCTTACCTACTGCTTTAGTGGTCTGCTTGGATGATTTCAGGTCATCTGTGATGATGATGCCCACATCTCTTTCTTCCCTTGTGACTGCCAGCAACTCCCCTCCTAGTCTGTAGGTGGCTTCAGGGTTTCTCTTCCCTATGTGCATGATCTTGCACTTCTTTGCGTTAAACCCCAATTGCCACTCTTCCGACCATTTTGCCAGTTTATCCAAATCTGTTCTCATTCTGGCCACCCCATCTGAATCATCTACTTTGTTGCAGATCTTGGTGTCATCTGCAAACAGACAAACCTTACCCTCCAGTCCATCTGCAATGTCACTGATGAAGATATTGAAGAGGACTGGCCCCAGGACTGATCCCTGAGGTACCTCACTTGTGACTTGAATCTTTTCTGACTGCATACCATTTACTACCACTCTCTGTTTTCTGCCCGTCAACCAGTTTGCCACCCAGTTGACCAACTTCTGACCCACCATCGAACCTAACCAGCTTATTAATCAATCTTCTGTGTGGAACAGTATTAAAAGCTTTGCTGAAGTTAAGGTAGGCGACATCAACTGCTTCCCCTTGGTCCATCGCTCTGGTTATCCAGTCAAATAAATCTATGAGATTAGTTTGACAGGACTTTTCTGTTGTAAACCCATGCTGTCTTGGATCCTGTGCTCCTATGGATTCCAGGTGTTGCACTTTCCTTTCCTCTAAGGAGTGCCTCCATAATCTTGCCCACTACTGAGGTAAAACTGACTGGTCTGTAGTTCCCTGCCTCCTCCCTGCTACCACTCGTGGTGCGGGATCACATAAGTCCTTCTCCAGTCTTCTGGACCTCTAAACAGTTCTGATAATGGCTCTGCTGGTTCCAGCCATAGCTCCTGTAGTACCCTGGGATGTATGCCATCAGGTCCCATTGCCTTGTCCACCCTGAGCTTATCGAGCTCTTGTAGGACCCTTTCTTTTGTGAAAGGACTAGTGCACACCTCCCTACCCCCTGTGTCCATGGTGCTGAGCTGTGGGCCCTGCCTTATCTTCTCTTCAGTAAATACTGAGCAGAAATATCTATTTCGAATAGATGCTTTTACATGGTCCTCCTCCTCACACGCCCCCTTATCCCCTTTGGTCTTAGCAATACCCTCTCTGGACTTTTTCCTTTCACTAATGTATCTGTAGAAAGTCTTGTCATCTTCTTTTACTCTTTGTGCTAGTGTTTCCTCAGTTTGGGCCTTTGCTTGCCTTACTGCCTTTCCTGATTCCCTTAGGGAAGTTTGGTATGCCTCCCTATCTTCATCCTGCTGCATTCCCTTATATTTCTTGAAGGCCAGCCTTTTGGCTATGACCTTTTGTGCTACTTTTTTTTGAGAACCAAAGTGGTTTCCTTCTTCTTTTGCTCTTCCTTTTCTCTTTAACACAGTGGGATGTTGCTTCAAGTATTGCATCCTTAATGCTTGCCCACTTTGCCTGTACCCCCTCACCTGTATTTCTTCTTGCCAGGGCTAGCTTAACTCTGTTGGCCATCTTATCAAAGTCAGCTTTTCTGAAGTCCCATATTTTTGCCTTGGAATGGGATGATTTGGTTCTAGTGGCCAAATTGAACCATACCGTGTGATGGTCACCAGCCCCCAGGTGACCTTCTACCTGGAGATCTGTGATCCTTTTGCTTTCCATTACTTTCATTACTGGGCAGATGGTTAGACCGGCACAGCAGAGTCATCTAAGTGCAGCTGTAGAGCTACTTTGTGCTGCTATCACACATCGGTGTTCCCCAATCATTATTTTAGTGTGTTAGGCCACCACCGTATTTTTTTTTTGCTGAAAACCTATATTGTTGCCATTCCCTTAACTTGTTTAAAAAATCACCTCAATTTGTCTTTTACTATCACCATTTATTGCACCACTACCCCTGTTTTAATGCCAGATCTTCTTTGGGGATCTCTCTGTCATCAGGTCACACCTATGGAATTTAGCTGTCAGGCGTCATGATGCCACGGAAGCTTTTTCTGCAGCAGTGTATTAGGGGCCGCCCATGCTGATTTCAGGCTCTGATGTCACACACCCTATATAAGCGCAAGCAGCCCCGCTTCCTCCTCAGTCCTTTCCCTCCATCAACCATTAATGCATGGACTCCACGGAAGCTTTGTCGCTCAGTTCAACTGCAAAACTACCCAAGCTCTTGTGATAGCAAGGACTGGGAACAGTGTTGTGTTTATTACACCATTGTTATTTTGTTTATTTACTGAGATGGGGCTACAGTGCTTACCTATATAGGAGCTGAATGCTCAAAATGACTTGGCTTCCCCACTGTGTTACTTCCAGCTGGCACAAATGATTCCAGCTGCAGTCCACTTATGAATTTGGAGCCATCAGGTACAGCTTCAAAATGGATTTTCCAGTTGCCTGTGTGTACCCGTAATAAACAGAAAAAAACACTGGATCCACTAGCTCTTTAAATAAAAACTCACAATAAATATTGCCCAACGTTAAAACAGAGGTTTTAAATAAAATTAATCAAATATTTATAAAATGGTACTAAACTACATTCTGAAAACAGCTAGAGTATCAGGTGTCTTGCCTGTAATCCAGTGGCCTCTCTAAATAAGTGCACCTTCAGGTCCCCCTTAAAGGACTCCAACGAAGGACCCTCCTTCTAGGATCTTGGAAGTGAGTTCTACAGGGCTGGGCCAGCTGCCTCAAAGAATCTATCACCAGGTAATTTAAGCCATGCCCCGGGAACTGCTAGGAGGCCCACTTCGGAGGAGCAGAGAGAGTAGTAGGTATGATAAGGAGTCAGGAAGTTACTGTGGTAGTTGGGGCCCAGTCTGTATAGGGCTTAAACATCCTTGAAGGTAATTCACCACCTCACCGACAGCCAGTGCAGATCACACAGGACCAGGATCACATGACAAGACTTCGGAAGGCCTGTGAGCAACCTGGCTGCTGCATTCTGCACCAGCTACAGGCAGTGTAGGATGCCGCCATTTACCTGGATGTACAGAACGTTACAGCAGTCAAGTCTGTAAGTTATAAAAATGCGGACTAGTGAGGACAAGTCATCAAGCGGGATCCAGGCTTTAATCAATATGTATATTTTGGAAGAGTGAAGAGAATGAAGAGATATGATAAAACCTTCAAGTATCATAAGGGCATCAGTTTAGGAGATGTACAAACGAGGGGACACAATATGACATTGAGGGGCAGGCTAAGGGGCAATGTGAGGAAGTTTTTCTTTACAGAAGGGTGGTGGATGCATGGAATAGCCTAGCGGGTAGGTAGTGGGAGCAAACATGGCGAGGGAATTCAAGAATGCATGGGATTGGCATAAGGGTACCGGGGGAAGGGGAGAGGTTAAGCCGAGAACCAAGTAGGAACAGTGGCTGCTGATACAGGTAGGGAAACGGGCAGACTCGATGGGCCTAGCAGTACTTATCTGCCGACAAGTTCTGTATTTCTGTGTTTATCCCAGTGATATTCCTGAGATGGTAAAAGCCACTCTGGATGCCACATGACACCCAAGCCTCAGTTGTCAGCCCATCATTGAGAATGACCTCCAGATTCTTCTCGTTGGCAGAGGCAGTAAGAAGAGAAATGAACAAAACATCAGGCCAGTCACCTCTCCCACCACCTCTACACCCCATTGATGACCAGGCTTAATCACCAGAACCTCTCATCTTTTTTCTTTTTTTTTATTTATACTTTTTTGGTGCCACCTATTGCCGTTACTTTGGCTTGGTCACAGACCCTTTCGGCCGTGACTCCTGATACCCCCTGGCTTGCCCCCCAGGGCAGGGTTGCGGCACCAGACCCCTCTTAAGGTGCTGCAAGGGCTAAGTCGGAGTCGACCTGGGAGCTGATCGCAGCCAGGGCGAGCATCATCTAGGCAGGTAGGTGGCAGTTTTCTCCCCAATTTTGCAAGGGCGGGGATGTGCAATGATGACCAGCGTCTGTCCCACCCTCCAAACGTGTTGGCATTGGAAAGCGGTACAGCATCCTCCATTAGGTGTCCATGTAATGCTGACACACTTCCCACCCTCCCCCCTGGAAAAGGAGAGCAATCCTCGGATGCTCGATCCAGGTCCGTTCCCGGACCCGGGTTGCCGACGTTGCAGATCAGCGCCTTGCCCCTGCGACAGTGGGCCAGCTTCAGAGCCTCCATCTTGTCTGGGTTAAGTCACAGCCAGCTAGAGGACTTCCAGTCCAGGATCTTGGCCAGGCATGAATTCAGTACTTTGGCCGCATCCTGTGTCCCAGGAGCAAATCACAAATACAGCTGGGTATTATTTGCGTAGCAGGGAAACCCCATGCTGTAATGCCTGATGATCTTTCCCAAGAGCAGCATCTACACTATGAACAGCATGGGTGAGAGGATCAAGCCCTGAGGAACTTCACAAGACAGGGACTTCTGGAGAGAGGAAAAATTCCCCATGACCACCCTCTGCATCCTGTCTGTGAGAAAGGACTTGAACCAGTGGATTACCGTACTTGTGAATGCACAAAGCTCCGTAAGGCAGTCCAGCACTACACCATGGTCCACAGTGTCAGATGCCGAGGAGAGATCGAGTAGAACAAGAACTGACCATTCCCCTCTATCTCTGGCCCTGAGGAGATCATTTTGTACCCTTATTAACCCAGTCTCTCTATTGTGCCTGGACATAAATCCTGACTGGAGAGGCTCATAGATGTCAAAGGTAGTGAGATGTGCTTCGAGCTGTAGTGCCACTATCTTCTCAATAAACTTTCACAGAAAGAGAAGGTTAGAGATTGGTTTATAAATCGCTAAGCAGTCCGGGTCCAAAGAAGGTTTCCTCAGAAGGGGCTTCACCAGCGCCTCTTTCAGAGTGCTAGGGAACAACCCCCCTGAAAGCAAGCACCGGACAATCTCAGCGAACACTGGACCTACAGACTTCACACAGCCTACTAAGAGACATGGGCCTGGGTCCAGTTTATAACAAGTGGGCTGCAGCTTTGAGATTACCTAACCTCTTCCAGCCCCACTGGTCCAAACTCATCTCCACTACAGGGTCACGACAACCCCGTTGGGGTAATCCCAGACCTGATAGAGGACACTGTCTGAGAATAACAGAGTGAACTCATTGCACCTGGCAGCTGAAACTGCGTTTATTGGGTGAAGACAGGCAGGATGGAGTAGCCTGTCCACAGTCCAAAAGAGCTGAGCTGGTCTGTTCCTCCCTGTAGCAGTCTCCCTGGACAGGAATTCCACCTTCTTATGAAAAATTGCTCTTTGATGCTCGCTGTAGTTCTCAAAGTCGGTCTGTTCTCCTCAACTCTGGACTTCTGCTAATAACACTTCAATCTCTGACCTTGGTCTTCATCTCCCCAAGCTCCATGTTAAACCACAGGATTTCATGGGAGAAGTCCTGGGTTGTACATGTATTAACATAGAAACATAGACTTTGCTGGCAGATAAGGACCACTTGGCCCACCCAGTCTGCCCATTTTCCTACCTACTGGATAAGCTGCAGATTCTCGTTAACCAACAGCCTACTTCCTGCAACGCCCACTATAATTGCCTTGTGTCTGTCCCATGCATGTTTGAACTCCACCACTGTTTTAGACCCAACGACCTCCTCAGGAGGCTGTGTGACAGAATCAAGAGCTGAGAATGTGGCGCCCTGTTATAAGCCATCACCGCCTGTTCGAACCTGCCTCACAAGCGTCCCATCACCACCTGCGGTCCTGCTGAAGACGACCCCTTTAAAAGGCGGCAGCGGACCATTTCCACAGGGGAGGATTACCAGGGGGTCCCCGAATGAGAACTTTATCATGCACTGATCTAGTCACATGAACGGATCAATCTCGAGGTTATCTACCTCAAGCCCCAGTGAGAGTACTAAATCAAGGGTGTGATCTCAGTGGTAACAACTTGTGAGAGGCTCAGCGAATCCATCATCTTGAGGAAGTCTTGTCCAAAGTGTGTGTGTTCATCATTGATCAAAGCATTGAGGTGCCCAGCACAACCATCTGGGCAACTCCAGTACTCTCTCGGTGATGAAGTCCGCCACCTCCTGCAGAAATTCTCTTGTGCCCCAGAGGCCAATACACCAGAAGGTTTCTGCAACATGCACATGGACTCCACAGCACAGACACATGTTCAAAATGATGAAGTAGGCCCCACTGGTGCACTGAAAAGTTGAGGTCAGGTCTAAAACAGATGGCCACTCCCCGCCCCTGTGATCCCTCCTTGGGCACTGATCCACAGAGAATCCTACCTTAATAGATGCCTCCAAAACTTGGCCAGCATCATCACTCAGCCAGGTCACTGTGTTGCAAGCCAGATCGACTGATGTGACCCTAGGTTTCATTTCAGATACATTTTTAAGATTTGGATCAGCCTTTAATACATCCTAGTGTTTGCATCGACTTAGCTTGATTTGTTGTGCCATGGGGTTGTATTGAGTCCCAAAGTTGGTTGCCATGTAGTTTCAATGGAGGTGTTGCTTTGATTTCCCAGTAATGCTGTTTCCTTTTTGCTTACTGCAAACTAGTAGGCTGGTTGAATTTAATATTTGAATCTTTTGCCAATTCCACACTGTTTTCATTAAATCAGCCTCGTTACTGCATGTTCGTTTACTCCTGATAAATTGTTCCTTTTGGATATTTTTTTTTTCCGCCAACTTCGTCCTGGTCCGCCACTCCTTGAGTGCCAGTTGACCCCGTCGCCGCATCTTCCTCAGCGCCATTCACCATCTCCCCATGTCACGCCCGGTTGACCTGACGATCCCTTTGCCGGGGTGTGTGTTCCTGGACCCACCAAAGGGGAGATAGAGTTCCAAATCCATACCCGGTGTGTAATGGGGAATCGGCTCTGGAGGCTATGGAGGCTACTCACTGGGCTTTGTGACATACCTCTCAACTTTTTGTCACTGAAATGAGGGACATGGACATTTTTGGACACTCAGAATTGGGGGCAATGAGGGACACAGACCCTCAGAATGAGGGACACATCTTCAAACATGGAGATACAAACTCAGAATACTATGAAAACCTTAGTGTTTACTTGTACAAAGTTTATTTTGGATTTAGTATTTTAGAATACTAAGTGTTTCTGCTTTAAAGTCTGAATTTACAGCACATTCACTGTGTGGGCAGCACATTTTACATGAGGGACGGATGAGGGACAGAGCAATTTTAAGAGGCAAAATTAGGGATGTCCCTCGTAATGAGGGACACTTGAGAGGTATGCTTTGTGGCATGACGGGAGCTGGGCGACTGTCATCCAGTTGGCTGAGTGGCGATTTTCCATTTTTCTCTCCAGCCCACCCACCCTCCTCCCACATTGTGGTCCGAGCAGCGGCTCTTGGAGGCAGGGGCATTCAGCGACATGTCGAGGATCATGCTGCCAAGAATGCCTTACTGGAAGCCACCACCAGAAGATGCCTAGCAAATGATCCGGTACTAGGCTGGCCCGGTGGTGCTGAGGGTTGAGACGCTGGACACCACACCTTGCGCCACGCCGGCGACCTGAGACTCAGGTTGACTGGGGTCGGCGGGGAAGGAAATGACTGAGCATCCGAAAGACAGCTCTCCTTTCCTGGGAGGGAGGGGGTAGAAGAACATGCTGTCTGGCGACCCCTGGTTGAGACTGGGGGTGTAGCAACAGTTGGGTTCTCTAGAAAGGGGGATTGGCTGCAGCGGTGCTCCTGTGAACGTGCGCGGGAATGTACACATCTCGTGCTAGTGCGCATTGCATTGCCAATCCTATGGGGGACAAGAAAAGCGGAAAAGCCCCAGTTGCCTGGTAGGCGAAGGTGGATCCAGTGGGACAGCCCCATGCATAGTTCTGGGTCCTGCCAGCCGACGATTGACTCTCCCTCTGCTCCTTGGTCACTCTGCTAGATTATAGATAGAGCACCAGTAGGAGACAGCGGTCCCACCCTGGGAGACTCAGAGCTGGGAGGGCTGGGTGGCCAGAGGAGATGGAGGGAGAAGGGCTCAGGCCAGGAGTCGGTCTGAGGACTTCAGGAGTGTGGTAGAAGGTGACCATCCCAAGTGACTACACCGGAGAGAGGCCAGAATAACCGGTGAGTAGGGAGCATAAATGAAAGTTTGAAGAAAAAAAAATGGTCCGTCCCCCGATGTAAGCTTCCACAGGATGCTCTTAACTCCCTCCCCGCCAGTGTCTGCTTCAGATGTCTGGGTTTGTGGCAGGAACCTGGGTCACCTGTGTGATAGGTGAACTCCCATCGCTCAGCGCCATGGAACTGGCACTCTTCTGAATATTATTGATTAAAAATGGTGGATGGTAACTGTTGGCATGTAGTAGAGTATTCTGTGAACTCGGTTTCCTGTAACTCTTTGTTTTCAACATATTTCCTTCTTTGAATGTTGTAAGGTCTAAAAAATTAACCTGATGTGTATTCTTTTCAAATATGAATTTCAGATGTCTTCTGGTAGTACTAACAGACTGTATATAAAGTCATTTAAATGCATTTAAACTTTGGTCAGATCCTGTCCACTCCATAAAGATGTTATTCTGGTATCTCTTCCATGTGGCCACTTGCTGGCAGAATGGGTTCTGTGCAGGATCATAAATGCAGTTAGTTTTCTCAGTCAGCTACCTGAAGATTGCCAGATTTGGTGCAAAAGTTGCACCCGTCGAGGTGCCTTTAATCTGGGCATAGAGTTCTTCATCAAAACTGAAGAAATTAGCGGACAGAGGAACAATATTCAGGGGTCTTTTAGCAAAGGCTTTCTGAATGGAGCGGAACCCCTCCTATGGGAATGTTTGTGTAAAAGCTCTCTGTCTATGTAAACCAATGTATCGTTTTCATTTACTGTGATGTCATTTAAAATATTAACCATATGATTTGTATCCTTAACGTACGATTTTATAGATGGGACTGGTTTCTTTATAAATTCATCTACAACTTTGGACACGTTCTCTGTGATAACTGCCTATAGACGAGACAGTAGGTCTCCCTGTAACTGGTGTCTTATTTTTTTGTAACTTGGGCAAAAGGTATAATGCTGGTTTTCCTGGATTTTCTGCAGACAGAAAATCGGCTTCTTTTTTTTTTTTTTTTTGTGATCCAGTCATTCTGTAAAGCAGCATTTATTATGTGATATGCTTGTGCTTTAATGTTATTAGTTGGATCCTGATTTAATCACTGATAAAATGTAGCATCATTCAGTTGTCTTGTAGCCTCTTCAATGTAATCTTAGCTTTCCTAAATCACCACTCCACACTCCCTTATTGGCTTGTCTTATGATAATGTCTTGCATACTTGCTATTTCTTTTATTTCTGTACATTCCTTCATGCTTAAGTGATGCTTCCACTAAATTGCTCCAGCATTCTAGCAACCTTGTTTTTGACCAGTCGGCAGTTGGTATGAGTGCTGGACAATTAATGGGAGGGCAGAAAATAGATTTTTTTGCCGAGTTAGAGTTCTCTTGGACAGTCCCTAAATTTTCACCATCAGATGTATTTTGGATATTTATCATAGCAGATGTTTCAGACATATTTACATGGGGTTTGCATTATTTCCATCTCCAAAAATCTTAAGTCTGGTTTACAAAAAACTTAAATAGATCAACCTTAATGTTGAAATTGTTTGCCTACGTTAGTGGGAACAAAAGTTTAAACATTTTCTGAGAACAGAAATCTATTCGGCATAGAAATTGTTTTCGGTTAGGTTCACAACCTCCAATTCGGGTTGCGGAATGTAGGAAATCTTCTCACTTGTCCCCATGGTAGTTGGTTCCTACCATAGCTCCCCCTCTGTCTGCTTCCTCTGTTCCCTCCATTTCCTGTTGCTACCTTTTCTCCCTCCTCAACCTAGATTTCCTTGTTGTTTGTCTGTTGGTGCTTTCCAATTTTCTACAATATTCCTCAGGTTATTTTGAGATCTGTTAGAAGTTTCATTATCAGAACTTTCACTTTGGTCACTTTCAAGTCCTGATGACACATAGCCTACATTTGCAAGTAGATTCTATTTTCCGTTGTCATAGTGGAACTTTATATGTGGGCCATGCCGTGTGTAAATTGTTCCATTTTATAATCTGTTGTGTCTCTCATCTTTATTTTGCTTAAAGTGTTTAAGATCATTTCTGTATTTTGCAAGCTGTCCGTCAATTTTGGCTATGAAACAACTGAATTAATGCTACATTTTATCAGCAATTAGATCAGGATCCAACCAATGAAATTGAAGCACAAATGCACTACATGGTAAATGTAGCTTTACAGAACGATTGGATCACAAAAAAAAAGAAACTGATTTTCTGTCTGTAGAAACCCAAGAAAACCAGCATTGTATACCTTTGACCAAATTAAAAATGAGATACTGGTTCCAGGAGACCTATTGTCTTGTCTGTAGGCAACATCACTGAAAACATGCCCAAATTTGTAGATGAAAGAAATCGGTTCCATCTATAAAAGTGTATGTAAAAGATACAGATTATATGATTAATATTTTAAATGACATCACAGTAAATGAAAATGATACCTTGGTTTGCAAAGGGAGCCTTTACACAAACATTGCCCATGAGGGATGGTTGCTGTTTGTTAGTAACAGACCCCCAATTATTGTAACTCCATCCGCTTTTGTTGTTGAGATGGCCAGATTTGTAGTTGAAGCTTATTTCTTCATTTTTGATGAAAAGTTCTATGCCTAGATTAAAGATGCCTCGATTGGAGCACACAGTATGTGCCAAATCTGGCCAATCTTTATGTAACTGACAGGAAACTAACTACATTTATGATCCTGTGCAGAACCAGTTCTGCTACCAAATGGCCACATGGAAGAGGTACCTGTATGACATCTTCGCAGGTGTACAGGAACTGACCAAGGTTTAAATGCATTTGTACAGTATAATAATACTACCAGCCAACAACTGAAATTCACATTTGAAAAGAATAAATGTGTGGTTAATTTTTAGACGTTGGTGATGTTCAGAAGCTAATGTGCTGAAAACAAAGATTTACAGGAAACCAAGTTCACAGAATACTTTACAAGCTGGCAGTTGCCATCCACCATTGTTGATCAATAATATGCTGAAGGACAGTTTCTCAGGAGTAAACAAACTGCAGTAATGAGGCTGATTTTAATAAAAACAGTGTGTATTTGACCAAGAGATTCACTGCTAATAAATTACAGTATGAAACAAATTCAACCAGCCTAGCAGTTTGCAAAAAGTAAAAGCAGGAAAACAATATTACTGGGAAATCAAAATAATGCCCTCATTGAAACTAGATGGCAGCCATCTTTTGTGACCCAATACAACTCCATGGCACAACAAATAAGTCAAGTCACACACAGATACTGGTATGTATTAAAGGCTGATCTAAATCTTACAAGTTTATCTGAAATGGAACCTAGAAACACATACAGAAGGGAACATTTTTATTTATTTATTTATTTTAAAAGTTTCACCTGGAAAGGCATATTGAGCAGTCTTCTTGTTTCCAGATATGCAGTACAAAGGCATGAAAGGTAGGCAACAGCAAATACAATTTTAGTATAACAAAAAGTACAGTTGTGTGCATTGCAGAGTTGCAAAAGTGCTTAGCTACTAGGTCAGGGGTTCTCAAATGGTGAGGCCAGCCTCCCTGGGGAGGCCCCAACCTGTTCCAGGGGAGGCTCAAGCAAGTCTTGAAAAAGTATTATATTTCAATTTGAAACTTTATAGATTTTGTGTGAAGGGATAAGGCAAACTGAAAGAGGATAACAGTAGGTGAATATATGTATTTATTCACAAGTGGTGACCAGGAAGGTACTGTACACTGAGCCATGGCTTATTTCAGGTGTACCAGGAAGAGCAGTGAGAGAATACAATTCAAAATGTAACTGCAGAACACTCAAGCAATACAAAATGAATAAAAGTGCAAACAAATTACGAACAATAAGCGAACAATCGAAGAACAATTCCATCAATTAGACCCGGCAGCAGAGCTGTCCAAATACAAGGTTAACCATACAGGTACTAGGAATACAGTGGGAGGGCAACATGAACCCTGAGAAGTTGCTTAAGAGCTTGGTGAGATGGAGAGAGGCAGAGGTCAGCAGGAAGATTATTCCAGTTAGAGGGGAAACAGAAAAAGCAGTCTGACCCATGAAAGTATGGCAGTAAGGGGTAACAATGGTTTGAGAGTCAAAATATTGGAGCAAGTAGATTGTCCTGTTTGGGGAAGGGTTACAATAAGCTTAATAACATGAGAGCCAGCTATGCAATGAGGTTTCAATTTATTCCCGATGTACTGTGAAAAGTGAACTATTTTACTATGGGCAGGCCCAAAAATATTTCAGTATTTTGGGGGAGGCTCAAGATCTTTTCCATGGCTTAGGGGAGGCTCACTATGACAAAGTTTGAGAACTGTTGTACTAGGTGAAATACACTGAAATAACAGAGAGCTTGAATTCAAGTGGTTTAGAGGCAGCACTAGAGGAGGGGGGAATGAAAAATTAAGTGCAGTTGCAGGAGGGGGATAGTAAAGCCATGGAGGAAGCAGGAGCGGACTTGAGATAAGGGGGTATTCCAGATGGCATGAGGGAGTGAATTCCAGAGCTTGGGGAAACGGTGGCTGAAAGCATTAAGGACATTTTGGCAAGAACTTTATCAACAATACAGAAAGAAACTTGGCTTCCTCCTTGCTTCCCAAGGAAACTTCAGATGCGGTCACTGCTGTAACTGCTCCAGTACTTTTTTAACACAATGACTTTTGTGCACCTGAGGAATGGAAACAGATGCCATATTAACCAATTTATCAACTGTAGCTGTGTTGAGTTAATTACATTTTATCCTACCCTGCAGTCTCCTCTATGCTGGCGCCCAAATAAGAACTAAAAGTCCACAAAGGAGGCATAAATCAGTAACACATGCAAAAAAATCAAACAAATGCAATGGCAAAGCACTTTATGGAGGCAGGACATGGTTCAACTGCAGTGTTAAATTTATTGGAATTGAAAAGGTTGAACTTGGCTGTAGAGATGGAGGCTTGGGGAGGTCATGCAAGACAGACTTGACTGAATTCTTTGATTGGGCAACTAAGGTGGTGGACCAGGGTTGGGCGGTGGACATGTCCTATCTAGACTTCAGCAAGGCCTTCAACACCGTACCACATAGGAGGCTGATAAACAAACTGAATAGCCTGGGAGTAGGGCGTAAGGTAGTAAAATGGATATAAAATTGGCTTAGTGGTAGGAGCCAAAGGGTAGTGGTAAATGGGATATACTCGAAAGAGGGCAGGGTGCCACAGGGGCCAGTGTTGGGTCCAGTCCTCTTTGGTGTCTTCTTCAGGGACATTGCAGAAGGACTGGAGGGGAAGGTATGCCTATTCGCGGATGGCACTAAAATCTGTGACAGGGTGGACACACCGGGGGGGGGGGTAGAGAGAATGAGGGAGGACCTAAAGAAGTTGGAGGATTGGTCACGGATTGGCAGTTGAGCTATAATGCAAAAAAGTACATGATCATGCACTTAGGACATCAAAATCGGGGCAATATAATAAACTTGGGAGGGTGGGGGGTGTTAACAATCACAAAGCAGGAAAGGGACCTGGGAGTTATCATTTTGAATGACCTGAAAGTAGCTACACAGTGTGACAAGGCAGTGGGGAAGGCCAGCAGAATGCTCGGATGTATAGGGAGGGGAATCTCCAGTAGAAAGAGGGAGGTAATAATACCCCTTTATATGTCAGTGGTGAGACCCCACCTTGAGCACTGTGTACAGTTCTGGAGGCCCCATCTCCAAAGGGGCATAGATAGGGTGAAGGCGGTGCAGGGGAGGGCAACCAAAATGGTGCAGGGCCTACATCAGAAGCCCTACGAGGAAGGACTTAAGGAGTTAGCTATGTATTCCCTGGAGGAAAGGAGGGAATGATGGGATATGATAGAAACTTTTAAATATCTCACAGGAATAAGCAAGTTACAGGAGAGGAGCATTTTCCAAAGAAAAAGAAACTCAAGGACAAGGGGACACAGTATGAAGCTGGAGGAGGGAGGCTCATAGGGAACGTGAGGAAGTACTTCTTCACGGAGAGGGTAGTGGAAGCTTGGAACAGCCTCCCAGCAGAAGTGGTGGGGGCTAAAACAGTCAGATTTTAAGAATGCATGGGATAAACACAAAGGTATCCTGGAAGAATGGGGGGACTTGTTATGGGATGTGTATTTATTGTTGAGGTTTGAAATTTTGACAAAACTTAGATGGCATTGATACTGGAAATGGACTAATTCTGTGTTGTGTATGTCTTTTGTACATTTTGAAATTGTCTTTGCTGAATACATTCTTTGCACATATATTCTTTGAGTACGTCTTTTAGCACCAAAATTTACTCAGTCTTTCCTTAATTCTGTCACTATCTCATTCAGCACTGTGAGTAGTGTTTCATGTGTACTGTCTCTTTAATTTGGGTCCTTATATGTTTGCATTTTGGGCCTCCTCGGTATTCTGAGGAAGACGTAATCCATGATGTCGAAACCTCTGGAGGACATGAGCTAGCAATACTGAAGGCAAGAGGCAAAATGACAGTTACGGTAGACATGAAAGTTTCAAAAGTTTTCTGAGTAAATATTCGCAGTTCAGCTGCAAAGCAAATATGGAAGTTTTGAGAGATCTGTAACTCATATGATGGCCTTTGTGTAGATGTGTAAATTTTAGAAGACTACAAACCGCTGAGCAATCTGTTTTACAAGCCATGCAGCAAGATGGTGAATGAGAGGTGGTGTGGTATATTTTAAAATGAATTAAAGTTTCAGTGCATTGCTGATTCAGAAAACTACTGCTGAAGAGTGTTATTTGCAAAACATTGGTGCTGATCCAATTTGTGTCTGCTGCCATGCAGTCATTTGTGACATTGTTATGCTCATGGGCAAGCCATCTGAGCCTATGCATAGGTGTGACAGGTCACACCTGTCATGGGAGACAGCCTTCTCGGTGGCCATCACATCATTCAGAAGGCTTAGTGAGCTCCAGATGCTCTCGGTGGACTCTCTCTGGTCTTCCACTAGGACAAGGTTGTCCTTCGCCACCACCCAAAGTTCCTCTCAAAGGTAGTATTGGAGTTCCACCTTCACCAGAAGATAAACTTTCCGGTATATGTTTTACTAACTCTTCATCGGAGACTGACTGCAGGCTGCATACTCTGGACCTATGGAAGGTGCTCTCTTATTATGAGAAGCGCACAGCTGGAGTTTGGGGTGAGGCTCGCCAGATATTTGTAACATATACTGAAGCCGAGCCTGGCAGATTGGCAACAAAATGGACGATTGGCAGGTGTATCATATCCTGCATCGTCCTCTGCTATAGGTTGGCTGGTATGAGGCTTCCTACAGGGCTTGGACTCGTCCACCAGAGATACCTTTGTCTTGGTGGCTGCTTCCAGAGACATCCCAAGCTCGCTCGGGCTGCTACCTGAAAGTCCGACACACCTTCATTTCCCACTACAGCATCGACCTTGAGTCCCATTGGGATGCTGCTTTTGGGACCTTGGTTCTCCAGTCTCTGTTCGCCAAGTAGGGGTATGCACCTTGCCCCCTCCTCACAGAAAACTGCTAGAAGTCTGCCAGAATGTAGATGGTGACCTGTATGCACACCCCTAGAAAAATAGATTACTCAACTGTAACTGTAGTTCTAGGAGTGGTATACAGTTCACATCCATACAACCCATCCGGCCTCCCCTGGTAAGTGGCACATGGATCCCTTCTTCCAGCGTGCAAAGAGCTGATGTCATGAGGTGGAGTCAGATATACTGCCTGGGTGATGACCGGGCGTAGCTTAAAGATGTCGCGAAAAGCCTGTTCCAGTGGAACTGCCATAGCATGGATGCGAACTGTACACTACTCCTAGAACTACGGTTACAGATGAGTAACTTGTTTTTCTCACGTCCAGCTAACTATATTGCTACTGCAGTTTCAGAAGCTGCACTCAAACTAAAGTTGCATTTTAAAGGTTTATCTAAGAGTTTTTGCCAGTTGCATAAAAAGTTTAGGTGACTATTAGCCAAAATGTTGTAGTGTTTTAAATGCTTCATGACTTTCATTTTTACTGATTTTTCTGTACTGCAGACAGTCGTATTTAGGATATTAATCTTCCTGGATGTTAGTTGTTTATTTAAGTTGTAGGGTGGAGCATTGAATATTCACTCACTGCTGAAAGCTTTTGAACACACTAATCTGATGATCTGTTTGGGGTCTGGGTTTAACAAGATGCTTTCAAAGTCTACTACTTTTCTTGTACTTATATTTTATTTTATTTTTGTTTAGGCCTACCCAGAATAGACTTCAGCAGTATTGCTGTACCTGGGACTTCAATCAGCAGAGACCTCCCACAGTCAAGACAGCCAGGACCAGCCAACCTAACACCACCTAGCTCTTCATTGGCTCCATCACCTCAGGGACTTGACAATCCAGCTCTGTTACGAGAGATGCTGTTGGCCAATCCACATGAACTGTCCCTACTCAAAGAAAGGAATCCACCTCTCGAAGAAGCTCTGCTCAGTGGAGACCTAGGTGAGTCTGCTTTCCCAGAGTAGAGCTGCTGCAGTAAGGACTAACAAAAAGAAATGTTATCAGTCAGTTGAGAACTGGTTTGGACAATCAGTCTGTACATAACTTGCGTGTGAACAAGTGCTATATTGGCCAGTCTGATAGAGCACAGCTGGAGTGCCATTTACCGACAGTGCTGCGTGTTTGCTACCCCTTCCAAACATGGAGGGGGGGGTAGCTCTCCGCCTAAAGGCTTAATGAAGGGTCAAGATGCACACACAGAGCAACAGAGAAGGTTCCCCCGGACCGGAAGTGGACTTGCATTCAGTTGAATTAAAACCAAAGAAATTCAAAGTGTAATCCGCTCAGTCCTGACTTGTTTTTTTATCAGTTTAATTATTTTGACGGTAGTTCCTGGTTGTGGCTGGATACTAGCTACAACCAGTAACTACCTTGAAAATAATTAAATTAATAAAACAAGACAGTGTTGAGCAGATCATGCTTTGAATTTGTTTATGATTAGGGAAAGCACTGTCTCTTTCATACGGATTTGCTCCCAAGCACACCCAGGATATTTCATATAGCTGCACTCTATAAATGTGATATAAGGAAGTTGGAGGGAGGTCTTTGCACACACACACAGAGAGAGAGAATGAAATGGCGAGACTTCAACTTAGATCAGGGAGGTAAAACTGAAAATGATATAGTATAGGACCTAACTGACTTAGGTCACTGTGGAGAAGTGGTTAGGCTTATTCAAATCTCAGCCAGTTTGACAATTAAGAACCCTGTGTAAAGCATCAGCAGTAGGATTGAGAATTAAAGAGAAATCTTCCATCACAAGGCTTTTAGGACAGTGTGGAGGCACACTGGACTTTACCTGTTTATAAAACCCAAACACCCTGGATAAAGGAGGTATAAAAGTTGAGGCTAAAAAAAGTACTGCAGTGCTGAAGCCCTTCTTGCTGTTTCCTCCAAAAATCTTGTCTGTTTTATTATTATTCCTTTTGGTAACCGGGTGAGGCCCACTAGGCACAGGTGCCTGTTTTCAGGGATGACCCAGGAGCACTGAGAAGGTTAATTTACCTGTTCACAGTCACACAGTATCCAAGTGGAGGCTGTGGGAATCAAAACCAGGTCTGCTGGATCTACCAAGCTTATTCATAGCTCTTTACTCTAACTATAGGCTATACTGCCTAGATTGATTTCAGTTTACACTGATTGACCGCCATTTCTAATAAAAACTAAATTCTATTAATAGTGGTAGTGAAAATGATTGCAGTGGTTTCCCAATTGAAAATACAGTAGTTGGCATAGTCTGTTTCTGAAGTATTAGGCGGAGAAGGACCCGGGTCACTCTTTAAAAAAAGCATCCTCGGAGCAGATGTGACTTCTGTTGGTCTTGGTGGGAAGGGATATGAAAATTTACATATAGGAAAACATAATAAATCATGTGATATCACTTAGTCTAACTAGGAGGCTACTGATGAGCGTCCTCAGTTTTTTAGTTAAAGGAGTCATTGTGTTTAAATCAGAGCTTCTGTGAAGGCCTGATTCCTTCAGTTAAAGGAGCAGCCATGCAGAGGTGTGCAAGTGGGAGCCAGTTGGCATTACATCTCTCCTTTGTGACAGGTTGTTCAGAAGGAATTGGACTAAAGGGATGCAAGCAGCCGTCCTTTATAGCAGGACATGAAGAAACAGTTGTTAGGGCTGGTCTGAATAACAGACCCGTTCCTACTGGATCAAAATCAGGAAGTGTTATGGTGCTGTCATACTGAAATGCATTAGGGGACTGGGATATGCCTTTTTATGGTTGTTAATGAGTGAGTTGTGCCTTGCTATTGCTTCTTGCAGCCGTGTGTAATGCTTTGCTAACTTTCTGTTGGCTGCAAGAGAAGAGTGCTTGAGAACCTGTGAGCATGTGGCAGCTTTCTAATGAATGTGCAGCTGACCTAGGTGATATCACTGAAGAAGTCCTCAGGTTGTTTAGCCAAGGCCCCTTTCAAGGTGATGACAAGAATGACAATGGATGTACAGTACTCTGAGAGGAAATACAGTTAACTCTCTGTCAGCAAAACTTTGTGAATGGAAAGCTAACATAGATATAGATTAAAAAAAAAAAAAAATGAAATTATATGTAAATGAAATTGCCTATATAAAATTGAGAGTTGCTAGCCCCAGGAATTTCCTTACTTAATTTTTACGTTTAATGCAGTCATCTTGCCTGAGAGTGATGCGCCGGAGATTAGAACCTATGCACATCTTAGAATTTGGAATCAATCTTTAATTTACCAGGTGAAACATCATTGAGAAAAAAACTCATTTACAAGATCGACCTGGGTTGTGTCACAGTAGTAAACATATAATACATAAGTCATTAGGGGTAGATAATACAAGAGAATAACAAGGTAGCAATAATGTACAAGTAACAAGCATTATTACGGGAGAGATAATCTACACTTCGGTACAATATGTACATGGAATGTACAAGGATGTACTGGTAACGTCAGGCAAAGAGTGAGAAAAGAGCAGCAGAGTAAAAGGTCAGCAAGGGAAGTAAGGAGGAGGCCAGTACAGAGAGAAGTGGTCAACGCTGTGAACAACTGCACAGCTCTTCAATAGAACGAGCTAGCTTAGTTTTAAAAGTGGTAAGTTTGACGAGGCTATCTAGTTTCAATGTGTTTTGGATGCTGTTCCAGAGAACTGGCAATGCATAACTTATAGCAGCTTTCCTCAGATGTGTTCTGATCCTAGGGACAGATAGGTGATAAAGGAGAGGCTCCTAAGCAGGTAATTACGTGCAGGGATGGTAGGCAGACATTCTAAGATGTACTGGGGCAGTTTGTTAATGATAGCTCGATAAGTCCAGGTTACTGCATCGTTCTGCCTTCTGGGCTTAAGGGAAAGCCATCCTAATTTAGAGTATAAGGAGCAGTGATGAGTGGAATAAGGGGCATCAGTAATGAATCTGAGCACTCGATGGTGGAGAGTGTCAGGCTTGGACAGGGCAGTACTAGGGCCTTGGCCATAGAGAAAGTCTGCGTAATCAATAAGTGGAAGAAAGGTGGACTGGACAAGCAGATCTTTTGCTTTAAGTAAAGAGGTGCCTGATGCAGAACAACAGCCCTAGCCTTTGCTTAAGTTTTTGGCAAGTTCTCAATGTGGTCCATGAAGGACATCTTGTGGTCAATCCAGGAAACCAGATATTTGAATTTGGTTACAAACTCTTTGAGGCACACCTCTGAGGAGAGGTTTTAAAGGTGAAATTCCCACCGGCTTTGACTTGTTGTTGCTGGCCAGAAAGGTAGCATGAGAACCATTTGACAGCTTGTGAATCCAAGCCTATATTTTGCTAGGAGAGCAGTAGTAGGTCATGGTCCACTGTATCAAAGGCCTTACTAAGATCAAGAAATAAGGCACATGTGAAATTCTTATTATCCAGGGATCTTAACCAGTCGTTCGAGACTTTGGCAAGGGCAGAGACCATACTGTGGTTTGGCCTAAAGCCAGATTATATAGGATTAAGCAGATTGAAAGTTTCTAAACTGTGCGTTGACAATTTTTTCCAGGAGCTTGGATAGGGTGGGAAGAAGGGATATAGGTCTGTAACTATTTAAGTCGCAGCAGGTCACCGGACTTGAAGAGAAATAACATGGGCAGTTTTCCATACCTGAGGGAGGATACCTGGGAAAGGGACATATTGAAGAGATGGGTGACAGGAGCGGTCAGAATATGGTGACTTTTTTTTTTAGCTAAAAGGGTTGATAAGATCAGCGCCTGCACTTTTCCTAGGGTCAAGCCCCAGAGGAGGTCCTCTACTTGTTTGTGACTGTGCAGAAGGAAAAGGAGTTTCTGAGAGGAGGCGGTAGGATTGGCACTGGGCGGGCTTGTAGCATTAAACTGTGTCCGTAAGCTATGTGGGGGGAGGAGTCAACGGCCAGGCCAGCAGTGGCAAAGTGGTCATTGATAAGATCTAGTATGGTATGCTTATCGGAAGTAAAGAAACCACCAAATGAGATTTTAGCCGGGAGTGAATTGGCCTGGTGGTGACCTTCGATCTCCTTTAAGGTCCTCCAGAAATTAGCTGAGCAATTAGAGGCAGACGTTAATTTATCTTTATAGAAGGTAGCTTTCGTGGTATGAATAGATTTGGTGCAAAGGTTTCTAGCTGCCCTGAAGGCAGTCCAGTCAGCAGATAGTTTGCATTTTCTTGCTTTTTTCCACAAGGCGTCCCTTTGATTTGGTAGGGTTTTTAAATAGGGGGTGAACCATGGGCAGGACAGTTTCCTGGTGCGTGCCTTGTCCAAGGGTGCATGCAGATTAATGGCTTTGAGGACTGTGACCTGAAATCTCTCAATGGTCTCGGCTACAGATGAGGCCAGGTAGAAGTCTTGCCAGAGAGAGTTTTTTTAGGTCTGTCCAAAATGTGTGGAGGTCGAAGTTGCGGTTGTTTCTTTTGAAAGTTTATCTAGAGCTGGAAGCTGGTTTAGCGATGGCGCATACACAAGCAATGGTGCGATGGTCACATAGGTCATTGTGGAACGCACCAGAATGAGAGATGTGGGGAGGTTTATTTACTAAGATAAGATCAAATAAAGTACTGTGAGCTGGGTTTTTTATGTTCAGTTGAGTAATATCTGTAATAATTTGTGTGAGGCCGAAGGAATCACAGAGTTTTTTAGAGGCAAGGAGCTAGGAGAGAGCCAGTCAAGGTTAAAGTTTCCCAGGATGAAGACTTCAGAGTATATGTTGTCCAGAGTGCTAGATCACCTTAAGCCCCAGTGGGGGGGCCCTATAACAGCTGATAATGGTAAAAAGTGTGGAAGGAAGAAGTAAAACGTTTACTGTCAGACACTCAAACTCCTTAGGCAAGGTGGTAGAATCAACTACTAAGGCAGAGTATTTATCGCGGATATATATTGCAACTCCTCCCCCTCTAGACTATCAGTTCTAAAGACATTAACTTAATTTCATGGTTGGGGGTGGGAGGTCTAAGCCATGTTTCATGTGACAGACCTATGCCTGTAGGGTGTCAAACTTCCTTACCAAACTACATGCATTGATATGGATAAGGCTCAAGCCCTTCAGTTGTGCTAAATCAGAAGGTGCCAAGGTGGGGGAGATAGGCTCTGGGTTTAGCTCCATGTTACCGGAACATAGGAGAAGCAGCAATAAGAGTTTAGGAATGGCATTTAGCAGTAGTTTAATGAGCCCGGTATGGCCCCTCCTGTGATGATAAGGGATAGGTAATGAAGTGGTCCCTAGCAGGTTGGTACGAGAGCCCAGAGACACAAAGAGTAATACACAAACTGAGAAGGAGAGGATGTTCTCAGCAGGTGAAAGAAATGTAAGGTAGTGGAACCTAAACTCAGGATGTGGAGGTGCACGAGGTCATTATAGCCAGTGGATAAGGGTAAGTCAGCAGGTAGGGCCAATTCAGTGACTAGAGGACAGGGCTCTCTGAGTGCACATCAAACTTTAAATTATTTAAATAAACAGGCTCGGAGTAGAGATCCAGGGTAACAGTAGGCAGAAGAAAGAGTCGAAACCACATTGGCTGCGTTTAGTTTCTTTGTGGTGCACAGTTTGAGAGCTGAGCCACTTAAACGCAAGATATCCCAACAAGATTTGTCCCTGAGAGAGTAGAAAAATGGAAAGGAGATAGCCAATAGGAAGAGAGCACTACAGTAGGGGAGGAGACAATGTAGGTTCAGGCTTTGCATCCGTGCTCCACTGTGGTTGTTGCGGAGATCTGCTTCACCCCCTGAAGGGAGAAGTCACCCTGTAGTGAACTCTGGTAAATCTGTTTCTCCAGTCAGTTTGTTTATATGTAGTTTATTTAAAAGTGTTACTTTTAGTTTGTTTTTCAATTACTCTGCTTTAACTAGGAGGTTTTCAGTAATTTATAATCTTACTTCAAGTGTATCTCTTGCAGCAGGTGGCACCTATGGCACTGTAGCTGCCAGGCACCAGGACTACATGGAAACTTTTCTAGCTAGCAGTCTACCAGGTGGCCGCCCACTCTGACATCGCCTTATCCTATGAGAATTGATGGCCCCGCGCCCTCCTCAGTTCTTTTCCCTGCCTTCGACCATTGCATGTTGGACTTCACGGTGATCCGCTAGCTCCAGTCAGGCGCCATTTTTTCAGGTTTTTTTAGTTTCTTTCTCTCACTAGTGTACAATCACTTTGCTTTTAAAGTGATTCCTCCTTCTTACCCCAGGAGTCCTTTAGCATCAGTAACTTTTTTGCACTTAGCTGGCTAGGTGCAACTGCCCCGGAGGTGTGCCTTTAAGAGATATTTAAATGAGCTTAGGGCCAAGCCAATCAAAAGACAGGAGGGGGTGTGAGCTGAGTGAGAGCTGTTGAAGGCTTCAGAATTCTTTCTCCGTTGGACTGAGCAATATTACCTCTGAGGTGTCTCCCAACTTTCCTTGTTGACAGCCTCCTAGTGCTCATCTGGGTAAAGTTTTCCTCATAAATTATTTCCCTTAGTGTGACGGCGCTATTTTTACTTTATTTTTACCGTGACTATTTAGTTTAAAGCTTTAAAGCCTAATTTTATCACAGGTGGTTATTTTCGTTGGTTTCCTTAATTTTTGGGCAAATTCTTTTGGGAACCATTGAATTAGGGACAGTTGCCTTGTTTTTTTTTTACCTCAGACCTCATGGGGTTTACTGCGAGGCACCTGCAGTGGATTTCAGATTTAAACAGTGCCTGGGGTTTTCTCTCTAGATTGGCAATTACGAGGAAACCTTTTTTGTTATATAACTGGACTTTGGTATCATCTGCGTCAGGACTGTCCATAAGGGTCCAGCAGCCACCTGTGCGCAGTTGAGTATTATTGGGTTTCTAATAAGAGTGGTACTAGTATAGATCCCAGTTCTACAATCAAAAAAAAGGCACTAGTAATAGACAGAGTTTATTAACTAGGGCAGGACTGGCCGGTGGCATTTTCACAGAAACTTGCACTCACTTCGTAGGTCCAGGACTGGTTTGCTTTGCTTAAATTGGCAAACATAGCAGACAAAACTTTATTATGGCTGAGGATAAATCAAAGGCTTCCGACAAGGGACCATTCAAAAGTACTAGTACCAAAAGCAGAGGTGCTGAGGAATCCTCCAGATCCCAGCCAAAAAATAAAGCTTCCAAAGAAATAATAAGAGTGACGAAAAAAGGAAGCTTGATCAAGCCTCTGATGAAGTGGCTAAAATGAAACTCTGTCAAGACAGATATGCTCCTGTTGCTCCTGGGAAAGCCGATAGTGAGAAAATGGGCAGCTTAAGCATGCAGAAAAAACAAAACCGTTACAAACTGAGCAGGTTCTTCCATCAGTGCAGGATATGGAAAAAGCATGGCAACTGTTTCAGACCCTTCAAAAGATGGGTCCTTGATTTACTGGGGCTGGCAAGCACTCTTCCACAGTTCTTTCTTTAGTAGACTGTGAGGATGACGCAGATGATGATCAATTTTATGATGCCTCGATATGGATTTTGAGGGCCTTGAGCCCCAGGAGTCCCTGGACCCTCATCTTTGGGATCCCCCTGGTGTCCACGAGGATCCTTCCGCTATGTTTACATTTATACAAAATATGCTGGACACCCTGGACCACCCTACGCTGGAGCCCAACCAGTATGTCGATGAAGACGATTATAGGGAGATGAAGGGTCTTTCATCCTCAAAGACCCTGGTCATCCCTATCTATAATGTATTTGGAAAAAATACCATGGAGGTGCTTCAACACCCCACTTCAGTATCAGGTTGATAAGCAGCTTGAGAGAAAATATAAATTGTCTAAAAATGGTACCGAGTTCCTGTCTGCACACCCTAGCCACGAGAGTACAATGCAGCAAGCAGCTTGTGAGAAAGCTGGAGTCTCCTTGTCCCCCTCTGCCCCGACAAGGATGCCAAGAAAATTGACTTTATAGCAAAGAACATGTATGCCACAGCTTCCCTGCTTCTCAGACTTTCTTCTTACATGGCATTCACAGCCAAATATCAGAAAGCCCTTTGGAAATCTGTCCAGGCTATTGCCCGCAACAGATCAGATTCTATGGTGCAGGAGCTGGTGGATACATCAAAAACTGCCCTGGAAGCTACTATGTACCAGTTCCACATGGCAGGCGACAACAGTGAGGCAGCCTCTAGGGCGATGGCCCATGCCAACTCTCTGAGACGCTTGGCTTGGCTTAGATCTAGAACAACCAGTCTGACCACAGACACTCAGAACAAGGCCATGGATTTTTCCTGTAATCAAAATATGTTGTTTGATTGCAGAACCACTGACTACATGAAAAAAGTCGGTGAGTAGAAGGCCTCCTGGCAAAGCCACTCATCAAGCCTAAGCCCGCCACCCCTCAGAGATCCCGTGCCTGGGGCGGTAAGGACAGATGTTTTGTTCCCAGGCCTTACAGTCCCTATCCTCAATCTGACTTCTGCCAGTACAGAGAGTCTTTCAGAGGCAGGGGCAGAAGGGGTCAAAGAAGAGCCACCTCTACCCAGCCATCTGCCTCTCAATCTAAGTCCTGATGTGAGTGTCCAGGTCATCTCCCTGTTTCCGGTTGGAGGCAGACTCTCCCATTATCTTCAGCACTGGTCCCTCATCACGTCAGAAAGTGGGTGCTTGAGATAGTGGAGAAGGGTCTGTCATTACAGGTTAAGCAGCTGCCAGACCTCAAGCATACCCTGGTATCAAGACCTCTGTCCCCTACACAGATACCGCTGTTGGAAATGGAGGTACAAAACCTTCTGGCTTTACGAACAGTGGAGAGGGTCCCCGCCCACAAGAAGGGCAAGGGCCTCTACTCCAGGTATTTTCTGACACAAAAGAAAACGGGGGAGTGGCGACTTATTTAGATCTCAGATATTTAAACAAACGTGAAAAAAAAACATTCAAAATGGTCACTCTGTCACTGGTCATACAGTCCTTAAAGCAGGGAGACTGGCTAGCCTCCCTAGACTTAAAGGATGCCTACTTCCACATACCCATAAGGAGATCTCACAGGAAGTTTCTCAGGTTCAAACTTCCTTTGGGTCACTATCAGGTCACCGTAATGCCCTTTGGTCTGTCCTTGGCCCCAAGAGTCTTTACCAAGTGTCTCGCAGTGGTAGCAGCATATCTCAGGAGACTGGGTGTCGCTCTCTACCCCTATCTGGACGACTGGCTCATAGTAGCAAAGTCTCCTTGCCAGGTCAAAGAATCTCTTTACCTCACAGAATGCACTCTGGAGTCTCTGGGTTTCCTGGTAAATCTAAAGAAATCTCACCTGGAAGCCACCCAGATGCTCACCTTCATAGGGGTCCAGCTGGACACTCTGAAGGGATATGCTTTCCTCCTGTAGGAAGGAATTCAGAGTTTCCTTTTAGTGGCAGATTCTTTCGCTCAGGGACAGCCAAGACCAGACAGATATTTCCTCAAACTTCTGGGATAGTTGGCCTCTATGACTACAGTAATCCCAGGGGTCAGGTATAGGATAAGACTCCTACAAGCCTACCTCAAAGCTCGCTGGTCTCAGAGAAGCAACACATTTTCAAAATTGATACCTGTGTCAGAGCAGTTCCTTCAAAACTTGCTTGTAGGAAGAACCTCAAACTTGCAGGCAGGGTTCCCTTTCAAGCTCCTCTTCCCACAAAAGTGATCACCACAGATGCCTCCCTTGGGCTGGGGAGCTCATTTGGACAGTGCCTCAGTAAGTGGCAACTGGACTCCCGAAGAGTCACAGTTGCACATAAATCTTTTGGAACTCAGCATAGAAGGGCAGGCGGTTCAAATTCGAACAGACAACACCACTGCAATGTTCTACATAAGCAAGCAGGGTGGTACCAGATCAGGAATACTCTGTTTGGAAGCTCTTGTCTCTGGCATTCTCCCTGGGAATCAGCCTCTCGTCTGTTCACCTCCCAGGCAAACTCAATGCTCTGGCGGATGCTCTAAGCCGCAGCAGTCAAGGCCAGAGCAAATGGACACTGAACAAGCAAGTACTAGCCACAGTGTTCAGGTGGTGGGGCAGATGTGGATCTGTTTGCCTCTCCTCTCAATTTTTAGCTTCCTCAGTACTGTTGCAGGCCCCCAGTTCTGGGAAGACTTCCTCTGGATGCCCCGATCCTTGACTGGTCAGGGAGATTCCTATATGCATTTCCTCCCTTTCCCCTGATGTTCAGGGTTTTGCTGAAACTTGGACAGCAGCCTGCATCGATGATCCTAGTGGCTCTGGACTGGCCCAGGCAAGCCTGGTACCCTCTCCTTCTCTCAGTGTTCTGCAACAGGCCCATTCACCTGCCTCCAACTCACTCCCTGCTGACCCTCCCTCAGATGGGAGTACAGTACTCAGACATGCACTCTCTTCATCTCAAGGCCTGGTTCCTGAGGAGTTAAGAGTTTCAAACAACATGAAGTCTTGCTGTATTCTGACTATTGCAGTTAGACCCAGCCTTTAAACTGCACCGGAGAACAAAGGGTTAACTTTCTATGCAGAGCATAGAATGCTGAGCTCGAGCTCAGTTGAGGTCTCTGTCTGGAGCCCTTTGAAATCCAACCATCAGATTCTTTACTCCGCCTCACTGAACAGTTGCTCCGGAGATTTCTCCTTCAGCTTGGTTCGAAAGTCTGTTAAAATCTCGGTTAAGTTGTCGGTTTTTAGTGAATTTATTTCCGCATAGTCGGTTCAGTCTCTGGCTGTGGTACCGTGAGTAATAGATAGGTTTTGTTCCGATTTCTGTGTGGAAATTGTAAAGTGTTAGATCGGTTCGGCTGAACCGATCATTTGTATTGAATCCTTGTGTTTTACTTTAGAGTGTGGTTACCAGTCCTTATCGGTTCTAAAAAAACATGTTTTGAACGTCTTTTTTCCAACACCCGTGACACGGTTAGGAACCGATAAGGGAGTCTTGCCTGGCAGTTGCCATAAAAAGGGTAAGTTTGGTTAGGTTGACCGTGTCTGAGAAACCCAAGAAAAAAACCCGGACCTACTGGGTTTCAACACTGCAGTGAGTGTGGGGAGGTCTTTCCTAAGGCCGACCCCCACACCACCTGTGTTTATTGTCTGGGTTTGAACACCTCGATACAGACGGCCAAATTTGTAAAAATCTACCCTTGAAAAGAGATTAGGTAGACTGAGGGTAAAGGAGGCCGAGAAGTCCGCTGACCCAGATGGCCAGCCCAGTTCGGTTTCGACCGAACCAGAAGGAGTGTCCTCTGACCAGGGCGATACTTCTTCGGGCGAGAGGAGAGCCGATCCTGAGGGGTCGGTTCCTGCAAAAAAGAAACGCAAAGAAAAATCGACTGGTTCGGATCCAGAGGTTCATGTTCCAACCGCCAAGGAACTAGCCAGAGCGATTCAAATTGTGGAATCGCTTCGCCCGGTTTCGACTGATCTGACACCTTTTTGCAGGGGTTCGGTTCGGTCGGTTCCCCCGGTTCAAGGTTATACCCCTGAAGATTTTTATGAACCGGAGTTTGAGGAGGAGGGGGAGTTTGAAGATGATGGTGATGATGGTGAAAGTCTGGATGTGCCTGTGGAACCGGACATCTCCCCAGACAGACCTTCTGGTGTATCCCCTCCTAGACTTTCTGAGTCCCCTTCCCATTTTCTGTTTTACAGGAAAGTGGCTGAAACCCTCCAGCTTTCTATGGAGGAGGCAATGGAGGATCAGGAGGAGCCTGATTATGTGGAAATGATGGACATCCCAGAGTCCAGGAGACTGTCTGTTCCCCTTCACAAATCCTTTGGGAAACGGACACAGAAAATCCTGAAGTCTCCCAATTCTGTACCCCCAGTTGACAGAAGGATGGACAAGAGGTGCACACTATCAGGCTCAGATACGGAGTTTTTATACCAGCAATGCAGCCACGTTGGGGTAGTGCAGGCTGCTGCCCATGATAAGGCAAACATTCCCTTGGCTTCACACCCCCAGACAAAGACTCCAGGAAGATTGATGTCATGGCAAAAAAAACAGTACATGGCATCTTCCTTGGGACTCAGGCAGGCGAATTATATGGCCTATACAGCCAGGTACCAGAAGTCCAGGTGGGACACTGTACTGGCACTGGCTAAACAGGCCTCCCCCCAGCTAGCCAAGGAGCTGGAGGAGGTGGCTGCAGATAGGATTGAGGCATCAGAAGTACAGTCTCGTGCTGCTGTGGACTCCAATGATGTGTCATCAAGAGTCATGGCTACATCTGTGGCTCTTGGAGAATGGCTTGGCTCAGATTTACTAGCCTCTCACAGGACACCTAGGCTAAGGCCATGGATTTTCCTGTAGTAGGTAATTCTCTGTTTGGGGAGCAGACAGAGAATTACATGAAGAAAATGGACGAGTACAGGACCACTTTATAGGAGCGCTCAGGCCAAGGAGAGGCAAGCAACCTCAAAGACAGCAATCTAGGGGCAGGCCTTTTCATATGCCTTTACCAAGCACAGGCCTCTTCTCCTTTTCACAGAGGGGTTCTTCAGAGGAGAGGCAGAAGGGGATGAGCAGGGCTGCATCCACTCCTCAGCCTAAAGCCCCTGCCAAGCAGACACGCTGATGGGTCTGCCGGGTCGACTCTCCCTATTCCAGTAGGACTGGATGTCTATTACCTCAGACAGGTGGGTCCTGGAAGTAGTAAGCCAGGGACTGGTTTTCAGCTTCAAGAAATTTCCAAAGATGAGAGCCAGATCTTTTCCACCTACAGGTCTCTTAGAAACCCTTGCCCTAGAGGCAGAGGTTTCAAATCTTCTGGCCTTAGGAGCCATAGAGGGTTCCTACTCTACACAGGGCAAGGTCTGTACTCCAGGTACTTCCTTACCCCAAAAAAGACAGGGGAGTGGCGACCCATCCTAGAGCTAAGATACCTGAACAAACATCTTTTAAAATCAAAGTTCAAGATGGTAACTCTGGGAATAATTCTTCCCTCTCTAAGTCCAGGGGACTGGCTAGCCTCCCAGGACCCAAAGGATGCCTGTTTTCACATTCCCATCAGGTGCTCCCACAGAAAGTACCTCAGGTTCGAGTTGCCCTCAGGCTACTATCAGTTCAAAGCAGTGCCCTTTGGTCTAACATCAGCCCCAATGGTTTTCACAAAGTGCCTGGCAGTAGTCGTTGCCTTTCTAAGAAGGCAAAAGATTTCCATTTTTCCATATCTGGACGACTGGCTCATCTTCCTTGAAGCCCTCCCCCACAGCAAGGTCGCGGGCAGTCGCAAGGGACCGAGTTCGAGTCCCCACACAAGCGCTCCTCAGCAGAACCGAGGACCAGGAGGTCGAGAGCAGCTCTTCCTTGAAGCCTCCCACAGCAAGGTCAAGTGGCAGTCGCAAGGACCGAGTTTGAGTCCCACACAAGCGCCCCTCAGTAGAACCAAGGACCAGGAGGTCGAGAGCTGCTCTTCCTTGAAGCCCTCCCCACAGCAAGGTCGCGGGCAGTCGCAGGGACCCAGTTCAGTCCCACACAGCCTCCTCAGCAGAACCGAGACCAGGAGGTCGAGCGGTTTCTTCCTGAAGCCCTCCCCACAGCAAGGTCGCGGGCAGTCGAGGGACCGAGTTTGAGTCCCCACACAAGCTCCTCAGCAGAACCGAGGACCAGGAGGTCGAGAGCGGCTCTTCCTTGAAGCCCTCCCCCACAGCAAGGTCGCGGGCAGTCGCAAGGGACCGAGTTCGAGTCCCCACACAAGCGCTCCTCAGCAGAGTAAGTTATCCACGGCAGGCAGCTCCTGTTTTGCCTGCGAGATTTGGGACACTGCAGTCGGATTTACAGAACTTAATCTGGGTTCCCTCACTCAAAGCGGACTGATTAATTTGTCTAGAGGGCTCGCTGACTCTGAATGTGCACTGTGTTTGTGTAACTGTAGTCCACCATTTTAAATTGCTTGCTGTATTGTAACCTGCCTGAATCGGTAAGTGCCGTTTCTGGCGCCGAAACTGCTTTATTTTAAACGGTCCAGTTACTTGCAGTCCAGAGCGCTCTCTTACCTTCAGGTGCCTCATTTTAAATTCCCAATTCCCATAAAGATTAGTCCTGGCTAAAGCCACAGTATATGCAGCTGAAATTTATTGAATTCCCACAAAGGAAAAAATAAATAAATAAATAAAATAAATTTATATTAGCTTGGGGTTAAGCTGAATCCAAGTCTGCTCAGTAAGCCCAGCCCAAGAGAAACACCCTGTGGTCTGTGGTATTTAATCAGCTTACTTACCCTTTCTCTCTTGTCCACAGACCGAGGACCAGGAGGTCGAGAGCGGCTCTTCCTTGAAGCCCTCCCCCACAGCAAGGTCACGGGCAGTCGCAAGGGACCGAGTTCGAGTCCCCACACAAGCGCTCCTCAGCAGAGTAAGTTATCCACGGCAGGCAGCTCCTGTTTTGCCTGCGAGATTGAAGCCCCGCCGGCGCTGTGCGCCGGCTCCCCACCGCCCCCACCACCACCCTTGGTCGACTCTCACATTTATAGGCTGCATCACGTGAGCGCAAAAACCAATCAGCTCACTTTTCCATTTGCTCGTTATATCAACTGAACAGTAGGGGGCTCAAGCTCACATACAGAGGAAAGTAAGACTAAAAACTAAAACTACAACCATGTTAAGCAACCAAACCATACTTAATCTAATAATAATTATGTTAACTTTGGTCTCATACAGATCCTCTCCTATCCATCCAAGAAACAACCTCCCAAACACAGGCCTTATGAACCCACATCCCTTCCCTAACATAACCTTGAACCTCAGCTATACCACGATTGGACGGGAAGGCAGCCCAAGCTCCACTACCCTGTGCAAATCAACTCAGTTTTTCCAACCGCTCCTTTACATGTTCTAAAAGCTCTAGTCATCCAGGCTCTCCCATGCCATGTATAGCTCAAAATAAAGTTCCAATTACAAGCAACAAAACAGACTCTCAAACGGCTCCAGCTAACCATACCAGGCATGCGCCTTGTTACTTTACTTTTGGCTGGGACATACACCCCAACCCAGGGCCACCCCAGCCAATACTGCAAAACCCAAGCTATGCGGGTCTGAAGCTGGCTTCATGAACATAATGAGCCTACCAAAAAAGCTACCTCTTCTCCAAGGGTGGGTAGCACAACATTCTCCGACATCATTGTCTCTATCTGAAACATGGTTAACTACTGTATCCCAGACTCCGCAGTTGCATTAAATGACACACTATATTTAGAGATGATGAGGTTGAAAAGAGGGAGGGCGCTTATCTACATCAGAGCAAAATTTAAGCCACTACTAATCCCTTTGCCTAAATCAAAACTCGGGGCCCAAGCAGTCACCATCAAGATTATCAATTGGTTTCATGGAAACCATTGTATATAATGTCTGTTTATATACCCAACAACCAGAGTGAAGCATTCGATTCCATCCTGGCTAACATAGCTATGCTCCCTCAAATAGTGACCTCATAATAATGGGTGACTTCAATATAAATTGGTTATCAAAGGTGCTGATTCCTTTAAAGACGCAGCAACGGCCCACAATCTGACTCAGGTTGTACTAACTCTACCGCCGGGACCCAAGAACAGGCGCAAATACACTCCTTGATCTCATCCTGACGAACTCCCCAAACACCTATCTGACATCAGAGTTCTCCCAGATGTCCTTAGTGACCACTCTTCTCTCCTGTACCTGGTCCAACAGAAGCCCTCACACACGTCCTAAATTATCCTACCAAAGACACCTCAAACAGGGAGCAATATCCAAGATTATCCACAGCCTATCCTCCAGTGACTGGTCCCAGGTCCACACCACCACATCCATCGATGGAGCCTCACCTCCCTTCATAAACATTTTCAACTCAGCCTGTGACAAACCTTTTGCCAAAAAGTTTATGAAAGCTAGGATACGTCTGGATAACACAACCCTACTTGACCAGATGTCACATAGAGATAACCTCTGGTATAAAGCCCTTGACTCCAGAGACCTCAAGACAGGCAGCACTACAGGAGGCCAGAAATAAGTGTACCAACGCCATTCAACAAGCTAAGACAAACCACTACAAACAAGCCCTAACGGAATCCTGGGTGGGGAACAAGTTCTGAGAAACATCAAGAACTAAGGGAAATCTGTTAGCCAGTCACCCACACAAATAACTCATAATGGCACCCCTCACAAGACCCCCATCATCATAGCCAATACACTGAATAAATCTTTCTCTGACCTCAGCCACGTACTCCTCAAACTTCTTTAGCCCTCCACCTCGTCACCACAAAACCCGCCCACAAGTCCAGCAGTCCACCTTTCCGGTTTAAATCCATCTCATGCATTAAAACCAAACGCTATATTACACAGGCCTTAAAAGATAAACATACAGCAGTGATAGCTTAGACCTCAAAACTCACTAACACTAGATGTTACTATCCCTCACCTGACCAAACTTTTTAACCTATCTCTTCGCTTAGGGCAATTCCCAACTCTCTGGAAAAGGGGTATCATCACTCCTTTACTGAAAAAGGGAGACCCAACTGACCCCGGTAACTATAGACCTATCACGATTCTTCCCCCTCTCTCAAAAGCCCTCGAAAGAATAGTGGCTGACCAACTCACCGATTACCTGACAAACCACTCGCTACTCTGCCAAGAACAACATGGCTTCAGAACAGGTCATAGCACTACCACGGCTCTCCTCACGCTTACGTCATATTTACAGGAAGCTCTTGACGCAGGTGACCTAGCAGGGGCAATTTTCATAGATCTAACTAAAGCTTTCGATACTGTTAACCACGATTTACTTTTACAGCAACTCCCATCACTCAGCGTAGGTCCAGACGCCATACACTGGTTCAAGAATTACCTTACAGACCGGACACAAGAATAAAAAAATAACACTCTATCTTCTAAACTTTCAGTTAAGTCGGTGTACCACAAGGATCAATTCTAGCCGCTCCTTTTCACCCTATTCCTGAATGCAATCCTAGTGCCTGCAACTGCAAGCTCCTGCTGTATGCAGATGATGCAGCACTCTTGGAAAGACTCCACCCTGAATGCTCTTCAGCATAAGCTACAAACCACTTCCATGAAATAGAACACTGGTTAGCAAACCAACGACTAGTACTAAACCTCAGCAAAACAAAATCCATGGTCTTTGTGACACAGACAAAGTCACCACTTTAGCTCGCAACTAAACATTACCAACCATCAGGGTAACTAATTGACCAAATATCACATTTCAAATACCTGGGTATCACACTAGACATATCATTAACCTATCACAGGCATAGACCAACTGTCAGCCTCAGTAAATGCCAGACTAGGGACCCTGTTCAGACATAGACAATGCTTCCCGCCCCGCGCCCTTTGGCTGGCAGTGAATAGCTCGGTTCTATCTCTGGTAGATTATGGAATAACAATATATGGATCAGCTGACCCCACAGCAATAAAAAGAATCAACCTGGCTCTAAACAAAGCTAGCCGTCTGGTAACGGATAGTGACAAGCAAACCCATACCTGCGAGCTCTACAAAAAAGCTAACTGGCTGACTTTCGCAGGCAGGCTAAATTACCACACCTGCCTCCAGGCCAAAAAAATCCAATTGGGCTTTGCTCCCATTGGACTCCACCCACTAATAAAACTTAACACTCACAGGATTACTCCAAGACATACAGCTAAAACACGATACGCAATCCCCCAAAGAAGGACCTCGCAGGGCCAGAGGTCTTTTTCTTATCGAGCTCCCATCTGGCTCAATGAACTACCCCATCCATAGCACAAGCCTACAAGCATTAGTCAATTCAAAACCAGCATCAAGATTTACCTACTTGAATCAGAAACTTGTTGTTGCACCTAAGCACACTTCGCCACAAAACTGCAGGTTTGCTATCCAACCTAAGACAAGGTCTTTGACTGCAAAGTGCATAGCGCCTGAAATTAATCTAGTTTTCTTTGTTTATCCCTCAGTGACAAGGTCTTTTGATTGCAAAATGTAAAATGCTTCTACTAAGTTATCGTATTCATTGTTCATCAACCTGAAGCAGGAGTCTTCAACCACAACATGTACAATGCTTCTGCAAAGTATTCTAGTTCATAAATTGTGTAATATCATTCAAACCTGGGCAGCAAAAGCAATCCCAAACTGTAATCTACCCAAGCTTGGATTAATGTCTCCTGTCTTCCTGTTATCTCCTTGGTACCTTTTTACTACTTATTTGTTGTCATTGTCTTTTTGCCCTGACGTGGAGCCTTTGCAAAGGAGTCTCTGACTCAAAGGTTGTAATTCCTAAACTTTAAATAAATAAATAAATAAATAAATAAATAGTGGGCCAGTTCCCAGACCAAGTCAAGTCAGACCTGCAAGTAACCCAGCAAGTGCTCACTTCTCTAGGATTTCTTCTCAACCTTCCCAAGTCAGTTCTTGAGCCACTGCAGCTCCTTACCTTTATAGGGGCAGAGCTGGATACTGTCAAAGCAAGAGCCTTTCTTCCCCTGGAAAGGGCAAGAGTTCTTATAGAACTGGCTTCTTCCTTCAGCCTTCAGGTGTCTAGACCAGCAAGGCATTTCCTCTAGCTCTTTGGCCACATGGCAGCTTCTACAGCAGTGGTCCAAGGGGATAGATTCCAGATGAGGGACATTCAGTTCCACCTGAGGGCCTTTTGGTCCCAAAGGAAGGATTCCCTTACCAAACTGATTCCACTGACTCAGACCCTGATCCAAGCCCTTCAATGATGGCAGAATCAGGACAATTAAGGCAAGGGGTCCCATTTGTCACTCAGCCACATTCAGTGGTCCTCTACCAGGATGCTTCCCTCCTGGGCTGGGAGCCCATCTGGGGCCCTCACTGCCCAGGGACTGTAGTCCCCTCAAGAATCCTTCTCCATATCAGTCTCCTGGAACTCAGGGCAGTTTTTCTGACCTGCAAGCTTTCTCTCAGTCAGTGCAGAACAAGATGGTTCAAGTCAGAACAGACACCACCACCACCATGTGGTACATCAACAAGTAGGGAGGCACGCAGTCTACGGCCTTGTGCACAGAAGTAATGAAGTTGTGGTCCCTGGCTTATTCATGCAGATCTCTCTGATAGCAGTCCACCTTCCAGGGAAGGACAATGTGCTAGCAGATGCACCGAGCAGGATCTCTCAGGGCCATCACGAATGGTCCCTGGACCCTCTGGTCTTGAAGGTGAGTTTTTCAAGGTGGGGCACTCCAGAGATGGATCTCTTTGCAGCCCCAGACAATCACCAACCTCCTCTTTTTTGCTGCAGACCCCCAGTCTTGGGCTCAGTCCCTCTGGATGCTCTTATTCTGAACTAGGAATGGAAATTTCTGTATGCCTTCCCTCCTTTTCCTCTACTGTTCAACGTTTTAGTCAAGATAAGGTCACAACCTTGCAAAGTGATTCTGATTGCTCCAGATTGGGCCAGACAGTTCTGGTACCCCAATCTTCAGTCTCTCAATCTCAAGGCATGGCTCTTCAAGAGTTAGAGTATGCAGATTTGCATCTGTCTCAGGGGGTTCTGGATATCCTCAAGGCCTCTCGAAAGCCCGCCACTAGAAAGACCTATAACTCCAAATGGGAGAGATTCAGCATTTGGTGTTCCAGGCAGCATATGTCCCCAGACTCTGTTGAATTGCCTACAGTTCTGGATTATATGGTCCATCTTAATGGCCTAGGCCTCAGATCAGCTACTCTCAAGGTACTCTTGTCAGCTGTCTCTGTGGGGAAGTCTTCCTCACTATCATCTCATCCTGTGTTCTGTAAATTTTTCAAGGAATTGCTTCATACCAATCCTCCATTTAGAGACCCTACCCCTGCCTGGGATTTAAATGTTTACATTGCTAAATTGATGCAACCTCCCTTTGAGCCTATGTCCTCAGTAGAGCTTAAGTACTTGACTTGGAAAACTGTGTTTTTAGTAGGCATTACCTCTACCAGACGTATCAGTGAACTGCAAGCCCTGTCAGTGGAACCTGATTTTATCTCCTTTCATAGGGATAAAGTGGTCCTTAGAACCAGTAGAAGGTTCTTGCCCAAAGTGGTTTCAGATTTCCACCTGAATCAGTCTGTGTTTCTTCTTGTTTTCACTGAGCATTCCTCTTCAGGAGAGAGGAGGCTACACAGTTTAGATGTTAAAAGGGCCCTTAGCTACTATATAGAGCGTACCAAGGGTCACAGGTTTGATTCCCTTCAGTTGTTCCTCACTAATGGAGAAGTGGGAAAGAGCAAACCTGCCACCAAGAGAACTATTGCCTGGTGGATTGTGTCTTGTATACAATTCTGCTATGAGAAACTGGGAAAAATTCCACCCCTCAGGCCTGAGGGCTCACTCCACCAGAGGTACAGCTGCTTCCCTGGCTGCTGCCAGGGATATTCCTCTCTTAGAAATTTGTCAAGCAGCCACCTGGAAAACAGTCCATACCTTTACCAAGCATTACTCTCTGGATATCCAGGCTAGGAGTGATGCTCGGTTTGGCACAGCAGTACTTCAGAGCCTATTCCCAAAGTAGGTTCTGTCCCTCCTCCATGGAGGTACTGCTTGGTAGTCTGCAATAGTCAGAATACAGCAAGACTTCATGTTGTTTGAAGAAAAAATTACTCACCTTAGTAATTATGTTTCTTCTAATGTAGTCTTGCTGTATTCTGACCTCCCTCCCTGCCTCCCCTCTCAGAACCTGTTTTTGGGAAATGGGTCGGCAGGTGCAGTGTTGCATCTCAGGGGTGCTCCTTTTACACCTTTTTCTTTTTGTTTGGGTGTTTGTTTCATTATTATTATTCTTGTTTGGATTGGTTTTTGGTTTTGGGTTTCCTTACTTGAGTCTTCCTTTGGGAATCCAAAACTTTTTGTTGCCAGTTGGCTAGTAAAAATTTTACAATTTCCACATAGGATAGTTAGTGAGTTTTTGCTCGTAAGAATCTGATGGTCGGTTTCAAAGGGCTCCAGATAGAGACCTCAACGAGCTCGGCTCAGCAATCTATGCTCTGCATAGAAAGTTAACTCTTTGTTCTCGGGGCAGTTTAAAGGCTGGGGCTAACTGCAATAGTCAGAATACAGCAAGACTCCATTAGAAGAAACATAATTACTAAGGTGAGTAATTTTTTCTTCCATCCTCACAGTACTCTGAACAGGTCCTTAAGATACAGAGGATGGCTAAAAAAACGAACACTAAGAAGACTTATGCAGCTAAATGGAAAAAGGTTTTTCCCTCTGGCGCAAGAGAGAAAAGGTCGAACCTCTAGCAGCTTCAGACCCTCAGCTGCTAGGCTACTTGGTACACCTACAGGCATCAGGCTTGAAACCATCTTCACTCAAGCTACACCTCGCGGCAATTTCAGCCTACCTTTCGGTGGGAAAGAAGAAATCATTTTTTTCCCCCATGACATTTTTAAACAGTTTTTCAAAGGCTTCTTGCATATCCAGCCTTCAACCAGGGAGCCTGTTCCTCCTTAGAGCCGGAACTTCTGCATAGATGGGCTCATGAATCCACCCTTTGAGCCGATGCCCACATCAAGTTTGTAACTTGGAAGACAGTCTTCCTGGTAGCCATTATGTCTGCCGGGAGGATTTCAGAGCTACAGGCCCTGTGCACTGAGCCAGATTACATCATTCCTCACAATGATAAAGTTGAGCTCAGGACAAATAAGACATTTCTGCCAAAGGGGCTTCAAGAGTTTCACTCTTGAACCAGTCCATTACTCTGCTCTGTCTTCTTTACTGAGCTATCCACTCTGGCAAGCAAAACCCACAGCTTGGATGTCAAAGAGCCATCTTTCAGTACCTAGCCCATACTAGACAGTCCAGAAGCTCTTCCACTCAGTTGTTCCTCACCCACGGGTTGTAGGCAGAGGAAGACCAGCTACCAAGAGAACTGTTTCTCATTGGTTGGTCTGTTGTATTAGATTCTGCTATGAGAAAGCTGGTCAACAACCTTCAGTGGGGCTCAGGGCCCACTACACCAAGAACTTTGCTGGCCTACTTGCAGCAGCAGGGACAGTCCTCTATTGGATATCTGCAAAGCAGCTACCTGGAAATCTGTGCTCACCTTTGTGAAACACTACAGTTTGGATGTGCATACCAGATCTGATGCCAGATTTGGCAGGGCAGTTTTGCAGAGCCTCTTTCCTAAGTAGGTTCTCTGCCTACCTCCCACTTGGTACTGCTCGTTAGTCTGCAAAAAAGTTACTGATGCTAAAGGACTCCTGGGGTAAGAAGAAAAAATTACACACTGCAGTAATCTTACTTCCAAGGGGTCCTTTAGCATCAGTAAGCTCTCACCCTTCCTCCCCGGTTCATCTGTTGGAGAAGGGCTCTTTATGTCACCTTTTGCCAAATTTGGAATTTCTTATTGAGGAGTTTTTAGCTTGTGTTACTGTTGTTTCTATTTCCACTTTTGTGGACATTTGCATGTTTTTTGAATCCTGTTGATTCTTTTTTGGGATATTTGCCCTCGTTTTTCCTTGAAAACATTCTGAAGCATTCAACAGCTCTCACTTAGCTCACACCCCCTCCTGTCTTTTGTTTTGCTTGGCCCTAAGCTCATTTAAATATCTCTTAATGGCACACCTCCTGGGCAGTGGCACCTAGCCAGCTAAGTGTAACAAAGTTACTGATGCTAAAGGACCCCTTGGAAGAAAGAAGATTACTGCAGTGCGTAATTTTTTCCTACTGTTTATGCTGAGCTCTGGTGCCGGCAAACTCTTCAGGACCTGTGCCTGGTGCAAGAAGATCCCAGAAAGGACAACCACAATGCCTGTACACTGCTTAGGCCCAGACCATGACATCCAAGCCTGCAAGATCTAATGTGGCTTCAACCAGGCTACCAGGCAGTGCTACCAGAAGTCCCTGAAACTTTCCTGCTTTAGCAGAAAGTCACCACATGGAGAAGGAGCTACAGGCCAGGAGTTCTTCTGCTTCCTGGCACTGTCCTCAGGCTCGTAGTCCTCAAGGCTTGGTACAAATCCGGGAAGTACAAACACTGGGATGAAGATTGCAGCAAGGACCGGTCCCCACCATCTCACTCGTGGTTGCTGCTTCTCGCTTAGTCTGCAGCGGGGCTGTCTTCCTCTTCTATTTATTTAAAATTTTGATAACCGGGAAAGGCACACTGAGCCATGACTCATTTTCAGGTGCGACACGGGGGAAAGGGGAGTGGGATATACAAAGGCAGTACAGAGCAATATATTAGCACATCAACTGAACCAAAATAAGGCAAATCCATATACAAGGAGGTCCAAAAATGAAAATTACATACCTACCGTAATTTTTTTATTTTTTTTTTTGAAATTGCTATTTATCCCTCTCTACGTCCTGCCAACCCCGACCCTTCAGGCCTGCCAAAGAGTCATCCTCCTGTTTCCTGCTCTACTGAAATCTACCTCTTGTGCCTCATGGAGCTGTGGCTTGCCCCCCGAGTGGGGATGAGGTGGGATTCCAGACACCCCGTACTTCTTCATCTCGTTCGTCCAGAGGTGGCTGGGTGAGCGGGGGCACATCAGAGGCACGCTCCAGGCAATCCATCTTCCCGGAGGCGGCAGGTGTTTTCTCGTTTTCTTCCCACACGCAGTGTGTGCCCCCTGATGTCATGGTGCTACACGTCGACGTCCATTGTGTGTCCTGGCCGCCCTTCCCTACAGACGGGGCTTGCTGTACCCTCAGGCAAGTTGTGGGCATTGGCCCCCACCCTCCTACTGGAGAAGGTGAGCTTTCATGGGACGCTCAAGCCGTTCTCCTTCCGCCGGCCCTACAGTGACCCGAGTCTGCTCCTGAACCCAGGTCACCGGCTTTGCAAGCGGAAATCCAACCGCTGCGCCGACGGGCTGCCCCCTACCATAATTTTTGATCTTCACTTGTATCTTCACCATTCATTTCTTTGGGGGCGGTCAGCTCCTCCCGCCAACCTCACCTTGGTGGCTGTTGGTTCTTTGGGCTCCGGCACCCCTCAGACATCTCAGCCTCTACTGCTCCGGCCCTTATTCTCTCTTAGGCCATCAGTTACGGCTCCACTGGTTTGAGTTCAACCAGCCCCAGATCGGCAGTTTCAGGTGTTCAGGTCACTCCCCACCGCTGACCTTTGTTGTTTTCTTGTCCACTTCCTTGGCATCAGGGCTTCTGCCTTCCCGGCGTTGCTCCAGGATTTCACCCTCTCCGAGGATGACTTGGGTCGGGCAACGCCCCTTAGGTCTTGGCCTGCTTGGCCTCCCTCCCCGGCCCCAGCGCTGATGACAGCACTGATTCCTTCTCATCCAGCACCGCTAGGCGTGCCAACGCTGATCATGGTGAATTTGCAGGCAGTGTTTGCCTCACTGTGGGATTTCATGCAAGCTAAACTTAATAAGGGCCAGCCTGGCAGGGGCCTACCTTGCCTGCCCCCCTCACCCTACAAGGCCTTGGCATGCACCTCGAGATCAAGCACCCTCTACCCCACTCAGGACCTGGGGATGAGGATGAGTATCACCCAGACCTCCTTCCACCTGACGAGGAGGATGAAGGGGATGATGGAGATGAAGGAGGCGTTACCCCCTCCCACTCCACCTGTACGGTGTCATCCAGTGGGAGGACACCTCAAGTATTTCCATGGTTCCTCCCCCATGACCCTCCTTTGTCTGTTTTGAGACAGTTGCAGGCCACCATGGGATTTGACACCAAGGTGCAGGAGCCTGTCCAGTGTCGCTTGTCCACCTGTCTTGGCCTGCTGGATGCCCCTCCTTTGGTCATCCCTCCTTGATAGAACCATTTGAGGATGCCTCCTGGCCACCTGGCGTTGACCAAGCTTAGTCTTGGCCATGCCTAGGAAGGCAGATAAGCTCTAGCAGGCTCCCACTGGGAACCCTTCTTTGCGGAACAGCCTCAGGTGACCTCCACAGTCTTTAATGCTGCCCACGACTATACCGAGAGACCAGAACATCTTAGTTCCCTTCCGCCAGACAAAAAGTGCCAGAGGTTGGACCTCATTGGCAAGTGGACCTTTGCTTCTGCCACTTTGTCCATTAGGGTCCTGAACCATATTGCCCGTATGGTTCAATATCAGAACCAGCTCTGGGCTCAGTCCAAGGAAGCAGCCAAAGCCATACCAGAGGATCCCCTGAAACAGCAGTTGCTTCAGAGCATTAATTCGGGGACTGATGTTGGCAAGCATCTTTTGCGCTCTGCCTATGATGCCGTTGATGCCTTGGCTAGGGCAGCTTTGGCAGGCTTTTGCCTGTGGAGACATTCGTGGCTGAGAGTGTCAGGCTTTGCCCAAAATGTGCAACAGTCCATCCTAAATGCCCCCTATAGAAAAAACAAACTATTTGGTGCAGATGTGCAGGATATACTTTCTAACCTGCAAACCTCTGACCGCATGTTGCAGTCGGTCCATTCTGTGTACTGCACTGAGCCTAAATGTGGTCAGAGGGTACCTTTTCGTCGAGCTGCCCATAGGCCCAGTTCCAAACCACAGAGTAAGCGTAGAGCAGCCACACAGCCTTGCCTTACCCCTTCCTTCACTACTGGGAAAGCTCCCAGGGGAGGAGTTGCGGCCCTGGCCACCTCTGCAGATTCAGCTCGACTCCTTGCTCGACCCCCCCCCTCCCAGAATGGCAGAAGGCGGTTATCTGGGATTGTTTTCTCCCTGCACTTGGACAAGTGGAGGGAAAGCACTGAAGATGCCTTGGTCTTACAGCTCATAGCTCCAGAGAACCCTCCAGTTCAGTCTTCTTATCCTCCGAGGCACATTCCAGTGCTCTGGGAGGAGATTTGCATGCGGCTGCTCCACAAAAGAGCCATAGAACTTGACCCCGAGACTCAAAGGGGCAGGTTGTTCTACTCTCACTTCTTTCTGGTTCCCAAATGCACTGGGGATCTCAGGCCCATCCTGGGTCTCCTGGAGCTCAGCTTGTTCATTCAGTACAAGAAATTCCAGATGGTTACCCTTCAGGGACTGTTGCCCCTTCTGCACCAAGGGGACTGGATGTGCTCCTTAGACATGCAGGATGCATACCTGCATATCAAGGTGTGCGCTTCAACAGGCAGTACCACAAGTTTCATTTTCAGGGAGCACATTTCATTTCCGGGCCCTGCCTTTTGGCTTATCCTTGGCCCCTTAGTTGTTTACCAAATGTTTGGCAGTAGTGGCAGCAGCCCTCAGGCAGGAGGGACTCTGTCTTTCCCTAACTGGGCGACTGGCTCCTCAAAGCACAGTCCAGGAAGCACCTGCTGCAAACTCTGAAACATACCACCCTTCTGTTCCAGGAACTGGGGGTCACGATCAGTCTGCCCAAATCGGTCTTGATCCCCTTTTAGCACCTGGGTACAGAAGCATCCTGGATACAACCTGGTATGGCCTTCTTGCCCAAGGACAGGGTGGAATGCCTAATGATGCAAGCTCACGTGCTTTTACAACAGCGTACACCTTGGACATCTCCTGTCAGCAGTCCACTTACCAGGGAAGGACAATGTCTAGCAGATGCTCTCAGCAGGATCAGCCAGGGCCATCACGGTGGACCCTGAACAGACAAGTCCTCCTGTCAGTATTCAGGAGGTGGGGATTCCAGACACAGACCTTTTGCAGCCCCAGACAATCATCAATTGCCTCTGTACTGTTGCAGGCCTCCTGTTCGGGGCTATGTGCCCCTGGAGGCTCTGCTTCTGGATTGGACAAGCAGGTTTCTGTATACTTTTCCTCTCTTTCCCCTGATCCTCAGGGTTCTAGTCAAGCTCAGGTCTTAGCCTGCGACCATGATCCTCATAGCCCTAGACTGGGCCAGACAGCCATGGTATCAGTGCTCCTGTCCCTGTCAGTGACTAGCCCCATTCATCTCCCCAGGAGACACAACCTGCTAACATCAACTCAGGGGAGATCCTCTACCCCAATCTCCAGTCCCTACGCCTCAGGGCTTGGTTCAAACAACATGAAGTCTTGCTATATTATGACAATTGCAGTTTGTCCCACCATTAGAACTGCTCCGGAGGTGAAAGAGTTAACTCCATTCTAAGAATGGAACTTAGAGCACGAGCTCGGTTAGAGAAGCTCTGTCTGGGTTATTTCAAACCCAAACTGTCAGATTCTTTACTCCGCCTCACTGAACAGTCGCTCCGGAGATTTCTCCTACTGCTCGGTTCATTTCTCGGTTTAAACAGTGTTTTCTCGGTTCAAATCAACCGAGAATATTATTATTTTAACCGCAAAACCGATCGGTTCAAGCTCTGTCTGTGGTATCGTAAGTAATTTCAGTTTAATTTCTGTGTGGAACTTGTAAATGTTATCGGTTCGGTTTTGAACCAATCAGCTTGCTTTAAAACTTGAAGTTACAAAAATTAGAGGTTTTAGAGTGCGGTTCCCGGTTCTTATCGGTTCTAAAAAAAACAGAATTCATTACGTTTTTTTCAAGACTCGTGACACGGTTAGGAACCGATAAGGGTGTTCTTGCCTATGGCACTGCCGTAAAAGGCAGTTTTGTTAGGCTGGCATTATGTCTGAGAAACTGGAAAAGAAAACTGGCCCACTGGGTTTCACACTGTGATGCTTGTGGGGAAGTCTTTTGCCAAGGCTGACCCACACCACATATGTATATTGTCGGGGTTTGACCACCTCAATTCAGACTACCAGATTTGTAAAATTTCCCTGCAGCCACCCTGGATAAAAGAGTTGGCAGCTCAGGAACGAGAGGCCAAAAAGTCAGCTGACCCGATGGCCAGCCCGGCTCGGTGCCAACCCAACGGAAGGAGTGCCTCTGACCAGGGCCAGACTTCTCGGCAACGCAAAGCTGGCTTGGATGAGCCAGTTCCAGTAAAGAAAACAAGAAAATCAGCAGGTGTGGAGCCCAAAATTCCTTCTCCAACTGCTGCAGAGATAGCAAGAGCTATTCAGATTGTCCAGTCACTTTCTCCGGTTCCATCGAACCGCCACTGTCTAGTAAAGGTTGGTTGATTGGGTTCCACCGGTTCAGAATATGATGTTGAGGAGTTTTATGAACCAGAGGAGGGGAGGATGATTATGAACAGTATGAATGTGACTTGGAGGGTCTGGGTGTGCCCATTGAACCGGACATCTCCCAGACAGACCTTTAGAATCTCCCCTACGCTTTGAGTCCCCTTCTCACTTTATGTTTTATAAAAAAGTTGTTGAAACCCTCCAGCTCCCATTGGAGGAAGCTGTGGATGAGCAAGAGGAACCTGATTTTGTAGAAATGATGGATATACCAGAGTCTAGGAGATTGTCTATTCCTTTGCATAAATCATTTAGGAAACAAACAATAAAAATTTTAAAAGCTCCTAATTCTGTACCTCCTGTGGATAAAAAGATGGACAGGAGGTACACACTGTCAGGTCCTGACACAGAATTCCTTTCACAGCAATGCAGTCATGTTGGGGTGGTTCAGGATGCAGCCTGTGATAAAGCTAATATTCCCCTGGCTTCACATCCTCCTGACAAGGATTCCAGGAAGATTGATGCCATGGCTAAAAAACAATACATGGCAGCATCCTTGGGACTCAGGCAAGCAAATTACATGCTTATGCAAAGGTATCAAAAATCTAGATGGGACACTGTCATGGCTTTGGCCAAACAGGGCCTCTGGCCAGCTTGCTAATGAGCTGGAACAGGTGGCTGCTGATGGCATTGAGGCATCAAGGTGCAGTTTCATGCTGCTGTGGATTTTAATAATGTATCATCTAGAGTCATGGCTACGTCTGTAGCTTTTCGTAGGTTGGCCTGGCTCAGGTGTACTAGCTTGTCACAGGATACCCAGACTAAGGCTATGGATTTTCCTGTGGTGGGAAATTCTCTGTTTGGGGAGCAGACAGAGAATTATATGAAGAAAATGGATGAATATAGGACTACCTATAAGAGTGCCCAAGCCAAGGAGCGGCAAGCCACTCCTCAGAGGCAGACCCCCAGGGGTAGGGGTAGGCCTTTTCACAGGCCTTTTTACCAAACCCAGGCCTCCTCTGCTTATGCTCAGAGGGGCTTCTTCAGAGGCAGAGGCAGACGGGGTGTGGGCAGGCCTGCTCCCACCTCTCAGCCTAAAGCACCTGCCAAACAGACACCCTGATGGGGTGCCCAGGGCCGATTCTCCTTTACCCGTAGGGGGCAGGTTGGCTTACTTCCTTCAGAACTGGGTGTCTCTAACTTCAGACAAGTGGGTCCTGGAAGTAGTAAGCCAGGGTCTGGTTCTCAGCTTCAAAAAGTTCCCAAAGATAAGAATCAGATCTTTCCCACCTGCAAACTCTTTAGAGACCTTTACTCTAGAAACAGAAGTCTCAACCTCCTGGCTCTCAGAGCTGTAGAAAGGGTTTCTCCCCTACACCAGGGCAGGGTCTGTACTCCAGATATTTCCTTACCCCAAAAAGACAGGAGAATGGCGGCCCATTTTAGACCTCAGATATCTGAACAACACCTTTGAAACCAAAGTTCAGAATGGTAACTCTGGCAATGATTTTACCCTCTAAGGCCAGGGACTGGCTAGCCTCCCTGGACCTCAAGGATGCCTATTTTCACGTCCTAATCAGAAGCTCCCACGAAAGTACCTCAGATTCGAACTGCCCTCAGGTCACTACCAGTTCAGAGCAATGCCCTTGACCTCACCTCTGCCCCAAGGGTATTCACAAAATGTCTGGCAGTAGCAGTTGCTCATTTAAGGAGGCAAAGATTGTTGTCTTTCCCTTTCTGGACGACTGGCTCATTGTAGGCCAGTCCCAGAACAGAGTAAAATCTCACCTGCAAGTTACCCAGCAGCTGCTGCCTCCTGGGCTTCTTGCTAAATCTTCCAAAGTCAATTCTGGAACCAGTTCAGGTGCTCACCTTCATAGGTGCAGAATGGACACAAATCAGGCCAGAGCCTTCCTACCCTTAGAGAGGTAAGGAACTTGGTGGCTCTGGCCTCCTCCTTCACTCTCAGGTCTCTCGACCAGCAAGACACTTTGCAGCTCCTGGGGCACATGGCTGCATCCACAGCCGTAGTGCAAGGAGCAAGATTTCAGATGAGGGACATTCAGTTTCACTTGAGAGCCTTTTGGTCTCAGAAAGAGACCCCTTTCCAAGTTGGTCCCAGTGACCGAACCTGATCCAGGCCCTCCAGTGGTGGCAGGATCAGAGCAATTTAAGACTGGGGGTCCCTTCATTCCTCTGTCTCACTCCTTGACCCTCACTACAGATCCGTCCCTCCTGGGGTGGGAGCCACATGGGTGACCTCTCCACTCAGGGAGTGTGGTCCCCAGGAATCTCTGCTCCACATCAATTTGCTAGAACTCAGAGCTGTCTTTTTAGCACTTCAAGTGTTTTCTGCGTCTGTTCAGAACAAAGTGGTACAAGTCAAAACAGACAACACCACAACAATGTGATACATCAACAAGCAGGGGGGCACTCGGTCTTCGGCCTTGTGCACCGAGGCAATGAAGTTGTGGTCTCTGGCCTATTCCCTGAACACTTCCCTCATAGCAGTTCATCTTCCAGGAAAGGACAATGTCCTAGCAGATGCTCTCAGCAGGATTTCCCAGGGCCATCACGAATGGTCTCTGGATCCTCAAGTACTGGGGATAGTTTTTGCCAGATGGGGCACCCCTCAGATAGATCTTTTTGCAGCCCCAGACAATCACCAACTTCCACTTTTCTGTTGCAGGCCCCCAGTGTTGGGCTCAGTCCCCTGGATGCCTTTCTCCTAGATTGGGAAGGGAAGTTTCTTTATGCCTTTCCCCCCTTTCCTCTCCTATTCAAGGTGCTAGTCAAAATCAGATCCCAGCCTTGCAGGGTGATTCTGATTGCCCCAGATTGGGCCAGGCAGCCCTGGTACCCACTCCTTCTGTCCCTAACAGTCCATCTTCCCCTGTGTCTCCCCAGGAATCACAACCTGTTAACCTGTGCCCAGGGGAGAGTTTGGCATCCGAACCTCAAATCCCTCAACCTCAAGGCCTGGCTCTTGAGGTTAGAATTGCACTACCACACCTTTCTCAGGGTGTCCTTGAAATCCTAAAGGCTTCTAGGAAGCCTTCCGCTAGGGCTACTTATAATTCTAAGTGGAAAAGGTTTTCCATTTGGTGTGCTGGGAAACATATTTCCCCGGAATCTGCTGATTTGCCCATTGTTTTGGACTATATGGTCCATCTTAATTCTTTGGGCCTGGGACCAGCTACCCTGAAAGTACATTTGGCAGCTGTCTCTGCTTTTGTTTCAACAGAAAAGCCCTCCTCTCTTTCTGCTCACCCTGTATTTTCCAAGTTTTTTAAGGGATTACTTCATACTAATCCACCTTTTAGGGATCCGGCCCCTGCCTGGGACCTTAATGTTTGCATTGCCCAGTTAATGCAACCCCCTTTTGAACCTCTGTCTTCTGCAGAGCTTAAGTACTTAACTTGGAAAACTGTTTTCCTAGTGGCTATCACTTCTGCCAGGCGCATAAGTGAGTTGCAAGCCTTGTCAGTAGAAACTGACTTTATTTCTTTCCACAGGGATAAGGTAGTCCTCAGGACTAACAGGAAGTTTTTGCCTAAGGTGGTTTCAGATTTCCATCTTAACCAATCTATCTCCCTTCCAGTGTTTTTCACTGAACATTCTTCCTCTGGTGAGAGGAGATTGCACAGTTTAGATGTTAAGAGGGCCCTAAGTTACTATATAGAGCATTACCAAGGGTCACAGGTTGAATCCTCCAACTGTTTCTCACTTTCTCACTTACGGTGAGGTCGGAAAAGGGAGACCTGCCACTAAGAGATCAGTTGCAAGGTGGATTGTCTCTTGTATCCAATTTTGTTATCAGAAACTGGGGAGAGTTCTCCCCTCTGGCCTGAGGGCTCATTCTACCAGAGGTACAGCCGTGTCTCTAGCTGCTGCCAGAGACATCCCTATCTTAGAGATATGTCAAGCTGCTACCTGGAAAACGGTACACACTTTCACCAAGCATTACTCCCTGGATGTCCAGGCCAGGAGAGATGCTCGGTTTGGCACAGCTGTGCTTCAGAGCCTATTCCCTAAGTAGGTTCTGACCCTCCTCCATGGACGTACTGCTGTGTAGTCTGCAATTGTCATAATATAGCAAGACTTCATGTTGTTTGAAGAAAAAATTACTCACCTTAGTAATGTTGTTTCTTCTAATGGAGTCTTGCTATATTATGACCTCCCCCCCAGCCTGCCCCTCTCAGAACTTCTACTTGGGTATGGGTGGGCTGACTAATAATGGGCATTAGTAATGCCCATTATATGTTTTCCACCCCTTCTTGGGGTTTTTGGGTGTGGTGTTTTATTTTATATTATATTATTACTTCTGGTCCCTGACTTGAGTCTTTGTGTTGGGACCAGCAATAGGTGTTAATATTTAGGTAGCCAGTTGGCTAGTGTAGGTTACAGCTTCCACACAGACCTTAGTGAGTTTTTGCTCGTAAAGATCTGACAGTTTGGGTTTGAAATAACCCAGACAGAGCTTCTCTAACCGAGCTCGTGCTCTAAGTTCCATTCTTAGAATGGGAGTTAACTCTTTCACCTCCGGAGCAGTTCTAATGGTGGGACAAACTGCAATTGTCATAATATAGCAAGACTCCATTAGAAGAAACAACATTACTAAGGTGAGTAATTTTTTCTTCTTGAAGACCTAGAGTATGCAGGCCTGCATCTCTCGGAAAGTGTCTTGTACATATTAAGGGTGTCCAGAGAGCCCTCCACTAGGAAAACCTGTTCCTTTAAATGGAAAAGGTTCTCCACCTGGTGTTTCCAGAAGGACTTGGAACCACAGCAGACTGGGCTTCCAGTGCTGCTGGACTATCTGGTACACCTGCAGTATCTTCGTTTGCAGCCTTCTGTATTAAAGGTTCATTTGGCAGCTGTGTCTGCATACTTGTCAGCAGGGAAGGGCCTTTCCCTAGCTGCACATCCAATCTTCAAGAAGTTCTTTAAGGGGCTGTTACATCTCCACCCCCCTCACAGAGAGCCCACTCCAGCATGGGATCTCAATATTTGCATAGGTCAGCTTTTGCAGCCTCCCTTTGAGCCCGTGTCTTCAGCAGAACTTAAGTTTCTGACCTGAAAGACTGTATTTTTGGTTGCTATCATGTCTGCCAGGAGGATCAGTGAGCGCCAAGCCCTGTCAGTGGAGCCCAACTACATTGCTCTTCAGAGAGACAAGATTGTCCTTCGGACTAATAGGAAGTTTCTTCCCAAGGTAGTTTCTGATTTTTACCTTAATCAGTCTGTCACACTACCTGTGTTCTTCACAGACCATTCCAGCTCAGGTGAACGTAGGCTGCACAGTCTGGATGTAAAAAGGGCCATCAGCTATTACATGGACAGGACTAAGGAACATAGACAGGGTTGCACCAAGCTGTTCCTTACCTGTGGGGAAGTAGGTAAGGGCAAGCCTGCCACAAAGAGGACCATAGCCAGATGGATTGTGCCTTGCATTCAGTTCTGCTATGACAGACTAGGGAAGGACCCTCCTTCAGGTCTTAGGGCTCATTCCACTAGAGGTATGGCTCTCTCAGTGGCAGCAGCCAGAGATATTCCCTTGCTGGACATATGTAAAGCAGCCACCTGGAAAATTGTTCACACATTCACTAAGCACTACTGCTTGGATACTCGGGCCAGGAGTGATGCCAGGTTCGGCACAGCAGTGTTGCAGAGCCTGTTTCCCAAGTAGGTTCTGTGCCCAGCTCCCAAGGGCACTGCTTGGTAGTCTGCATTTGTCAGAATACAGCAAGACTTCATGTTGTTTGAAGAAAAAATTACTTAAAAAGTCTTCACCCACCAGTGGATAGTTGTTTTTTCATGGGCACCAGTGACTTGAGTCTTCTGCCTGTCCAGTTTACTTGTCGTGTTTGCCCCTGGTGGCATCTAGGTCTGGTTAGTAGTTTTTGAAATTTTTTGCTTTTATTAGCTTCATAAGAATCTGATCAGTTATTAGAACGTACCGAGGATGGTGGTTTGAAAACCGAGCTTGAGCTCAACGTTCTATGCATTTGCATAGAGTTTAACTCTTTGTTCTCCGGGGCTGCTGAACCAGTCGATCATACTGCATTTGTCAGAATACAGCAAGACTCCAGTAGAAAAAACAATATTACTATGGTCAGTAATTTTTTCCTCTGTCACCTGACGTCAGATCTTTCTTTCCGCTGGAAGAACAGGTCATCTCCTTCGTGGCTCCTGTTTAGGTTATCTGGACCATAGGTGAGCGTTAATAGTCAGAGTTTTCAATATTTTTCAGTGCTTGTTTTCGCGATCCCTCGACTTTTTTTTTTTTTCAGGAGTAGCGCACTAAGCTGAAAGCTTTTTTACAGGAGCGACCTGGGAGCACAGGGAAGTTAAGTGACTTGCTCAGGGTCACACAGTATGCAAGTGGAAGCTGTGGGATTCAAACCCAGGTCTGGTCTGCTGGATGTTACCAGATTTATAGCTCAGAGCCTTAAACCACTGCGCTATACTGCCTTCCAAAACTGGAGACTCTGTCTCCAGACTGCTGGACCAATGGAAACGAGGCTTTAAATTCTGCATTAGATGCCGGCAGACGATGTCAATCACCAATCCGCACGACATGTGCGTGTATAGCCTGGGCAGGCAACATGATGTGGACAGGTGGAGCCTGTGCAAAAGCATGCTTCCTGAGTCCCTTGAGGAGAAGCGCCAACTCTCACTGGTTCAGCCTTTGGAGTGGGATTTGAAGGTCCGCCCAAAGAGCTGCAAGAAATCCTCTGCTGCTGCTGAGTTGACTGAACAGCTTGCGGCCTTCGAGGCATGTACTGCCACGATGGGCACCTCCTTGGTCTTGGTGCTGTTCCTTGGGGCCAGCGTCAGAGGGTCATTTACTGGAGAATTCTGTGAAATGTGTTTGGCTCTCCAGACCTTTGGTGGAGAGCCCTGCCCCTCTCCCCCTGGTGCTAAAGGCAGGTGCTACTGGTGCCGGTCATGGGACAAGGAGCGCTCAAGGTCCTCCTGATCCTGGTCACTCGACTCACCCGTCCGCTCGATGGCTGTCGAGTGCTCCTCAGTTGGGGTGCAGGTTGTGGACTCTGTTTTACCCCATCGAGCCATTTGACTTCGACTCCAGTTGAGCAGGCTGATGAGATTTTTCTTGAGCCTGTTGCCCCATTATCAGATGAGGCTGAAGATTCAGTCTCACAGATGCCTGTGCTCCCAGTCCTCACTGAGGATAATGTGGTTCAGTTGGTGTCCCCGTTCAGTCCACAGCGGGATCAGCCTCTACCCGAGGCCAGGTCTTTGGCACATGTGTTGTTTAATGGGGGCAGGCACGTGTTCTGCAGCAACCCACTGAAAGATTTCCTCTCGTCATCAGCTGGCCAGTCGATGGTGGAGGTCGCATTGGAGGCGCTCTCTCTTTCTCAGTCCCGCTCAGCCAGGAGGTGTCGCAGTTCCTCGACCACCTCATCCTTGGGTGAGGAAAGACACCATCACAAGATGCACTGGTGCTACAAGGAATTCCTGAGGCAACAGTGGGCCATTGCGGGGCAGAGTAGGGCTCAATCCCCTGTACCTTTGTTCTCCTGGCTGCCATCACCGACACTCCTGCCAGTCCACACCACGCAGTGGCAGCCTGCAGCTGCTTCTCCACCTCTTCAGATGGAGCTGCCGCCACTTCAGCTCAAGATGTGCACTCCGACCAAGGACACCTGCTGCTCAGCCACTGGCATGCCAGACTGGTTGTCATTGAGGATCACTCCAGGTGAGGATTTCCTGGAGGTTCGTGCCGAGAAGCGGCTGATGGCTGTTTTTAATTTTTATTGATTGAAATTTCGGATAACTCCTTTGAGAACAAGCTCATTTCATAGGTTCCACATCAGGCGAACAGTACATATTGGGAAAGTATGAGATAGAGAACAAACAAAACAAGGAATTTTACGAGAGTGTATAACTAGAGAAGTTCCAGTGCATGTGGCATTGTACAATGTATGCCATGGTGCGTATCTGATTAAAACCTGGAATTCAAAGGGTCATATTAGAGGGGGTGGGGTCTAATGAAATGACCCTTTAGAGGAAAATGAGAACAGACTCAGCCTATTATCTGATAATCAATAAGGAAAGGGATGGCATCAGCCCAGGGGCCTCGTCACAGGTGAGAAGGTATGGGACAAAGCATTTTAAAGTGAGCAAGAGAGCTCGGGAGATATAACGGGGGAAGGGGGATGGGGGAAAGCCATAGAGGGATGAGGGGAAAGAGTGGAAGGGATCAAGAGGAAATATGAAAGAGAATGATTAGCAACTTAGAACAGTTATTTACATGCGAGAACAGCATGTAAATAACTGCAGAACAGCAGGCTGTTTATGGGGAGTCGTTGGATGACTCGGATCGTAAGTCCATGGTCTCCTCAGAGACTCCAGTCTTTGACTACAGCTCGGTCAAGGAACTTTCCGCCGAGCATGGCCCGGTGTCTTTGGGGGCGTTTCTTCAACTTATTTCAGAATCTATGTTGGTCCCACTTGAGCCATTCCAGAAGACTGCTAAGTACCCTGTCACAAACATTCTGGACCAGGACAGATCCCCTGGGGTTGCCTTTCCTGAGGCTGAGACCATTTTGGGACCAGTCCTAGAGCTTTGGCAGCACTCAGCATCCTGTCCAGCACCCTCTGCATGTATGGTCCATAAGTATGAGGTCCCCACGGGCTCCTATTTGGGGTTTTCGTACTAACCCTCTACAGAGGGACTGGTCATGTATTTGGTGTTCTGTAAATGCAGACAACAGGGGCATGTGGGCAAGCCTCCAGACAAGGAGTCTTGTAAGACTGACCATGCCACTAAAAAGGTATATGCTGCAGTGTCTTTAGGTTTCTGGCAGGCTAGCTATGCTGTGATGATGGCTAACTTTGGTCACTCTTTGATGGGAGTCTTTGATGTTGTCCTCCCTCAACTCCTTGTTGAGCAACAGCTGGTGGTGAAGCACATCAGAGACCAGGATCAGTCGCTGGCTAAACACAGCTCCAGACAGCCTTGGACATGGGCGATTCTTGCACCAGTGTTGTGGTAGCAGCTGTTTCAGTGCACCACAGGACCTGGTAGCGTTTGTTCACCTTCATCATGGACACCCAGCATAAGCTGGCTGATGTCCCTGTTCTGGGTGCCGATCTTTTTGGCCCTGGGTAGAAGGACATCTGACCAGAATCGAGAAGTCCACTGCCACCCTGAATTCTGTGACTTTGTCCCAGAGGGATCAGAAAACCCAGAAGGATTAGAAAAAAGAAGCCTAAGAAACAGGCTTTCCAGTACCGGCCCTTTTAGTGACAGTCTTCCCAGCAGCAGCAGCCTTAGAGGGGCATTTGCAGGCCTGATGCCCCCAGCAGAAATCGAGGAGCCAGAGTCCAAAAAGGTGGGGCCAGGGGTAGTGGTGCCCCTCTGGGAGAAGTCACCGGTGCCCCCTCAAAAGCTGCCCAGTAATGGGTTGGGGGTCATTGTCCCTCCACCTGTCCTATCCCTGTCGGACATCACTTCTTACACCTTGGTCCGCTATAACAATGGACAAGGGGGCGGTGGGCATAGTGGGCAGAGGACTGTCTCTAGACTTCGAGGCTCTTCTGCCTTACCATCTCCACATGCCTTGAGAGTTTGGGGTGTCTCAGGACACACTGCCTGTCCTAAGGGTGGACATCCCTCAGTTCCTTGTAAAAGAGGTGATAGCCCATGTCCTGGCCAGTCAGTGTTGCTTATCCAGGTATTTCTTATCCCCCCCAACCCCATAATGGATTTGCACAATATCAACCAGTTTATGCGGAAGCCCAAGTTCAGGATGGTCACTCTGAGCCAGATTATACCATCCCTGGAGCAAAACATGTGGTTCTGCTCCCTGGATGTCCAGGATAGGTTTTCCACATTCTTTCCCCAGGAATACCCCCAATATTCCTAACTCTATGCAGTATGCCGTTAAGCCAGATCTGCCCGGAGATGGAACATTATGCTAATGATGGAACACCATTGGCATGTGCCAGTTTTCAAATGCTGCTGCTATCAACTGCCTACATTATAACCTCTCAGATTTCACTCTCCACCTGTCAAGAATAGACACTCAGAGATCCTCTCCTCAACATCTCGTTGTGAAGACTTATAAAAATATATATAAGTATTCCTTATGTTTTCATTTGCTGCCCTTATCTTTTGTTTTTAGCTTAAGGGGACACTGTCAACCCCCTTAGGCCTCAAAGTGCCCCTAGTTTAAAAACACATCTTATGATTGCTCACATTCTGTAGAGGCTGTTGATGCAGCTGGTACTTTGATTCAGATCCCTTTTTTCTTTTAAAAAGTGAAAAACGGACTGCCCACCGTGCTGGTGTTGCCACGCCAAAACATGTTGTTTACACTTCTTGACCAGCTCCCACTGCATTTTTCTTGGACTCAAGAACACCCCTAACACACTCTAGCCACTCATTATGCAATGGGAGTAGAGGAGACTATTGTATATTGAGTGGTTGCACTGTTTGAAGGTATTTCTAATGTTCAGGAAGTTTTCACTAAGAGCAGTTCAGTGATTTGAAACAAAACAAAGCTGGGCATAACTATACATTACCATGCATTTTGGTTCTAATAAGCAAGGAGGCAGACAAAACAACCAGCAACATCAATGAATTTTAGAAACAGTAAACAATCATAAAATCTGGATTTTTACCTAAAAATAATATCATGCAAAAAAGGTTAACACTGTCCCTTTAACCACTAGTTAATTCTAGTTAAATTTGTTGTTTTCTTGGTTTCTCCTAGTTCGGAATAACCAGAGGGGAACCAGGAATTTTTTAGTTTAGAGCTTAGTTTTGTGACAGAAACTCCTTTATTTTAGTACAAATTGTTTAATAAATTTATTTTGTGTAACTTCTAATACCGGTTACAGAACCGATAACATTGGTTCTTCTTTCTACCAGTTCTCGGTTCCGACTGGTTCCTTAACTGACCACAACCGCAAATTACTATTTAAAATTTAAAATCCATTTTGCGGTTGGAGTTTCTCTTGTCAAAATTGACAACATTTTAGAAAAATCTAAGAGAAAAACCAGAGCCTGGTTTTTAAAAACTGTACTGAGTGTGGAGAAGTATTTGCCAAAATAGATAAACACACTTCGTACGTGGCCTGCCTTGGCTATGAACATTTGAAGACTGATTGTGAAATATGCAAAACCTTTCCTGAAAAAAACGCTTGAAAAACATTTTGGAAAGGCTCAAAAAGAAGTTGCCTCCACCTAGGGGTTCCTCAGGCTCTGACCAGCCAACACCCTCCGTGCCTGTGGGTGAAACCACAGAGACCACTACCTCTATCCCTGATACGGGTACCAAGGTCCTTGGAAAAAGGCCTGCTGAACCGGCTAGCTCCCCGATTCCAATAAAACTAAAAAAACTAAACACACAGAACCCCCTGCTGGACAACGTTTGGGGACCTCTGTGGTGACTGAAAATATGCCTTCTCCACAGGAGATTGCACAGGCTTTCAAAATCCTGCAGGCCTTACAGGGGATGCTGCCTGCTGGAAAGCAGTTACCACTTCAGACCCCGACCAAACAATCTTCTACTCAGTCTTCCTTCCATGAAGAAATGGAGGAGTATGGGGAGTATGAGGAAGTGTGTGAAGGGGAGCCTATAGAGCCTGAAGTCTCCCCTGAACAGGAGTCTGGCTCATCATCCAGGGCTTCAGAGGATTATTCATCCCACTTCACATTTGTCAGGAAAATGGTTGATGCCCTTGACATAACCATCACTGAAGTGATAGAGGATGAGGAGGAAGCAGAATATTTAGAAATGATGGGGTTAACACCCACCAAGAAATTATTGCTTCCTTTGAACAAGTTCTTTAAAAAGGACGTGTTTAAAATACTCCAAACACCTAGTTCTGTCCCTCCTTTAGACAAAAGGTTGGACAAGAAATATCAGCTGGACAGGGAAGGGGGAGCTCGAGCTCAACGTTCTGTGCCTTTGCATAGAGTTAACCCGTTACTCTCCGGAGCAGTTCAAGTGCTGGGGCTAACTGCATATAGTCAGAATACAGCAAGACTCCATTAGAAGAAACAACATTACTGTGGTGAGTAATTTTTTCTTTGACCCCATGGCTACGGCCCATATTAAGTATGTGACCTAGAAAACTGTATTTTTAGTGGCCATTACCTCTGCAGGAAGGATTTCAGAGTTGCAGGCCCTCTGCACTGAGCCCAACTATTTCATCCCATACAGGGACAGGACTGAGTTCAGGACTAACAGAAAGTTCTTGCCTAAGGTGGTTTCTGAATTCCACCTTAATCAATCCATCACTTTACCCGTGTTCTTCACAGAAAAATCCACTCATGGGGAGCAAAAGCTCCACGGTATGGATGTCAAAAGGGCCCTGGTCCCGTGAACCATGGGGAGTTGCTCGAGTGCCTGAGGGTCATCTGTGGCCTGGCAGGGACGGTCCTCAGATGGTTTCAGTCGTTCCTCACTGGCAGATTTCAGAGGGTGGTGTCTGGGATGTTTTTCTCAGACTCATTCTCTCTGCCATATGGGGTCCCTCAAGGGCTCTGTGCTGTCCCCAGTGCTGTTCTCTGTGTATATGCTGCCTTTGGGAGTCGTCATGAGATGGTATGGACTGAGGTTTCACTGTTATGCAGATGATACCCAGCTCTACCTGTCTTTTGTACCCAACCAGGATAGTGCGGTCTCAGTCTTTAACAGCTGCCTCGGAGAAATCCATGACTGGATGAAGTCCAGCTGATTGAAGTTGAATTCCAATAAGACTGAGGTGCTGGTGGTGGATCCAGGTTACTGGATAGAGGGGTCGATGGCAGGGTCTCTCTCTGGGCTTTGGCTTGGGGGTAGCCAGCTGCCTTCCTCTGAAAGGGTGCGAAACATGAGGGTGATTCTTGACGATGGTCTGACATTGCATTCGCAGGTGTCTGCAGTAGTCAAGTCCTCTTTTTATCATCTGAAGAACATCACCCTGGTCAAGCATCTTGTTCCATCTAGTGACCTTCCAACGTTGATCCATGCCTTTGTGAGCCCGCGCCTGGACTGCTGTAACTCGTTTTACCTAGGGCTTGTGGGGTTGATATCCGCCACTTGCAGCTAGTGCAGAAGGCAGCGGCATGGTTGTTGACGTGGGCTGCTTGTTCGAGCCACATCACTCCTGTGCTGCGCGAACTATACTGGCTGCCTGTACAGTGGTGGATCACCTTCAAGGTCAGTCTTCTGACCTACAAGGCCCTACACGGACAGGGTCCGGTCCACCTGCAAGAGTTCCTGAATCATTACTGTCCCAGCCGACCACTCTGCTCAGCTGACGAGGGGTGTTAGAGGTTCCTAGGGTACGGATAAAAACTTCTGGGTCTCGAGCTTTTATGTATGCGGCCCCTACCCTGTGGAACTCTCTACCTCGTCAGATTTGAGAGTGCTGGACTCTGGAGAGCTTTAAGACTGCCTTAAAGACCCATCTGTTCCACCTTGCTTTTGGGGTTTTACGTAATTTGTTTTAAGTATATTGTATGTAGTCTGAAATTGGATAGTTTTATTATTTTATCTGTTTTAATGTGTTTTTACTGATAAATTTGTATAGCGCTTTGGTTTTGGAATTGCGCTATAGAAATAAAGATTATTATTATTATTATTGCTGCTTGGACCACACCTAGCAGTCCAGGAGCTGTTCTACACAGCTGCTTATCACCTATGGGGAGGTGGTTAGAGGAAGACCAGCCACTAAGGGAACTGTCTCTCGCTGAATAGTCTCCTGCATTCTGTTCTTTTATTTATTTAGTTTTTGTTGACCAGGTAAGTGCACTAGACAAATTCTGCCTATTTTCAGGCATGACATGGGGAGGGGGATACACATGAATGCCAACTGACCTTGAACCAGGTTAAGCTGTTGGTGGTATTTTTTAGTGAATGGGGGGACATTTGGTCAGGGCGTCGGGGAAATTTCCCTACTCTTTTCGAGAAGTGCCATGGAATCTTTAACATCCACCTGAACTACCACCGGAACAGGAAGATGGGACCTCTGTTTTAATGTCTCATCCGAAAGACTGCACCTAAGGGGTGCAACACCCCCCTCATGCTGCACTAAAGTGTCAGTATTGGGATTTAACCCAAGTGCCTGGTGTGGGGACAAGGCTGTCAAGCAGCCTCCTGAGGGCCTCAGAGCCCACTCTACTAGGGGTACTTCTGCTTTGGTGGCAGCTGAATGGGATTTTCTCCTTTTGGAAGTCTGCAGAGCAGCAACTTGGAAGACTGTGCACACATTCACTAAGCATTAATGCTTAGATGTGCAGTTTAGGTCTAATGCCAGTTTTGGTAGGATAGTCCTGCAGAGCCTTTTTCCTAAATAGGTTCTCTACCCGCCTCCCATCAGCACTGCTTTGTAGTCTGCTATAGTTACTGATGCTTAAGGACCCCTGGGGTAAGAAGAAAAAATTACTCACCATAGTAATCTTCTTTCCTCCAAGGTGTCCTTTATCATCAGTAAGCTCCACCCGCCCCTCCCCAGATAACCTTCAGAAGAAGGCTGTGTCTTTTGCTTTAAAAAATGTTCAGAATGTTAAACTTTGGATTGCATTTTGAGCAGAGTTTTTATGGTTATGATTCTGGTTATTATAAATGTTTTTATTCCTGTTGGTTCTTTCCTGTGGGCATTTGCCCATCCTAGAAGCCTCCTTCCCTCTCACTGCTCAGCGCATTCCATAACTTCAATCTGATTGGCTAATAGAAACATAGAGGTTGACGGCACATAAGGACCGCAAGGCCCATCCAGTCTGCCCATTTCTTTTTCTACCATATAAATGTGCCATCGGCCTTTGCTCTGTCAGTAATTTATCTATTCATACTCATCTGTATTGCTCCCTTATGCCTGTCCCATGCCTGTTTGAAGCCCTGCACTGTATTCATAGCCACCACTTCCTGAGGTAGGCCGTTCCATGCATCCACCACTCTTTCTGTGAAAAAGAATTTCCTCACATTCCCCCTTAATCGGCCTCCCTCTAATCTCATGCTGTGTCCTCTTGTCCTGCTATTTTTCTTATATTTAAACATGTTAGACTCTTTCATCTTGTTAATGCCCTTAAGGTGTTTGAATGTTTCGATCACATCACCTCTCTCCCTCCTTTGCTCTAGGGTATACACATTGAGTTCAGTTAATCTGTCCTCATATGTCTTCTGATGCAGTCCCTGCACCATTTTGGTTGCCCTTCTCTGGACTGCCTCAATTTGGTTAATGTCCTTGTAAAGGTGTGGCCTCCAGTACTGCACGCAGTACTCCAGATGGGGCCTAACCAGTGTCTTGTAAAGAGGGATTATCACCTCCCTCTTACGACTTGTGATACCCCTACTAATACACACTAACATCCCACTAGCCTTACGTACTGCTTTAGAGGTCTGCTTGGATGATTTCAGGTCATCGGTGATGATGATGCCCAAGTCTCTTTCTTCCTTTGTGACTGCCAGCAACTCCCCTTCCAGCCTATAGGTGGCTTCAGGGTTTCTCTTCCATATGTGCATGATCTTGCACTTCTTTGCATTAAATCCCAGTTGCCACTCTTCTGACCATTTTGCTAGTTTATCCAGATCTCTTCTCATTCTGCCCACCCCATCTGGATCATCTGCTCTGTTGCAGATCTTGGTGTCATCTGCAAACAGACAAGCCTTACCCTCTAGTCCATCTGCAATGTCACTAATGAAGATATTGAAGAGGACTGGCCCCAGGACTGATCCCTGAGGTACCCCACTTGTGACTTGCATCTCTTCTGACTGTATACCATTTACCACCACACTCTGTTTTCTGCCCATCAACCAGTTCGCCACCCAGTTGACCAACTTCTGACCCACCCCGAGTCTACCCAGCTTATTTATCAATCTTCTATGTGGAACAGTGTCAAAAGCTTTGCTGAAGTCAAGGTAGGCGACATCAGCTGCTCCCCCTTGGTCCACTACTCTGGTTACCCAGTCAAAGAAATCTATGAGATTAATTTGACAGGATCTTCCTTTTGTAAACCCATGCTGTCTTGGATCCTGTGCCCCTATGGATTCCAGTTGCACTATCCTTTCCTTAAGGAGTGCCTCCATAATCTTGCCCACTACTGAGGTAAGACTGACTGGTCTGTAGTTCCCTGCCTCCTCCCTGCTACCACTCTTGTGGAGCGGATCACATGAGCCCTTCTCCAGCCTTCTGGGACCTCTCTTGTACTCAGAGACTCACTAAACAGTTCTGCTAATGGTTCTGCTAGTTCCACCCTTAGCTCCTTAAGTACCCTGGGATGTATGCGATCAGGTCCCATTGCCTTGTCCACCCTGAACTTAGCGAGCTCTTGTAGGACCCTTTCTTTTGTGAAGGGAGTAGTGCTCACCCCCCCCACCGTGGTAATAAATCTCATTACCATACATTCCACCTCCGGGGCAGTGCTACCTTTCCAGCTGACTGCTATAGTTAATGATGCTAAAGGACACCTTGGAAGAAAGAAGATTACTATGGTGAGTAATTGTTTTCTAGCTGTACTTGCACATTACTTGTTTTTACCACTGGTTTTGTTACCACTGTTGTTGAATCTGCCATTGTGATTTTTAATTCTATGTACCGCCTATGTATGTTAGTCCTTTCAGGACTGCCTCGCAAATGAGCTGTCTCAATGGTGTTATCCTGGTAAAAATAAAATTGAACTGAATTGGATGAATCTTCCAAGCAGCAGACCCTTCAGGTCCTCAAAATGGGCTCTGATGTCGATACCCACTTCCTGAGGGCTGCCTATGATGCCGTCAACACCTTGGGCTGGGCATCTCTGTCAGGCGTTACTCCTGGCTATGGGTTTCGGGCTTCAACCTGGATGTCAAGTCCAGCATAATGGACACCCCTTTCAGGGGTCTCAAACTTTTCGACGGTGGTGTTCAGGATCTCATTTCCAAACTGCAGACCTCGAGATGGGCCTTCAAATCCATCCACTCTTATGTATTATACCCAGATAAAGTCAGGACAGAGGGCTCCCTTTCATCGCTGTTCCCACAGGCAGGCCCGTCCCCCTCAGAAGGCTCAGGGCAAGCGCAAGGTGGGGGGGGAGCTCTCCCCACCCCCTTCCCCAGCCTCAACGGTTGCTACTTCCTCCTCCTTGCTAGACCCCCCCCTCCTTCCAGTGGCACTTCGGAGGTGGTTGTAGGGGGTGTTGCTTCTCCCTTCACCTGGACAGGTGGAGGAAAATCACCACAGACAACTTGGTGCTGCAGCTCATTGAGCATGGTCACACGCTAGAATTCATAGAGTGTCTCCGGAAAACCCTCCAGGCCAGTTCTCATACCCTCCCGGTCACATTCCCCTTGTCAGGGATGAAATTCAGGCCTTACTTTGAAAAAAGGCCATAGAACTAGTCCCGCTACATCAGCTGGGCAGGGGATTCTACTCCCACTTCTTCCTAGTACCCATGCGGATGGGAGATCTTAGACCCATCCTGGACTTGTCAGCTGAACCTGTTTATAGAGTACAAAAGGTTAAGGATGGTTATCCTTCATGGTGGTTACCCTTCCGGGTTTGCTACCCCTGCTGCGTCAAGGAGGACTGGATCTGCTCTCTGGATATGTATGATGCCCACCTGCACATCAAGATTTTCGCTCCCCACCATGCTACCTCCGTTTCTACTTCCAGGGAGCGCACTACCAGTTCAGGGTTCTGCCTTTTGATTTGTCTTTAATGCCCTGGGTCTTCACCAAATGCTTGGCGGTGGTGGCAGTTGCCTTGAGATGTCAGGGTTTTACGCCTGTAGTGTTATGTTTGTTGATTTCCCTTGGTTCCTTTAAATTTGTTTTTCATATAAGGGGGAGTATACCACTTATGGATATGTAGAACACTTTTTTGAAAGAAGTGTAGTTCTCAACCCCAAAGAAGGAGAAATTATTTTTTTGATTTTATTTTCAAATTTTCTGTTTATTAAATCTTTAAAACAAGCTTTCTGATTAATTCCACATCATATTCTGTTTCTTTTTCTGGCTCTCATAAACAGTAAATTATGGTAATGTTTCAGGACCTCCGCCATCCCTTCATCAGGCCAGAGAGCTACAAAATCTGTAGAATTATTAAGACAGAAAAAATGATATTTTAACCTCCATCTTATTCTGTGGTTTCAGCTTAAATATTTTATTTTAATTTTTTCATTTAATTAAATTCAAGGTGGGAACAAATCTTATTTTTATTTCTATGGGGTGTCTTTACCTTTTAGTTGTAAATGGAGCCAAGCCTTTATCAAGAGCATGTAAAAGGAGTAGAAAGTCTCATTAGAGCTACTTTCCAATGTTTATATTTTTCACATTTCTGTTAAATGTTTTGTGATCAAGAAACTAATTTCACTACCTCTCAGATTCTTTTAAATCCTTTTTTTTTACTTATAATGACCTCTCAAATGCTCATGGCTTCATGCTGTAAAACAGTATAACCAGAAAAGTCATTTTGTAAAGCATGTAATACTCTTATCGTGCTTTACAGGTTTCACATCAGATTTTTGCTTCAAATCAGTGCGCTCACGGCACCTTCCGTGTTCTACTTACTTTATGTGTCTGCTTCATAAGCTCCTGAGGCTTGAAATTAGCTCCCGTTTACTTTCCTAGACGCCACATGCACCATTAACTCACACCAAGTTTCTCGGATCTGTGTTCCTTCTTCCTGAAGGAGTAGAAGTGGCCGGGCCACAGTGCATTCATGCCGAAGCGAGATAGCGTCACAAGCAGTGGCCTTACACCCTTTATGGCCCGTCAGTAACTGAAATCCCCATAACCAAAAGCTTCAAATCAGGGACCCTCTTTCTATTAAAATTTAGCTTTTTTTTATTCATTTTGACATGGCCATCTAACTTTCTGTGGGGCTAAAATTTATATGTGCTTTTATAATTTTTGTTTGTGGAACACATGCTACTGTATCTTTCTCTTTATTTAATTTTGCTTTACTTCAGAAGGAAGTTTTAAATCTTTTCTTACTTAGTATTTTTAATTCAATCCCAAAATACTATTTTATATTTATAGCGAAAACACTAAGTGATGTTATATGTGTTGATCTACATTCATATTTTAACAAAATATTTAGCTATAAAAATTCACTTGGAGGTCAAGGTGACCTGCTCAGAGTCACCAATTTTGTGTTTCATTATTCCTTAAAGTTCCATTTGTTTATTGATTAAATGGACTCTCGTTAGCTTTTCTATATGTTGTTTTTGAGCCTACAGGTTGGCTAAATGGGTTAGTTATCTACTTTGCATTTTTATGACTTATTTGTGTAGTTCTATGTTCAGGTGCAGGTGTCCAGTTTATCTCTATATATAATTTAAATCTCAAATTTCATGTCGGAACGAATTGTAATTAATTCATGTTCTGTCATTTATCTTAAAGTGGACCACGGTAAATTCTCATTGAGTCCATAACGTTTTCTGTGTGTCTGTAGTGTGAAGATCCACCAAGCTTCTCTTCTATCCACTATTCTCTCCTTATCACCACCCCTCAGAGGGTCCATTATCTTTTCAATCCCCCAAAATTGTAGACTCGAAATCTGATGTTTACAAGATTTAAAATGTTGTGCTACAGGGGATCTCTCATCTTCCCATCTGATGCAGCTCTTATGTTCAGAAATTCTCACTTTCTGGGGTCTTGTAGTCTGTCCAATATAATACAGTGAACAGGGACAGATAATGCAGTAAATAACATAATCTGTGTTGTATGTAATTAAACTTCTTATTTCATATTGCTTATCTTGACAGGTACCCGAGACGTGTAACTTAGTGTAAGCCTGCATCCCTGTACTCGGCTTCTAATTTATATATTTTAATTTAGCCTGTTCTGAGCGGCCTGTGTAAAGTAACTTACCATCCCCCCCCCCCGATGCAGTTTCTCTCCAACTGTATGTGCACTGATTTAGTGCTAGCTCTGCAAATTTCCCCTTGATTTTTCGTCCCCCCGGCCTCCTTTAAATGCACACAGTCTCTGCCCACTCCTATCTGATGTTTCAATTTATTGGTTACTTACTGTCAACAACAACTGCAATTCCTCCCATCCCGTTTTAGCAACTAAGCTTTCTAGCAGCTTTATCTCATTCTGTCTTGCTGAGGCTTACCATTTTGGTACTTTAGGTTTGCTTATTGCTGACTAGCATATCCTGTCTTGCTAAGGCAGTTGATTTAGGTCAGGTGATCTCTGTAGTACTTAGTCTGCTCCAGAGTAGTAGCTAAGAAATTTGCTTCAAAGCCTATCTGCCCCTAGTACTTACTACTCTATAGTCAGGTGAACTCTTTTCTTATTAGCCTGACTAGGAGCTGTACTTAAGGATTACTGCTTCAGGCTCCACTGCCTATAGTAGTATTCTGCAGGGATTAAGAAATTCTCCTCCATTGAGAATCCCTTCTCTTGCCCGCACTTGTAGTGCCCATTGGGTGATAGTCTCATAATGAGGGCATATTACCTGCTTTTATGCTTGTCTCTGCTCATCTTACATGTATTGGACCAGAACGTGAATCAGAAAATAACTCCTAGAGGGGAGAATGGCTCTCTTTTTTTACATTGTCCGACCGGGACTTTTCCTATCAAGTAGAAGAACTTGTATGTGCTCTAACTTCCCCTAGCCCGCTGCTGGTCCCTCACCTGCACTGGCATACAGGAACTCTCCTAGAGCCTGCCCACAGGGCTACACCACCTTCTGCATACTCCCCCTACTCCCATTGACTCTCTTGGTCAGGGTATTATTGTATGCAGCATCAGGAAAACTGGGAACTAGCCTCAGAACTCACTATACTGCCGCAAACAAATCACGTAACCGAAAGAAGACCTAGCCACCCACACTTCTCCTAGGACTCTGCAGGAAACTGTTGTTCCTGCTTTTACTATGCTCAGGAAATGTTGAGCTTAATCCAGGCCCTCTGGCACCCATGGAATACCCAGCAGAGCTACAAAGCTTCAAGGGGCTTACATTCTTGCATGTTAATGTATGTAGCCTGTTAAAAAAAATCACGTCTGTTCAGGCCTGGGTATGTCCTACTGCGCCAGATGTTCTGGTGATTACGGAGTCCTGGCTCTGACCGGCCACCAGTAACAACAAAGTTAACATCCTCTCCTACTCTTTGTTTAGAGCCGACAGGCAAACCAGAGGTGGTGGGGTAGCTATTTACATCAAGGATAAATTGTCTGCCTCCATAATTGACTCAACTTCTGTCGCTAAAGAATTCGAAAGCTTGTCATTAAAGATTGAAATTGCCACCGGTGTCTCATTATGTATAATAGGATGCTACAGACCCCCATCGGCTGGACTACAGTTGTTAAAACATCTCGAAAACATCCTGGGTTCGGCATCTTCAGAGTGTATCATACTAGGGGGACTTCAGCTTAGACTGGCTCTCCAGTGCATCCACCCCACTTAAAATGTTCTGTGATTCGCTTGGGTTGTCACAGCTAATAAACGAATCTACTCATCCTAAAAAGCTCAACCCTAATAACAGTACTCTCTTGGATATCATTTTAGTTAACAAACCCCATTTATTCTCCCATGCTGGCGTCGTTTTCTCTGATATTAGCGACCATTGCTTCATCGCGTGTGTAAGATCCACTTTTAAATCCACAAGTGTACCAAAATTCTCCTTTAAAATGTGCATACGCAACTTTGATCTCCATGGATATATATCAGACCTAAGAGACTCCATGTGATGGTAGGACTTCTATCTAGCCAAGTCCCTGACTACGGCTTATAATATTTTCTCAGAAATTGTGCTAGGGGCTCTCAACAAGTATGTTCCCATAGTAAAAGTTTGTGCCAGAAACAATCCTGTTGGTGGTTTACAGAAGACCTGAAAGATGCTTTGCGGAGTAGGGATGTACTCTGGAGAACTGCTAGGAAAACTAATTTAATAAATGACTGGAATTCTTTCCGGAGGACGAGGAACCTCTGCACCAAAATGGTCAGAGAAGCCAAAGCTAATTTCTACCGCTCTCAGCTGGAGAGCTCCTCAAGAAATGCCTCCAAATTCTGGAAGACTATCAAAGACATTGAAGGTCACACCACTGTAAATTCCCTACCTACTAAATTATTGATCGACAATACTGTCATCTCCGACAGACCGTCTATCCTCGATGCTCTAAATAATCATTTTGCCACTGCAGGGCTAGCCTTTGACTCCTCCCTGCGAATATCCTCCGCCAACAACTTAGATTGGATACACAAGAAAAACCCATCCCCAGTCCATCCTTCTCTCTGCAGCCTACCTCCTGAAAGAAGTCAAGATCTTCTCTTCAGCTGGACACTAGGAAAGTGCTGGGCCAACTCATTGACCAGACATTTCTTAAAGGTCAGCTGCGCGGTCCTCGCAGTCCCAGCTACTCATCTCTTCAACTTATCTCTGTCCCAGGGTGACCCACGCCCATTTGAAAATGCACTTGTGGTCCCTTTGCTTAAAGTCAGGAGATCCTAGTGACCTCAGTAACTACAGGCCAATCTCCCTACTTCCAATCCTGTCAAAGATGCTGGAGAAAATAGTGAACTCCCAGCTTCGGAAGTACCTGGAATCAGAAAAATTGCTCAACCTGTTACAATCCGGTTTTAGAGCACAGCACAGTACAATCTGTGCTGTAGCCAAGGTGACAAACGACTGGCAGCGTGAATCTTGGACCTAAGCAAGGCGTTCAGTACCGGTGATCACAGACTGCTTCTTTCGTCCTTCCAGAACATTGGTTTGTATTCCCTATCCCTTAAATGGTTCTCCAACTACCTCTCAGGACGACTTCAGCAAGTAAAGGCAGGAGGGGAAGTTTCTCCACCTAAACCCCTATTGAGGGGTGTACCGCAAGGTTCCATTCTTGGTTCCTTGCTCTTCACCATTTATATTAACAACGTAGATGCCTCATCAAAGAAGCACAAATACACCTATTCGCGGATAATACGGTACTCTATGCTAGTAGTCCCACACCTGAAGCGGCCTGTAAAGCCCTTTAAAATGAATTTAATCTGCTGCAACATCCGCTTATAAACCAGAAACTGCTTTTAAATGCAAAAAAACCAAAGCAATGTTCCTCTCGCCCCTTCAAAATGCAATAAATCCTGCAATTGCTGGGACACTCCCACAGATCACTACCATACTACTAGAAGGGAAAAGATCAGATCTTTTACAGCACAGAGCTTCTTGCTGTTTTTACATTGTTTGGATTTTACTTGGTAGAATGTTATTTCTTTTCTTTCTTACTACTTCTAAGGGGCTAGCAGGGTATTGTTTTGGGGTTGTTGGAATTTTGAAAACTGTTTTGGTGGCTATAAATGGGCTCATTTGTTTGTTTCACTGTGTAGCAGGCTGGATTTGTAGAGGCCTATTTCTTCTGATTTAAAACCTCTTTGGTGTGATTTAACAGGGGCTGTTTCTTTGAATCAGAGACCTATATCTTCTAATTTTAAGCCTATTTTGATGTGTTGTTGATGAAGCTGTTTGAATTGGATACCTGTTTCTTTTAGTAGCAAACCTATTTTGGGTGCTTTGAGTAGAACTGTGATTCATTTTTGCTGGCTTCACTAGCTGCAAAGGTTAGTGCATAGTGGGGGAAGGGTGTTAATGGTCTGACCTGGGCCTGAGCTACCTGATTGTTTCTGGAAGACTTGGGTTGGTCCACCCCCAACCCTTCACCCCCACCACCCCTGGTCCGTGATTTCCTTTATACCAGGGGTTCTGACATCACTTCCTCAAACGGGCAAAGGGGTATGCACCTGAAATAGTAGAAGTAGACGTCCAGGAATGGAACAGCAGCGAGTGAAAAGGTGACTGCTGTCTCAGTGGAAGGGAAGTAACTGCAAATCTAGGAGCTTTCATTGTTACTTCTTTGCATTGTTATTGCATTGTGGAAAGGAGGAGTAGGAGTTTGAAGAAGGTTGTGCAATGGCTACTTAAAGTGTTCTTTTGAGTGTGGATAGGAAGGTTAGTAATATAAAAAGCAGTTGCTCAGTCTATCTAAACGTGTACAACAAAGGAGGTAAGGGAAATTAAGAAAATAATGTTTTGCACTGATTGGGGGGGAGAGGGGAGACTTGGGGGAGTGTTTGGTATTCTGCATCTGGAAGGGTGGGGGGTCGCTGGTGGCAACGACAGCAATGGTAGGGTGGTGTTGCAAACAATCATCGGTGCACCTGTCTTTCTAAAATTGCCTGTAGTGTGGGAGGATGTTTAGTGTGCAACCACAGAGAAACTTAGAAAGGAGATTGAGGGTCTGCAGGAGGAACTAAGACATGCAAGGCAGACTGGGGGTAGGTTTAGCCTAATACTGGAGGGAGGAAAAATGGGAGATGAAGGAGGGCGATTTAAGCCAACAATGGTGAGGAGAGGGTCAGAAGAAGGGAAGCGGGGACAAGGGGGCCCAGGCCAGAAAGAACGATACCAAGGAAACCAGGTCAGGAGACAAAAAGCAAATGGAAGGAGGAGATAGGGACTTGTGAGGGGAGGCGAAGAAGTGGCAAAAGTCATGGAGTGGAAAGGAAAGAACAGGTTACTATGAAGCGAGAGGGAGCGGGCATTTGTGAAGGGTCTTTAGAAAATAGTTTTGCACTGCTAGAGAGGAAGAAGGTGGAGGAGGGAAATGATGAAATTAGAGGAGTAATTGATAAATGCCTGGACCAAACCGGGAGCGGGGGGAAGTTCTGCTGGGAGAATTGCAACAGGGGCAAAAGGGGGTAATAATTTGCAGGAGGAGGAAGAAGAGGAGCCGGAAAGGAGAGAGGGAGATGAATGGAAGCAAGCAGGGAGTAAGAGTGGTGGAATTTTAGTGCTGGGGGACTCGATACTAAGAGGAGACAGGTGGGGTAGCAAGGGGGAGAGGCATAGTCGCATTTGGGTGGAGGCCGTGCCAGGAATGACAGCGGAAAGGTTGGGACAGTCTGTTCTGAAATATGCTAGAAGGGGTAGGGACAAGCCTCATTTAATTATACATCTTGGGACGAACGACCTGGCTGACAAGACAGTAGATATAGTCCAGAGGAGGTTTGAGGAACTAGGACAATTATGTGAGGGGGCAGGAAGATCAGTAACTTTTTCAGAGATACTTCCAGTGCCCAAGGCAAGCACAACAAGAAAGCTGAGAATAGAGGAATTTAACGGATTGCTAAGAACCTGGTGTTGTGCTAAAGGGTATGGGCTGTTGGGGGTGGGGAGGGACCTGGGAGGACAGTAGTCTCTATGCCAAGGACAGACTACACTCGAGTGAGGAGGGAAAGAAAGTGTTGAAACAGAGGATGGAGGAGTACATAGAGGAAGTAGGGAATTTAAACTAGGAGCGGGGGGTGGCAGTTGGGCAAGAGACATGCAGAGACCACAGGATGGGAAACCATATGAGCTTACCCCCCATAACAGTGACAAGGACAACTGGCAAGTACTATTGGTGATGCTAGTAAAGGATGGGAGGGGGGGAAGGGTGGAAGGTGGTTTCCCTTAGTGCTAGGAGCCTTGGGAGTAATACAGCAGAGTTACAGGTGCTCATGGCAGAGGGAGAGGTGGACATTGCAGCCATCACAGAAACATGGGCCACCCAATACAATGACTGAGACATGTCTATACCAGGGTACAGGTTATTTCGTAGGGACAGGGTGATTGGGAAAGGAGGAGGTGTGGCACTATATGTGAAGGAAAGACTGAAGTGTGTAAGAGAGGAAGGGGAGGAGGGTAGTGTGGAGTCACTTTGGATGCAAATCCAGGATTCCAAGAATAGGATTCTTAGAATGGGAGTGGTGTACAGGCCACCATCTCAGATGGAGGAGTTAGACAGGGAACTAGCGGGACAGATCAGGAGGACCTGCGAGAAGGGTAGTGTGGTGATTGTGGGAGACTTCAGCATGCCAGGAGTGGACTGGAGTACCCCAACAACCAGGAACAGAAGGGAGCAGGTACTACTGGATGCCTTCCAGGACAGCTTCCTGCTGCAAATGGTCAGTGAACCAACCAGGTTAGGGAATACCCTTGTCCTTGTGCTGGCAAATGGGGACTTTGTGAGAGAACTTACAGTGGAGGAACCGCTGTCAGGGAGTGACCACCACTCAGTATGGCTCACATTGGATATGGGCAAGGAAGGAGTGGAATCTGGCACAAGAGTGCTGGACTTCAGGAGGGCCGACTTTGGGAGGATGGGGGAAGTGGTAAAAGGGTACCTGGCCAGAATTCAAGCTAGTATGGACACTAACCAGAGGTGGGAGCTCATAAAGCTGGGGATAGTGGAGGCAACCAAAACCTGCTGCAAGGCCCAGAGCAAGAAGGCTAGGGCTAAGAAACCGAGCTGGTTGAGCAAGGAGGTCATGGAAAAGGTAAGGAGGAAAAGAGCTGCCTTTAGGAAGTACAAGAAAACAGGGAGAGGGGAGGACAGGGAGGAGTACTTGATGGAATCAAAGGAGGTGACAAGGGTAGTAAGGGGAGCCAAGGCATCTACGGAACTCAGGCTGGCACAAGGCATTAAGAAGGGGGAGAAAGACTTCTTTAGGTACATCAGGGAGAAAATGAGCTGTAAGGTTCTGTTCAGTATTTACTAAAGAGAAGAGGGGGGTGACACCCAAGGTGGGGGAGAAATGGCAGAAACAGGGCTGAGAGGGGTGACAGATGGGGAAATCATGGAGGGCAGAGTTCGGGAGGGTTTGAAGGCACTGAGGGTGGATAAGGTGCCAGGCCCAGATGGCATCCACCCCAGGATACTGAAGGAGCTGGCAGAGGTCCTTGCAGGACCTTTGACAGACCTATTTAATGCCTCACTACATTCAGGGTGTGTACCTCAGGACTGGAGGATGGCTCATGTGGTGCCCCTCCACAAGAGTGGCCCCAAGGATGAACCGGGAAACTACAGACCAGTGAGCCTCACATCCATCGTCGGTAAGCTAATGAAGACTATCCTGAAGGAGAGGCTGATGGCCCTCCCAGAGGCCAAAGGACTACAGGACAGCAGACAGCATGGCTTACATGGGGCAGATCCTGCCAAACCAACCTGGTGGAGTTCTATGACTGGGTAACTAGGCAACTGGGCAGGGCCATGCAGTGGATGTCCTGTGTCTGGACTTCAGTAAGGCATTTGACTCTGTGCCGCATGGAAGGCTGGGAAGTAGTTAGTAGGCACAGGGGCAGGTGCAAAGCTGGTGAGATGGGTAGGGAACTGGCTTCAGGGAAGGCAACAGAGGGTGGTGGTGGGTGGGGAGCTCTCACACCCAAGGGTAGTGACGAGCTGTGTTCCACAGGGCTCGGTGTTGGGGCCAGTGTTGTTTGGGATATTCGTTGCAGACATATCGTTGGACATCAAGAGCAAGATCAGTCTGTTTGCTGATGATACCAAGGTAGGAGTGGTGGTGGATGACTTAGGGGGATGGCAGGGGTTGCAGGATGATCTGGCAAAGCTTGAAACCTGGTCAGACACCTGACAACTGGGGTTTAATGCCAAAAAGTGCAAGGTGCTGCATTTTGGGATGAAGAACCCAAGGAGGAGTTACCAGCTGGGGGGAGTGCAGCTCATTACAGGGTCAGTGAACAACTCTGCACAATGTAGGAAGGCAGCTGCAAAGGCCAACAAACCGCTGGGTTGTATTGCAAGGGATATATCCTCGAGGAGGGAGGAGGTGATTCTGCCACTATACAGGTCATTAGTTAGCCCGCACCTGGAGTACTGCGTGCAGTACTGGTGCCCGTATCTGAAGAGGGACATTAAGTTACTGGAGGGGGTGCAGCGCAGGACGACAAAGATGATCAAGGGGCTGGGGGACTTATCATACGAGAGGAGGCTGAGGGAGTTGAACATGTACTCACCGGAGGAGAGGAGGGACGGGGGACATGATTGAAACCTTTAAGTACATGAAAAGAATAAACAAGACAGGTACAGAGGGGCTGTTCAAAGTAAGGGAGGGGAGGGACACCAAGGGCCATGATATGAGACTGGAGGGGGGAAGGTTCAGGAGGGAGATGAGGAGACACTTTTTTTACAGAGAGGGTGGTGGCTGGGTGGAATGCGTTACCTGCTGAAGTGGTATCCAGTAGAACAGTGGACTGCTTCAAAAGGGATTGGGAAGGGTGGAAGGGAAGGGCAGCTGCAGAATAAGGGGTGCTAGCTGCACATTCGAGCAGACTTGATAGACAGCTAGGGTTTTACCTGCTGGCAAATTTCGTATGTTCGTATTGTAGGTGAGCAGTTGGACTATGTACCAAAGTTCAAGTACCTGGGGGTCTGGTTAGACTATAGACTTAATTTCACAGATCACTTAGAAGAACTGGCAAAGAAACTTAGACAAAGACTTGGTCTGTTCTTTAGGATTAATAATCTCCTCACAAGAGACAGTAAACTGAAACTGGTTCAAACTACCTTTCTTTCCCTACTGGATTATGCAGACTTTCTATATAGTGAGGGACCTGCAGGTACCCTAGCCAAACTCGATACGCTTTATCACAGAGCCATAAGATTTATCACGGGTCTTCCATACTCAACCCACCACTGTGCATTGTACACGGCAGTGGGATGGTCATCCCTTTGCTTACAGACGGCAAAAAAATGCTGCGGTTTGGACATACAAAGCTATCTCAAATTTACTGCCCCAGTATATCTCTGTCTGTTTACCTTTGTGCACTCTGGGGAAGTAAGCCCTGAGAAGTACCTCATGTATCTACCTTTATGCAAAAGCTCGCATTGGCAGAGCAGCCATAAGCTTTGTGCTCCCTCAACTGTGGAACAAGCTGCAAAAAACTTTGAAATTAACTCACCCCATCAGCCTAGCAGCTTTTAAATCTCTATATCTACATCATAATAAGGAGTCCTGTGCCTGTCTACCCTAAATAGTGACTCCAGTAAGTCCAAGCACACTCTAATTACTACTGTTAAAAGACTGATCACATCTACGATCGACTCTTCCCTCTCCCCTTTTTCTACCCCCATCTCTGTCCCTTCCACATTCCTTTGACCCTGGTTCCAGCTCTAAATTCTCCATACCGTATCACTATATATCTTTTTATATTAGGTTTTATTTGTGTTCGGTGCACCTGATATGTATATTTCTTTACTTTTATGAAAAATTGTGTCCTACCCAAAACTAGCTGTATCTTCTGTTCCAAACATATGCTACTGTCAATGCTACCTGCTGATACTTTGTATATACTATATTATTGTATTTCACTTTATTTGTACTATTACTGTTTTCTTGTGTGCTGCATCCCAGGTATATTGTCCCTTGTTCCTGGTTAACAAACCCAGGTCCACCTCGAAAATTAGCTTGCTCAATGGTGATCGCCTGGTTAAATAAATAAATAAAGACTTTTATGTATTTCATATTGAGGCCACTGTTGCAGTGAACACAGTTCCCACACGGTAAAAAGCCTTTTGTATCTCTGTGGAGCCAGGTAGTTAATTGGGGTCCAATGTTGTGTTCTGACTACCTTTTGTCTGATTGTGGTGGTTCTTTTACCTGTCACCCATGGTCTTTGTTGGAAAATAATATTCCCTTGATCTGTAGCTTGCAGGATAGTCCAGTTTTTTAATATGATTTGTTTGATTTTATTAAAAGATTCTGAGTATTGGGTTGACATGGTTATTCTTGTTTCTGGATTTTTATCGTTTATTTTATCCTGTAGTAGTTCTTCCCTGCTTATATTTTCACAGCAGGTTTCAGCCAAAGTGAAGGTATCTTTCTTGCACCCTCTTTGTGTAAACCTGCTTTTCATTATCTTCCAAGTTTTCCCTATATCTCTTTTCTGTCCCACTATTCCTTTTTGTTCGTAGCATTTGGCTGTAGGGTACGCTTTCTATTAATTGTTTGGGATGAAAACTTGTGGTATGCAGCAGGGTATTTCTGTCAGTCTTTTCGATATAGATCAGTTGTTATTTTTTGTCCATCTTTAACCAATAGTATGTCCAAATATGGTATTTTCTCTGCATTGTAACTTATCTGCCTCGGTTCTGCTACTTGACACCACTCCAGACCGGTAAGACCTTTCCTTTTTATTTTGTGTGCGATGTCGAGTCTTTACTGAATTTAAGTTTTGTTACTGTTCCATCATGTCTGGTCATCGGGACAAGAAGCGATCCAAGAAAACAGATCGGCCCCCTATGCGTCGGTGTCCCTGTGGCCGACAGATTTCCGTGACTGACCGACATGATGTGTGCCTCTCCTGTCTTGGTCCCCAGCATGATATGGATGCTTGTGGCACCTGCTTCTCGATGAACTGTCTAGTTTTAGAACACTGCGTGTTAAAGGTCGGCAGGGCCCTGCCGACTTTTGGGGGCGACGTCGCTTGTGCCAGTCCAAGCACAGGACTCTGTGCCCTACCTCCGGGTCCCTTCCCAGGCCTATATGGTCCAGTGAAGAGGGGGCCTCCTGTCTTGCCATTGAGGAGGTCCCTACTGCAGTGCCGGAGGGCCGTTCTGGCTCCGTTCAGGGCCGGGTCAGCAGACCGCCTTGGCAGTCACCTCCTCAGAGGTGCAGGTTCCCCCGATCTTCTTGGACATAAAGTCTTCACCACTCATTCACACTGATGGAACTATGCAGGCGGTGCAAGGACCCAGCGGGAACCAAAAATCTTCAGGAGGTCGGGCTGCAAAGAAGTGGCACCGTAAGCCCGGCTCGCGCCGTATAGTCTACCTCGGCATCGAGCCTCCAGTCACCTCAGTTCCTTTTTTCCTGCCATCGAGTGGGCTTCAGTGGTGATGTCGCTTGCCCGCTGGGAGTCAAAACATCTTGTCTATAAGACAGCAGCTATAGTCTTCAGTTTCAATTAGTTTTAGTAGTTTTATTATTTTCTTACCAGTTTTAAAATAATTTAAGTAAATTTTCATCAGAACAAGTCTTCAGCCCTCCTTTGTCAGAGTCGACTATGAACTGAGCAGGTGACGGTAGGGAGACTTTGCATGACAGCTGTTCAGTCAGCAGCGCTGGGTCTGGTCCGCCGCCCTCTATGGAGGGGGGGTCTGACTACAGGCAATCCGGTGCTCAGGGGGATGGGCAGTTCTCCCGAAAGCACAAAAAGAAGCGGTCCCATTCTCAATCCTCGTCAAGGACTCGGCACCGCTCAACCTAAAATTCTTCTTCAGCCTCCCGGTCGAAAAAGAAACTGCACCATTCGAGGTCGCTTTCTGGTACATCTGCATGTCGATCGTCCGTTATTGGTGGCAGGGGCCAGACTCCGCATCTTCCGGAGTCCCCTCCAGTTTCTGTCCCTGGTGGCTGGCATCCTTGACTCTGGAGTCCCTCCCTGCCCACTGGGGGGGGGGGTCCTCCAATGAGCAGTTTCACCATTGGGCTGCTCTTATGGAGAAATGGGTTCGGTGGTTGTTCCGTCTGCCTGAGCCGGTGAGTTGGTTACCGGGGCCTTCGGGCCTCTCGGTTTTGGACCTGATGGTGGCGCGGTTGGGGCTTCATAGTCACGCAGCGCCTTTTCCAGTGCTGTTTATGCCGCAGTCTGGTGTTTATTCCCCTCATATGGCTGTGGCGCAGGGGTCCACACCGGTGCCTTTATCTCTTGCTGAATTTCTTTGTTTTTCCTCAGCGGGTTGGGAACCTCTGGTTCGACATCACAACTGTGACTCCGGCTTCTCCGACGACGCGCTCGGTGCAGCATCCTGTGCCAGCGCCGCACTTGGTGCCATGCTCGGTGCTGCATCCTGTGCTGGCACCGCCTGCGTTTTCGGTGCTGTTTCCTGTAGTGGTGCCGGGAGTGCCTGTGGTGCTGCATGTGATGCAGGGGTTTTCGACTCTGATCCGCACTGCTCTTCCTCCTCCTTCATTTCCTCCCTTTCCTATCTATACAGTCCCTTCTGGACAAGTAAGAGATGATGTTGAACCCAATTCTGATCTTCGATTGGGGGACGACTTCGATGATGATTCCTTCCTGGGGCAGTGAGTAAACCTCTTTCAACAGAGCCTTTGGTTGAGGACCTTTCTTTTAAGTCCCTGCTCAGAAATTTGAATACCGCTCTCTCTTGACTTCGGATATCAATTCTGGAAAGTTGCTGCATCTGCAGTACTTGCACATTCCGGACATTCCTCTGGAATTGCCCCCCCCCCAACCCCTCTGTGCAACCCTCTTTGAGACACTCTCACAGATGGTATGGGATAATCCAGCGCTTATTCCTTCTTTGGCTAAGTCCATAGACAGAAAATATGCTCTCCCAAGGATCGACCCATTCTGGCCTAGCAAACCTTTGCTGATGCCATCATTCATTGTACTGTCAAAGAATGACAGCCGTTATTCCGCAAGAATCTGGCACGTCCAATAAACAAAGAATCTCGCAAGATCGACACCTTGGGGAAGCGAGCCTTTGCTGCGTCCACCCTGGGCATGTGTGTTGCTAGCTACCAGGGCTACTTATGTCAATATGAATATACACTCTGGCATTCGCTCAAGGCTATGGTAGAAACTCTTCCAGATTCAGAAGTTAACACAGAGCTCCTTCAAACCATTACGAGAGGTATTGAATCCAATAATCAACAGTCAAAGTTGCCATGGATGCTTCTGACGCTGCCTCCAGAGCAGTGGCAGCCAGTATTTGCACCCTTTGCCACTCCTGGTTGCGCACTTCGGGCTTCTCAAATGATGCCCAACAGAGGGTTATGGCCTTGCCTTTTGATGGTACATATCTGTTTTGTCCTCTGGTCGAGCAGGTGCTAGAGGCCACTCAGAAGACTCGAACGGCCATCAAAACGGCCAGATCACCTTCCGCAGCCCCTCAGAGAGGCGGGAACAGGCGTCAGTTTCATAACCATCAGTCCTTTCATGGTAAAGGCAGAGGGGGGCTTTAACAGAAACCAAACCCCTCCGCCGCAAAAGACAACTCAGCAGAAGACACAGGGCCCCAAAGCACCTAGTGCCACCCTCTGCGATTCCGGCCCAAGTCCCACCTCAGCTGTCCGAGGGGGGGGACTTCCTCGGCAGTAGAAGGGTGTCTGACTCAGTTTTATGACCAGTGGAAGTCAATCACATTAGACAAATGGGTGCTCAGAATAATCCGCGAGGGGTACTCTCTCAATCTGTCAGAAACCCCTCTGGATCTTCCACCCAAACGACGGCCCAGGCTGTCTGTATCTCAGTCAGACCTTCTTGCTTCTGAGATCCAAGACCTTCTGAACAACAGGGCAGTAGAGGCAGTTCCACCGTATCAGCGGAACACAGGTTTCTACTCCCATTACTTCCTAGTCCCAAAGAAAACAGGCAGCATGTGCCCTATTCTAGATCTCAGGAAGTTAAACAAGTTCCTTTACAAGGAAAAGATCAAGATGATATCATTTGATACACTCTTGCCTCTGATTCATCAACACAATTGGCTGGCCTCCCTGGACATGAAGCATGCCTACCAACATGTTCCTATTCACCCAAACCACAAGCACCTCAGATTTGTGGCATTGGGACAGCACTACCAATTCAGAGTCCTGCCCTTTGGGCTATCCTCGGCGCCTCAAGTTTTTACAAAGTGCTTTGCAGTTCTCTCAGTGCACCTGAGGAAGCTCAGAATTCAGGTATTCCCGTATCTGGACAATCAGCTTGTCACAGGCCCCTCCAGACAAGAGACACAAGAAGCCTTAGCTATGTCTTCAAACTTCCTCACATCCGTGAGAGTCCTGCTAAACTTGGGAAAGTCGCAGCTACAACCCTCCCAGCAGCTCCTCTTCATAGGAGCCCTTCTAGATACCTCCAACGTGAAAGTCTTTCTTCCGGAGGACAGAAGGAGTGACATCCTCCAGATGGCCCACTTCATCAGAGAAAACAGCTCGGTCTGAGCTCTCTCGATGCAGCGGATGCTGGGTCTCATGGCATCCTCAGTGATCACTGTGCCTCTGGCTCACCTTCACATGAGAACTACTAAGTGGATGCTCAGCACTCAGAGGTCACTGACCACACATCCACAGTCCTTTTGCATCAAGGTGACAGAACCTCTGAAATGGTCGCTCACCTGGTGGACTGAGGATGACAACTTTTGGGAAGGTTATCCCTTCGCCCCTCTAGATCCCCAGATCTCCGTCATCATGGATGCGTTTCTGCGGGGATGGGGAGCTCACTGCCAGGATCTCCACACTTAGGGTCTTTGGAGTCAGGACGAATCTCAACTTCACAAAATATTCTGGAAATGAGAGCCATCCTTTATGCAGTCCGGACCTTGAAGGACATACTCTGTCACAAGACCATTCTCCTTCAAACAGACAAGGCAGTGATGTACTACATGAACAAGCAATGCAGAGCACACTCTTACCCCTTATGCAGGGAAGCTATGAAAGTGTGGGAATGGTGCCTAGAGCACAAAGCTCTGATCCAGACAGTCTGCCGACCAGGAGTCCAGAACGATCTGGCAGATCGTCTCAGCAGAAAGGAGACAGATCCTCACAAGTGGTCTCTCGACACAAGCAACGTGCTGTCACTTTTTGAGGAGTGGGGCACTCCAGACCTGAACCTTTTTGCATCCCCACTCAATGCAAAACTGCCTCTCTTCTGCTCTAGAAATTCAGGACTTGGCGTTTTTCATCAGGATGCATTCAGACTGCGGTGGACAAGACGCTTTCTGTTCGCATTTCCTCCTCTTCCCGTAGTTCAGAGGGTGCTGCTCAAACTAGAGGCACAGAGAAGCAGAATGATCCTCATCGCCCCATACTGGCCTCATCAGATCTGGTTTCCACTAATCAACAGATTGTCTGAAACTTCACCGAGACAGCTTCCACTTCATATGAACCTGCTGACCCAGGGTCCTGTAGTCCACCCCAACCTGAAGTCCCTTCACTTCCATGCCTGGCTCCTGAAGAGATAGAGGTGAACAAGTTTAACATTTCACGTAGCGTCTCAGATATTCTGTTAGCTGCATGCAAGCCAGCTACTCGAAAAACTTACACGGCTAAGTGGAAGCGGTTCTCCATCTGATGTGCAAAATCCTCGTGGAATCCTTTCTCCTGCCCACCAAGCAAGTTCCTAGAGTATCTTCTAGACCTCTTGAACACAGGCCTGCAATACTGTACTGTTAAGGTTCACCTCTGTGCAATCTCAGCGTACCATGAGCCTGTACATTCCATGTCTCTGGCTCAGCTTCCTGTTGTCAAGAGATTTCTTAAAGGCATTCCACATACTAGGCTTCCGGTCAGGCGACCAGTAGCAGCCTGGGACATTAACCTTGTGCTAGACATGCTCACTCGTAAACCCTTCGAGCCTCTAGCGACTTGTGATCTGAAATTCCTGTCTTGGAAGACGGTCTTTCTTGTAACCATCACTTCTGCCCGCAGAGTGTTGGAAATACATGCTTTGATCGCAGACTCCCTGTATACTGTATTCCACAAAGACTAGGTGATTCTTAGGACCCACTTCAAGTTTCTTCCCAAGGTTGTCTCAGAATTCCATCTGAATGAGCGCTTGGTCTTTCCTACCTACTTCGTGAACTTCCAGAAGGAGGGGAGAGCATACCCTTCATTCCCTGGATGTGAAGAGAGTCTTCCGGTTCTACTTAGACAGGGTTAAGGAAATCTGCACGTCAAAAAAACTGTTTTGTCTCCTTCAGCACGACCCGGCTGGGTCAGCTTGTTGCTATCAGGTGTATTTCAGTGTGGCTAGTGGCATACCTCTGCCACTGTTACTCCATGGCACGGGTTAAACTAGAAGACAGAGTATACGCTCATTCTACCAGAGCAGTTGCGGCATCTCTGGCAGAAATCTGCAATGTGCCCATTGCGGACATCTGCAGTGTGGCCACTTGGATCTCCATGCACACTTTTGTAAAGCACTACTCCTTGGATGTTCATGCCAGACAGCATCAGTGCTTTGGCAGGACAATCCTTAATGGACTTCTGTCCTAAGTGAGCTCCTCTCTCCTGCCACCCATCTCGGGGATTATTTTAGCTCGGTACTCTTCCATTAGTGTGAATGAGTGGTGGAGACACTATGTCCAGGAAGATCTGTAAATTATATACCTACCGTAATTCTTGATCTTCTTGGACCTAAGTCTACACCACTCATTCACACACCACTTCCATCCCCCGAGCTCACTTATCTGTTTGTGGTCTTCACTCCCTCGATGGCTGGGCTGTGAAGACTCTGTTCTGATGACCCTTCTTACACAGGTCATTCAGACTTGTTATGTCTGACAATAGGTTAGTTTTCACTAGGTTAGTATCACATGCACGCCTCAGTAAAAAAAGTACTGAGCTGGTTGGAGATCGGCAGGAGTAACCTATCTGGCGCAAGCTGAGGCTCACGATGCCGCTTCCTCTCGGCCCTACTTCAGCGTTGGCCCTCCTAAAGAGTTTTAGCTCCTGCTGGGTCCTAGTGCCTCTGGCATTTTTTTTTTTTTTTATTTCGTTTTTGTTGACCGGGTAAGTGCACTAAACAAATCCTGCCTATTTTCAGGCATGACCCTGGGGAGGGGGATACAGATGAATGCCAACTGACCTTGAACCAGATTAAGCTGTTGGTGATATTTTTAGTGAATGAGGGAAATTTGGCCAGGACACTGGGGAGATTCCTCTACTCTTTTCGATAAGTGCCATGGGATCTTTAACATCCACCCGAATTACCACAAATCCAGGCAAATGGGACCTCGGTTTAACATCTCATCCGAAAGATGGCACCTCAGAAGTGCAGCACCCCTCTCATGCTGCACTACAGTGTCAGTACTGGGATATTAACCCAAGTGCCAGATGTGGGAACTGAACCCACAGCCCTCTGATCTCCCGGCCTCAGAGGCGAGAGTGCTACCTACTGAGCCACTGACACTGCATAGCCCCATCAGTGTGAATGAGTGGTGGAGACTTGGTCCAAGAAGATCAAGAATTATGGTAGGTACATAATTTACATTTGTCGGGGCCCACGGCTGTGGGTCCCAGCGCGGAGCGTTCCTTGGCACTGCCTGTTGGCGGCGTCTTCTATCCTGGAGCCGGGCACGGCACCGGTGATTGGGGCGGCGTCACGAGGGGTGTGGAGTGGCACTGTGACTGGGGGGATCCCTTGGGGCCGCCGATCCGGAGCCCTTCATAATTGTCTCCTCCTCGGAGGCAGATGATTCTGAGGTGGATCTGGATTGGCTGCCTGATTCTTAGGAATCAGAGGGATCCCCACGACCCAGCACCCTTTCGTCTCCCCAGGTGCCCCCTCCGGCAGCTCAGACAACAGAGGCTCGTGCGGATCTCCCAGCCACGCCTGGCTCGGGAGGCCAGCTGCAACCTTCCAGTCCCTCTGCTGCTGGTGTGGCAGTCGGGTTCTTGAGTGAGGGGGTGGCTGCTGTTGCCGGTGCAATTCCCCCTCTCAGGATCACGATTGAGCCCCCTCCTTCTGAGGCCCTTCTCGGGGGGGGCCCTGTGGAGTCGAGGGAGCCCTTGACACAGGGGTCGAGGAAGAGGGCTTCCTTGGAGTCCTCAGGGTTGAGGATGAGGGGTAAGGGACTGCGGCACACTTCCATAACCCTCCATGGTCGGGGAGGAGCTGTAATGCTGAGCCCTTTGTTCTCCCCTCGGGTTCTCCCACAGAGGTCCCTCTGAGTGGGGCTGGGGTCCGCCCTTCTGGTTCCATGCGGCCCTGGTCCCCTCAAGGTAGCTCACCCTACAGGGTTAAGGCCTCACTGTTTCGATTTCCAGGCTAACATGGTGAATCTACAGACCTGTGGTTTTCCTCTGATGCCAGGCTCTCCTGAGGAATCTGCTAGCCCTGGCAGAGTCGTATCACATCAGGTGACAGGCTTTCCCGTGCCTCTCCACTCAGCTGCCCTTTTCCCAGGCCAATTTGGTACTTTGTGACCTTTGATCTGGGATCATTTCAGGTCTTGGGTGGTAGCGATCCCTCAATACATTAGGGCCATGGACGAGCAGGTCTTCCAACTAGTTCCTCCGCCGCAGCCAGAGTCTGATTCATCAAGCTCCTCGACCTCCTCGTCTTCCTCCACTGAGGAAGAGGAACCTTCAGTCCACCTGTCCTCAGATGCTGATCAAGCCCAGTATCAGCGCTTCCGGTTGAGGTTGGTTAGAGACTTGCACATCTCCCATTACGCTAGGGACAATACCGAGTGTGCGACACAGCACTTCCTAGGCGAATAGGGGTGCACCATTTGGTAGTCCTGTCCTGGCTGGTTCCTTTCCGGCAAGCGTCGTACAGTGCCTGGCAGCATCCATACTCTCGGGAACCAGCCCCTATGGACTGCTGCAGGAGGTATTGTGCAACCCGCGAGTCTCCAGGTGCTTTGCCTCATCCAGCTTCTGGACTGACGTGGCTGGATAACTGTTTCGTGCTTCATCGCCCAGTCCGCGATAGGCCCACCCAAGACTGACTCTCGAGAGTTGGATCGGATGGGGTGAAGGGTTTCTCTTCAATGCGGAGGCTGTTGGCAATCATCTCACATCAGGCACACCACGCTGCCTACAACAGGCATCTGTGGGCGATGCTGGGACAAGCTCTAGCATTGCTGCCTGATTCAGAGGCTACCTGGGAAGCCATAGCCCTCTTCGCTGTAGGCCTGGAGCTGGTGAGGCAGCAGTCAAGGGCATTGTACAACGCCAGTGAGGTCACTTCATGGCTTGTGGGGACAGCGATCTGCAGTAGGCGGACGGCAAGGCTTCGCCTATTGAGGTTGTCACCTTTGGCCGGCGCAGGTTATTGCCCCCCCCCTTCCAGGGTTCCCATCTATTTTCCCACAGAGCGAGACAGGAGCATCAGGGGTGCCTTCCTTACCCTAAGGTTCAGGGGACCCCGTCTCACTCTAAGTCCCAGCCTTAAACTGGCTAGTGGAGGGTCCCGTTCTCCCCGGGGGGGGGGGACTGAGGGATGTTTTCCCTCAGGGTTATTGGGCTCCCTTCAGAGGTGCTCGGTACTTACCCACCAGTGATGAATAGTGAAGATTGACACAGGTAAGATATGAAAATTACATACCTACCATAATTCTTGATCTTCCTGTGTATCTTCACCATTCATCACTGAATCCCTCCCACCTTCCCCTCTTAACGCCTCAGTCCCAGAGACGTGCTGCCTCCCTTCTACCTTGAACCCTCGCCCCCCCCCCCCAAGAGTTCTCCACTCCCACGGTTGTTTGGGGGGGCTAGGGTCAGGGTTCAGCAGTCTTGAACTCTTCAGGGTTCTACTTCTTGGGTCTCTGGGGGGCCCCTCCTCAACTGGACCCCTTGCTTGACCCACTCTCTGAGTCCGTCGGTCTGGGGGAGGTGCCTCGGGCCTCCCGGGGCGCCCGTAGCCTTCCTCCACAGTGTCGTTTTTCTCCCCCCAAAAAACCCTTTGGTGTTTTCAGGGGGGTGGGCGGGTTGAGAACTGTGACAGTCCTCAGTCTGTTGGGATTGAGACGGGGGGGTGGCCTTTCCCCAAACTCTGTGGCGCAAACTCCTGTTTTCCTTGTGCTCCCTCTTCAACTTCTGAGCAGTGCTGGCTCTACCCAAGTCTGGGGGCTCAGTGGTAAAAACTTGCAGCTCTGCTATGTTCTTGCTAATCAGAACACTTAGGCCTCCAGGTTGTAGCTCTTCCACCCTGGTGTTCCTCCAGAGCTGTCTGTTTGGGGGGCCAAGGCCACCCCCCCCCCATCCCATACCTACTTCTTTTCTCTCTGTCTCTCATTTCTCCTCCCTTGGTCGCTCAGGGACTGGGGCCTCCTGGTCCATAACCCTCAGGCCATTCCTTCTTTTTCCTGTCCTATCATTGACATACTGTTTTTCAGTTCATTCCTTTCCTTTTACTGTCTCCTGAGCTCCCTTTCCCCACCCTCCTTTCTCTTTACTTATGTCTCCTGTCTCTCCTTAACACAAAACTGAGGTGGAGGAGAACCCAACAGCCGTTACTGGCCAACCCACAAGTGCCATGTAATACATCGGCCTCTTGGGTGGCTCTGATGGTGTCGGCCCCTCCTCCAAAAAAAAAAAAAAGTCTCCTGCGTGGTGCCTGTCTCTGGCAGACACCCACCAGTGATGAACAGTGAAGATACACAGGAAGATCAAGAATTACGGTAGGTACGTAATTTTCATATCTGGTTCCCCTTGCTTCAGCAACTTGCTGTGGAACCCCTGGTCTCCCTGCCCCTATGCACAGGCATGCGGTCCCAGGAGCAGGGCACCCTGGTCCATCCGGACCTCAGATCACTCCATCTCCATGCGTGGCTCCTGAGGACGTAGCCATCGCCTGGCTTTGGGGTGTCCCCCAGGGTGGCAGATGTTCTGGTGGCGGTTAATAAACCCTCCACCAGGGCCACTTACTTTATGAAATGGAAGCGCTTTGCTCTTTGGACTGCATCTGACCAGTTAGATCCCTTCACCTGTCCAGTGGGTCTGGTGCTGGAGTACCTGCTGTCCCTTTCAGACTTGGACCTATGATACTCTTCGATTAAGGTGCATCTTTCTTCCATCTCTGCATACCAAGTACCTATTGAGGGCCATTTAGTGGCTCAACTTGATGTGTCTCGCACCTCCTAGAGGGGGAATTCTTCATTTGGAGCTTCCAGTCAGTGACCCTGTCTCTGCTTGGGACCTCAACTTTGTGTTGGAAAAGCTTCCACTGCCTTCCTTTGAACAGGCTGTGTCTTGCAAGCTGCACATTCTGTTATGGAAAGCGTTATTTTTAGTTGCTGTTACTTCTGCTCGAAGGATTTCCGAGCTTCAGGCCCTGATATATAAGGAGCCTTATTTGATTTTTGACAAAGACAGGGTGTCTTTACGAACCAACCCTAATTTTCTTCCTGAGGTGGGGTCAGAGCTTACTTTGAATCAATCCATCCACCTACATGTTTATTTTCCAGAGCATTCCAATCAAGGGGAGCATTGCTGCATACCTTGGATGTGAATAGAATCCTGCGGTACTGTACAAACTACACTAAGAACTCCAGGAAGTCTTATCAGTTGTTTTTTTCGTTGGCCCCCTGAAGAGAGGGTGCCCCGGTGTTCAAACAGTGCCTATCTACGTGCATAGCCAGTTGCAATGTCTGTTGTTACCGGAAGTATAGTAAGGAGCTTCTGGGCATGGTTAAGGGCCATTTCATCAGGGGTATGGCCACATAGGTTGCTTGTTTCAGAAATGTATCAGCTGCTGACATTTGCACTGCTGCTACGTGGAGCACTGTCCACACCTTTACCAAACATTACAGTCTAGACATCACCTCTAGTTGTATATGGCCAACTTCGGCCTCGCTGTGCTTCAGGTCCTTCTTTCATAGGCCATCGGTTTTGCCTCCGCCTGGACTGCCTGTCTATAGTAGTTTGTACTGTCTGGGACTCAGTCCTACTGGTGATGGCCTGCTGCAAGAGATAGCGCTAAGTAAGATAGTACAGTTACGTAAGAACCGTAACAGTAAATCTTTGAGAGGATCTCTTGCAGCAGCCATTGCTTTCTTTCCATCCTTCCCCCTTTTTCCTATCTGTCTCTCCTCTTCCATGGGGCAAGCTTTCTGCTTCTAGTTTTGATATGCTTTAGGGTTCCCTCGGAATACTTGGCTACCCCTGGTGGCATCCCACTTTTGGTCTCCAGTGGGAGAACTAAGGGAGTATGGGGGCCACCCGACTTTATAGGATTGGCTGATGTCAGCAGCCATTGCTTTCTCTCAAAGTGGGCAACCCCCTCTAGTAGACTACAAGCTAGACAGTTTTTATGTGGTTCTAGTGCCTGGCTATAGTCCTGCTGGTGATGGCCTGCTGCAAGAGATCCTCCTGAAGATCTACTGTTATGATAAGTTCTTAATGTAACTGTACTTTCCCAGGGTGTCACTGTTAGCCGAGATGACTGCATAAAGTGTAAACATAGTTAGGGACCCCTTAAAGGAGAACTGCACTGAATCTATAAGTATTTTTTCCCAGTAGTAGCTGTTTTTTAAGTATTGGTTCAGATTCTGTTGTCCTATCTATATGGGCCTTAGTCACCTCAGTGAGTGTTTCTGATTTACACTGTGGTGATAAGAACCATTTTGGAACTGTATGATGTGGTTTCTAGGGATGTGGATATGTTGTTCTAGCCACACTTTCCCTTTAGGGGTCGCCGGAACGTCTTCAAGCTGGCTCCTCCCACCCACCCGGGTGGTATAACCCTCAGCTCCGCCCCATGATGGCAGATCTTCCTTTCTGTTGGAAGGTTCAGGTTCCCTCACTAGCGCTGCCGCGTGTGGTAGGCCCTGGCTCGCGAATCTTTGGATTTGCTTCCAAAACTTACCTTAAAACTCATTTGAGTTTCATCTGCTCCTTCTTCTCTCGCTTCCGCAATGGAAGAGAAAACCGTTCCTGGGTTTCAACGGTGCCCCTGCGGGCAGAAGATGTCCCGCACCGACCCTCACGCCACGTGCGAGTACTGTTTGGGATATGACCACGATCCGCAGGCTTGCGCTCTCTGTCGTTCCTTTAGCCCATCGGTTCTGGAAGACCATGCTGCCCGACTTCAGCTGGGCGACTGGAAGAGCGTTACCCACTGGTTAAATCCAGTGATGCCCGTTGGGTGGCCTCCGTGGCTGTGGGATCTGCAAGCAGCTTGAACAGCTCAAGGTCTTCAGGAGGCGGCGCAAGGCTTAGTCCCTCTTCGGCTTCGCCTTAATTCCACTCCAACTGGGCTCCACTTATTCGACTTCCTTCAAAGAGCTGTGCTAGTCTCTCTCGACTAAGGGAGAGGGCCTTTTTGAGTCGCACATTTTGCGCTCTCGCAAGAAGGAGTCAAAGAAGGAAAAGACTCAGTGTCGATGCTCTTGGGATCGGGAGCAGTCCCGCTCTCAGGAGACTCCAGTTTCGTGGTTTCACGGAGTCCCCGTCAGACCAGTTGGCTGAGACGCCTGTCGACACGGCTGAGATTTTTCTCGAACCGACCGACAGGTTGCTGCCAGATGAGGCTGACAATTCTCTCTTTCGGACTCCGGTGCTTCTGGTGTCTTCAGACAGGTCGGCTCAGCCCGCTGGGTGGAACCCACCCACTCAGGACCCTGACGTGGAGGAGTCACAGGGGTCCCAAGCTCCTTCTGACGTCCCCCGTCAGCCCCGCCTACACTCAAGGTCTCAGTCCTCCTCTACCAGGTTGGGCAGATCTCGCCGTCACTGGCGATCTCGCTCCCAAAATCACGGTAAGTGACAGTGCCGCTACTGTTCTTCATCCTTCTCAGATGAGGAGAGGCTCCGGCGCAAATTGCGTTGGCGCTAGGAAGATTTGATGTGGCAGCAGCTGGTCTTAACTGGTATGAAGCCGACCCCAGTTTCTACCCCGGCTATCAAGTGGTTGTCGCCCAAATGGCCGACATTGGCTCCCGCCACCATCACCTCTGCAGAGGTGCCGGCTCAGGCTCAGTTGGCTCGGCCGAAGCAAGTTTCTCTGCCAATTGTGGTGGAGCTGCCACCCGAACAGCCGAAGTCCGGGGCCCCGACCAATGATTCTCGGTCAGCCAAAGGGTTGCCCTATCGGCTGTTGGTCACCCTCACGTCGAGGGTGACTCAGGTGGACGCCTGCTTTTCATGGACTCCTCGGAGTCTGAAGACTCCTTGTTGCACTCATGTTCTTTTTTTTGTGTAATCTGTTTTTCAAACAACATGAAGTCTTGCTGTATTCTGACAATTGCAGTGATTCCCAACCTTGAACTGCCCCGGAAAACAAAGAGTTAACTTTCTATGCAGGGCATAGAATGCTGAGCTCGAGCTCGGTTGAAGTCTCTGTCTGGAGTGTTTCAAACCTAAACCATCAGATTCTTTACTCCGCCTCACTGAACGGTCGCTCCAGAGATTTCTCCTTCAGCTCGGTTCGAAAGGTGGTTAAAGTTTCAGTTTTCGTTGGTTTTTAAACCAAAAAAGTATCCGCATAGTTGGTTCATTCTCTGTCTGTGGTGCCGTGAGTACTAGATAGGAATTGTTCTGTTTTTTCTGTGTGGAACTTGTAAAAGTGCGGCTCGGTTCAGCTGAACTGGCTATTTGATAGTGAAATTTGTGTGTTTTACTTAGTATGTGGTTACCGGTTCTTATTGGTTCTAAAAAAAAAAAATATTTTGAAATGTTTTTTTCCAACACCAGTGACACGGTTAGGAACCGATAAGGGAGTCTTGCCTGGCAGTTGCCGAAAAAAGGGTAAGTTTGGTTAGGTTGGCCATGTCTGAGAAACCCAAGAAAAAAACTGGGCCCACTGGGTCTCAACACTGCAGTGAGTGTGGGGAGGTCTTTGCTAAGGCCGATCCCCACACCACCTGTGTTTATTGTCTGGGGTTTGACCACCTCGATTCAGACTGCCAAATATGTAAAAACTTTCCCAAATCTACCCTTCAGAAGAGATTAGGTAGACTGGGGGAAAAGGAGGCCGGGAAGTCCGCTGACCCGGATGGCCAGCCCGGTTCAGTTTCGAACAAACCAGAAGGAGTGCCCTCTGACCAGGACACTACTTCTTTGGGCAAAAGGAGAGCCGATTCCGAAGGATCAGTTCCGACAAAAAGAAAACGTAAAGACAAATCGACCGGTTCGGATCCAGAGGTTCATGTTCCGACCGGCGAAGAGATAGCCAGAGTGATTCAGATTGTGGAATCGCTCTGTCTGGTTCCGACCGATCCGGCTCCTTCTGGCAGGGGTTCAGTTCGGTTGGTTCCCCCAGTTCAAGATTATACCCTTGAAGATTTTTATGAACCGGAATTTGAAGAGGATGATGATGATGATGTAAGTGAGGGTCTGGATTTGTCTGTGGAACCAGATACCTCCCCAGACAGACCTTCAGGTGTTTCCCCTTCCTAGGCTTTCTGAGTTCCCTTCTTACTTTGTTTTACAGAAAGGTGGCTGAAGCCCTCCAACTTCCTATGGAGAAGGCTGTGGAAGATCAAGAGGAGCCTGATTATGTAGAGATGATGGACATCCCAGAGTCCAGGAGACTGTCTATTCCCCTCCACAAATCTTTTGGGAAACAGACACAAAAAATCCTAAAGTCTCCTAAAACTATACCTCCTGTGGATAGAAGAATGGACAAGAGGTATACACTTTCAGGCTCAGACACAGAGTTCTTATATCAGCAATGCAGCCATGTTGGGGTAGTGCAGGCTGCTGCCTGTGACAAGGCAAATATTCCCTTGGCTTCACACCCCCCTGACAAGGACTCCAGGAAGATTGATGCCATGGCAAAGAAACAGTACATGGCATCTTCTTTGGAACTCAGGCAGGCGAATTACATGGCCTATACAGCCAGGTACCAGAAGTCCAGGTGGGACACTGTACTGGCACTGGCTAAACAGGCCTCCTCCCAGCTAGCCAAGGAGCTGGAGGCAGTGGCTGCAGATGGGGTTGAGGCATCTAAAGTTCAGTTTCATGCTGATATGGAATCTAATGATGTGTCATCAAGAGTCATGGCTACATCTGTGGCTCTTCGGAGGATGGCTTGGCTCAGACGTACTAGCCTCTCGCAGGCCACCCAGGCTAAGGCCATGGATTTCCCTGTGGTGGGTAATTCTCTGTTTGGGAGCAGACAGAGAATTACATGAAGAAAATGGATGAGTACAGGACCACTTACAGGAGTGCTCAGGCCAAGGAGAGGCAGGCAACTCCTCAAAGGCAGCAGTCTAGGGACAGGGGCAGGCCTTTTCAAACGCCTTTTTACCAAGCACAGGCCTTTTCTTTCTTTCCTCAGAGGGGGTTCTTCAGAGGGAGAGGCAGAAGGGGGATGAGCAGGGCTGCATCCACTCCTCAGCCTAAAGCTCCTGCCAAGCAGACACCCTGATGGGCCTGCCCAGGTCGACTCTCCTATTCCAGTAGGGGGGGGGAGGCTGACTTACTTTGTCCAGGACTGGATGTCTATTACATCAGACAAGTGGGTCCTGGAAGTAGTAAGCCAGGGACTGGTTCTCCGCTTCAAAAAATTTCCAAAGATGAGAGCCAGATCTTTACCACTTGCAAATCTCTCGGAAACCCTTGCCCTAGAGGCAGAGGTTTCTTCTCTCCTAGCTTTAAGAGCCATAGAGAGAGTAGCTACCCTACACTGGGGCAAAGGACTGTACTCCAGGTACTTCCTGACCCCGAAAGACAGGGGAGTGGTGACCCATCCTAGACCTAAGATATCTAAACAAACATCTCTTAAAACCAAAGTTCAAGATGGTAACTCTGGGAATAATCCTTCCCTCTCTAAGGCCAGGGGCCTGGCTAGCCTCCCTGGACCTCAAAGATGCCTACTTTCACATTCCCATCAGGTGCTCCCACAGAAAGTACCTCAGGTTCGAGTTGCCCTCAGGCCATTATCAGTTCAGAGCAATGCCCTTTGGCCTAACCTCAGCCCCAAGGGTTTTCACAAAGTGCCTGGCGGTAGTAGTTGCCTTTCTAAGAAGGCAAAAGATTTCCATTTTTCCATATCTGGACGATTGGCTAATAGTGGGTCAGTCTCCAGACCAAGTCAAGTCTCACCTGCAAGTGACTCAGCAAGTGCTCACTTTTCTAGGATTTCTTCTCAACCTTCCCAAGTCAGTTCTCGAACCAGTCCAGCTTCTTAACTTTATAGGGGCAGAACTGGACACACTCAGAGCAAGAGCCTTTCTTCCTCTAGAAAGGGCAAGGGTTCTTATGGAACTAGCTTTTTCTTTCAGCCTTCGGGTATCTCGACCAGCAAGGCATTTCCTTCAGCTCTTGGGTCACATGGCAGCTTCAACAGCAGTGGTCCAAGGGGCAACATTCCAGATGAGGGATATTCAGTTCCACCTGAGAGCTTTTTGGTCTCAGAGGAAGGATTCCCTTACCAAACTGATCCCAGTGACTCTGACCTTGATCCAAGCCCTCCTATGGTGGCAGGATCAGGACAATTTAAGACAAGGTGTTCCTTTTGTTACTCATCCTGGTTCAGTGGTCCTTACCACGGATGCTTCTCTCCTGGGCTGAGGAGCCCATCTGGGGTCCTTCACTGCCCAGGGGCTGTGGTCCCCCCAAGAATCCCTTCTCCATATCAACCTCCTAGAGCTCAGGGCAGTTTTTCTGGCCCTAAAAGGTTTCTCTCAGTCAGTAAAGAACAAGGTGGTTCAGGTCAGAACGGACACCACCACCACCATGTGGTACATCAACAAGCAGGGAGGCACTCGGTCCATGGCCTTGTGCACAGAAGCCATGAAGTTGTGGTCCCTGGCTTATTCCCTGCAACCTCTCTGGTAGCAGTTCACCTTCCAGGGAAGGGCAATGTGCTAGCAGATGCACTGAGCAGGATCTCTCAGGGCCATCACGAATAGTCCCTGGACCCTCAGGTGTTTGAAAGTGATTTTTTCAAGGTGGGGCACTCCAGAGATAGATCTCTTTGCAGCCCCAGACAATCACCAACTCCCTCTCTTTTGTTGCAGACCTCCAGTCTTGGGCTCAGTCACCCTGGACTCCCTGATCTGAATTGGGAAGGGAAGTTTCTGTATGCCTTCCCCCACTTCCCACTCCTGTTCAAAGTTTTAGTCAAAATAAGGTCTCAACCTTGCAAAGTGATTCTGATTGCTCCAGATTGGGCCAGACAGCCCTGTTACCCCCTGTTGCTGTGCCTAGCAGTCCATCTTACCCTGTCTCTTCCCAGGAATTACAACCTGTTAACATCCTCTTGGGGGAGGATTTGGTACCCCAATCTTCAGTCTCTCAGTCTCAAGGCATGGCTCTTGAAGAGTTAGAGTTTGCAGATCTGCATCTTTCCCAAGGGGTTCTGGATATCCTCAAGGCTTCTCGAAAGCCCTCCACCAGAAAGACTTATAACTCCAGATGGAAGAGATTCAGCATTTGGTGTTCTAAGAAGCATATTTCTCCAGATACTGCTGGATTGCTTACGGTTCTGGATTATATGGTCCATCTTAATGGCCTGGGCCTCAGACCAGCTACTCTCAAGGTACACTTGTCAGCTGTTTCTGTGTTTTTGTCTGTGGGGAGCCTTCCTCACTATCTTCCCATCCTGTGTTCTGTAAATTTTTTTAAAGGATTGCTTCACACCAATCCTCCTTTTAGAGACCCTGCCCCTGCCTGGGATTTGAATGTTTGCATTGCTCAACTTTGCAACCTCCTTTTGAGCCTATGTCTTCAGCAGAGCTTAAGTACTTGACTTGGAAAACTGTGTTCTTGTAGCCATTACCTCTGCCAGGTGTATCAGTGAATTGCAAGCCCTGTCAGTGGAACCTGATTTTATCTCATTTCACAGGGATAAAGTGGTCCTTAGAACCAATAGAAGGTTCTTGCCCAAAGTGGTTTCAGACTTCCATTTAAACCAGCCTATGTCTCTTCCTGTTTTCTTCACTGATCATTCTTCCTCAGGAGAGAGGAGGCTATACAGTTTAGATGTTAAATGAGCCCTTAGTTACTACGTAGAGCGTACCAAGGGTCACAGGTTTGACTCCCTCCAGTTGTTCCTCACTTATGGAGAAGTGGGAAAGGGCAGACCTGCCACCAAGAGATCTCTTGCCAGGTGGATTGTGTCTTGTATACAATTCTGCTATGAAAAACTGGGAAAAACTCCACCCTCAGGCCTGAGGGCTCATTCCACAAGAGGTAGAGCTGCTTCCCTGGCTGCTGCCAGGGATATCCCTCTCTTAGAAATTTGTTAAGCAGCCACCTGGAAAACAGTCCATACCTTTACCAAGCATCACTCTTTGGATATCCAGGCTAGGAGTGATGCTCAGTTTGGCACAGGAGTGCTTCAGAGCCTATTCCCAAAGTAGGTTCTGTCCCTCCTCCATGGAGGTACTGCTTGGTAGTCTGCAATATGTCAGAATACAGCAGGACTTCATGTTGTTTGAAGAAAAAATTACTCACCTTAGTAATTATGTTTCTTCTAATGGAGTCTTGCTGTATTCTGACCTCCCTCCTTGTCTCACCTCTCAGAACCTGTTTTTGGGAAGTGGGTGGGCAGGTGCAGTGTTGCACCCCAGGGGTGTTTTTTGTTTACACCCTTCTCCTTTTTGTTTGGGTGATGATTTATTTCTGTTATTTGTATTAGATTGGTTTTTGGGTTTCCTCACTTGAGTCTTCCTTGGGAATCCAAAACTTTTTTCTGCCAATTGGCTGGTAGGAATTTTTACAATTTCCACATAGAATTTTTAGTTAGTTCGGATCGTAAAAATCTGACGGTTTGAGTTTGAAACACTCCAGACAGAGACTTGAACCGAGCTCGAGCTCAGCATTCTATGCCCTGCATTGAAAGTTAACTCTTTGTTCTCCGGGGCAGTTTAAAGGTTGTGGATCTCTGCAATATGTCAGAATACAGCAAGACTCCATTAGAAGAAACACAATTACTAAGGTGAGTAATTTTTCTTTTCTCCCATCCTGACCATCAAGCGGTTATACAGCAGGCAGCCTGCGACACAACCAGAGTGCCCCTGTCCTCCCACCCTCTGGACAAGAACTCCAGAAAAATGGATAGCATGGCCAAAAAAGGCTACTTATCAGCCTCTTTGGCCATGAGACAGGCTACTTTTCAAGCTTATGCTGCCCGGTATAAAAAATCCTTGTGGCAGCCGGTACTGGACATGTCCATGAAAGCCCCCTCACCCTTGTCTGAAGACCTGGCTGAAACTGTCAGGTTTGGGCTGGAGGCGGCTAAGTACCAGTTCCAGATGGCTACTGATTCTAATGACACTGCAGCCAGATGGATGGCTAACACCATGGTACAGAGAAGGTTTGTTTGGCTCAGGGCCACTAACCTTACTCAGGATACTCAGTCCAAGGCCCTGGATTTTCCTTTAGAGGGAAACTCTCTTTTTGGGGAATCCAAGGTTGCATACATGAAAAAAGTGGAGGAGTATAAGGCAACCTATAGAAGCAACTCTGCTAAGGAGCGTGCTTCTCCATCCAGTAGGCACTACGGAAGGGGGGTCAGAGGAAGGTCTTTTATGTCCAGATCCTTCTTCCAGCCAGTAGCCATGCCCCAGTACCAGCAGTATCCACAACAGGGATACTCTAGGGGTAGGTGTAGAAGGGGCTCTAGGAGGGCTGTCAAACCCAGCCTCAGCCCCAACCAAAGCAAAACCCTTAAGGCTCAGGCTGCCTTCTCCCTCCGTGTTGGAGTCAGACTCTCCCACTTCCTCCAGGCTTGGCTAAGCATCACCATAGGCAAGTGGGTGCTGGAGGTATTGGGTCAGGGTCTGTCTGTGGATTTCAAATCTTTTCCTCCACAAAAGACCAGGGTTTACTGCTCACCTCCTCTAGCAGAGAGAACACTATTAGAAGCAGAGGTTCAGAAATTGTAGCATCTCAGAGCAGTGGAATTAGTGCCTACCACCCTGAGGGGAAAGGGTTTTTACTCCAGATACTTCCTAACAACCAAGAAAAGTGGGGAGTGGCGGCCAGTATTGGATCTCAGAGCTTTGAACAAGCATCTGAAAAAACTAAAGTTCAAAATGGTAACTTTGGCTCCATCTGTGGCAGCATCCTTCATCTTGCCTTATGCCCTCGACCCGGATGGTCCGCAAATACGCAGTCCCAACCAGTTCCATTTCGGGATTTTCGGAGCATCCCTCGACTGAGGGTCTGGTGGCTGAACTCCGTCTTTCGGCACTTGGGCAATACGAGTGACATGGATAGACCACCGGAAAAAGAGTCCAAGAAACTGGATCATTCGGTGAAGGTCTGTGGTGCTTCCTCACTTGGCCTTCATCAGGCTAGCTTAGCTGTTCTGATGGCACATTTTTCCCATGCCCTTTTGGGCTCCCTGGATGAGGTCATTCCTCACCTCCCAGTAGTGGCGAAACAACAACTCCAGACTGCTCTGGATATTGGTGATTCTTGTGCCTGCTCGGTAGTGGCTGGGGGGCTTGGTGAAGGATCTAGACCTTCACGGCTGACAACACAAGTTGGCAGATGTCCCCTTTGGGCACCTACCTGTTCAGGCCCGGAGTGGAGGGTCACCTCCAACGTATTGAGAAGTCCAGTGTCATCCTGGACTCTGTGACATCTGCCCAGAAGGCTCCAAGCACCAGAAGCATAAGCCCTTTCGCTCTTCCACTCCTGCGGCCAGACCAGCCCAGCTGCAGGGCCAGCAGGCACAAACCTGGTGACCGTGGGCCAAGTCAGTGGCCTCATCAGTCAGAAAGCCTGGCGGGAAGGGACCCGGCAGCCCTTAGGCCAGATCCTCCTCCTCCTCCTCTAAGCCTGCTTGGTGACGGGTTGAGGGGTGCCACCCTCAACCCCATCACACCTCCCCTAGGCCCTCCCATGGGGGACCGGCTCCACCTAATCCTTTCCGCCTAATCTGCTGTCACCATGGACTGATGGGTGCTGAAAGTGGTCGGCCGGGACCTGCCTCCGAAATTCAAGCAGGTTCCCTCAAGCCAAGCCCGCTCCCCACGGGAGGATCTGGTGTCCACTGTCACTCAGTTGGCTCTCTTGAGACGACATCGCTCAGCTCCTGCGCAAGGAGGTCATGCACAGAGTTGTGGAACCTCCTTCAGACCCAAGGTTAGTTTCCAGTTATTTCCTGGTACCAAAATGGATGTGGGGCTGGCGCCCATTCTCAATCTGCACGACCTGAACAGGTTCCTCAGGTCTCGCACCTTCCGGATGGTAACTCTGGCTCAGATCATACCATCTCTGGAGCACGGCTTGTGGTTTTGCTCCCTGGATCTTCAGGACGCATTCTTTCATGTCCCAATCTGTCCGTCCCTCTGACTGTTCCTCTGTTTCCGAGCCAGGGGGATCCTCTACAAGTTTCACGCCATGCCCTTCAGCCTCTCATCTGCCCCCAGGGTCTTCAACTGCATGGCAGTGGTGGCAGATTTCCTAAGGCACCGAGGGATCTGGGTCTGTCCCTACCTGGACGACTGGCTCATAGCAGGTCCCTCCAGGCAGGAGGTGGAGCGGTTCAGGGATCTGGCCCTCCAGACATGCTTCGGACTTGGCCTCTTGGTTAGCGAGGCCAAGTCGTAACTCATGCCCTAGCAGGTGATTCAGTTCATCAGGGCAGAGCTTGACTCTTGTCGAGCCAGAACTTGGCTCCTGGTGTACAGGGCAGAGGTTCTCTCCTCCTTTGCCCAGTCATTTCTGGTTGGGCAATTACGGACTGCCTGGGACTTCTTGTGCCTTCTGGGCTACATGGTGGCCTGCATCAGCGTGGTCCAATGGACCTGCTGTCATATGCGTTCCCTTCAGTGGGAATTGGCCAGCCAGTGGTCTCGGCGCTCAGGTCACCTCAACCAGCTGGTCATCGTGACCCAGAGGATGTGGGACAGCCTCCAGTGGTGGCTTGTGCAGCTCACTAGCAGGAAGGTATCCCATTTGTCCACCCCGAGCCGACGGTCAGCCTGATGACCAACGCCTCGCTGATGGGTTTGGGTGCCCATCTGGGGGAGCACAGAGCCCATGGGCTCTGGTCCCCTCAGGAGTCCTGATGTCACATCAACCTGCTGGAGCTCTGTGTGGTTCGGCTAGCCCTGACAGCCTTTGGTCCATTCATTCGGGGTCAAGTGGCCCAGGTCCAGACGGACATTACCACGAACATGTACTATCTCAGCAAACAGGGCGGGATGCACTCCTTGTTTCTGTGCAAAGAAGCTCTCCACACATTGACCCTCGTGCTCAGCCTGGAGGTGGATCTCCTAGCCATTCATGTGGCAGGAGCCTCAAATCTGCTGGCCAGTGCTCTCAGCCGGATGGGAGAGGCATCTCATGAGTGGTCAGTCAACCAGGAGTGTAGTACCTTTTCTCCCACTGGGGTACTCCTCAGGTGGACCTGTTCATCTTCAGGGAGAATGCGAAGCTGAGGCTGTTTCATGCCCGCCCCCCTCAGCAGGGCTCGCTGTATGGGGATGCCTTCTCGAGGCCCTGGACCCCATGACTCTTCTGTGCCTTCCCTCCACTTCCCTTGATCCACAAGGTGCTCCTCAAGGCCAGGAGGAACATGGTGCAGGTGATCCTGGTAACCCCAGATTGGCTATGCCAGTTCTGGTTCCCAGATCTCCTCAGCCTCTGCTCCAGGCTCCCGAGGCATCTTCCAGCATGCCCAGACCTGCTCTCCATCAATCAGGGGAAGGTACTCCATCCAGACCTTCAATCCGTGCCCCCTGATAGCCTGTTTCCTGAGCGGCTAGAGTTCCAGGCTTTGGGTCTCTCCGATGAGGTCCTCACAGTTGTTGAGGCATCCCGTAAGGAATCAACCAGAAAATGCTATGCCTTCAAATGGAAGAGATTTTCCATTTAGTGCCAGGGCAAGGGGTTGGACCGATTGTCCTGTCCAGTGGCTAGCATTCTGGACTACCTGTGGTCCCTCTCCCAGCTGGGGCTTCGGTCGACGACCCTTAAGGTGCACCTGGCAGCCATCTCTGCCTACCGGGTGTAGGCGGTATGCAGTCATTGGTGCAGGAGAAGGTGGTCTGGCACTTTTTTCAAGGGCCTAGATCACATATCCTCTCCGGTGCGTGAACCTCCACCTCCGTGGGATATACTGCTGGTTTTGGCAAAGCTCATGGGCAAGCCATTCGAACCTATGCACAAGTGTGACATGTCACATTTGTCGTGGAAGACCGCCTTCTTGATGGCTATCACGTCAGACAGAAGGACTGGGGAACTACAGATGCTCTCTGTTGAGTCTCCCTATCTGGTCTTCCACAGGGACAAGGTTGTACTGCGCCCCTACCCAAAATTCCTTCTGAAGGTGGTGTCGGAGTTTCACCTTAATCAGGTGTTGACTCTGCCGGTGTTCTACCCCAGTTGCACCTCGGAGGCCAAGTACAGGCTCCATACTTTGGACCTGAGACGAGCGCTTGCCTACTACAAAGAGCGGAGGTTCGGGGAGAGGTTCACCAGCTGTTTGTCACCTACGCTGAAGCCGCACCTGGGAGACATGCAGCCAAGTGGATGATCGGCAGGTGGATCACTTCCTGCATTGTTCTCTGCTGTAGGTTGGCGGGTAGTGAGCCTCCTGTTGGGATAAGGGCTCATTCCACCTGCCATACCGCTGTGTTGGTGGCTGCTTCTAGGGATGTCTCTATCCAGGAAATTTGCAGGGCTGCTACCTGGAAGTCAGCACACACACCTTCATTTCCCATTACCACATCGACCTCGAGTCACGCTGGGATGCTGGTTTTGGGGCCTCAGTTCTCCAGTCCCTGTTCCGTAAGTAGAGGGTGTGCACCTTGCCTCCCTCCTCCTGGAGACCAGTTAGGAGTCTGCCAGAAAGTGTGAATAGAACAACATATCCACATCCCTAGAAAAACAGGTTACTCACCTGTAACAGTAGTTCTAGGAGTGGTATATGTTGTTCATCCACACTGAGCCACCCGACCTCCCCGGCTTTGACGCACACCTCTGCTTCCAGCGGGCTAGATCTGGCATCATGGGGCAGAGCCGAGGGCTATACCACCCAGCTGGGTGGGAGGAGCCAGGTTGAAGACATTCCGGCGACCCTTAAAGGGAAAGGCGATCTGCCAGAAAGTGTGGAAGAACAACATATACTACTCCTAGAACCACTGTTACAGGTGAGTAACCTATTTTTATGCCCCATTCAGTCACGGAGTTCTGTGATAGAATATGGATGCGTTGTTCCTATAAAAGAAGGGCAGAACAGAGACATAAACTACATCATACCATTCTAAAATGCATCTCACTGGCTGCATGTAAATCAGAAAAACAGCTTCTGCTAAAAAAAATAACTTACAGATTCAGTGCAGTTCTCTTTTAAGAAGAAACAACATTACTACACTATTTTATTCTTTCTTTCTACTGCATTATTGCAGTACAAAAGGACAAAGCATAGCTGTAGTACCGTTTGATGCTTGCTGAAACTAGGAAATATCTTCATCAGCTTCATCATCATCAGTCAATATTTATTGGAAGGCAAATTGAGAGAGACTCTCATTTACAGTTGCATCCGAGTGCATAATATACATCGAGAATAAAGTATGGGGTGGTGTATGTAACGAGAAATTTACACACACCTGAGAGGTTAGATGCTACATAAACCCCAAGAGCAAAGCTTGAGGGGTTTGTGCAAGTATCTAACCCCAAGGGTGTGTATAAACTTCGAGTTTACACACACACACCACCCCATACTTTATTTTATATAATTGCTGGGTTTTCATTTTTCATCATAGCAATTATATAAAATAAAAAAAAAAGGTCCCTCTGCGGTCACGGCCCCGTGAGGTTTCAGTATGCGGTCCGCAGTCATTTTCAGTTTTTTTATTGAAATATGTTTAGAAATTGTATTGTGCCCGAAGAAAGTTTTATTTTTTCAAGTTAACATTTCAGGTTTCTTTTGGTGACTTACCGCCAAGCTGTAGTGGCGGTTCTGTCTCCAAGGGAAAAGAGGAAGAGGCAGCCAGCAGTTGGGATGTTAACTTGTGGCAGTTGCATGCTCAGAACGTGAAAAAAATGTGTGCGTATTTGCTATAATAAACACTTCTTTATTACAGCAGATAGCGCCACAAATTTTCTATTGGAAAAATGAAGACCCGGTTATTATAGTACAGTTACAAACAGCTTATAGAGAATACTGGATGGGCAACTATGCACAACCAGTGTGCTCTGCCACTCGAGAGGTCCATGGGAATCAGAACCCCGAGGTGACAGAATACACAGGTTGTACATAAAGTTGCTCATCCTGTATTTTTTTGTATAGTGTATAGTAGTATTATGTGAACTGTGTGCATTGTTTTTTTTTCTCTTTTTCATAATGAAACTGACTTGAAAAGTCTCTAGAGGTTCTAGAATACTATCACCACAGAATTAAATAGAGGAAAGCAACAATGTGCCACCATTCAAAGTGGTTCTGCCGCAGTAGTGACATCACTACTGCAGCAGAACAACATAATGACGTCACTAGTGCAAGCAGAACAAGCATATTCCAGGCATAGAAATCCATGCATAACAGCATTCCACTGTACACTGTATCTGTATAATGAAAAAAAAAACTACTTTTAATCAGTTTGAGTAGCTTAGCAAGGGACTACATGACTTTTCATACACAGTGTACATCAAAGTGTTTTACAAGATGCAGGAGTTTTACACTGGTAATGCAGGGCATGTAGGGTAGGGTAGGGTAGAGTATGGTAGAGTACGGTACTCAGTTTGGCCTGACAAGGAATAAAATAAAAATCTGCCCTCTTTTCCCAACTAACGGATGAGTCAGGTGGGAATAAAAACCACTTTCAAACAACTTGAAGTCTTTCTGTATTCTGACATATGCAGTTATCCCCAGCATTTGAACTGCCCCGGAGAGGAAAGAGTTTACTCTATGCATGAGCATAGAACATTGAGCTCGAGCTCAGTTCAAACCTCTGTCTGCAGCACTTCAGAGTGTAACCATCAGATTCTTTACTCCGTCTAAGTGAACAGTCGCTCCAGAGATTGCTCCTTCACGTGCTCATTTCGGTAAAATCAGTCGGTTTAAAATCAGTTTTTTGCTTTATTTCTTTCGGCTTCAAATCCCTGTGTGCGGTACAGTAAGTTTTATAGATTGTGGACTTAGTTTTATTGTGGTAATTTCTGTGTAAATTGTAAAAACTTGTCAATCGGTCCGGTTTTGGAACTGATTGTTAGGTTTATTTTAATTCCTAATTTTCTAGTGTGAGATTCCTATCAGTTTCAAAAAAACTGAATTTTAAATGTTTTTTTCCAGGCCCCGTAACACGGTTGGTAACCGATTGGGGGGAGGGGGTGTCTTACCTGGCTTTAAAGCTATAAAGGGTAAGTTGTTAGCCTGGCCATGCCTGAGAAACCCAAGAAAAAAACGAGCCCACTGGGTTTCAACACTGTAGTGAGTGTGGGGATGCCTTTACTAAGGCAGACCCTCACACCACCTGTGTTTATTGTCTGGGGTTTGACCACCTCGATTCAGACTATCAAATCTGCAGGAATTTTCTGAAGGCCACCCTGGATAAGAGATTGGGTAGGCTTAGGGAAAAGGAGGCCGAGAAGTCCGCTAATCCAGATGGCCAGTCCGGTTCGGTTCTGACCAAACCTGAGGGAGTGCCCGCTGACCTGGGCGATACTCCCTCGGGCCAAAGGAGAGCCAACCCTGAGGGGTAGGTTCCGTCAGAGAAAAAGAGGAAATCTGCCGGTTCAGAGCCAGAGCCTCAACGTCCAACCGCCAAAGAGATAGCCAGGGCGATAAGCATTGTAGAATCGCTCCATCTGGTTCCGCACGATCCGGTGCCTCTCGGTAGGCACTCGCTTTGGTCGGTTCCCCCGGTTCCGGAATATTGTCCGGATAAGTTTTATGAACCGGAATGGGAAGGGGACGACAACGATGATGATGGTGTGGAAAGTCTGCATGAGCTCATTGAACCGGACATCTCCCCAGACAGGTCTTCTAATGTTTCCTCTCCCAGGCTTTCTGAGTTCCCATCCCGCTATTTGTTTTACAAAAAAGTGGCAGAGACCATCTAGCTCCCTCTGGCTGAAGCTGTTGAGGAATAAGAGGAGCCTGATTTTGTTGAAATGATGGACATCCCAGAGTCCAAAAGGCTGTCTATTCCCCTCCATAAATCTCTTTGGGAAACTGACACAAAAAATTCTCCAAACACCAAATTCTTTACCTACAGTGGATAAAAGAATGGACAGGAGGTATATGCTTTCAGGCTCAGGTACAGAGTTCTTGTTACAACAATGCAGCCGTGTTGGGGTTGTGCAGACTGCAGTCTGTGACAAGGCTAATATGCCTTTGGCTTCACACACCCCAGATAAAGACACTAGCAAGGTGGATGCTGTGGCCAAAAAACAGTACTTGGCATCCTCCTTGGGACTCAGGCAGGCAAATTATGTGTCCTACACAGCCGGATGCCAGAAGTCCAAATGGGATACTGTTTTGGAACTGGCTAAACAGGCTTCCCCCACAGCTAGCCAAGGAGCTGGAGGAGATGGCTGCTGATGGAATTGAGGCATATAAGGTTCAATTTCATGCTGCTGTGGACTCTAATGATGTGTCATCACGAGTCATGGCTATATCTGTGTCTCTTCGGAGATTTGCTTGGCTCAGATGTACTAGCCTCTCACAGAAAACTCAGGGTAAGGCCATGGATTTCCCTGTGGTGGGTAATTCTCTGTTTGGGGAGCAGCCAGAGAATTACATGAAAAAGATGGATGAATACAGGACCACCTACAGGAGTGCACAGGCCTAGGAAAGGCAGGCAACTCCTCAGAAGCAGCAGCCTAGGAGCAGGGGCAGGCCTTTTCACAGGCCTTTCTACCAGGCACTGGCCTCCTCTCCTTTTCCTCAGAGGGGGTTCTTCAGAGGGAGAGGCAGAAGGGGGTTGAGCAGGGCTGCATCCTCCTCCCAGTCTAAGGCTCCTGCCAAGCAGACACCCTGATGTGTCAGCTCGGGTCGACTTCCCTATTCCAGTAGGAGGCAGGCTGGGTTACTACTTCCAGGCCTGGCAGTCTGTTACCTCAGACAAGTGGGTCCTGGAGGTAGTAAGCCAGGGACTGGCCCTCAGCTTCAAAAAATTTCCAAAACTGAGGGTCAAGTCTTTTCCACCTGCGAACATCTCCAAAACCATTGCCCTAGAGGCAGAGGTTTCCTCTCTGTTGGCTCTCAAAGCCATAGAGAGAGTTCCTACTCTACACAGGGGCAAGGGTCTGTACTCCAGTTACTTCCTTACCCCAAAAAAGACAGGGGATTGGCGGCCCATCCTAGACCTAAGATACTTAAACAAGCACATTGTCAAGTGAAGATTCAAAATGGTGACTCTGGGAGTAATTCTTCCCTCTGTGAGGCCAGGGGATTGGTTAGCCTCCCTGGACCTCAAGGATGCCTACTTTCACATTCCTATCAGGTGCTCCCACAGAAAGGTGCCTCAGGTTTGAATTGCCTTCAGGCCATTATCAGTTCAGAGCAATGCCCTTCGGACTAACATCAGCTCCGAGGGTGTTCACAAAATGCCTAACAGTAATAGTGGCCTTTCTCAGGAGACAGAACATCTCCATTTTTCCATACCTGGATGACTAGCTCATTGTGGGACAGTCTCCAGACCAAGTCAAGTCAGATCTACAAGTGACACAACAGTTGCTCACTTCCCTGGGGTTCCTCCTCAATCTACCAAGGTCAGTTCTCGAACTAGTACAACTCCTGTCCTTCATAGGGATAGAGTTGGATACTGTCCATGCAAAGGCTTTTCTTCCTCTGGCAAGAGCAAAGCCCTTTACAAACCTTGCTTCTTCTTTCCGCCTTCTGGTGTCTTGACCAGCAAGACATTTTCTTCAGCTCCTGGGCCTCATGGCAGCTTCCACTGCGGTGGTACAGGGAGCCAGATTTCAGATGAGGGACATTCAGTTCCGTCTGAGGTCCTTTTGGTCTCAGAAAAAAGATCCTCTAACCAAATTGATTTCAGTGACTCAGACTCTGACTCAAGCTCTCCAATGGTGGTTGGATCAGGATAATCTCAAGCAAGGAGTCTCATTCATCAGTCAGACTCATTCAGTGGTGTTAACCACAGATGCTTCTCTCTTGGGCTGGGGAGCTTACTTAGGAGCCCTCACGGCACAAGGGGTGTGGTCCCCTCAGGAGTCTCTACTTCATATCAATCTTCTGGAACTCAGGGTAGTATTCCTGGCTCTCCAAGTTTTCTTGGACTCAGTCAAGAACAAGATGGTTCAGGTCAGGACACAAACCGCCACCACCATGTGGTACATCAACAAGCAGGGCGGCTCTCGGGTCTATGGCCTTGTGCATGGAAGCCATGAAAATTTGGTCTCTGACTTGTGCCCTGCAAGAATCTCTGGTAGCAGTCTATCTACCAGGGAAGGACAGTGTGCCAGCATATGCCCTGAGCAGGATTTCTCAGGGCCATCACGTATGGACCCTGGACCCCTTCATATTGAAAGTAATTTTCTCCAGGTGGGGCACCCCAGAGATAGATCTGTTTGCAGCCCCAGACAATCATCAACTTCCTCTCTTCTGTTGCAGACCTCCAGTCTTGGGCACAGTTCCTCTGGATGCTCTGGTTCTGGATTTGGGGGGATTACATAAAAGTTGACGGCAGATAAGGACAGCAAGGCCCATCCAGTTTGCCCATTTCTTTTTCTACCTTATAAATGTGCCATCGTCCTTTGCTGTCAGTCGCCTATCTATTCATACTCATCTGTATTGCTCCCTTATGCCTATCCCATGCCTGTTTGAAGCCCTGCAGTGTATTCATAGCCACCACTTCTGAGGTAGGCCGTTCCATGCATCCACCACCCTTTCTGTGGAAAAAGAACTTCCTCACATTACCCCTTAATCGGCCTCCCTCTAATCTCATGCTGTGTCCTCGTGTCCTGCTATTTTTCTTATATTGAAACATGTTAGACTCTTTCACCTTGTTAATGCCCTTAAGGTGTTTGAATGTTTCAATCATATCACCTCTCTCCCTCCTTTGCTCTAGGGTATACACATTGAGTTCAGTTAATCTGTCCTCATATGTTTTCTGATGCAGTCCCTGCACCATTTTGGTTGCCCTTCTCTGGACTGCCTCAATTTGGTTAATGTCCTTGTGAAGGTGTGGTCTCCAGTACTGAACACAGTACTCCAGATGAGGCCTAACCAGTGTCTTGTAAAGAGGGATTATTGCCTCCCCTCTTCCGACTTGTGATACCCCTACTAATACACCCCAACATCCCTCTAGCCTTACCTACTGCTTTAGAGGTCTGCTTGGATGATTTCAGGTCATCGGTGATAATGATGCCCAAGTCTGTTTCTTCCCTTGTGGCTGCCAGCAACTCCCCCTCCTAGTCTATAGGTGGCTTCAGAGTTTCTCTTCCCTATGTGCATGATCTTGCACTTCTTTGCATTAAACCCCAGTTGCCACTCTTCTGACCATTTTGCTAGTTTATCCAGATCTCTTCTCATTCTGCCCACCCCATCTGGATCATCTACTCTGTTGTAGATCTTGGTGTCATCTGCAAACAGACAAACCTTACCCTCCAGTCCATCTGCAATGTCACTGATGAAGATATTGAAGAGGACTGGCCCCAGGACTGATCCCTGAGGTACCCCACTTCTGACTTGCATCTCTTCTGACTGTATACCATTTACCACCACTCTCTGTTTTCTGCCCATCAACCAGTTTGTCACCCAGTTGACTAACTTCTGACCAACCCGAGCCTACCCAGCTTATTAATCAATCTTCTATGTGGAACAGTATCGAAAGCTTTGCTGAAGTCAAGGTAGGCAACATCAACTGCTCCCCCTTGGTCCACCACTCTGGTTACCCAGTCAAAGAAATGTAATGACATTAGTTTGACAGGACCTTCCTTTTTGTAAACCCATGCTGTCTTGGATCATGGATTCCAGGTGTTGGTAATCTTGCCCACTACTGAGGTAAGACTGACTGGTCTGTAGTTCCCTGCCTCCTCCCTGCTACCACTTTTGTGGAGCGGGATCACATGAGCCCTTCTCCAGTCTTCTGGGACCTCTCCTGTACTCATAGACTCACTTAATAGTTCTGATAATGGCTCTGCTAGTTCCACCCTTAGCTCATTTAGTACCCTGGGATGTATGCCATCAGGTCCCATTGCCTTATCCACCCTGAGCTTATCGAGCTCTTGTAGGGTCCTTTCTTTTGTGAAGGGACTAGTGCACACCTTCCTCCCCTCTCTGTCCATGGTGCAGAGCTGTTGGCCCTGCCCTACCTTCTCTTCAGTAAATACTGAGCAGAAGTATCTATTAAGGATGCATGCGTTTACATGGTCCTCCTCCTCACACGGCCCCTTATCCCCTTTGATCTTAGCAATACCCCCTCTGGACTTTCTCCTTTCACTAATGTATCTATAGATAGTCTTGTCACCTTCTTTTACTGTTTGTGCTAATGTTTCCTCAGTCTGGGCCTTTACCTGCCTTACTGCCTTCCCTGCTTCCCTTAGGGAAGTTTGGTATGCCTCCCTATCTTCATCCTGCTGCGTTCCTTTATATTTCCTGAAGGCCAGCCTTTTGGCTCTGACCTTTTCTGCTACTGTGTTTGAGAACCAAAGTGGTTTCCTTCTTCTTTTGCACTTCCTTTTCTCACTAACACAATGGGATGTTGCTTCAAGTATTGCATCTTTAATGCTTGCCCACTTTGCTTGTACTCCCTCACCTGTATTTCTCTTTGCCAGGGCTAGCTTAGCTCTGCTGGCCATCTTATCAAAGTCAGCTCCTCTGAAGTCCCATATTTTTGCCTTGGAATGGGATGATTTTGTTCTAGTGGCCAAATTGAACCATACCATGTGATGGTCACTGGCCACCAGGTGACCTTCTACCTGGAGATCTGTGATCCTTTCCCTGTTAGTCAGTACTAGATCTAGGATAGTCCTGTCTCTAGTGGGTTGTTGTACCAGTTGTTTGAGGCCCTCCCCCTGCAGGGAATCCACCATGTGTCTAGTTCTGGCAGATGTCCCTGCTGATATTGACCAATCTGTATCTGGCATGTTGAAGTCTCCCATTATCAGAACCTCCCCTTTAGCTGTCATGTTTTGTATATCTTCTAACAGTAACGTGTCTATGTCCTCCCCCTGGTCTGGAGGCCTGTACATAACCCCAGTTCGAATGGCTGTCCCATTTCCTGTTTCCAGGGTGACCCACAGTTCTTGTGGCTCCTTATGTGTATTCTGAATTTCTGTTGCTTTGATATTTTCATTGACATAAAGGGCCACTCCACCCCTCCCTTTTGCACCTCGGTCTCTTCTGAACAGTACATAGCCAGGTACTGAAGTCTCCCAAGTGTGGTTACTGGTAAACCATGTCTCGCTAATGGCTACTATGTCCAGTTTAGCCTCTGTCATTATTGCCTGCAGGTCTGGGATCTTGTTTCCCAGACTGCAGGCATTTGTGTACATGATTTTCCATTGGTCAGATTTCAGTGCGTTAGTTGTTGGGCAAGGTCTGGCGTTTCCCCTGTGCATCGTATGGGGAGCTGGACCTTTTTCTTTACCTGGAGATGCAAATGAACTACAAACATGCTGAACTCCTGTTTGACCACTAGCTGAGGGGGGAGGGGTGTTCTTCCCATTCAGTGTTTCGGGTGCTGCACCCCTCTCCCCATTTGCTAGTTTAAATATTCTGCAAAGACATCAAACTTCTGCCTTCATGTGTGGCACATCATGACATAGCTGCTTCATGCTATGGAGTTTCCTCAGAAGTGGCTTGGGTCCTTGTAGAGGCCAGAAAGTCTTCTACGAGGACAACATATGCCATGAAATGGAAGCGTTTCTCCATTTGGGCCACCTTGAAGGGTTGGGACCCTTTTTCGTGCCCCGTTCCTCAGGTTATGGAGTATCTACTACACCTCTCTGACCTGGGTGTGAGTTACTGTTCGCTGAAGGTTCACCTGTCTGCTATTTCTGCCTATCACACCTTAGTGGAGGGCAAAGCTGTGGCTCAGCTGGAGGTTTCCAAAACCTTCCTGAAAGAGATCCTCCACCTGAAACCTCCAGTGTGCAGTCCTGTGCTACCTTGGGATCTCAATTTTATTTTGGAAAAACTGACCTTACCTCCTTTTGAACCAGCTGGTAATTCTGATATGCGTTATTTATCGTGGAAAGCGCTCTTTTTAGTTGCTGTCACTTCTGCTCGAAGGATTTCTGAGCATCGGGACCTGATGTGTAAGGAGCCTTATTTAATTTTTTACAGAGACCGGGTGGCTCTGCATACCAATCCTCAGTTCTTGCTGAAGATGGTTTCTGAGTTCACATTGAACCAGTCTGTTCAACTTTGTGTATTACCCTAAGCATTCCAATCAGGGGGAAGCTATTCTGCATACCTTAGATGTTCACAGAATCTTGCGTTATTATACCAACAAAACCAAGTCTGGCTGGAAAACGGACCAACTTTTTGTTTCTTTTGCACCCAAGAGAGAGGGTGCGGCGGCAGTTTCCAAACAGTGTTTATCCATATGGTTGGCAAACTGTATTCTTTTCTGTTACCAGAAGTATGGTAAAACCCTCCCGGGGGAGGTTCAGGGGCATTCTTCCCGAAGCACGGCTGCTTCTGTTGCTTTCTTCAGGAATGTGTCAGCTGTTGACATTTGTGCGGTGGCCACTTGGAGCTCTGTCCACACTCACACCAAACATTACAGTGTGGGCATTGCCTCTAGGCGCAGAGCTGGCTTTGGGCTTGCTGTCCTCCAGGACCTCCTGTCCTAATTTCACTGCTGTCTGTAAATGTTTCCTGTTTCCCGTGTTTCAGTCCTTCTGATTCACACTGCTTGTGACTCAGTCCTCAAGGTGATTGCCTACTGCAAGAGCCCTCTCGAAGTAGGATAGTACAGTTGCGTAAGAACTTACTGTAACAATAGATCTTTGAGGCTCTTGCAGTAGGTAACCTTTTTCCCCTCCTTCCCCCAAGTTTCTTTGCTGCTGTTTCTCTGTGAGGTCATTTTGGATTCCAGGAGCTTCTTTTCCATTCTCCTGTCACTCCTTCTTGGAGGTCTGCAGCAGGAAAACGGGAAAGCAGGTGTGGGGACTGCCCACTATATAGTGTCATGCTGATGGTCACATGACGGGTGGGCAGTCCCCTGTCAGACACTGCTAGCTAAAGTTTCTATGTGGTCCTGACACCAGGGGGCGCAGTCATCAAGGTGATTACCTACTGTAAGAGCCTCTCTCTCGAAGATCTATTTTTACGGTAAGTTCTTATGTAACTGTACTCAGCGATTGCCTCTAATTGCATATTCAAGAGGAAATGCATTATAAGAACCACCCGCCATTTCCCCAACATCCAACAGAAGCACCTCGACTGCAGAGGGTAGTTGGTCCAGGAGGTTGGCAGGTGGGTAGGAGGTGCAAATCGGGTGCCCCATCACTCGGTGTTCTCCAACATATCACCTCCACAAACCATATAAAAACTACAAACAGGTATCTCAGTGTTTGGGCACAGAGGTTCTTTGTCTTTTAAATAGTTTTTTATTTTAATGGGTTCACCACAACATAACCCAGACAGACCATCTTAGGGTAGCTGGTTCATTCCACTGGGGTGTCAAACAGACGAGGCATACTGATGAGTCCTGGTAGGATGAAACACGTGTCTATGTCATCTGTTAGCACCCTTTGCAAACTGTGTGAGAGTCCTTTCGGCACCATGCAATTCTGCTTAAAGTTGAACCAGCATAACATTCTGTGGTGATTTGCATATGCAGCCCATGATGCTTTGCATTGTGTGGGCATGTGTGATTTTGTATTTTCTTGAAACTTGGCTTCCCAGCCAAATGCCCTTTGGGGTAACCCTTGCCTCAGTGTTTGCGCACAGAGGTTCAAACAACATGAAGTCTTGCTGTATTCTGACAATAGCAGTGAGTCCCAACCTTCGAACTACCCCGGAGATGAAAGAGTTAACTTTCCATGCCAGGCATGGAGCGCTGAGCTCGAGCTCGGTTGAGACTCTGTCTGTTGCTGTTTGAACTCAAACCATCAGATTCTTTACTCCGCCTCACTGAACAGTCGCTCGAGATTTCTCCCTTTGCTCGGTTCAATTTGTCGGTTAAAGTACCACTTTTCTCGGCTTTCGACTGAATTTAAACCGTAACCTGTCAGTTCAGTCTCTGTCTGTGGTATTCGTGAGCACTAGATAGGTTATTTTGTTTTCTATTCTGTGTGGAACTTGTAAACGGTTCATCGGTTCAGTTTGAACCGATCAAGTTGTTGTAAAATCTTTATCTGTACTTTTAGAGTGTGGTTACCGGTTCTTATCGGTTCTAAAAAAAACGGGTTTTATTACGTTTTTTTCCACGACCCGTAACACGGTCAGGAACCGATAAGGTGGATTGCCATTAAAAGGGTAAGTTTTGTTAGGACTGGCACAATGTCCAGAAACCCAAAAGAAAAACCGGGCCCACTTGGTTTCAACACTGCAGTGTGTGTGGGGAAGTCTTTGCTAAGGCTAACCCCCACACCACCTGTGTTTATTGTCTGGGGTTTGACCACCTCAATGCAGACTGCCAGATTTGTAAAAATTTTCCTGCAGCTACCCTAGAGAGAGAGTTGGTAGGCTCAGGGAAAGGGAGGCCGAAAAGTCCGCTGAACCGGATGGCCAGCCCGGTTCGGTTCAAACCGAACCAGAAGGAGTGCCCTCTGACCAGGGTGAGACTTCTTCGGGCAAAAGGAGAGCCGATTCTGAGGAGTCGGTTCCGGCTAAGAGAACAAGAAAGAAAAAATCAGCTGGTGTGGATCCAAAAGTTTCTTCTCCAACCGCTGAAGAAATAGCAAAAGCGATAAAAATTGTGCAGTCGCTTTCCCCGGTTCTGACCGAACCGGCACCATCAGGAAGGCGCTCGGTTCGGCCAGTTCCACCGGTTCAAGATTATGATTTAGAGGAATATTATGAACCGGAGGAGGAGGAAGAGGAGTATGAGGAAAGTGAATGTGGTTTTGAATGTCTGGATGTGCCCATAGACCCAGACATCTCCCCAGACAGACCTTCAGGAGTGTCTCCTCCTAGGCTTTCTGAGTCCCCCTCCCATTTCATGTTTTATAAGAAAGTGACAGAAACCCTTCAGCTTCCTATGGAAGAAGCTGTGGATGACCAGGAAGAGCCTGACTATGTGGAAATGATGGATATCCCAGAGTCTAGGAGGCTGTCTATTCCCTTGCACAAATCTTTTGGGAAACAGACATTTAAGATTTTAAAGACTCCTAATACTATACCTCCTGTGGATAAAAGAATGGACAAGAGATATACCCTGTCAGGCTCAGATACGGAGTTCCTTACACAACAATGCAGCCATGTTGGGGTAGTGCAGGCTGCAGCCTGTGATAAGGCAAATATTCCCTTGGCTTCACACCCCCCAGACAAGGACTCCAGGAGGATTGATGCCATGGCAAAGAAACAGTACATGGCAGCATCCTTGGGACTCAGACAGGCCAACTATATGGCCTGTACTGCTAGGTATCAGAAATCCAGATGGGACACTGTCATGGCTTTAGCAAAACAGGTCCCTGGCCAGCTTGCCAAGGAGCTGGAGCAGGTGGCTGCTGATGGTATTGAGGCATCCAAGGTGCAGTTCCATGCTGCAGTGGACTCCAGTGATGTTTCATCTAGAGTCATGGCTACATCTGTGGCACTTAGTAGAATGGCTTGGCTCAGATGTACTAGCCTGTCCAGGATACCCAGACTAAGGCCATGGATTTTCCTGTTGTGGGTAATTCTCTGTTTGGAGACAAACAGAGAATTACATGAAAAAATGGATGACTATAGGACCACCTATAGGAGTGCCCAGGCCAAGGAAAGGCAAGCCACTCCTCAGAGGCAGCATCCCAGGGGCAGGGGCAGGCCTTTTCATAGGCCTTTCTACCAAGCCCAGGCTTCCTCTTCTGCCTGTGCTCAGAGGGGGATTCTTTAGAGGGAGAGGCAGAAGGGGTACAAGCAGACCTGCTCCCACCCCTCAGCCTAAAACCCCTGCCAAGCAGGCACCCTGATGGGATTGCCAGGGCCGATTCTCCACTACCTGTAGGGGGCAGGCTGGCTTACTTTGTCCAGGACTGGAAGTCTCTAACATCAGACAAATGGGTCCTGGAAGTAGTAAGCCAGGGACTGGTTCTCAGCTTAAAAAAATTTCCAAAGCTGAGAACCAGATTCTTTCCACCTGCAAATCCCTCAGAGGCACTTTCCCTAGAGGCAGAGGTCTCTTCCCTCCTGGCTCTCAGAACTGTGGAAAGGGTTCCACCCCTGCACCAAGGCAAAGGAACTCCAGGTACTTCCTTACCCCAAAAAGACAGGAGAATGGCGGCCCATCCTGGATCTCAGATACTTAAACAAGCACCTTTTAAAGCCAAAATTCAAAATGGTGACTCTGGGAATAATTCTATCCTCTCTAAGGCCAGGGGACTGGCTAGTCTTCCTGGACCTCAAGGATGCCTTCTTCCATATTCTCATCAGAAGCTCCCATCGAAAGTACCTCAGGTTCAAGCTGCCCTCAGGCCATTACCAATTCAGAGCAATGCCCTTGACTAACCTCTGCTCCAAGGGTGTTCTACAAAATGCCTGGCAGTAGTAGTTGCTTCTCTAAGAAGGCAAAGGATTGCCATCTTCCCATACCTAGACGACTGGCTCATAGTAGGCCAGTCCCCAGACCAGGTCAGGTTACACCTACAGATAACTCAGCAACTGCTCACCTCTCTAGGTTTCCTTCTGAATCTTTCAAAGTCAGTTCTAGAGCCTGTTCAGCTCCTCACCTTCATAGGTGCAGAGCTAGATACAGAAAAGGCCAGAGCCTTCCTTCCCCTGGACAGGGCAAGGACCCTTATCACACTGGCCTCTTCATTCATCCTACAGGTGTCTCGTCCAGCAAGGCACTTTCTGCAGCTCCTGGGTCACATGGCTGCTTCTACTGCAGTGGTGCAGGGAGCAAGATTTCAGATGAGGGATATTCAGTTCCACTTGAGAGCCTTTTGGTCTCAGAAAAAGGACCCTCTGACCAAACTTATTCCAGTGACTCGAACACTGATCCAGGCCTTGCAATGGTGGCAGGATCAGAACAATCTAAGACAGGGAGTTCCCTTTGTCACTCAGTCTCACTCTTTAATCCTTACTACAGATGCCTTCTTCTTGGCGTGGGGGGCCCACTTGGGAGACCTGACCACCCAAGGGTTGTGGTCCCCTCAGGAATCTCTGCTTCACATCAATCTGTTGGAACTCAGAGTAGTATTTCTAGCACTTCAAGCCTTTTCCAAGTCTGTTCAGAACAAAGTTATTCAGAGCAGAACAGACAATACCACCACAATGTGGTATATCAACAAGCAAGGAGGCACTCGGTCTACGGCCTTGTGCACAGAAGCAATGAAGTTGTGGTCTCTGGCTTATTCTCTGAACACCTCCCTCACAGCAGTAAACCTCCCAGGCAAGGACAATGTCCTGGCAGATGCTCTCAGCAGGATATCTCAGGGCCATCACGAATGGTCACTGGATCCCCTGGTTTTGGAGGTGATATTCTCCAGATGGGGCACCCCACAGATAGATCTTTTTGCAGCCCCAGACAATCACCAACTTCCCCTTTTTTGCTGCAGGCCCCCAGTGTTGGGCTCAGCCCTCCTGGATGCCTTAGGTCTCAGTTGGGAAGGGAAGTTCCTGTATGCTTTTCCCCCCTTCCCTCTCCTGTTCAAAGTGCTAGTCAAAATCAGGTCTCAACCCTGCAAGGTGATCCTGATTGCTCCAGACTGGGCCAGACAGCCCTGGTATCCTCTCCTATTGTCCTTTGCAGTCCACCTTCCCCTGTCTCTTCCCAGGAATTAAAACCTGTTAACCTGTGCTCAGGGGAGGGTTTGGTACCCGAATCTCAAATTTCTCAATCTCAAGGCCTGGCTCTTGAAGAGTTAGAGTTTGCTGATTTACACCTCTCCCAAGATGTTATGGACATTCTAAAGGCTTCTAGGAAGCCTTCCACCAGAACTACTTATAATTCCAAGTGGAAAAGATTTTCCTTATGGTGCTCTGGGAAGCATATTTCCCCCCACAGTCCTTGACCTATATGGTCCATCTGAATAGCTTGGGACTCAGACCAGCTACACTAAGGGTGCATCTGGCAGCTGTCTCTGCTTTCATTTCAGCAGGTAAGCCCTCTTCTCTTTCAGCTCACCCTGTATTCTCCAAGTTTTTCAAGGGATTGCTTCATACCAATCCGCCATTCAGGGACCCTGCCCCTGCTTGGGACCTTAATGTTTGCATTGCTCAGCTTATGCAACCCCCTTTTGAGCCTTTGTCCTCAGCAGAGCTTAAGTACTTGACTTGGAAAACTGTGTTCCTGGTGGCCGTCACTTCTGCCAGGCGCATAAGTGAGTTACAAGCCTTGTCAGTGGAGCCTGATTTTGTCTCCTTCCATAGAGATGAGGTGGTCCTCAGGACTAACAGGAAGTTGTTGCCTAAGGTGGTTTCAGACTTCCACCTTAACCAATCTGTTTCTCTTCCTGTGTACTTCACTGACCATTCCTCCTCTGGTGAGAGGAGGCTGCACAGTTTAGATGTGAAAAGAGCCCTTAGCTACTACATAGAACGTACCATGGGTCACAGGTTTGACTCCCTCCAACTGTTCCTCTCTTATGGTGAGGTTGGTAAAGGAAAACCTGCCACTAAAAGATCCATTGCCAGGTGGATTGTCTCTTGCATTCAATTTTGCTATGAAAAACTAGGTAAGGTTCCACCCTCAGGCCTGAGGGCTCAGTCTACCAGAGGTACAGCTGCTTCCCTGGCTGCTGCCAGGGATATTCCTATCTTAGAGATATGTCAAGCAGCTACCTGGAAAACAGTTCACACTTTTACCGAGCATTACACCCTGGATATCCAGGCTAGGAGTGATGCTCGGTTAGGCACAGCTGTGCTTCAGAGCCCTTTTCCTAAGTAGGTTCTGTCCCTCCTCCATGGAGGTACTGCTTGGTAGTCTGCTTTTGTCAGAATACAGCAAGACTTCATGTTGTTTGAAGAAAAAATTACTCACCTTAGTAATGTTGTTTCTTCTAATGGAGTCTTGCTGTATTCTGACCTCCCCCCCTGCCTTCCCCTCTCGGAACCTTTGTTTTTGGGATGTGGGTGGGCAGTAGCAGTGTTGGCACTCAGGAGGTGCCCCACTTTTTTGGTTATCACCCTCCTTCTTTGGGTGAGTGGGTGTTGTGTTTATTTCATTTTTTAGGTTTCCTGACTTGAGTCTTTGTTTTGGGACCAAAAAATCTGTTTTTATGTTAGTAGCCAGTTGGCTAGTGTAGGTATACAGCTTCCACACAGGACCTCAGTGAGTTTAGCTCGTAAAGATCTAACGGTTTGAGTTCAAACAGCAACAGACAGAGTCTCAACTGAGCTCGAGCTCAGCATTCCATGCCTGGCATGGAAAGTTAACTCTTTCATCTCCGGGGCAGTTCGAAGATTGGGACTCACTGCTATTGTCAGAATACAGCAAGACTCCACTAGAAGAAACAACATTACTAAGGTGAGTAATTTTTTCTTCTTTGTCTTTTAAAGAGCTTATATTTTAATGGGTTCACCACAACATAACCCAGACAGACCGTCTTAGGGTAGCTGGTTCATTCCACTGGGGTGTCAAACAGACGAAGCATACTGATGAGTCCTGGTGAGACCGAAACTACGTGTCTATGTCATCTGTTAGCACCCTTGCAAACTGTGTGAGGTCCTTTCGGCACCATGCAATTCTGCTTAAAGTTGAACCAGCATAACATTCTGTGGTGATTTGCATATGCAGCCCATGATGCTTTGCATTGTGTGGGCATGTGTGATTTTGTATTTTCTTGAAACTTGGCTTCCCAGCCAAATGCCCTTTGGGGTAACCCTTGCCTCAGTGTTTGCGCACAGAGGTTCTTTGTCACCTATTCTGTTGCTTACTTACCTGTACACCACTTTGCTCTTTCGCCCGTATTCGTAACTGCATTCTGAAGTTTTGCTGTAACTGTTAATCTTTGTTCGAGGGGGCTCTTGCAGCAGGCAACACTGGTAGGACTAAGCCGCCAGTTGCCAGGACCACACAGAAAACCCCTAGCTAGCAGTCTGCAGAGGGGGACCTCCCCCAACGTCGGCACGTCAACATCCGTTCAATGGTATAAAATGGGTGGTCCCCCAGACCCACCCCAGTTCTTTTCCCGCTGTCAACCCACACAAGTTGGACCTCCATGAACGCCTGCTGCAGTCGGCTGCCATGTTCTTGATCTTTTAATTTTCTTCTTATAAAAAAAAAAGAAAAAAAAAGTTTCTGTGTGTTTTGGCTTTTGTTTATGTCTTCTTCTCCAGTTTCATCTTTAGACCGGCCTATGAAGTGTACTTATGGTAAGCAACTTCCCTCCAAGGATGGCCACTCTTCGTGCCTGCTCTGCTTAGGCCATGACTACGACACCAAGGCCTGCCAGCACTTGAACCAGGCCACATGGACACGTTGTTTGAAGACCCTCCAAAGCTTCTTGCTGCAACAGAAATTAGCTGCGATGGAGAAGGAGCTTTGGGGCAAATATTCCTCTTCTTCCCCAGCCTCCAGGGTGTCGACTTCTTCTTCCACCCAGAAAGAGAAGTCGTCCAGTGGGAAGCATAAGCACCAGGACAAGCACAGGGACCAGCCCTGGTCAGCTTCATGCTCTCAGTTGCCACATAAACCGGTGACCGTATCCGGGTCTTCCTCTTGTGGGAGGTCGCTCATCCTCCTTTGGCAGCCCTCATCCAGTCAGGTCTACCAGTTTCTCAGCTGCCTGCCCTCATCTCTGTCTTGGGAGGTGGCTCCTTGGGGCATTGGATTTCGTCCCCTGCCTCCCAGCCTCTGACGCTCAGGCTCTTACTCCCTGTGAGCCCTCAGCTAGGTGACTCGACTGGGGTTACCTCCTCGGGTGATGGGTCTTCACCCATTGCTCCCTTGGTCCTGGCTTTGCCAGTGTCGGTCCATGCTTCTGGGATCAGCGCCTTTAAGCATCGCCAGGAGCAAGCGCTCACTTCTTCTTCCACTCAGGCGATGCCTCTGCCTCTGTTGTGCGTTAACTCCCCTTAATAGAGGCCCGCATCCTCTTCGGGGTCTGCGATGCTGGACCGGTGTCAGCCTTTGCCTGTCCAGTAGATGCTTACTTGGCTGGCACCAGCACCAGCGATGCCTCAGTTGCCGTCACCTCCCCCTCAAACAATGCCATCTGGTCCTTCAGGGTGATCCCCAGCCAACACCTGCGGGACCGGCACCTGGGATACTGATGCCTCGGCGTTCGGCACCAGGGTACCCAACGCCTCAGGGACTGATGTCTAGCTACCTGGCGCCTCATAGACTGACGCCGGATTTCCTGATGCCGCCTCCCCAATACCCATACCCATCATTAATCCACCCCTGCCGGTGGATTATTTAAATTTATTTATTTGATACTTGGATACAACCTTTGAGCTAGAGCTCATTTACAAAGGTTCCGCGTCAGAAATTAGGCAAGACATACTGTTATAAGCAGAAAGTGGAACGTACAGTGGTCAAAGTTTACAGTGCAAAAATACAAGTGTCAGACAAGGGAATACATTGTTTGAGGGAACATTGTTTGAGGGTAAGCTGTAACATAAAGTGGTCATATATTACAGTACAATAACAGATGTCCAACAGGGAATACATTGGTTTAGGGTACATAGTTTGAGGGTACACTGGCAAGCAATACTGGCTATAACAATATTAGGACTAACGTGATTAATACTTCAAGTAATCAAGAGGCAGGAGAGGTAAGAGTGGGGAGAAGGGGGAGTCACAAAGGAGGTAGGTTTCCAGGGTGGGGGGCAAGGCAGAGGAGCAGCTGATGATGTGGAGGAAGGGGAAAAGGAGGGAGGTACAGAGGAGCAGCTCAGGCGAGCCGAGTCAAAGAGTGGAAATGGGTAAAGCATGTGACATATGGAGGGAGGGGAAAGTTGTGCCAGGGGCAGGCAGTGAGAGAGGGAAGTAGTCCGGGGGGTGGGTGACCCGCAAGATAAAAAGGGACAGGCGCTGGGAATAAAATAAGTGCTGGGAAGAGTACTCAGGTCGGTAAAGTGGGCAGGGGAGAGAATTAGTGACTGCAGTTGCACTTATTGTTGTTAGATTTCAGTTGAGCTATTAGGTTAGTCTTAAACTGGCCAAGCTTGGTGCACGTCAGTAGGTCAGGGTGTAGGGAGTTCAGTCATTTGGGGGCTTTGTATCCAAAGGATCTCTGGCCTTGACCGGTCCATCAGAAGGGCACTTTTAGATACAGATTACTGGTACTTCTGGTGTGCCTTATGTTGCCATTGGGGTGAGGAGGATTACAATGCTCTTTTTTCAGCATGGTGGGTCTTTATGAAGGATAAGGACAAGAACACCCTAAGGAGGCCGGCATCTCCTCTGCTTTCTGGGGATCCTACTCCCAGAAACCACCATGCAAGCCCTAGCCGTCCCTGGTCTTCAGATCCCTCTCCCGGTCGTTTGGACCATCATAAGGGAGAACATCGCTCTCCGGCGCTGGTTCCTGACAGTGGATGGAGTAGGGATTTCCTCCTCTTCTTCCTCTGAGGATTCAGAGGACTCCAGGGGCCTCTCTGATGATACAGAGCCCATCAGTGTGATCCACCACCCCCCCCCCCGGTCTCCACCTGATGATCCCACATTTTTGGATATCATTTATTTAAATTGTTTCACCAGGAAAGGCACACTGAACAACAAGCTGCTCGTCTCCTGGTGCCACCTGGGGTGGGGGACAAGGGATGGATAACATGCAGGTTATCAATTGCAGAACATTTAACAGTAAAATACACTTTGGTTACACTTTGTGTGAGTTACAGATGAGATCATAGAACAACCAGGTTACAGATAGGCACATAATACACTTAATACACATATATAAATATACTGTAGTAGAGATTACATGGGTTGAACAATTGCAGACATAGACTCACAAGAAGCAACTAGCAGTAACAATAACATTTAGGCGTAGGTTCAAGAGTGTGTCAGTTGGGGCAAATAGGCCAGCATTGTAGCATTTGCTATGTGCCACTGGTCAGGCAAGGAGTGGGGCAGTCCTGACAGTGTCAGGTGCAGGAGCAATTTACCATGAAGTAATTTGCTAGGGCAGTGGAGAAAGAGTTGGCAGAGGAGGAGTGGCGAATTTGCAGAGGCAGCTCATTCCAGAGCTTAGAGAAGTGGTGAGAGAAGTCTGCTTGGCCAACAGTGGTCCTCCGCTGAGGGATTACTAGTTGGCAGGAGTTGAGGGATCTAAGGGCATGGGTGGGGGCAGATGAGAGTATAGTGGAAAGGTAAGATGAGAGGACACCTAGCCAGAACTTAGAGACAAATTTAGCGCAGTGCATAATGTGTCTGTTTTCGAGGAATGGAAATGCCAGGGACCTGTAGAGGTCGCAGTGATGGGTGATGGGTGAGGGGAGGGGCATCAAGAGCAAAGCGGCAAAAGGCATTGAAAAGGGTGTCTAATTTTATTAAGGTGGACTTTGGAGCGGCACTGTAGATGATGTCGCAGTAGTCTAAAGAGGGAAGTATCATCTTCTGGACTAGTTCTCGGCACACATTTAGAGGGAGGCTACCACAGTTTCTATACAGGGCTCCTAGCTTGGGAAGCAGTTTTTTTATGATAGCATCTATGTGGTCAGCAAAGGATAGATGCCAGTTGAGCCAAACCCCTAAGTAGCGGAATGAGGTGACATCCTCAAGTATTTGCCTGCCCAGGGTGTGGAAGATGGGGAGCGAGGGGAGCCTGGACAGGTGGTGTTGTGTGCCGAAGGTCACGGTGACAGTTTTTTTTAGCGTTGAGGGAGAGCTGATGTGTGCTGAACCAGTGCTGAATTTTGACGAAAGCAGCTTGGAAATTAGAAGCTACCTCTTCTGGGGAGGTGCCTGAGGAGAAAAATACAGTTTCATCTGCGTACCTGTGATTGAGGAATTAGAGCAGATGAGTGGCAAGTCATTTAGAAAAATGGAGAACAGAATGGGTCCAAGCACTGACCCCTGAGGGACTCCGGTAGTTATAGGAAGGGGGGCAGATATAGCATCAGAGATTCTTACAGATTGTGTTCTGCCAGTGAGGTAGGAACTAAACCAGTTGGTGGCAGCAACGGAGAGCCCAGATTCACAGAGGCAAGAGAGTAGTAAGGTGTGTGAGACAGTGTCAAATGCTTTAGCATGGTTGATGAAGATGGCAGAGGTGATCTGCCCTCTCTCCATACCAGAGAGTATAGTGTCAGTGAGCCTTGTCAGGGAGGATGCAGTGGAGTGACCATTTCTGAACCCAGACTGGAAAGACGTGAAGAAGTTTGAGTTGGAGAGAAAGGAGGGAAGTTGTGTGAGCATAAGGTGCTTTTGCAGTTTTGCAAGAGCCGGGAAAAGAGAGAGAGAGAGAGATAGGGCCGTAGTTTGACTTGGAGATAGGGGCGCCTCCTTTAGGGAGAGGGATGACTATGGCATGCTTCCATGCCTGGGGGACTGCTGCAGCAGCGAAGAACTGATTTAGTAGGCTGGCAAGCGGGGCAACTATGCCTGGGGCAGAGAGGTAGAGGAGTTTGAGGTCCAGGCTTTCGGGGGATTTGCCTTTTGATGGGTTGAGAGATAGCAAGGCATCAAGTGCATCTGCTGGTGAGAGGTTATTGGAGGAGAAGGTACGAGGCACATGAGGCTTCTTTATTCCTGCGGTGGGTGTGCATGGAGCAGGGGTGGGCAGGGAAGAGAGGAGCGAAGCAGCACATGTGGAGAAGTATGTGTTGAACTCGGCAGCGACTGCACTAGGTTCCGAGAGAAGGGAGTTGTTAATATTTAGGAGTGAAGTGAGAGTTCCCGTTGGTGGAGCGAAGAGGGAGTGAATGACCTTCCAGAATTTTGAGGGATTATTTAAGTTTGTCTGGAGGGAGGTACACATATCATGTGGCACATACAGTCCCTGATGGGGTGGGAGATGGAGGAACTAGACCCCGAACACTGCCTTCTGGTGGTCTACCTCCACAAGAAGGAGACCCTCCTTCTGGTGGTGCTGCCCCTCATTGGTTCATATGAGGACATTACTAAGGCCACCTAGAACCATCCTTCTTCCACTCCGGCCATAGCCAAGAAGGCTGACCACCTGTATCATTCGCCTGTCGGCAAGCCCTATCTGGGTGAACAGCCAGAAGTGGATTTGATAGTCTTGAATATGGCACATGACCGCACCAAGAAACCTAGACACCTCAGTACCCATCCTCCTGACAAGGAGTCTCACCAGATTGATCAGTTTGGCAAGCAGGTTTATGGTTCTGCCACTCTGGCCATCTGGACACACAACTACCTGGACCATATGGTCCCGTATCAAAATGTCTTGTGGGACAAGGCCTTGGAACTGGTGCAGGCTCTACCTGAGTACCCTGCGAAGGCCCAGCTGGTCCAGCTTCTTAAATCAAGCTCTGACTTGGACACCCACATACTTCGGGCTGGTTGCAACACTGTTTATGCAGCTGGACGAGCAGCAGCAGGAGTCTGCATCTGCCACCACTCCTGGCTCTGAGTGTCCGGGTTCGTACCCAAATTGCAGATGAAAATCCTGGGTGCCCTTTTCCGAGGTTCTGTCCTCTTTTGGCGGAGATGCTCAGGACATCATCTCCTGCCTCCAGGAGTGCAGCAGAGCTTTCAGATTGGTCCACTTCATGTACTGTTCTCAGTCCAGGTCCAACCAACGCCAGCTCTTTTGTCGTACCCCTGGACAGCAATCCAAGGGACAGCAACCAAAGGGCGCCTTCAAGCATAAGGCCTCCACCCATTCAGCTGGATCCTCCCCCCCTAGGGCTCCATGAGCATCCCCAGTCACTCTGCCGCCCCTGGCACTACAACATGACTCCTTGCTTGACCCCCAGCAGAGGCCCTGGGGGAGGCGGTGGGGGGTTGCTTTTCCCTGTATTTAGAGGGACGGCACACAGTGACTTCAGACCAATGGGTACTTCAGATAATAGAATGGGGACACACTGTGGAGTTTATACAGGTTCCTCCAGACAGCCCTCCCCTGCACTCCCATTATCCCCAGGCCCACATCACCTTCATTCAGGAGGAGATTCGGGCACGTTTGCATAAAAAGGCTATGGATCCCATCCCCCCAGCCCAAAGAGGAAAGGGGTTCTATTCACACTTCTTCCTTGTCCCCAAGAAGAAAGGGACTTGAGACCGAATTTGGATATCAGCTGCCTGAACCTTTACATAGAGTACAAGCGTTTCAGGTGGTCACCCCCCCCAAGGGTTACTGCCCCCCCCTCACCAGGGGGGACTGGCTCTGTTCACTGGATATGCAGGATGCCTATCTCCATATCCTGATTTTCCCACCCCACCTAAGGTTCCTCTGTTTCTGTTTCCAGGGGGACCATTTTCAGTTTCGGGGCCTCCTTTTTGGCCTTTCATTGGCTCCCTGAGTCTTTACCAAGTGCCTAGCAGTGGTGGCCGCGGCTGTTCGGAGACAGGGGTTTTATGTCTTCCCCTACCTGGACGACTGGCTGTTGACAGCCCCCTCCAAAGCTCAGTTAATTCAGACACTGGAGTCCACCTTTTGTTTAGTCCAGCTTCTGGGGATCACTCTTAAAGAGGACAGGAAATGATTTCTAATTGGTAGCTGTTTGTAATGTTCCCATTTACAGACATGATATCCATAAACCTAAATGATCCATATTTAACTGTACCACAATAAAAGTGATGTGAAAAACTGTATTTTGCATTGTTTTGTCTTTAAGGGCAGCATTCTGTTACAGTTCTTTTCATGGAACCTGTGAACTGGAGTTTTGACTGTCATGGTTTGAGCAAAGAACTCTAAGCATTGTTCTGATAGGACAATAGCTCATGTTTAGCATTCTGTACATAAACCATGACGTAGTAAAAACTCCAAATTTACTGGTTCCATGAAGAGAACTGTGCAGAATGTTGTCCATAGAAAGAAAATAATTGAAAACATAGTTTTTCACATCAGTGTTTCTTAAGGTACAGTTAAATATGTTTCATTTGGAGGCAAGTCTTTCATTTCTGTTACTAGGAACATTACTAACTGCTGCCACTTAGGACAAATTTTCTGTCCTCTTTAACCTCTCAAGTCTTGTCTCTTTCCGACCAATGCCTCCAATACGTAGGATAGGTCCTAGACTCTTCACATAGCAGTGCCTTCCTGCCACAGGACAGGGCGGAATGTCTGATGGCGCAGGCCCAGCCAGTATCTTCCTTCCGTCGGGTCCCAGCCAGATCTTTCCTGCATCTGTTGGGGTACATGGCAGCGGCTATAGCCATGGTTCCCCTTACTTGCCTGCATATGAGAGTGCCTCAGTGGACTCGTGAGAATCCAATGGGACCAACACACCGATGACCTAGACCAGACGGTTCTAGTCTCCGATCTGGTGATGCAGACCCTGGCTTGGTGACAGAACCTCTCCAATCTCCTCGGAGGGGGATCCCTACCGAGCAGAATCTCCGCAGCAGATTATAACAACGGACACCTCTGGTCTGGGCTGGGGCACCCATTTGGCTGACTAACAGGCGCAGGTGGTCTGGTTGTAGAGAGAACAGCATCTCCACATCAACGTTCTGGAGATGCGGGCAGTCCTTTATGCTAGCCTTCCAGACCCATCTCCTTCCAGGCCCGCTCCTGGTACAGATGGACAACATGTCTGTGGCCTAAGAAGAAGGTGGTGGATGCATGGAATGGCCTTCCTGAGGAGGTCGTGGGGTCAAAAAACAGTGTGTGAATTCAAGAATGCATGGAACAGACATAAGGCAATTCTGGTGGGGGGGTAGGAAGAAGCAGGCTGTTAGTTAACTAGGATCTGCAGCTTATCCAGTAGGTAAGGAAATGGGCAGACTAGGTGGGCCAAGTGGTCCTTATCTGCCTTCAAAGTCTATATTTCTATGTTACTACCTCAACAAGCAGGGGGGACTCATTCCTACTCCCTTTGCTGAGAGGCCATGAGCGTCTGATACTGGGCCATAGTGCACAACCTGGAACTAACGACCGTACACGTTCCAGCTGTCCAAAACATCCTGGCCAACAGCTTAAGCAGGACCAAGTCGAAGGTTCACGAGTGGGAGCTCCTGTCCTCCATGGTCAGAGACCTCTTCGACGGGTGTAGTTGGCCAGAACTGGACTTTTTTGCATCCCCACTCAATGTAAAACTGCCCAGTTTCTGCTCACTCGATCCAGGGCCTGGTGTTTTCTGGCATAACACGTTGTCCCTCTCTAGAACAAGGAGGTTTCTGTATGCCTTCCCTCCCTTTCCACTCCTGCAGAGGATTCTTCTCAAACTACAGTCAGAGGGGGCAGAGATGATCCTCACAGCTCCCTACTGGCAGCGTCAGATATGGTTTCCACTACTGTAGCAACTGGCAGTGGCGCTTCCAGTCCCCCTGCGCTCCGACTTGCTCTCCCAGGAGCAGGACACTCTGGTCCATCAGGACCTCAAGTCTCTGAATCTCCATGTGTGGCTCCTGTAGACTTGGCTATTGCCCGCTTTGGAGTTTCTTCCCAGGTGGTAGATGTCTTAGTGGCTGCTAGTAAACCTTCCATGAAGGCCACTTACGCCATGAAGTGGAAGCGCTTCTCTATTTGGGCCACCACTTAGCACTTGGATCCTTTCATGTGTCTGGTGAATCTGATCTTGAAGTACCTCCTGTCACTTTCAGACTCTGGCCTGGGGTACTCATCCCTTAAGGTGCACCTTTCAGCCATCTCTACATATCATGCACCTGTTGAGGGCAAGGCTATTTCCCAATTGGACCTTTCCTGCACTTTTTTGCGGGTTATGTTGCACTTGAAACCTCCCATTAGGGATCCTGCCCCATCATGGGATCTTATGTTTATGTTGGAAAAGCTTACTTTGCCTCCCTTTGAGCCAGCTGCAAGTTGCAAGCTACGTTTTCTGTCGTGGAAAGCATTGTTTTTGGTTGCTGTTACTTTCACTTGGAGGATTTCCGAGCTTCAGGATCTGATGTGTAAAGAGCCTTAGTTGGTTTTTCACAAAGACCGGGTGTCTTTGTGTGCTAATCTTAAGTTTTTGCCCAAGGTGGTGTCTGAGTTTACACTGAATCAAGCCATCCACCTACCCAGAGTACTCTAATCAAGGGGGGAGGCCTTACTTCATATTCTGAATGTCCTCCGGTACTATTTAAACCACACCTGTCCTATTTGAAAATTGGATCAGTTTGTTTTATTTGCCTCCAGGGGAGAAGGGGCTCCTGTTTCCAAACAGTGTTTGTCTAAGTGGTTAGAAAATTGTATTGTGTACTGCTACTGCAAGTATGACAAGCCTTTGCCTCTTTCAGAAATATGTCCGCTGCAGACATTTGCAAAGCCGCCACTTGGAGCTCTGTCCATACCTTCATCAGGCATTTCAGCCTGGCCATTGCCTCTAGGCGTAGGGCTGGCTTCGGACTTGCAGTCCTTCAGGGCCTCCTTTCATAAATGTCATCTGCTTGTTTTCTTCTTCCTCCCTACTAACCGGGTCATTTCTGATCTTCCTGGATTAGGAATCTTCACCATTCATTCACAATAATGGGACTACATCGGAGGCGCTAGGACCCAATGGGAGGCAAAAATCTTCAAGAGGACCGGCACCGAGGTAGGAGGACCATGCATGTGCGGCACCGCGAGACTGGCTTGCATCTGTATAGGCTATCTCGGCGTCGACCCTCAAACCGCCTCAGTTCCTTTTTTCCCCACCGTCAAGTGCACTTCAGTGATGACGTCGCTCGTCTGCCGGGAGTCAGATCTTCACGTCTATACGACAGCAGCTTATAGTCGTTCAGTTTCGATTAAGTTACTACTTTTAGTGTTCTTTTCTTATTTTAAAACAAAAAAAGAAGAAAAAAGAATAACTGAAGACATTCTCAGACTGCCATCAACGGAATTAACTACAAACAGTAGCGCTGACGGTAGGGACACTTCGCTTACAGGCTGTTCTGGCAGTGAGGCTGTGTCCGATCTGCTGCCCTCTGTGGTGGGGGGGGGGGTTTGACCACAGGCAGTCCAGTGCTTGGGGAGGAAGGATAGTCTGCCCAAAGCACAAAAAGAAGCAGGCCCGATCCTGGTCCCGATCGGGGACCCGGCGCCACTTGACCTCAAGTTATTCTTTGTCCCTTCGGTCAAACAAGAAATGGTATCACTCGAGGTCACCCTCTGGTATGTCTGCGTGAGGGTTGTCAGTGGTGGATAGCGGTAGGCCTGACCCGACTCCGGTAGGGTCCCCTGTGGTTCCGTTCTTAACGACCGCAATCTTCAACACCAGATCCCTCCCTCTGTCCTTGATGGGGCTTACGGTGAGCAGTTTCATCACTGGGCCCCTCTTATGGAGCAGTGGGTTTGGCATCTGTCCCGGTTGCCCTTGCCAGTGGACCCGGAGCCTTCGGGCCTCGGAGCTTCTGGGCCGCGGCCGGGTTAGTTGGGCCAGGATGTGTGTGCGGTGCCCTCTCTGGTGCCAGCGCCGTTGACGCCGAAGTCACGTACCTTCCCTCCTCACCTTGTTTCCTCGGAGGGCTGGCACAGGTACCGCATTTCCTCTCCCCCTTCTTCAGGTCTTTCAGGGTGAGGGCGGTGCCGGGGGTCTTGGTGTCTCAGTCGGTGCTGACCACCTCCTTGATGCTATGTGTGGTGCCAAATTGCCTGTGTGGTCCCAGCGTTGAGTGTGGTGCAGGTGCCGCGGATGGCGCAGTCCTCAACACTGATCTGGGGGTGGTGTCTCCTGTGTTTTCCTGGCCTAGACCTGCATTTGGAGGGCTTTCTAGGGTAGAAGTGGAACTTGAGGAGTCTGACCCTGTCCTGCTTTTGTCAGAAGACGCAGCGGATGACTCATTTTATGGGTTGGAAAGCAAGCCTTCTGTATCAGTGGAGCCTGGGGTGGAAGATCTTTCTTTCCAGTCTCTCCACAGGAATATGGCAGACTTTTACATCTTGAGTTCCTACATTCCTCAGTAAGAGTTCAACCTGTGGAACACACTCAAATCAATGGTCGAGAACTTCCAGCAATCCATTACCGGGGCATAGAGTCCAATAATCAGTCCAATAATCAGTAGCTGAAAGCTTCTATGGACGCCTACAACACTACCTCTAGGGTAGCTGCTGCTGGCATTCATAGAAGACGACTCTCCTGGCTCAGAACATCAGGTTTCTCAATCGATGCTCAGCGGAAGGTGACAAACGTCCCCTTTGACGGTGCTTATCTGTTCAACCCTCAGGTTTAGCAAGTTCTGGAGGCCACTCAGAAACCAGGACTGCCATTAAAACAGCCAGGCTGCCTCCTACAGCCCCTCAGAGGTGTGGGAACTGTTGATAATTTCATAACAGGCAGTCCTTTCGAGGTGAAGGCCGAGGAACCTTTAACAGGAGCAAAACTCATCAGTCACAAAAGAAAATGCAGCAAAAGGCATAGGGCCCGAAAGCGCCCAGTGCCAGCCTCTGAAGTTCTGGCCCAGGTCCCACCTCAGCTGCCTGAGGTGTACACCTCTATGGTAGTAGGGGGGCATCTGACTTGATTTTACAGCCAGTAGAAGTCCATTATGACAGACAAATGAGTCCTCAGGATTGCCCGAGAGGGATACTTTCCATTTCGCAGAGATTCCCCCAAGACCTTCCACCCAGACGGCAGCTCAGTCTGTCCACTTCTCAGTCAAGCCTTCTTACTTCCGAAATACAGGGCCTCCTAAGGAACAGGGCAGTAGAAGTCATTCTGTGGACAGAATGGAACACAGGTTCCTACTTCCATTACTTTCTGGTTCCAAAGAGAACACGTGGCATGCGCCTAATTCTCAACCTCAGAAAGTTAAACAAGTACCTGTTCAGGGAAGAATTTGCAGGAAAACTTGGCGTTCAAGTCTTCACTTACCTGGGCGGTTGGCTCCTATACAAACCACCCAGGCAGGAGAGACAGGAAGTAGTCGCTACAGCTTCTCAGTTGCTCTCTTCCATGTGGCTTCTTCTGAATCTGGGAAAGCACCAACTTCAACCCTCCCAGCAGATCCGTTTCATAGGGCCCTCTTTTATACCTCCAGAGGACAGGAGAAATGACATATTCATATGGCTCTATATATCACGGAGAACAACTCTGTTCAGGCCCTTTCAATACAGCGGATGCTGGGACTCATGGCATTGTCTGTCTTCATGGTGCCTCTAGCCTGGCTACATATGAGGACCACTCACGGTGGTCACCAACTACGCACCCGCTGTCCTTCCACATAAAGTGACAGAGCTTCTGACAAATCATTTACATAGTGGACGCAGAAGAACAAGCTTCTGCAAGGTCTGTCCTTTGCCCCACTGGAATCTCAAGATCACCATAACGGATGCATCTCTGACCAGTTAGGAAGCTCACTGTCAAGACCCCCACACTCAGGGGGTGTGGAGCCAGGAGGAGTCTCATTTTCACATAAATGACTTGGAGATGAGAGCTGTCCTATATGTTAGCCGAGCCCTGGAGGATATTCTCTGCCAAAAAGTGATCCTCCTTCACATGGACAACAGAGCTGTGATGAATTACATCAACAAGCAGGGTGGAGGCCGGCCTGGTGGCGCTGAGGGTTGAGGCGCTGGACACCACACCTTGCGCCACACCGGCCGGGGATCGGCAGGGGAGGGAAGGGATCGAGCATCTGGAGGACAGCTGTCCCTTCCCTGGGGAGAGCTTCGGGGATGCGCTGCTCTATAAGCACCTGGCGGCTGTCCGGGGCAGCACAGACAAGTGGCACACGATAGCAGGAGGAGCTGGGTGATTACATCACTGCTCAGCCGCCATTGGTAATACCCAAGCTCCTGGGGCCAAACAACACAAACGGAAAAAACCCTCTGCAGAACCGGGGAGATGAAGGGAACTCCAGGGGCAGGTCCATATCCCACTGCCGGCCCAGTGCACCAGTGGACTCTGCGGCCAACCTGATGCCAAGTAGGCCCCTCTAATTCCAGAAAGGCCGCCAAGGAAGAGGTGGGCACACCCCGGGTGGTGATCTGGGGGGGCTTGACCTACTTGGGCAGTTGGGGGAGGACACTGGAAAGTGGGGGTTCAGGCAGGGAGTAGAGACTTAGCCAAGTGGGTACTCCAGAAGAATGCCCGGAGCCAAAGGGTAAATAAAAAGAGAGTGCAAAAAAAAAAAAAAAGCAGGGTGGCGCGCACTCCTACCCTCTGTACAGGAGACTATGATGGTGTGGGAGAGGTGTCTCAAGCACGATGCGTCAATTCAAGCAGTCTGCTTGCCAGGAATTCAGAACGACCTAGCGGATCGCCTCAGCAGAACGAAGGCAGATCTCCACGAATGGTCTCTCGGGCCAGACATCATGCAGTCGCTATATGACGAGGGGGGCAGTCCAGGACCTTTTTGCGTCCCCACTCAACGCAAAACTGCCTCTGTTCTGCTCCAGAAATCCTGAACCTGGTGTTTTCTGTCGGGATGCGTTCAGACTGTGGTGGACAAGACGCTTTCTTTATGCATTTCCTCCACTTCCATTAATTCAGAGGGTGCTACTCAAATTGGAGGGATAGTGGGGTAGGATGATTTTCGTCTCCTCATATTGGCCTCGACAGATATGGATCTTACTTCGAGAAACAGCTCTTGCAGCAGGTTACACCATTAGGACTGAAGCCAGCAGGCGCCAGGACCCCGTGTGAATTTTCTAGCTAGCAGTATTCAGCGGGGACCGCCCCCGACGTCGGTCCTGCCCCCGACGTCAGGCATCCTATAAAGGGGCGGTCCTAGAATCCCCAGTTCTTTTCCCGCCATCGACTCGCCAGCATTGGCCTCACGGTCCCACTCTAGCGCACGACGACTAAGAACTTTACAGTTTTACCAACACTAAATGTCAGCATCTCCAACTCCTTCAGAAGGACACCCTTCCAAGTGTGCCTGCGACAAACAGATCCCCTTCAAGGATCCTCATTCGTCCTGCCTGCGGTGCTTAGGTCCGGACCACGACACCAAGGTCTGCTCCTTCTGTAAGGGGTTTAACAGTTGCACCAGGATCCGCCGCCAGAAGGCATTTCAGGGGTTCCTCTTGGAAGAGAAACTACACAGAATGGATAAGGAACCTTCCTCCAGGGGTTAAACCAACTTAAAAGCCCACAAACACCAGGACAAGCACCGGGACAAGGCTAGGTCCAGATCCCATAACCGGGCCTCAGACTCGCACACCAGCTCAGGCTCCACGCTCTCAGACCGCTCTCCCTCCAGGGCTCACTCTCAGCCCCCTCCGGTTAAGGTTAAGGCTTCAGGTGGCTCTTCGGCTTCTCTGCAACCTGTAAAGACTTCCAGGCCTTTGGCTTCCTCCACTCCCTCCCAGGCCTCTTCGAAGTCTTCAGACTGTCACCAGACCAAGTCTTTCTCTTCAGACTGATGCCGGGACCCCAACTCCAGATCGTTCTCCCAGCCTCCCAGGGGTCTGGATCCACCACCTAGGAAGACTAAAGACCTAACGTCCCTGAAGCGGACGACGGACCCGACGTCGGCCAAGCACCCGACGTTGGCCAAACACCCGAAGTCAGGCAGGCATTCGCCAGTGCCGAAGACATTGGCGACACGTTCGCTGGAGCCGAAGACTGCCACCCCCGTCACCGGTGGACACTGGTCGCCGGGACTCCACGGAGGAGTACCTGTCATTGCCTGAGCACCAGGCAGGTGACAGTGAGGATGCCGGGCTTCCATGGGAGCCTTCGCCAATCCCGGAGACGCCTTCAGACCCAACACCCGACCCCGGCGACAGACCACCGGCACCAGGTCCGTCGTCGGGTATGAACATCCAAGAGGCCAAAGATCTCTTCACTTTCTGGTGGGACACAGTAAGGAAAGATGTGGTCCCAGTGAAACCTCCTCCTCCTACTCCCCCTCCTCCACCGCAGGGGCCAGCAGGATGACCACCAACCCCCAAAGAGCACACTCCACCTCCTAGAGGAAGATCCAAGGAATGGAGAAGGCCTCCCTCAAGAGCTCCCTCAGGGTCTCCCAGCTCCAAGCGACCCAGACGTCTACGGTACATTCCGCCAGGGGCGGATTCTAGACTGGATACTTAAGACACCTCCAGGTCTCCTTCTCCACTTGGCATCCCATCATCTGACCCACAAGACCTGCCCAGGTCACCTCCGGATGATCCCTCCTTCTCTGAGATTATGAGGCACATCCAGGAGAATATGGGATGGGATTCGGAAGATCTCGACCCCGAGAGACAGCGCCTTGCTCGTTACCTTCGGCAGAAGGATCCCAAGCCTGTGGTAGTGCCACCCTTGGTGGACACTTTCGCGGATGTCACCAAGGCTACATGGAAGCGTCTGCACTCCACCCCCGCTGTGCCGAAGAAAGCTGACCGCCTGTACAAGGCCCCGAAAGAGGACCAGTACTTGGCGCAACAACCTCTGGCTGACTCCCTCATCATTACGGCCTCTCATGACAGGTCCCAACGACCACAGCATATGAGCACACAGCCCACCAGACCAGGAATCCAAGCAGTTGGATGCCCTGGGGAGGCACATGTATGCGGCTGCTACATGCTCCATCAGGTCCCTGGACTATCTGTCTCATATGGTTCAGTTTCAGAATGCCCTGTGGGAACAGGGTCAGGACCTAGTTGATAAACTACCAGATGGCGATCAGAAGGTGGAACTCTTAAATCTCCTCCGCATAGGGTCTGATGTGGGGACCCAAGTGATCTTACTTCGAGAAACAGCTCTTGCAGCAGATTATACCATTAGGACTGAAGCTGGCAGGGGTCAGGACCCCACGGAATTCTTCTAGCTAGCTATCTTCAGCGAGGCCGCCAGTCGGTCCGCCCGACATTGGTCCGCCCCGGTGTCGGTCCAGCCGACGTCAGGCGTGAGTACATAGAGGCGGTCCGCCAGATTCCCCAGTTCTTTCCGCCATCGACTTGCATGTCTCGACCCTTGACTTGTTTCTAGCATGCGGCCTTCGGTTAAGTTCTTCCTTGGAAAAAGTTCGGTTTTTGGCTCTTTTGCTGTCTGATGTCCTCTCCAACCTCCGTTGAAGGCCGTCCTTCGAAATGCGCCTGTGGGAAGCAAATCCCGTTTAAGGATCCGCATTTGGCCTGCGTCCGGTGCCTGGGCCCAGACCACGACACCCGGTCCTGCTCATTTTGCCAGGGGTTCAACAGCCGGACCCGGATCCGTTGCCAGGAGGCCCTTCAGGCGTTCCTGCTCGAAGAGAAAATCAGGGCCATGGACACAGCCTCCAAGGGGGAATCCTCAGAGAAGGCCCGGAGACACCCCAAGAAGCACAGGGAGAGAGTTAGATCCAAGTCCCCGTCTAGGGCCTCTGACTCCCGTAGCTCCGGCTCCCGGTCTGACCGCTCTCCTTCCCGGGCCCATTCTCAGCCTCTCCCCGCAGCGGTGAAGACCCCTTCAGGCTCCTCTTCTGTCTCACAGGCCAAGACCTCCAGACCTTCCTCATCTTCCTCTTCTAAGGCCCTGGCTAGGTCGGGGGACCGTCATCACCACCATAAGTCTGGTTCCCGCCGTTCCGAACCCGACGTCAGGTCTGCTTCCTTGCCTCCTCCTCCCCAGAGGAAGACCAAAGAGCTTACCTCCTTGAAGAAGTCGTCGAACCTGGCACCGGCCCGTCCGACGCCGGCCCTACAACATAGGTCCCAGGAACCGTTGACCGCCAGACGCCCGTCGCCAGTCAGGCCTACGTCTTCTCGGTCGTCGGCCGGGGGACCGACGTCCATACCCGTACCCATTGAAAGAGGACGGCGCCTCCACCGACGCCGGTCGGGAGGCGATTACGGAGGAGCGGCCGACCCGAGACCAGGCCAGGCGAACCGGTCCTGTCGCACCCCAGGAGCCCTCTCCGGAACCTGAGACCCCTGCGGCCGGCGCGGAACCCGGCGGCCGGCCGCCGCGCCCGCGGTCGTCGTCGGGCCTCTCCATATCCGAGGTCAAGGAGTTGTTCACTTACTGGTGGGACACCATAAAAATGGATGTGGTTCCCACCCCTCCTCCTCTTCCTCCTCCTCCTCCACCTGCGACCCCACCGGCCCCTGCGCCCCCTACTCCGTCCGGGGCGGCAGGCCGAGTACCTTCCCAGGGCCGGCGGATCCTCCTAGGGAGACCACACAAAGGAGACCTCCGTCCAGATCTTCTTCAGGGTCACCCAGCCCTAGAGACCCAGAAGGCGCCGGCGTTCGCCTCGACCGGAGGACACGGATCGGAATTCTCGGAAGGATCCAGATCCCCTCTCCGATTCACATCTCTTCTTCGGACCCACGTGAACTTCCTAGATCTCCTACGGATGACCCATCATTCTCAGAGATCATGAGGCATATCCAAGAGAACATGGGCTGGGATGCGGAAGAATTAGACCCTGAGAGACTACGCCTCACCAGGTATCTTCGGCAGAAAGATCCTAAGCCTGTGGTGATACCACCCTTGGTGGACACTTTCGTGGACGTCACCAAGGCAGCGTGGAAGTGTCCACACTCGCTCCCGGTGATGCCGAAGAAAGCTGACCGCCTGTACAAGGGCCCTAGGGAGGACCAGTATCTGGCTTCACATCCTCTGGCCGACTCTCTGGTCATCACAGCCTCTCATGACCGGTCCCAGAGACCACAACATTTGAGCACCCTGCCACCAGACCCAGAGTCCAAACAGCTGGACGCTATGGGCAGGCGCACGTATGCTTCCGCTACTTGCGCCATCAGATCCCTGAACTACTTAACCCACATGGTACAGTTCCAAAATGCCTTGTGGGAGCAGGGGCTGGACCTGGTGGACAAATTGCCAGATGGTGAGCAGAAGGAGGAGATGTTGCAACTCCTCCATACAGGTTCGACGTGGGAACCCAGGTACTGCAAGCTGCGTACGATTCCGCGGACTCCTCGGCCAGAGCGGCAGCTTCGGGCGTATGCCTCTGGAGACACTTATGGCTCCATGTCTCTGGATTCACCCCGGACGTCCAGAAGAACATCCTGGACGCCTCTTTTGACGGAGAAGTTCTTTTTGGTGAATCCTCTGAGAAGGTCCTCACCAAACTCCAAGAGGCCGGGAAGGCGGTGAGGTCGGTCCAGGCAATGTACTGACCCAGGCTTAGTTCCTTTCGTAGGAACCAAAGCCGTTTTCGTGGCCGGACGCAGAGACAGCAGTCCTGCACCGGACCACAACTGAGGGGCTCCATTTCTCGCAGAGCCCAGGGAAAGTCGCCCGCGGGCCGAAGTCAGCGCCCAGCTAAGCCGGCTCAGCCCGTGGGCCCCTCCGCCACTACAGCATGACTCCTTCCCAGCCCCCGCCCCTCAGGATCAATGGGACATCAAGGTCAGGGGTCGCATTGCGGACTACCTGCCAGGGTGGCAGTCCATAACCACCGACAGGTGGGTCCTTCAGTTGGTCAAAAGAGGCCACTTTATAGAATTCGCAGACAAGCCACCCTCGAGGCCTCCTCTGCTCTCCCGTTACTCGGGTCAGCACAAATTGCTTATCAGGCAAGAAATACTCGCGCTCCTGCAGAAGGGAGCGGTGGAGTATGTTCCAGAGAACCAGATAGGATCCGGATACTATTCCCACTTCTTTCTGATTCCGAAGAAAACAGGGGACCTCCGTCCAATCTTGGACCTCAGCGACCTAAATATATCGGTTGCCTACAAGCGATTTCACGAGGTGACCCTTCAGGGTCTCATTCCCATGCTAAGGCAGGACGTCTTCTTAGCGTCCCTAGACATGCGGGACGCCTACCTGCATATCCCTGTGGCTCAAGCGCACAGGAGGTTCCTGCACTTCGAGTTTCTTGGCCACCATTTTCAGTTCTGAGCTCTTCCGTTTGGACTGTCATCGGCCACCAGGGTCTTTACCAAGTGCATGGCAGTCGTGGCAGCGTCTTTAAGGAGACAGGGCCACTATGTGTTCCCGTACTTGTATGATTGGCTTCTCATGGCCGCCTCCAGAGAGGCGTTGTTGCTGGCTATCCAGAGCACCCAGGCTCTGTTCCAGTCTCTGGGCATCCTCATCAATTCACAGAAGTCTCTCCTCGTTACCGTCACGAAGCTGCAGTTCATAGGCGCGGTTCTGGACACCGTCAAGGAAAGCATTTCTTCCGGCGAAAGAGCGGGCATCAGATCCCTAATCAGGGACCTCTCGTGAACAAGACTGCTCTACCAGGCTGGTCCTTCGTTTGCTCGGACACATGGCTGCGGCCATTCCAACCGTCCCTTTGGCAAGGCTCCACATGCGGGTAACTCAGCGGATGCTCAAGGTGCAGTGGGACCAAAGGCAAGACCACATGCAGCAGCCAGTCAGAATCACGAATGCTGTGATTTGAGACTGGCAGTGGTGGCTAGACCCAGGAACACTCTCTGCGGGTGTTCCGTTCACAGCCCCATCCCCGGAGGTGATTCTTTCCACAGACACCTCAGGACTGGGGTGGGGAGCACACCTGAATGGGGTGAGATCCCAGGGAACGTGGACCCCTCAAGAAGCTCATCTCCACGTCAACATTCTGGAGATGAGGGCGGCCCTTTATGCCCTGCAGGCTTTTCAGTCAGAGATCCCGCCGAATACTCTCGTGCTTCAAACAGACAATCCGGCGGTGATGTATTACCTCAGCAAACAAGGAGGCGCACACTCTTACCCCCTTTGCAGGGAAGCGATGAGAGTGTGGGATTGGGTAATCTGACACGGCGCGAGCCTGATTGCAGTTCACGTTCCCGGAGTGGACAACACTATCGCAGACGGTCTGAGTCGTTCCCAGGCCAAGGTCCATGAGTGGGAACTTCTTCAAGGGGTAGGAGAGGATCTGTTTCTTAGATGGGGCACTCCAGAACTGGACTTATTTGCTTCCCCATCCAGCATGAAAACTGCCCAATTTTTGCTCGCTAGATCCAGGGCCTGGTGTTTTCTGGCGAGACGCGTTGTCCCTCTCCTGGGCGGACAGATTCCTCTACGCCTTCCCTCCCTCCCTTCCTTCCTGTTGATCCAGAGAGTTCTTCTCAAACTGCGCAGGGAGCATGCAACAATGATCCTGGTAGCCTCATTCTGGCCCAGACAGATCTGGTTCCCCTTGCTAACGCAGCTGTCCCGGGAACCTCCAATCCTGTTGCCTTTCAGCTCCCATCTCTTGTCTCAGGAGGAAGGTTCTCTAGTCCACCCGGACTTACGCTCACTGAACCTGCATGCATGGCTCCTAGAGACAGCCATTTTGCGACACGGGGTCTCGCAAGAAGTGGCGGAAGTTCTTTCCGCGGCCAGAAAGCCGACAGCGCGATACAACGTCGCGCATGAAATGGCGCCGCTCTGTGATCGCATAAACGCAGGGCCTTCCCTCTAGGATGCCGGTGAAAGTGGTGCTGGAATAAATGCTTCCTATTCCATTCAGGTCTAAACACACTCCTCTATTAAGGTGCACCTCTGCGTGATTTCTGCTTACCACTTCCCGTGGGACAGCGCACTGTGGCACAGCTTGATGCCTCTCGAGATTTCCTGAGAGGGGTGTTACACCTTAGGCCACCCATTAAGGATCTAGTTCCTCCATGGGACTTACTCTTTGTCCTGGAACAACTCACGCTTCCCCCCTTTGAACCTGCCGTGGATTGCGAGCTGCGTTTTCTGTCGTGGAAAACGTTATTTTTGGTTGCTGTCACGTCAGCAAGGAGAGTCTCCGAGCTCCATGGTCTCATGTGTAAGGAGCCTTATTTAATTTTCCACCAGGACAGAGTATCTCTGAGGACGAATCCTAAGTTTTTGCCTAAGGTGGTCTCTGCCCTCACTCTCAACCAGGACATCGATTTACCTGTATATTTTCCTAAATATTCCAATAGAGGAGAGGCATTGCTTCACACGCTGGATGTTCACCGCTGTCTAAGGTATTACCTGAACAGAACTAAACAGCTTCGCAAGTCGGAGCAACTATTCGTTTCCTTTGCTGAGAGGATGCTGGGCCAACCAGTCTCAAAGCAGTCTCTTTCTCTCTGGCTTGTCCGATGTATCTCATTTTGCTACGACAGCAAACAGAAGCCCCTCCCGGGTACAGTCCGGGGCCATTCGACAAGGTGGGTGGCTACCTCGTTTGCAGCACTTCGTAACGTCTCCACTTCTGCCATTTGTGCCACAGCTACTTGGAGCTCTGTGCACACATTCATTAGGCACTATAGCCTGGATATTGCATCACGGCGGAGAGCCGGTTTTGGCCTGGCCGTGCTACAGGGTCTCCTGTCCTAGAGTCAGGACTTGTCAGAGATCTTTCCTAGTTTCCTCCTCCCAGAATGCTTCAGGCGCTATTGTTTGGAAATCAGTCCTAATGGTGTAACCTGCTGCAAGAGCTGTTTTTCGAAGTAAGATAGTACAGTTATGTAAGAACTTACCGTAACAGTAGATCTTCGAGAACAGCTCTTGCAGCAAGTACCTTTCCGCCCACCATTCCCCCTTGGAGGAGGCATGGCCTACCGAGCCTGGGGCAGGGGCTTACGCCCTTTGCCTTTTGATGACTGATCCTCGGCCTCCCATTCTGATGTCATTCTGCGGCCGGGAGTCTCTGGCGGAGAACTGGGGAATCTGGCGGGACCTCCCCCTTATGTACTACGCCGGACATCGGGGACGGGACCGACGTCGGGGGCGGTCCCCGCTGAAGATAGCTAGCTAGAAGAATTCCGTGGGGTCCTGACGCCTGCCGGCTTCAGTCCTAATGGTGTAACCTGCTGCAAGAGCTGTTCTCGAAGATCTACTGTTACGGTAAGTTCTTACGTATCTGTACTTTATGAACCGCATATGATTCTGTGGACTCATCCGCCAGAGCTGCAGCTTCGAGCGTCTGTCTCCGGAGACACTCCTGGCTCCGTGTCTCTGGTTTTACCCCAGATGTACAGAAAAACATTCTTGACGTCCCATACAACGGCGAAGTCCTGTTTGGTGAACACTCGGAAAAGGTCATCACCAAGCTTCAGGACGCCGGAAAGGCAGTAAGATCCGTACAGGCAATGTACAGATCCAAACCTGGTTCCTTTCGTAGGAACCAGAACAGTTTTCGCGGCCGGCAGCAATGGCAGCAGCCACGTTCCGGGCCAGCAACATGGGGCACTTTCCATCGTAAAGCCCAGGCTAAATCTTCCCCAGGCAGAGGTCAGCGGTATACCAAACCAGCCCAGCCTGTGGGAACCAACGCTGCCACTGCATGACTCCTTCTCAGCCCTCGCCCTCCTCTGGATCAACGGGCAGAAAAGGTTGGAGGTCGCATCGCTCGCCACTTTTCAGGGTGGCAGTCGATTACCGCTGACTTGTGGGTACTTCAGATAATCAAGAGAGGTCACTTTATCGAATTCCTCGACCACCCACTGTCAAGACCTCCCCTGCTTTCCCATTATTTGGGTCAGCACGCTCTGCTCATACAGCAGGAGGTGCTCGCACTGCTAGGAAAAGAAGCTATAGAGCATGTACCGCAGAACCAACCAGAGAGGTGCAGGTTACTATTCCCACTTCTTTCTGGTTCCCAAAAAGACAGGGGACCTCCGTCCGATACTGGATTTCAGCGATCTCAGCACTTCAGTCCTCTACAAATTCTTCCACATGGTGACCCTTCCAGGTCTGATACCCATGCTCAAGCAGGGTGCTTTCCTAGCGTCCTTGGACATGCAGGATGCTTACCTGCACATACTCATTGCTTGATCGCACAGGAAGTTCTTGTGCTTCGAATTTCTAGGTCGCCATTATCAGTTCTGAGCCCTCCCTTTCGGACTGTCATTGGCACCTCGGGTGTTTACGAAGTGCATGGCAGTCGTAGCGGCGGCTTTGAGGAGACAAGGCCACTACGTATTCCCCTACCTGGACGACTGGCTTCTCATGGCACCCTCTCAGGAGGCCCTGATGTCCAGCATTCATTGTACTCAGTCTCTGTTCGAGGTGTTGGGCATCATTATCAATCAGGAGAAGCCACGCCTGGTTCCGTCACAGAATCTGCAGTTCATAGGCGCAGTTTTGGACACTGTCCAAGGGAAAGCTTTTCTGCCCCAGGACTGAGTGGAACACATCAGATCCCTCATCAGGGACATTTTGGCAAAGAGGACCGTCCCAGCCAGACTGGTCCTTTGCCTGCTCGGACATGTGGCTGCGGCCATTGCAACAGTCCTGCTAGCCCGTCTCCACATGCAGGTGACCCAGTGGATGTGACGGGTCCAATGGGATCAGAAGCAAGACCATTCGCAGCTCCCAATCCAGATCACAAATGCCGTAATCCGGGATTGGCAATGGTGGCTAGATTCAAAGAACTTACTGGCGGAGGTCCCCTTCATCATGCCATCTCCATTGCGACGCTCTCCACAGACGCCTCAGGGCTCGGTTGGGGAGCACACCTCGACGGTGTCAGGTCTCAGGGCTCATGGACAGCCCAGGAAACTCATCTCCACATAAACATTTTGGAAATGAGAGCAGTTCTTTACGCCTTCCAGGCTTTCCAGTCGGAGATCCCACCGGGTACTCTTCTGTTACAAACAGACAATACCGTGGTGATGTATTACCTCAACAAACAAGGAGGCACCCATTCCTACCCGCTTTGCAGGGAGGCCAAGAGGGTGTGGGATTGGGTACTACAACATGACGTAAACCTCATTGTTGTTCATGTCCCAGAAGTGGACAACGTCATTGCAGACAGCCTGAGTTGCTCCCAGGCCATAGTCCACGAGTGGGAACTACTCCAGGAGGTAGTAGAAGATCTGTTTCACAGATGAGGCACACCAGAGTTAGACCTCTTCGCGTCCCCCATATAACACAAAACTTCCCAATTTCTGCTTGCTAGATCCAGGGCTTGGTGTTTCCTGGTGAGGCGCGTTGTCCCTCTCCTGGACAGGGAAGATTCCTCTACATCTTTCCTCCCTTCCCGTTGATCCAGAGGGTCCTTTTGAAACTCCGCAGAGAGCAAGCGACGCTGATACTTACCGTGCCGTTTTGGCCCAGACAGAATTGGTTCCCTCTGCTACACCAGCTGTCCCAGGAACCTCCTGTGCCTTTGCCAATCAGCTCTCACTTATTGTCTCAGGAGGCAGGCTCTTTGGTCCATCCGGACCTTCGATCTCTGAACCTTCACGCCTGGCTCCTAGAGATATAGCCATCATGTGGTATGGGGTCTCGCAAGAGGTAAGGCTTGGCCTACTCTTCGATTAAAGTACACCTTTGTGCCAGCTCAACCTATCACACACCTATAGGCACACGTCCCATAACTCAGTTGGACACGGCACGAGCCTTCCTGAGAGGTGTTCTCCACCTTAGACCTCCGATTAAGGATCCTATTCCTCCATGGGATTTACCCTTTGTCCTGGAGCAGCCTACGCTGCCACCTTTTGAACCAGCCGTGGATTGCGAGCTACATCTCCTTACATGGAAGATGTTATTTTTAGTTGCCGTTACTTCAGCCAGAAGAATTTCTGAACTTCATGCACTGATGTGCAAAGAACCTTATTTGGTTTTTCACTGGGACAGGGTGTTCCTATGGACAAATCTGAAGTTTCTACCTAAGGTGGTCTCAGCTGTCACCCTTAATCAGGACATAGATCTACCGGTGTATTTTCCTAAATACTCCAATAGAGGAGAGGCCCTTTTGCACACTTTAGATGTGCATAGGTGTCTACGATACTACCTGACCAGAACCAAACACCACCGAAAATCTGACCAGCTTTTCGTCTCCTTCGCCCACAGGATGATGGGAGTTCCCATTTCTAAACAATCGCTGTCCAGGTGGCTCATCCACTGTATCACCTTCTGTTACCAGAAGTGTAAAAAACCGTTACCGGGTTCGGTTAAGGGTCATTCCACAAGGGGGGTGGCTACCTCTTTTGCGGCCGTGAAGAACATATCCACTTCAGCCATCTGTGCAGCAGCTACTTGGAGCACTGTGCACACCTTTATCAGCATTATATCCTGGACGTTGCTTCGAGGGGAAGAGCAGGTTTTGGTCTAGCAGTCCTTCAGGGACTTCTATCCTAGGCTTCGGTTCAACTACCTTTCCTCCTCCCACTGGTGAGGGATTTCCAGTATTGCTTGGGAATCAGTCCTAATGGTGTAACCTGTTGCCAGAGCTGTTTCTCGAAGTAAGATAGTACAGTTATGTAAGAACTTACCGTAACAGTAGATCTTCGAGAACAGCTCTTGCAGCAGGTAGTTTCCCTCCCACCATCCCCGCTGGAGGTAGAGTTGTTCCGATATCCTTCTCCTAGGATTAGGGGTTTCGAGCACTACTCATTACCATTTGATGGCGGATCCTCAGTCTCCATTTCTGATGTCATCCAGCAGCCGGGAGTCTCCGACGGGAGAACTGGGGATTCTGGGGGACCGCCCCCTTTTATAGAATGCCTGACGTCAGGGGCGGTCCCCGCCGAATACTGCTAGCTAGAAAATTTTCGTGGGGTCCTGGTGCCTGCCGGCTTTAGTCCTAATGGTGTAAACCGCTGCAAGAGCTGTTCTCGAAGATCTACTGTTATGGTAAGTTCTTACGTAACTGTACTTTTCCATTGAGCAACAGACTGTCAGACGTTTCCCTGAGGCAACTTCCTCTACAAATGACCTCCTGACAAAGGGACCTGTGGTCCATCCCAGCATGTGCTCCCTTCATCTCCATGCCTGGCTTTTGAGGAGATAGAAGTGAGTAGGTTTAAGGTTTCTCGGAGAATCTTAGAAATCCTCTTGGCAGCATGTAAGCCATCCACTTGAAAGACTTACATGGCTAAATGGAAGTGCTTCTCCATCTGGTGTGCAAAGTCCCATCTGGACCCATTTTGTTGCCCACCAAATAAGGTATTGGAGTACCTTTTAGATCTGTCAATCTCAGGACTGCAATACTCGACAGTAAAAGTACATCTCTGCACAATTTCTGCCTACCATGAGCCAGTACAGTACATGACGCTGGCTCAGTTTCCGCTAGTCAAGAGATTTCTTGAAGGTATCCTGCACACTTGACCCCTTGTCAGAAAACCGGTGGCCGCCTGGGATATTAACCTCATGCTAGACATGCTCACCCATAAACTGTTTGAGCCTCTAGCTACCTGAGACTCGAAATTTCTGACCTGGAAGACCGCCTTCTTGGTGGCTGTAACTTCCGCTTGCAGGGTCTCTGAAATACATGCCTTGGTCACAGACTCTCCTTACACTGTCTTTCACAAGGACAGGGTGGTACTTCGTACTCACCCTAAATTCCTACTCAAGTGGTTACGGAGTTTCACCTTAACCAACCCTTGGTTCTCCCTACTTGTTTGCGAACTTCCAGAATGAAGCAAAAAGCACCCTTCACTCCATGGATGTCAGGAAGGTTCTGCAATTCTGCATCAACAGAACTAAAGAGATTTGCAAATCCAAGCAACTCTCTGTGTCTTTCAGCATGGCCCGGGTGGGTCAGCCTGTTGCCATTCGATGCATCTCTGAGTGGTTAGTGGCATGTCCTCGTTACTGCTACTCGATGGCGTAGGTCAGGTTGGAAGGCCAGGTTTACGCCCACTGTACGAGAGCAGTTGCGGCATTCCTAGCAGAGATTTGTAACATACCCATTGCAGACATTTGAAAAGCAGCTGATTGGAGCTCATTGCATGCCTTTGTGATGCACTACGCTCTGGAAGTCCATGCTAGACAGCACACTTCCTTGGCAGGACAATCCTAATGGACTTCTGTCCTGAGCGAGCTCTGTATTCTGCCGCCCTGCTTGGGGGATTGGGTTTTTAGCTCGGTACTCTCACATTAGTGTGAATGAATGGCGAAGACTCCTAGTCCAGGAAGATATGGAAATTACGTACCTTCCGTAATTCTTGATCTTCTTGGGCGGAGTCTTCACCATTCCTTCACACACCCACCCACCATCCCCTGACCTTACTCAGTCTGTCTCTGGTCTTCAGTCCCTCATTTGTTTAGACTGTGAAGACATTTGTGAGTTAATCCGTCTTACACGGGTCATTCGGGCTATTTCATGCCCGGATTAGGTTAGGTATTTCCTAGGTTAGTTTACACTGCACCTCCTCAGTCAAAAAGGTACTGAGGCAGTTGGAAGGTCGATGCTGAGATGGTCTATACGGGCGTGAGCCAGTCTTGTGGTGCCACGCATGCGTGGTCCTACCTCAGCGCTGGTCCTCCTGAAGATTTTTGGCTCCTACTGGGTCCTAGCACCTCCAGCATAGTCCCATTATTGTGAATGAATGGTGAAGACTCCATACAAGATCATCAAGAATTACTAAGTACGTAATTTCCATTTACTGCTTGGGACTCAGTCCTACCGGTGTTGCCTGCTACAAGAGCCCCCTCAAAGAAAGGTAGTACAGTTACGTAAGAACTTACTGTAACAGTAGATCTTCGAGAGGCGCTCTTGCAGCAGGAGCCTTTTCCCTCCCTCCTACCCCCGATTGCTTTCTTTTTCTTGGCTACTCTGCTTTATGTAGCCCTGAGGAGCCGCCTCGGTTCTCCATTTTTCTGGCCATGCTGGGGTCTTGAGTGAGAGAACTGAGGTGGGTCTGGGGACTGCCCCTTTTATACCATAGGACAGATGTCAGCGTGCCTACATTGGGGGCAGTCCCCCGATGTACACTGCTAGCTAGGGGGTTTTCATGTGGTCCTGGCACCTGGTGGTTTAGTCCTACCAGTGTTGCTTGCTGCAAGAGCTCTTCTCAATGATCTGCTATTACGGTAAGTTCTTATGTAACTGTACTTTTATCTCTGTACTCCCCATCCCCCAGGTTGCACCTGGAAATGAGCTTCTGCTCAGGGTGCCTTTCCCAGTTACCAATTGTTAAATAAAAAATAAATACCAAAAGCAGCTGTTTTTTCAAATGTAAAAATAGTATGGTTATGGTATAGTTTGCACATACTGTGTTTTTTTTTTTTTTTTTTTTTTTTAATTTCCTCCTATAGGTTTCGAAAGACATTATGGACCTTGCAGGGCATGGTGATGAGCACTAGGATTGATGGACTCTGTTTCTCTGCAGTGCTGTTAGAATAGCTCTGTTTTAAATTTCACAGGATTCCTTTCCCTTTCTCCTTTGTTGTTAGGATTAGTCATTAGCTTTGCTGCATGATGCATCAAAGAAGATCTGTTATTCCTCTCTTAATTTGTCCCCCTCAGAGGGCGTGGGATTCCCCCAGTGATGTAACATGGTAGTCTGAGTGACTGAAGGTGACTACTGTAATACAGAGGATAATGTATGGTCCTCTATCCGTAACAAGTTTGTAAACTCTTGATTAAGTCATGGTGAAGTTTGGAACCTTGAGGCGAAGCTCGAGAGGTTCGATATGATGACCTCGAGAAATTTCAAACTCTAGCAGATGATAAGGACTCATTGTCTTTATAGTGTATGGTCCTCATCTATTGTATTTCAAGTTTGAAATCTCGTTACATGTGCAGTTACCCTTATGCTTTAGACAGAAACAATCAGTCGGTACAGTTGGTTAATGAAATATTTACTTACGTTTGGTGTGAACAGCGAGACCCGCCATCGCTAGTGACACATTGAAAAAAAGAAACAATACAGTATTTTTACTGTTTTTTTACTTAGACATTTAATCTTTAAATTAGTCTATTGTGGTGCGGATGATCCGACGTGCTGCCATGACCTCTGGAGCTGAAGACGTGACCTGCGAGGAGACAAATGAGAGGGGCAGTTGGAGTCAAAGTTCAAAGGAAGTAATTTTGTTAGGTCAGGGGTCACGGGAGTTCGTGTACTTATGTTACAATTCGTCGGTGTCCTCATTGCAGTTTTTCTGATGCCCGCCTGTGAGGTGATTAACAATTTTAACGTTTACAGCACCTTCTTGAAAAATACAGTTATCGTCGAACTCGCGGGAGAAAATAGCGGCTGACATTGTGTGTGTGTGATTTAAAAAAACACTCGCTTAACTGTTTACAATTTGAAGGATGAGCAGCTCGCGCCGCAAGCATTTCTGACAAGATTCTAATCTGTTATGCTGCAGTAGCTACGTTCGTGGTGCAGCATAACAACAAGCTACTGCAGCATAACAACTTTTAAGCTTGTGTAGATTTTTATTCGTAACAGCGTTCTACCATACACTATTACGTTTTATTGCTGAGGCATGTGCCTCTTAGTGCTCTAGTTTTGCAGAATTTTATTAATAAAGTTTGAAAAATAGGTGTTTGGCTCACTGTATAAATGAAGGCTCATTGAGATGTCTTCATAGGAAACGGTGGTATATTATATATATATATATATATATATATATATTATGTATATATATATATATATTATTATATGTATATATATATATATATATATATATATTTTGTAGTAATTACCGTGGTGGTATGTGGAGATGGGCCAAAGAGTTGATTAACTGTTTTCAAAATAAAGATGTTGCCTAACTAGCATCAATTTTTTTGAGGAATCATGTCTCTATTACATCTACAGAAAATTTCACACGGGTGCTGATGGAGCAGCAGCAGGAGAGAGCGCATCGTGAACATGAGAGGTTACGACTTTTTTCAGCTGACCCCTTTGACTTGGAGGCCCAGGCCAAGATAGAGGAGGAGATCAGGTAAGAAAATCGAGAGTAGGGTTAAATGATGGTGCTCACCGGCCATTTTTTTTTAGTGACTTTGTACATTTCATTTGACGTGTAATACTTTTTTTTGGCAACCATGCTTAACTGTTTAAAAGGGTACAGCTGTTTCTAACATACTAACATACTAGACGCCAGCAAAGCAGGCCTATTGGTCTATCAAGTCTGCTCGTGCTTCAGCACCCTGATTGGGTACCATAGCCCTCTATCTGTCTCCTTCCACTGTTACTCCATCCCCCAGTACTGCCCCCCGGGCAAACCAGCCTCTGCTTCACCCCTTGCCTATACCTGTCCCACCCTCTCTTGAATCCCTCCTCCATACCTGCCTGTACCAGCTCCCCGGGCAGCGCATTCCATGGTTCCACCACTCTCTCGGTGAAGTACCTCCTCCTCCTTTCCTCCCTAATCCTAAGACCCTCAATCTTCCAACTGTGTTCTCTGGTGATGCCACCCTCTTTCAGTCGAAAGATCCTATCTCGGCTTTTACTTCCCTGAGGTACTTGAAGACCTCAATCATGTCCCCCCGGTCTCCCCCCTCTCCTCCAATGAGAACAGGTTGAGCTCCCCTAGTCATTCCTCATATGTTATATCCCCCAGGAACCCAGATCATTCTGGTTGATCTCCTCTGAACCCTTTCCAGGAGTTGGATGTCCCTCCTTAGGTGCAGCCTCCAGAACTGCACACAGTACTCAAGATGTGGTCTAACCAGGCTGTTGTACAGTGGCAAAATCACCTCCCATTTCCTTGGGGTAATCCCCCTAGCGATGCATCCCAGCATCCTATTTGTCCTGACCGCAGCCCTCCTGCACTGCTCTGAATTATTCATGTTAACATCCACCAAGACTCCTAGGTCTCTGTTCCCTGCCGTGGCCTGCATCTCACCCCCCCCCCAGGGTGTACACATAGTTGGGTTTCCCACCTAGGTGTAGCACCTTGCATGGAAGAGTTCAGTTTAAATTTCCAGGTGCAGGACCACCTATCCAGAATATCCAGGTCCTCTGCAGGGCCAGTCTCTCTCCCAGCTTAGAGTCATCTGCAAGGAGTCTCATTTCACACCGATACCTTCCTGATGTCGGAGATGTAGGCGTGAAACAGGAGCGTCTCCAGGACTGACCCTGTGGGACCCCACTTATGACCTCCCTAGGAGATGAGGCCTCCCCTCCGACCACTACCCACTGAGTGTGACCTGAAAGCCAATTTCCAATCCACCTAACCGTCAGTGGGCCTACCTCCATCCCCTGAGCTTCTCCCTTAGGTCAGTGTGAGGAACCGAATCAAATGCCTTGCTGAAGTCCAGGAACAGTACATCCACTGGTCTCCCCCTGTCGAGTGCTGATTTCACCCACTCATAGAACTCTACAAGGTTTGTTTGACACGATCTACCTGGTACAAACCCATGCTGCGGGTCATCCAGATAACCCATCTCCTCCAAGAAACCTCCCAGCCTTTCCTTAAGTATTCTCTCCATTACTTTCCCCACCACCGACGTCAAACTGACAAGTCTATAGTTTTCTGGCTCTTCTCTCGATCCCCCTTTATGGATGGGCACAACATGCGCCTGCTTCCAATCCCTTGGCACCCTCCCTGTCTGGAGCGACAAGTTAGAGATCCGCCAATGGCGCAGCCAAAACATCTGCCAACTCCCTCAGAACTGTGGGATGAATAGCATCAGGCCCTGGATATGTATCCTTTTTTAGGGACTGGAGGGCTTCCCACACCCGACCAATAGGAATATCAGCATCTGTCCACCCCCCCCATTCAGCAGAACCAGCCTGATATCTCACCCCAGCCTACCTCCCCCAGCGGCTTGTTCTTCAGAAGGTACCCCAATAGTCAGGTCTGCTGCACTTTCTGTGTCCTTCATCCCATTTTTGGAAGTTCCCCAGCCTCCTCCCTAGTGAACACTAAGGCAAAGTAGTTATTCAGTACCTCTGCCTGCTCTCTAGTCCCTTCCACCCACCCCCAGCTGTCCTCAACCTACTGAGCTGGCCCTTGACCTCCCTCTGCTCACCAAAATACCTAAAGAACCCCTTTTCCCACCCCATATCCCCTGCGCTAGCCTCTGCTCTTTCCAGGCCTTTGCCCTCCTCACCACTCTGGTGACTTTCCTGGTTGCAAGGCGATAGTTCTCTCTATCCCTCTCTCCTCTCATTTTTTTAGTACCTACTGTAGGTAGCCTTCTTCTCCCTTACCACCTCCTGGACCTCCTTGGACTCCCAAGGATTCTTCAATATACAGTAATTAAGTCTAGCAATCAGTCTCTTGGATTGCACTGCCCCGAAGATGAATGGAACTTTATGCAAATAGTGGAACCTATTGGCATGTGCCACCATTCAAACCTGCTGACCTACTAACTGTTGCGATCTGTAATGCTCAGATTTCATTCTCCACCTGCCTTGTAGGACACCTTGGAAATTGGTCCTCAGCGTGACCGAGAAAAACTTAGTATTCTCTTTTATTTACTTCATTTCTGCTGCCCTTCATAGTTTTAGGTTAGTTTTTCAGTTCCTTGTAACCAGTGGGGAACCGATTAGTTAGTTTTGATTAGTGTTAAATAGCTTTAGTTTTGAAACTTGTTTTCTTAAATTGCGTTTCTGTTACGGGTTTACTCCAGTTTTATTAGTTAGTTTAAATCATGGTTTCCTCAGTTGAGGAACCGACTACAAGGATTTCTTGTAACCTCTCAGCGGTGTCTAATCTGTTGTCAGCTTGGTTCAGAAACCAATTTTATTTATTTTTATTTATTTATTTGCTTTTGGTAACTGGGTAAGTGGGCTAGGCAAGGCCTGCCTATTTTCAGGCACGACCTGGGAGAGAACATGACAAAGTACATGGTTTAGGTAGACAACAAGTAAAAACAGCTTCAAAAGAACATAGTCGCAGCATTCTAATCAAATTACAGGCAGCATCTTCAGCTTAAATTAATTTAGATGCAGAAGACAGAGGGAGCACCAAATAAGCAATTAAACACAGTGTTTCAGGATAAATTAGAGCAGAGAAAGAGCAGCGGAACGGAAACTGTATCCCAGCCTGCCAAGGGCATAAAATGGTGCCAAGTTTAAAAGTAGACTCAGCTTGATTGAGTGCAGTCCCGTACCTTGCAGCAATCGGCCAAGTCCTCAGTGGCAACGCTTCACAGCGGGGGGCTGGGGAGAGCCCCTAGCTTGAGAGCCCTCAGACCCTTGCAGCAGGCGGCCGATTCCTCAGCGGCGATGATTCACAGCGTGGGGCTGGGGAGAGCTCCTAACTTGAGAGCCCTCAGACCCTTGCAGCAGGTGGCCGAGTCCTCAGCAATGACACTTCACAGTGGGGGGCTGGGGAGAGCTCCTAACTTGAGAGCCCTCAAACCCTTGCAGCAGGCTGCCAAATCTATTTTGTGTTTTTTTGTATACAGTGGTAATGTCCGAAAGCCTAAAAAGAAAACTGGGTCGACCAGATTGAAAAATGATCTTAAGTGTAAGGAAGTTTTTGCAAAAGCAGGTAAACATGACTTGTGTTTATTTTGCCTTAGGGCTGAACACTTCGAGGCTAACTGTGAGATTTGTAGGACTTTTTCACAGAAAACCATTGAAAAACACATTAAGCATTTTAAGGAAAAAATGTCTACAGCTCCGGTTCCAGATCCTAATGATCCGAACGCAGAACCTAAAAATAAGTCTAAGGATACCTATACCAACGCCCATGAAAAAGGTGAGACATCCAGACTAAAAAGACCGGGTGAACTGGTAAAGGAGTCTGTTCTTTTAAAGAAACTGGATAAAAAGAATATTGGTTCCCCAACTGGAAAGGTGATGGGGCTCTTAGTATAACAATCAAATATGCCTACGGCTGACCAAGTTGCACAGGCTCTACAGATTTTAAAAGCCTTGCGGACAAGGTTAGTGCTGGCTCAACAGCAACTCACTGCAACCGGTCCTTCGGTTTAGGGCTTGAGCGCCTCTGCTCAGAGTACAGTAATGTTTGATCCCTCTCTGGAGGAGTATGGAGAGGAGGAGGAGGAGAATGTGGTTGAACCGGAGATTTCGCTGGAGCGTGGATTTGAATCCCCAACAAGGGGTCTTGAGAACTGTACCCCACATTTTACTTTTGTGAGGCAAATGGTGGAAGCACTGGATCTTCCAGGACTAAAAGTCTCCACCACTCATTCACACTAGTGGGACTACGCCAGAGGCGCTAGGACCCAGTGGGAGCCAAAATCTTCAGGAAGGACAGCACTGAGATAGGGCTGCGCATGCACAGCACTGCATGACTGCCTTACGCCCGTATAGGCTATCTCGGCGTCGACCCTCCAACCACCTCAGTTCCTTTTCCCGCCCGTCAGTGCGCTTCAGTAGCGGCCGTCGGCTCTTTGCTAAGTCAAATCTTAAGTCTATAAGACAGCAGCTTATAGTCTTTTAATATTCGATTGTTACTACTTTTAGCGTTCTTTTCTTATTTAAAAAAAAAAAGACTAATTGAAAAAATGTTCGGCCTGCCATCAACGGAGTCGACTGTAGATGGTAATTCAATTCAATTTGCTTTATTTTTAAAAAGGTGCTATTCCAAATGATCTTAGCACCTGTACACTAAATAAATAATCAACCATAAAATCCACAGAACATAGGCTCAATCAGTCAATACAGTCAGGAAAGGCAGGCTCAAACAAATACATTTTTAAAGCCCTCCACAGTCTGGCATTCCCGTATCTGGCGAGGTAGAGAATTCCACAGGGTAGGGGCTGCAAATTCAAACGCACAAGCCCCAGTTGTTTTCAGCTGAACCCTGGGAACCTCTAGCAGTCCCTCATCGGTGGAGCAGTCAGAGAGGGCAGTAGGGATGAAGGAGCTCTTGCAGGTAGCTCGGACCCTGTCCATGTAGGGCTTTATAGGTCAGCAAGCCGACCTTAAAGATGATCTGCCACTGAACTGGCAGCCAGTGCAGTTCGCGCAGCACAAGAGTAATAAGACTGGATTGAGACAAGCCAGTCAACAATCTGGCCGCAGCGTTCTGCGCCAACTGCAAGCGGCGTATATCAAACCCTGGTAGCCCCAGGTACAGGGAGTTACAGTAATCAAGGTGGGAGGTCACAAAGGCGTGAACCAAACTTGGAAGGTCACCGGGCGGAACAAGGTGCTTAATCCGGGCGATATTCCTCAGATGGTAAAAAGAGTATTTGATGACGACCAACACCTGCAAATGTAGCGTTAGCCTGTCGTCAAAGATAACGCCCAGATTCTGTGCCTGCTTGGAGGTCAGCAGCTGTTGGCCCCCAAGCTAAAGCCCGGAGGTCTGACCAGCCACCGACCCCTCTACTTGGTGACCTGGGTCCGCAACCAACACCTCAGTCTTGTCAGAATTCAGCTTCAACCAGCTGGTAGTCATCTAGTCCTGGATCTCAGCAAGGCAGTTGTTAAACACAGAAACTGCACAATCCTGTTCGGGGACAAAAGACAAATAGAGCTTGGGTATCTGCAGTGCTTAGCAGTGAAAACCCAGCCTGTACCATCTTCCAGTGTCCCCCCATTGGCAGCATATACACCACGAACAACATGGGGGACAGCACTGAGCCCTGCCACACCCCACATGGCAGAGAGAGAATGATCCCGAGGAATAAACCCCGGACACCACCCTTTGAGATCTGCCAGTGAGAAAAGAATGAAACCATCTGAGGAACATACCAGATAGGCCACAGATAAACCGCAGTTACTCGAGCAGCACCCCATGGTCCACGTTGTCAAACGCTGCAGAGAGCGCAAGAAGAACCAAAATCAATCACTCAGTCTTTATTTAGCCAGGCAAATCATCATTGAGAAGAACTCATTTTACAAGATGGACCTTGGAGTGGTTACAGAGTGTAGAGTATAACATTAATTAAGTTGGTACATAGCATAGTATAGGTATTTCCAGACAATACAGCATAACATTTGACAATATATACATATTGGTAACAATATATACAGGTTAATTCACTAGTATAGAACAGCGCATAATTTAGCTTGGTGTGCAGGTCAATTATAGGCAGTGTAGACTCAGACAACAACAGGTAGTTGAAAAATAGCCAGTAGGAGGGCAAGAGTCCACAGGATAGCAAGGTCACCAGTTTGGAGTAAGGAGGAAAATAGAAAAGGCCTGGAGCAGGAGAAAGTTGAGAATAGTCAGAAGGTAAGGATACGCAGTGATGGAACAGCCACATCTGGAGTGAGACAGAATAAGTTGTAGTAGAAGATGCCTACGTCAAGTCAATATCAAGGGCAATAGCAAGAGGTGTTAGCAGGCACATTTACAAGTTTGAGTTGTGAACCTGCCAATAGGGTTTTGAAGGTAGCCAGAGGCAGTGGAGTTGAGATTTGCATGGCTTTTTGTAGCTTGTTCCACAGGACAGGAATGGAGTAACATATGGAGGACTTGCCAAACCGCGTTTTAACTGTAGGAATAATAAGATTAACATAGGAGGAGCTTCTTAATGAATAAGAACCCGGAGAAGAAATGGGAAGGCAGTCCAGTATGTAACGGGGTATATTCATAGTGGTAGCACGGTACATCCAGGTAGCTGCATATCTTCCTGGACATAAGTCTCCACCACTCATTCACACTATTGGGATCTGCACCGGAGGCACTAGGACCCATCGGGAGCAAACGTTTTGCTGGAGAGTCGGCGCAGAGATGCGCCCCGCGAGCTAACTAAATCTTGGTAATGACTATCTCGGAACCGACCCTCCAACACGCCTCAGTTCCTTTTTCCTTCCGCCGAGTGCACTTCAGTGCGGCAACGTCGCCTGTCGAGTCAAACTTCAAACTAGCATAGTTTTCAGTTTTTATTATTTTGTAGTATTATCTCGATACAGTATCACTTAAATTTATTCTTATTTTTGAAATAAATACAATAAAGAAGTCTCAGCCTACCTTGACGGAGTCGACCATGAGCAGGTCAGGTTGCGGTAGGGAGACTTAGTGTAAACTGTTCAGTCAGTCGGGTTGGGTCCGGTCCGCTGCCTTCTCTGGAGGGAGGGTCTGACAACGGTCAGTCCAATGCCCGAGGGGATGGGCGGTCCCCCCGGAAGCATAAAAATAAACGGTCGCACTCTCGGCTCCGTTCGGCCTCAAACTCTTCTTCGGCCCACAGGTCTAAAAAGAGAAGGCATCACTTGAGGTCGCCCTCTGATATGTCTGCGCGTGGACGCTCGGTTATCAGGGCTAGTTGCCGGTCTCCTCCTTCAGAGTCGCCAACCTCTGCTTCTGGTAGCCGACGGCTTCAACATCGAAGCCCTACCCCGCCTGCAGGTAGGTCTTCAGATGAGCAGTTTCATCAGTGGGCCGCTCTTATGGAGCAATGGGCTCGGAGGTTGGTTCGGCTATCTGGCTCGGTCGCTCGTGGGCCTTCGGGCTCTCTGGGCGACCAGGTAGGGCGGTTGGACCTTCCTGGTTGCGGCACCTTCTTCAGTGCCGTCGACTCCGCGCTTAGGTGTTCCCCCCCTTACTTGGCTGCGGCGCAGGGGGCCACACCGATGCCCTTATCTCCTGCTCTTCTTCTTTCAAAACCTGTTTTTCGGGGTCTGGGAGTGTTTTCGGCGCCCTCGGCGTGGTGTGGCCTCTCGGCACCGTCCTCGTCGTTGGTACTGCATTCGGTAGCGGTCCTCGGCGCTGTGCGGCTTCTCGGCGCCATCCTGCGGTGCCATCAACGCCACCGGCACCGTGCGGCTTCGGTGCCTTTTTGGCGCCATGTGGCCTCATGACATTGTTCCCGGTGCGTGCGCCTTCTTGGCGCCGGCGGCTCTCGGGGACTCCTCTTTTCACTTGCTTCCTTCTTCCTCCTCTTCTGAATTTCATTCCTTTCCTGTCCATACAGTCCCTCCTGGACTGTCAGGAGATGACTTTGAGCCTGACCCAGACCTTCGGTTGGATGATGAAGTGGACGAAGCAGGATCTATTACTGCTGCAGAGCCTGTGGTCGAGGACCTATCCTTTAAGTCTCTGTTGAAAAATCTGAGTTCCACACTTTCTCTCCAGACTACAGACATCGATCCTGGGAAATTGTTGAGACTCAATATCTTCATTGCCTCGGAGATCCCTAAGAGTTTGACTCCTCCGATTCAGCCTTCTTTTGAGGCGTTGTCTCAAATGGTATGAATAATCCTGCTCTTACCCCTTCGGGTGGCTAAATCCATTGATAGGAAATATTCAGCCCCCAAGGATCGGTCCCATTTGGCATCTCAAGCCTTTGCGGATCCTATTGTAGTCCTGGCAGAGAATGATAAGGTCATTCTTCCTCAAGCTACTACAGCTCGACCTATTAACAAAAGAATCCCGTAAAGATAGACACCTTAGGTAGAGAGTCTTTGCTGCCTCTACTCTAAGTATGTGTTGCCAGTTACCAAGGCTATTTTTCTCAGTATGAGTATATCCTGTAGCATTCTATTAAACAGATGGTTGAAGCCCTGCTGAGTCGGATTCAAAGCCAGAGCTTCTTCAAACCATTACCAGAGGTATTGAATCTAATAACCAGCAGGTTAAAGCAGCCATGGATGCTTTTGACACTGCTTCCCGTTCAGCGGCTGCTGGTATTTGCACCCGGCGTCATTCCTGGCTGCGCACTTTGGGCTTTACTAATGATGCACAGCAGCAGGTGATGGCATTGCCCTTTGACGGTGCATATCTTTTTGGTCCTCAGGTAGAGCAAGCTCTAGAAGCTACACAAAAGACTAGGTCAGCCATTAAGTTGGCTCGGCCCCCTCCTGCCCCCTCTCGAGGGCATGCCAGTAAACAACAGTTTCATAATCGCCAGTCCTTTCGAGGCAGAGGCAGAGGAATTTTCCATAAGAATCATCCTGCCCAGCCTCAAAAGAAGGCGCAACAGAAAGCGCAAGGGCCCAAAGCGCCCAGCGCTACCTTATGAATTGCCGGCCCAAGTTCCATCTCAGCTGCCCGAGGTGGACTTTTCCTCTCCGGTGGGAGGTCGTCTGATGCACTTCTACAACCAGTGGAAGTCCATAACCTCAGACAAATGGGTCCTTTGGATAATTCACTAGGGGTATTCACTCAATCTTGTGGAGACCCCCCCAGATCGTCCCCCCAAACGGCAGCCCAGGCTGTCAACCCTTCAGTCAGACATTCTCGCCGCCGAGATTCAGGGCCTTCTGAACAACAGGGCAGTAGAAGTGGTGCCAACGCACAACGTAAACACGGGTTCTCCCCATTACTTTCTGGTTCCAAAGAAGTCGGCGGTATGCGCCCATTCTAGATCTCAGAAAGCTAAACAAATTTCTCCCCAAAGAGAAATTCAAAATGATTTCTCTGGGAACCCTGTTACCTCTGCTCCACCAACACGACTGGTTAGCCTCCCTAGATATGCAGGACGCTTACCAGCACATTCCTGTTCACCGAGGCATCACAAATTCCTGAGGTTTGTGGCTCTGGGACAGCACTATCAGTTCAGAGTCCTGACCTTTGGGCTATCCTTGGCGCCGCGAGTTTTTACAAAATGTTGTGCAGTTCTCGCAGCTCACCTCAGAAAGGTCGGAATTCAGGTGTTTCCTTATCTGGACGATTGGCTTCTAGCAAGCCCTTCCAGGCAAGGGACTCTGGACGCCGTGGAGATGGCCTCGCGCTTTCTTACGTCCATGGGAGTTCTGCTCAATCTCAAGAAATCACAACTGCAGCCCTCCCAGAGGCTCCTTTTTATAGGGACTCTTCTGGACACCTCCTGTGCGAAGGCTTTTCTTCCAGAAGACAGGAGGAATGATATCCTTCAGATGGCCCGTTACATTGGGGAAAACAGCTCAGTCTCAGCTCTCCGATGCAACGGATGCTGAGCCTCATGGCATCCTCAGTGTTCACTGTACCCTAACACGTCTGCACATGAGAACCACCCAGTGGATGCTCAGTACTCAGTGGTCCCCAACCACTCACCCGCAGTCCTATCTCATCAAGGTGACAGAGCCCTTAAGGAGGTCACTCACCTGGTGGTCTCAAGAGCAGTCTCCTGGAGGGGTACCCTTTGCCCCTCTGGACCATCAGATCTCCATTACCACGGACGCATCCCTAATGGGGTGGGGAGCTCACTGTCAGGCTCTCCACACTCAGGTGCGTAATGGACTCAAAATCGAGTCAGCTCCACATAAGCGTCCTAGAAATGAGAGCTGTCCTTTATGCAGTCCGAGCTTTGAAGGACATTCTGTGTCACAAGAACATTCTCCTTCAAACGGACAACAAAGCAGTGATGTATTACATCAACAAGCAGGGCGGGGCTCACTCATACCCCTTATGCAGAGAAGCAATGAGGGTATGGGAATGGTGCTTGGAGCACGAGGCTCTAATTCAAGCGGTCTACCTGCCAGGTGTTCAGAACGAACTGGCGGACCGTCTCAGCAGAACAGAGACAGACCCTCACGAGTGGTCTCTCGACTCAACCATAGTTCAGTCACTATTCGAAGAGTGGGGAACTCCAGACCTGGACCTTTTTGCATCCCCACTCAACGCAAAACTGCCTCTCTTCTGCTCCAGAAATCCAGGGCCTGGCATTTTCTGTCAGGATACGTTCAGGCTGCGGTGGACAAAATGCTTTCTTTAGGCCTTTCTGCCTCTTCCACTAATTCAGAGGGTACTCCTCAAGTTCGAATCCCAGGGGGACAAAATGATTCTCATTGCTCCCTTTTGGCCTCAGCAGCTGTGGTTTCCACTACTCAACAATATGTTGGCAGTTCCTCTGAGACCACTTCCCCTACAGATGAACCTTTTGACTCAGGGACTGGTGGTCCATCCCAACCTGAGATCACTTCACCTTCATGCTTGGCTCCTGAATAGGTCAAAGTAAACCGGTTCAATGTCTCTCGAAGAGTTTCAGATATTCTTCTGGTTGCACGGAAGCCAGCCACTCGGAAAACTTACACAGCCAAGTGGAAGCGTTTTTCGCTCTGGTGTGCAAAGTCCTCTTTGAATCCCTTTTCCTGTCCACCGGATAAGGTTTTGGAGTACCTTTTGGACCTCTCAAATTCAGGTCTGCAGTACTCTATAGTCAAAGTTCATCTTAGTGCCATTTCAGCATATCATGAGCCCGTTATTTCCCTAACTCTAGCTCAGTTACCTATGGTTAAGAGGCTTCTTAAGGGGATTCTGCATACCAGACCTCCTACAAGACGTCCAGTCACAGCCTGGGACATTAATCTTGTGCTAGACATGCTCACTCGGAAACCTTTTGAACCTCTGGCTACCTGTGAGCTAAAATTTCTCACTTGGAAGACTGCCTTCCTAGTGGCCATTACCTCAGCCCGCAGGGTCTCTGAGATACATGCCCTGGTCACAGACCCTCCGTATACTGTGTTCCATAAGGACAAAGTAGTTCTTTGTACTCATCCTAAATTTCTTCCTAAGGTTGTGTCAGAATTTCATCTAAACCAACCTTTGGTCCTTCCCTCTTATTTTGCGGACTTCCAAAATGAAGGGGAACGTTCTCTTCATTCTGTGGATGTTAAGAGGGCCTTGCGTTTCTATCTAGATAGAACCAAGGATTTTCACAAAGCTCAGCAACTGTTCATTTCCTTCAGTGAGACCCGGCTGGGTCAACCTGTCGCTATCAGATGTATCTCATCATGGCTAGTGGCGTGCCTTCATCACTGCTATTCCATGGCGCAGGTTAAGTTGGAGGGTAGAGTTTACGCTCACTGTACCAGAGCGGTCATGTGTATCCTTAGCGAAATCAAGAACGGCCCATTGCAGACATCTGCAATGCGGCTACCTGGAGCTCAGTGCATCTGCTAAACATTATGCACTAGATGTCCATGCCAGACGACATTCTTCCTTTGGCAGAGCCATCCTCAGTGGACTTCTGTCCTAGAAAGCGTGAGCTCTTGGTTCTCCTGCAGCCTCTCGGGAGTTATTAGCTCGGTATTCTCCCAATAGTGTGAATGAGTGGTGGAGACTTATGTCCAGGAAGATATGAAAATTACGTACCTACGTAATTCTTGATCTTCTTGGACGAGTCTCCACCACTCATTCTACCACCCTCCCTCCATCCCTGAGCTCACCTTTCTTGTTGATCTTCTCCCTCAAATCTTAGGCCGTGAAGACTTCTTTATTGACCCTTCTTACGGGTCGCCCGGACTATTTTATGTCCGGTTTTAGGTTAGGCTACCCTTCTAGGTTAGTTACGCTGCACCTCCTTGGTAAAAAGGTACTGAGGCTGCTGGAGGTTGACGATAATATTACCATCTAGCCAGGGTCATGGCGCCCCACCCCTCCAGCAAAAGTTTGCTCTATGGGTCCTAGTGCCTCCGGAGCAGATCCCAGTAGTGTGAATGAGTGGTGGAGAGTCGTCCAAGAAGATCAAGAATTACGGTAGGTACGTAATTTTCATTTCTGTAAAGTCTTATGCTGAGGGAGGTCCAGCCGACAAGGGCATATAAAGAGCAGTGGTGAGTAGCATAGGGAGCTCCAGATATGAATCTTAAGGCCCTATGGTTTAGGATATCAAGCTTCTGTAGAGCTTTGTTGGTTCCTTGACCATATAGAATGTCCGCATAGTCGAGTAGGGGAAGGAAGGTGGATTGTACAATTCTAGTTCTTGCTTACAGCATTAGAAAGTGCTTAATGTGGAAGTGCTTAATGCGGAAGAATATGCCAAGCCTCATTTTGAGCTTTTTGGATAGTTCTTCAGTATGGTCTAGAAAGGACAATTTGTGGTCGATCCACATCCCCAGGTATTTGAATTTAGAAACAAATTCAAGCAGTTCATTAAGAAGAGTGGTAATTGGTGTTGGCACACCCACCATCATAGAAGAGGGAGACTTGGAAAAAGGAGAGAAGAGCATAGCCTTCGTTTTTTTTGCATTGAGCAATAGCTTTAGTTGTAAGAGGTTGTTCTGAAGGCGGTTGAACTCGAGTTGGAGGTCAGAACATGTTTTGTCCAGGGTGGGTCCAGAGATGCATAGGACAGTGTCTTCAGCGAATAGATGAATATCAGCTAAGTGGATGCCAGCATGTATGTTATTGATATATAGCAAAAAGGAGGGGGCCCAGGATAGAGCCTGGATGGAATGACTCTTCCAATCCCTCGCTATCAGGAGATCATTGAGCACCCGAACAAGGGCTGTCTCCGTGCTATGCCTCTTCCGAAATCCTGACTGGAGAGGGTCATAGATATCATGGATGGTTAAGTGATTCTCCAGCTGCTGCTCAACCACTTTCTCAATAACCTTCCCAACAAAGGGAAGGTTAGAGACTGGTCTGTAGTTGGCAGGACAACCTGGGTTGAGCGAAGCTTTTTTAAGGATGGGTGTAACCACCGCCTCCTTCAGGGAGTCCAGAAACTCGCCTTACTGCAATGAACGCCAGACTGTCTGCAAGGACTGGGCAGATGACATCAACACACCCCACTAAGAGGCGAGTTGGACCCGGATCCAAACTACAGCAGGTCGGCTGCATATTCTGGACAATCTGCATGATCTCTATGAACTCCAGCTGGTCAAAGTTACACCAACCAGACCGCGGAGTAGTAACCTCCCACCGTCCACTGCCACCCCCATTAGAGTGAGCTGCACATACCTCAGATCTGATGTCGGCAACCTTGTCAGCAAAGAACTAAGCAAGTCATCACACTTATACTGTGAAAATACTCTCCGAACCTGGAGACAGGCTGGATTGCACAGTCTGTCTACAGTTCGAAAGAGCTGAGCCGGTCGATTCTGTGCTGTGGCAATCTCGCTGGACAGGAACTCTATCTTCTTACACGACAGAGACGATTGATAAACCCTATATTGGTCTATCAGTCTAAGCCTGTCAGCTTCAAGGCCCAATTTCCACCAGCAGCACTCTATCCTTTGGCCTACTTGCCTCAACTCCCTCAAGGCTTCGTCAAACAATGGGGGCCAAGGGTGAGGGGAGGAACACGGACAGGAGCAATGGCATCCAGAGCCTCTGTCACAGCCTTATTATAGGTTTGCACCAGGTTCTCTGGACCCGCGCTTACACTCAGAAATCCCGATAGGTCAAGTACTGCCATTAGACCATCTGGGGTTGCATCCCTTAAAGAGCAGTACCAAACCATCTCCACAGGAGTAGTAGCGGTAACAGTAGGGAAATTTCACTGAAAGCTGTTCGGCAGTGGGTCTGTGTCTGGTCTGCCACCCCTTGCCTGGGGGTCTTACCATGTGCAGTCCAGTGCTCGGGAGACAGTCTGCCTGAAGCACAGAAAGTAATGGGCCATTCCTGACCTTGATTGGGGACTCGCTCTGCTCAACCTTGATTTCTTCTTCCCTCCCATCTGTCGAAAAAGAAACGATACTGCTTGAGGTCGCCCTCTGGTACGTCTGCAAGGGGGTCATTGGTGTAGGAGAGTGGTAGGCCTGACGTGACTCCAGTGGGGTCCTCTGTGATTCTATTCTTAACGGCCGCGATCTTCAACACCGGATCCCATCCCTGTCCTTTGATGGGGCTCTGGTAAGCAGTTTCATCACTGGGCTGCTCTTATGGAGCATTGGGTACAGCGTATGTCCCAGTTGCCATTGCCAGTGGACCTGGTTTCCAGGACCTTCTGGCCTCGGAGCTGCTGGGCTGCGTCCCTGCTGGTTGGGCCAGGATGTGTGGTGGTGCCCTCTCCAGTGCCAGCGCCATTGACGCAGACTTCACGTGCCTCCCCCCCACCACCACCTTGTTTCCTTGCAGGGGCCGGCACAGGTACCGCTTTCCTTCCCCCTTTCATTCAGGTCTTGCAGGGCCAGCATGTAGGAACTCAAGACATAAATCTGGATTTAGGCGAGGGAACTCCACGGACATCACACTCACCGACCTGGTTGATTTGATCTCTACCCCTTTTAAACAACGGCAAGGAGGTGGGTGCAGTTTTCATGGATTTATCAAAAGCATTTGATACTGTAGGTCATACTATTTTGAAAAATAGGCTTTTGGATATTGGAATAGTGGCTGATACCATCCAGTGGTTTGATTCCTATTTAAATAATCGCCTACAGCAGGTTCAGTTAAGAAATGTTTTCTCAAAAAGAAGGGCACTAATTAGAGGGGTGCCCCAAGGGTCTATTTTGGGGCCTACCCTCTTTCTGGTGTATGTAAACCAGATTGCGGGGTTCTTCAAACATTCTAGTGTACGTCTATATGCAGATGAGACAGTACTTATAGCAACTGGTAATAATTTAAAAGAAATGGAAAATCATCTATAAAAGGACTTTGATACCCAGTGCACCTGGTTTGCAGATTCCAAATTGGTGCTTAATGGTAGACAATCACAAATAATGGTTTTTATTTAATTAGTCAAGAACAAAAAAAGAAAGGACATTTCTATTAAAACCATAAATAATGAGTCTTTTTCCCAAGTGAATGAGTATAAATATTTAAGGGTCTGGGTGGACTCAAAGTTGAACTTCAAACATCTTATAAATTTAATGATTGAAAAGGTAGACAAGACTGGGAGCATTTAGATATCGCTATTGCTTAAATTATAGGATGAGAGAGTCCATTGTTAATCAGTTATTACTTCCAGTAACTGATTTTGGGGACCATATTGATAGCTTAACAAACTAAACTACTTTAGGAAAAATTGAGAAATTGTATAATAGGCTGGCAAGATTCATTCTGAGATGTGATTTTTCTACTTATTACTGTACTTTATACAATAGATTAAAATGGTTAGACCTAGAAAATAAGAGATCAATCAGGTGGACTAGTCTGATCCATAGAATAATTAGAGCAGATAAACCACAACCTTATGGATAAATTAAGTAAAAGAGAAAGTAAGCATAACTTAAATAATGGTTCATATTAGTTTCAAACTCCTAAAAAAATAAATATGGAGATATGATTTTCTCCAGTATAGTGAACAAATATTGGGGAAATTTAGAAAATTATGAAGAGGATTTGAAGTTACACCCAAAGCACTTTCTTGCTAAAATTAGAAAGAATACTATAGTGAACTGCCCAGACTGTCAAGTATGATTATATGCTTTGAAAATTGCATCCTGATACGTTGTTCATCCATCTGTTGTTCGACTTTACTGGAGGCTTTCTCCTTTACCCTGGACCTCTTTGGGAGACTGGGGATTACTGTCAGTATTCCCTAGTCATCCATGACACCATCCCAGAGACTACAATTAATTGGAGCAGTTTTGTATATGGTCCAATGCAGAGCCTTCCTCCAGACAGGGTTGGAGACCCTGATCCCGTCAGGCTTCGTGGGTGGCTTTGTCCAGGACCATCCTGGCCCGGGAGATCCTCCACCTTCTTGGCAGCCTCCATCACTACTATTCCCCTGGCGAGGCTCCACATGAGAGTTACTCAGTGGTCCTTGCAGGTGCAGTGGGATCAACTCCTGGATGACCTGGACCATCTGGTCCTGGTGTTGTCAGCAGTTCAGAAAGAACTACTGTGGTGGAGGGACCACTGCAACCTTTCCTTGGGTCTTCCTTTCAGGAGCCCAGCTCTTCTGGCATCCCTAACTACAGATGCATATGAACATGGGATGGGGAGCACCAAGCTCAGGGACTGTGGTCCAGCTTGGAGGCATCATTACACATCAATGTTCTGGAGATGAGGGGGCGGTCTTGTATGCCTTCCAGATCCTCCTTCCCAAGGGATCACTGCTGGTCCAAACAGACAATATGTTAGTAGTTTGGTACTTCAACAAACAAGGAGGAACTCGCTCGTACCCCCTGTGCAGGGAGGTGATGTGAGTGTGGAACTGGGCGGACCAGCACGATCTGGCCCTATTGGCCGTGCATGTTCCAGGCGTTCTTAATGTCCTGGCGGACAGTCTCAACAGGTCTCGGACCCTAACTCACAAATGGGAATTAAATCAGGAAGTGGCAGAATCTCTCTTCCTAAGATGGGGCATCCGGAAATCAACCTTTTCGCCTCCCAATACAATGCAAAACTTCCCAGTTTTTGCTAGCTCGTTCCAGGGCGTGGTGCTTTCTGGCACAGCACGCTGTCTCTCTCCTGGACAGGGAAATTTTTGTACGCCTTCCCTCCGTTTCCCATTCTCCAGAGGGTGCTTCTCAAGCTTCAGGCAGAGAAGGCGAGGATGTTTCTCATCACCCCACTCTGGCGGAGACAAATTTGGTTTCAGCTGCCACAACAGCTGTCGAGGGAACCACTGGTTCCACTTCCAGTGACCCACGACATCTTGACTCAGGATCAAGTTCGCCTTGTTCATCCAGGGCTCAGGATCCTGCATCTTCATGCGTGGCTCCTGCAGACATAGAGATTTCTCGCTTCGGGGTCTCCTCTCAAGTAGCTCAGGTTCTTTTAAAGGCTAGAAAACCCTCCACTCGTTCCACTTATGCCATGAAGTGGAAACGTTTTTCCATCTGGGTGACCTCCAAGAAGTGGAACCCCTTTTCTTGTTCTGTCCCACAAGTCATGGAATACCTCCTTCATCTGTTGGACTCTGGTCTGTCATATTCTTCCTTGAAGGTCCACCTTTCGGCAATTTCGGCGTACCACGAGCTGGTGGATGGTAAACCCGTGGCTCAGTTGGAGGTCTCAAAAACCTTTCTGAAAGGGATCCTCCATCTGAAACCACCCATCCACAGCTAACCCCACCTTGGGATTTGAACCTTGTGTTGGAGAAGCTCACTCTTACCCCGTTTGAATCGACCATGAGCTGTGACGTGCGCTTCCCTTCCTGGAAGACATTATTTTTAGTTGCCATTACATCAGCTCGAAGGATTTTGGAACTTCACGCTCTGATTTGTAAAGTGCCTTATCTTATTTTCCACAAGGACCCAGCGGTCCTCAGGACAAATCCTACATTTTTACCCAAGGTGGTGTCAGAAGCCACACTGAATCAATCAGTAGAGCTTCCAGTTTACTTTCTGTCCCCTTCAAACAGAAGTGAGGCACTCTTGCACACATTGGACGTCCATCGGATCCTTTGGTGCTACACACACTGAACCAAGGATTTCCATAGCTGCGATCAGCTTTGTGTTTCTTTTGACCCCAGGTCAAAGGGCAAAGCAGTTTCGAAGCAGTGCCTTTCCAAATGGTTAGGCAACTGTATTCGGTATTGTTACCAAAAGTACAAAAAACCTCTTCGGGGTTCCATCAGAGTTCATTCTACATGGGGCATGTCTGCTTCCGCTGCATTTTTGCGGAACGTCTCTGCGGCTTATATCTGCACCACAGCTACTTGGAGTACTGTCCACACTTTTACTAAATACTACAGTTTGGACATTGCTTCTAGGCAGAGGGCTGGCTTTGGCCTAGCTGTCCTAGGCTGGGACCATTCTGGTTCTCAGTTTCCATTGGAGTTATTTTCTCCCCCTTCCTTGTTTCTCTCGGTCTCTCTTTGTAGGGACTGCTTGGGACTCTGTCCTGTATGTAATGACCTACTGAAGGAACCCTCTCGAAGTAAGATAGTACAGTTATGTAGGAACTTACCGTAACAGTAGATCTTCGAGTGAGGTTTCTTCAGTAGGTCATATTTTTCCCTCTCTCCTTCCTGTTTGCTCCTGCTTTTAGGCCTCTTCCTGGCTCCGGCAGGAGAACTGGAGGGCAGGCGTGGGGACCGCCCACTATATACAGCTTTGTTGACATTGGTCACGTGATGTCAGGTGGGCGGTTCCCCATCAGAGATTGCTAGAAAAGTCTGCCGTGCGGCCCGACACAAGGTGGCACCAGTCCTATATGTAATGACCTACTGAAGGAACTTCTCTCGAAGATCTACTGTTACGGCAAGTTCCTGCGTAACTGTACTTTTCTCAACCAGTGCTCAGCAGGTGATTAACATCCCCTTGACAGTGCTTATCTGTTCGGTCCTCAGGTTGAGCTCTGGAGGCCACTCAGAACACCAGGGCTGCCATTAAAACATCCAGGCCTGCTCCTGCAGCCCCTCAGAGGGATTGGAACCATCGACAATTTCGTAACAGGCTGTCCTTTCAAGGAAGAGGCCAAGGAGCCTTTAACAGGAATCAACTTCTCAGCTGCAAAAGAAAACACAGCAAAGGGCACAGGGCCCGAAAGTGCCCAGTGCTAACCTCTGAAGATCCAGCCCAGGTCCCACCTCAGCTGTCCGAGGTGGACACCTCTACAGTGGTAGGGGGTGTCTAACTCAGTTTTACAACCAGAGGAAATCCATTACAGCGGATGAATGAGTCCTCAGGATTGTCCGAGAGAGATACTCTTCCAGTTTCGTAGAGATTTCCCCAGACCTTCCACCCAGACAGCAGCTCAGTCTGTCCGCCTCTCAGTCAGACCTTTTTACTTCTGAGATATGGGGCCTTTTCAGGAACAGGGTAGTAGATGTTGCTCCACAGCAGAACGGAACACAGGGTCCTACTCCCATTACTTACTGTTTCCAAGATAACAGGCGGCATGCGCCCAATTCTTGACCTCGGAAAGTTAAACAAGTACCTGTTCAGGGAGAATTTCAAAGAAATCTCGGCGTTCAAGTCTTCACTTACCTGGATGATTGGCTTCAAGCCAGCCCATCCAGGCAGGAGACACAGAAAGCAGTCGCCTCAGCTTATCAGTTGCTCACTTCCAGAGGGGTGCTTCTGAATCTGGAAAAATCCCAGCTTCAGCCCTCCCAGCAGCTCCTCTTCATAGGAGCCCTCTTGGACACCTCCAAGGCAAGGGCTTTCCTTCCAGAGGACAGGAGAAATTGCATTATTCAGATAGCACGCTACATCAGAGGGAGCAGCTCTGTTTGAGCCCTCTCGATGCAGTGGATGTTGGGCCTCATGGCATCATAAGACTGCACATGGGGGGGGGGTTCTGATCTGTGAAAGTGCCAGCTTCACCTTCCCAGCAGCTCCTCTTCATAGGAGCCATCCTGGATACCTCCAGGGTGAGAGTTTTCCTTCCGGATGACAGGAGAAACTACATCTTCAGACAGCTCGTTAGGTCATGGAAAACAACTCTGTTCGGCCCCTTTCGATGTGGCAAATACTGGAACTCATGGCATCGTCTGTGTGACAGGGTTGACTAGGGCCCTGTCCCAGTTGTTCTGGGAAAAAAAGAGTTTAAATGCAAGGATCTGTTCTGCCCTCTCCCTTTCTGACTTCTGTGTCTGTTTGCACAACCAGATTTTCTCGTGAGACCTAGGACTTGATCACCCTGACAGTCTTGCAGTTCTCCGCCTCTCGCTAGCTCTCTACCCTCACTTGCTGTTCTGTCTTTTCCCCCTTGCATATCTGCTGGTATAAAAATACATGTGAATCATTATGTGGAAATGTAACTGATACTGAGATCCCTTTGTTTAGAAATGTATATAGTTTTACTGTTGAAATGATTGCAAAAAGCTGTTTGGAACTCAAGGGGTTAACCTGTTTTGCAAACTGTCTGGGAAGCTGTAAGCAAAAGGTCAGTTCTGGGTCACAGTGTTCTTTTTTGCTGCACTTGTTGAAATGCATAAGAACACTTTGTGAAAAGCATGCTGTTTTCTTAATGAGTGGGGGCTGCAAAGACTTATAAAAACAGAGTTGCAGTTTCTTGCAAGAGAAAAACACAGACTGAGATTGGAAATTGAGAAGAAACCCAGATGGACTTTCTCTGTTTATACTGCCTTTGTAAATAGTTACACTGAACAATTTTATTTATTTGTTTTACTTTCTTTAATAATAAATTATTTGTTGCGAATTTTACTGCTTCTGATTTTCCTATGCTTCCTCACCTGTGCCTCGACGACGTACCGCAGCAAGCAGTGGTCACCGACCACGCACCCACAATCCTTCCACATAAAGTGACACAGCCTCAGACAAAATCACTTGCATGGTGGACACAGAAGGACAAGCTTCTGCAAGGTCTACCCCTTACCCCACTGGAATCTCAGAACACCATCACCACGGATGCAACTCTGATCGGTTGGGGAGCTCACTGTCAAGACCTCTACACTCAGGTGTGGAGCCAGGAGGAGTCTCATCTTCACATATATGTCTTTGAGATGAGAGCTGTCTTATACGCTGTCCGAGTCCTGACGGATGTCCTCAGCCACGAAGTGATCCTTCTTCAGAGAGAGACAACAAAGCTGTGATGTATTATATCAACAAGCAGGGTGTGGAGCGCTTCCCTACCCTCTGAGCAGGGAGGCCATGAGGATGTGAGACTGGTGGCTCGAGCACAGTGCGTCAGTTCAAGCAGTCTCCTACCAGGAATTCAGAACAACCTGGCGGATCACCTCAGCAGAACAGAGGTGGATCCCCATGAGTGGTCGCTCACACCAGACGTTGTGCAGTTGCTATTCGACGAGTGGGGTAGTCCGGACCTGGACCTTTTTGCGTCCCCACTCGGTGCAAAACTGCCTCTATTCTGCTTCAGAAATCCAGAACCTGGTGTTTTCTGTCAGGATGCATTCAGACTGCAATTGACAAGACGCTTCATGTATGCATTTCCTTCTCTTCTTACCCCAGGAGTCCTTTAGCATCAGTAACTTTAGCAGTTAGCTGGCTAGGTGCAACTGCCCCAGAGGTATGCCTTTAAGAGAATTTTATTTAAATGAGCTTTGGGCAATAGCCAATCAAAAAACAGGAAGGGGAGTGAGCTGAGTGAGAGTAGCCTGAAGGCTTCAGAACTTTTTCTCTGCTGACTGAGCAAAATTGCCCCGAGATGCCTCTCAACTTGCTTTGTTGACAGCCTTATAGCACTTATCTGGGTAAAGTTTTCCTCATAAATTCATTTCTTTAGTGTGCTGAGTGTAAATTTGACGTTTCTGTTAGCGCCGCGCTATTGCGCTATTTTTAGCGCATCTGCACTATTTTTACTTCTTTTTAACTGCATCTGCTTAAATTTTGTTTTTTTACTGCAGATTCTTAATTTCGACATTCCTTTACTCTTCTAGCATAATTCCTGAAGGAATCGTCAAGTTTTTGTCTGTTGCCTTTCCTTTACTGCGAGGCAGCCGTTTGGAATTCAGACTTTGACAGTTGCCTCTTAGTTCTCAGAACATTAGCATTATCAGAGAAACTAATAATAAAATAAAAACTGGACCTAAGGTGTCATCTGTCACAGGACTGGCTTCACAGCATCAACAAGAACCTGTGTGCAGTTGACCGGTATTACTGGGTTTTCTGTTAGATTGGCACTGGTATACAGCCCAGTACTACAAAAAAAAAAAAAGGCATTATAAAGTAAACAGAGTTTATTAAACAGAGGCAGGACTGGCCTCACTGCATTCTACAGAAACCTGCACTTGGTTGTGGTCCAGATCTTGGGTTCACTTTGTTAAATCGGCACATAGCAAAGGAACTTTTTAAGTATTATGGCTGAGGAGAAATCAAAGGCTTCCAATGAGGGGCCATCTAAAAGTAATAACAATGTAAGCAGGAGTGCTGATGAAGCTTCCAGATCCCAGCCAAAAAATAAAGCTTCCAAAGGAGCTGAAGAAGTTCCTCACAAATTGAAAAATAATAAAAGTGATGAAAAAAGGAAGCTTGACCAAGCTGCTGATGAAGTGGCTAAAAAGAAACTGTCAAGAAAAAAATGCTCCTGTTCCTCCTGGGAAAGCCAGTAGAGAGACAACAGGCAGCTTAAAACATAAAGAAAAACCAAAATGTATGCAACCATAGTCTGCGCGGGATCTCCCATCTGTGCAAGACATGGAAAAAGCATGGCAACTTTTTCAGACTCTACAAAAGATGGGGCCTATATTTACTGGGGCTGGCAAGCACTCTTCCACAGTTCTATCCTCTGGAGACTGTGAGGGTGACACAGATGGCAAAGAACATTTTTCTATGATGCCCCTGACATGGATTTTGAGGGCCTTGAGCCCCATGAGTCCCCGGACCCTCCTTTCAGTGTCCCCCGGTGACCAGGAAGATTCCTCTTCTGTGTTTACATTTTTACAAAATATTCTAGACACCCTGGACCTCCCTATGCAGGAGCCCAACCAGGAGGTCGATGGCAGTGAGGATTATAGGGAGATGAGAGTTCTTTCAACCCCCCAAGACCCTGTTCGTCCCTATCTATAATGCGTTGAGAAAAAATATCATGAAAGTGCTTCAAACCCCCACTTCTGTTGCAGGGGTTGACAAGCGGTTGAGAAAAAATAGAGATTGTCTAGAACTAGTACAGAGTTCCTGTCTGCACACCCTAGCCATGAGAGTATAGTGCAGCAGGCAGCTTGTGAGAAAGCTGGGGTCTCACTGTCCCCCTTGCCTCCGGACAAGGACTCCAAGAAAATTGACTTTATAGCTAAGAAAATGTATGCCACAGCCTCCCTGCTTATCAGACTTTCTTCGTAATCGACTTTCACAGCCAAATATCAGAAAGTCTTATGGAAATCTGTCCTGGCTATTGCCCGCAATGGGTCAGATTCTATGGTGCAGGAGCTGGTGGATACGACAAAAACTGCCCTGGAAGCTACTAAATACCAATTCCACATGGCAGACGACAACAATGATTTGGCCTGTAGGGCAGTGGCCCATGCCATCTCTTTTGAGATGCTTCGCCTGGCTTAGAACTACTGGTCTAACCCCAGACTAAGGCCATGGATTTTCCCTGTGAACAAAAATTGTTGTTTGACTACAGAACAACTGACTATATGAAAAACGTTAATGAGTACAAGGCCTCCTGGCAGAGTCACTCCTCTAAACCTAAGCCTACTGCCCCTCAGAGATCCCGACTCAGGAGCAGAAGTTATTTTCCCAGGTCTTACAACCCTTATCGTTCAATAAAGGGGGTCTTTCAGAGGCAGGGGCAGAAGGGTCCAGAGAAGGGCCACCTGTACCCAGCCAACAGCCTTGCAGTCTGAGTCCTGATGTGAGTGTCCAGGTCGCCTCCCGCTTCCGGTGGGAGGCAGACTCTCCCACAGTCTTCACAACTGGTCCCTCATTACGTTGGACAAGTGGGTTCCGGAGATAGTGGAGAAGGGTCTGTTACCACAGTTCAAGCAGATGCCAGACCTCAAGCATACCCAGCAAGACCTCTGTCCCCAACACAGGTTCCACTCTTGGAATTGAAGATACTGTACAAAACCTAGCTGTACGAGCACTGGAGAGGGTCCCTTCCCACGAGATGGGCAAGAGCCTCTACTCCAGGTTCTTTCTGACACAAAAGAAAATTGGGGAGTGGCGACCTATCTTAGATCTCAGATATTTCAACAAAAATCTGAAAAAAACAAATTCAAAATGGTACCTCTGTTGCTAGTCATACAGTCCTTACAGCAGGGAGACTGGCTAGCCTCCCTGGACTTGAAGGACACTTACTTCCACATACCCATAAGGAAGTGTGGTGTCACAGGAAGTTTCTCAGATTCAGACTCCCTTCGGGCCACTGTCAGTTCGCCGCAATGCCTTTCCGCCTATCCTCTGCCCCAAGAGTCTTTACCAAGTGCCTCTCAGTAGTAGCAGCACACCTCAGGCGACTGGGTGTCACTCTCTATCCCTATCTGGATGACTGGCTCATAGTGGCAAAGTCTTCCTGCCAGGTCAAGGAGTCCCTTTCCCTTACAGAACACACCTTGGAGTCTCTGGGATTCCTGCTAAATTTAAAGAAATCTCACCCGGAACCCACTCAGCTTCTCACCTTCATAGAAACCCAGCTAGACACTCAGAAAGGATATGCCTTCTTCCCACAGGAAAGAATTCAGAGTTAACTTTCAGTGGCAGATTCTTTCATCCGGGGAGAGCCAAGACCAGCCAGACATTTTCTGACTCCTGGAACACACGGTTTCAATGACTGCAGTGGTCCCAGGAGTCGGGTACAGCTTTCGACTCCTACAAGCCTGTCTCAGAGAAGCAACAATTTTTCAAAGCTGATGCCCGTAACGGAGCAGTTCCTCCAGAACCTGCTTTGGTGGAAGAACCCTGCAAATCTGCAAGCAGGGGTACCCTTCCAAGCTCCTCTACCCACAAAGGTGAGCACCACAGATGCCTCCCTCCTGGGGTGGGGAGCACATCTGGACAGTGCCTCAGTAAGCGGCACCTGGACTCTTGAAGGGTCACAGCTACATATAAATCTTTTGGAACTCAGAGCAATCTTTCTAGCTCTCAAAGCATTCGCCCCCAGCACAATAGGGCAGGCGGTTCAAATTCGAACAGACAACACCACTGCAATGTTTTACATAAACAAGTAGGGTGGTACCAGATCAGGAATACTATGTTTGGAAGCTCTGGTCTCTAGCCTTGTCTCTGGGGGTTGGCCTTTCAGCTATTCACCTCCCAGACAAACACAGTACCCTGACAAATCTCTGAGTTGCATCAGTCAAGGCCAGAGCGAATGGACTCTGAACAAGCAAGTGCTATCCACGGTGTTCAGGCAGTGGGGCACACCAGAAGTGGATCTGTTTGCCTCTCCCCTCAACTTTCAGCGTCCTCGGTACTGTTGCAGGCCCCCAGTCCCGGGAATGCTTCCCCTGGATGCCGTGATCCTGGATTGGTCAGGGAGGTTCCTATGCGCATTCCCTCCCTTTTCCCTGATACTCAGGGTATTGCTGAAACTCAGGCGATGGCCTGCATCGATGATCCTGGTGGCCCTAGATTGGCCCAGGCAAGCCTGGTACCCTCTGCTTCTCTGTGTCCTGCAGCAGGCCCATTCGCCTGACACCAACTCACTCCCTGCTGACTTCCTCAGACAGGAGTGCATTATCCAGACATACACTCCCTTCACCTTAAGGCCTGGTTCTTGAGGAGTTAGAGTTTCCATCCTCTCAATACTCTGAACAGGTCCTTAAGATCCTGAGGATGGCTGAAAAACCTAACACTAAGAAAACTTAATGCAACCAAATGGAAAAGGTTTTCCCTCTGGTTCAAGAGCAAAAAGGTCGACCCCCTTTCAGCTTCAGACCCTCAGCTGCTGGATTACCTGGTACACTTGCAGGTGTCAGGCTTGAAACCATCTTCCCTCAAGCTACACCTGGCTGCCATTTCGGCCTACCTTTCAGTGGGAAAGAAAAAATCTATTTTTTCCCACGCCAACAGTTTTTCAAAGGCCTCTTACATCTTCAGCCTCCAGTCAGGGAGCCAGTTCCTCCTTGGAGCCTGAACCTCTGCATAGACAAGCTCGTGAAGCCACCTTTTGAGCCTGTGTCCACTGCTCATATCAAGTTTGAGACTTGGAAGACAGTCTTCCTGGTGGCTATTACCGCTGCCAGGAGGATTTCAGAGCTACAGGCCCTGTGCACGGAGCCAAATTACATCATTTCTCACAATGATACAGTTGAACTATGGACAAATAGGAAATTTCTGCCAAAGGTAGTTTCAAAATTCCACTTAAAACAGTCCATTACTGTGCCTGTCTTCTTTACTGAGAACTCCACTCCTGATGAGCAAAAGCTCCACAGCTTGGATGTCAAAAGAGCCCTCTTTACTACGTAGAGCATACTAGGCAGTCCAGAGGCTCTTCCACTCAGTTGTTCCTCACCTACGGGGATGTAGGCAGAGGAAGAGCAACTACCAAAAGAACTATTTCCCGCTGGTTGGTCTCTTGTATTAGATTCTGCTATGAAAAAGCTGGTCAGCAACCTCCAGTGGGGCTCAGGGCCCACTCCACCAGGGGCAGTGCAGCCTCGCTGGCAGCAGCAACGGACATTCCCCTTCTGGATGTCTGCAAACAGCTACCTGGAAATCTGTGCACACCTTTGTGAAACACTACAGTTTGGATTATGCAGGCGAGATCTAATGCCAAATTTGGCAGAGCGGTTCTGCAGAGCTTCTTTCCTAAGTAGGTTCTCTGACCACCTCCCACTTGGTACTGCTTGGTAGCCTGCTAAAGTTACTGATGCTAAAGGACTCCTGGGGTAAGAAGAAAAAATTACTCACTGCAGTAATCTTCTTTCTTCCAAGGGGTCCTTTAGCATCAGTAAGCTCCCACCCTTCCTCCCTGGTTCACCTCTCAGGAAAAGGGCTCTGTTATCAGATCTCCTAATTTGGGATCTTTCATTGATGAGTTTCTAACTCGTGTTGTTTTCTATTTCCACTTTTTTGGACATTTGCATGTTTTTTTTTTTTTTAATCCTGTTGATTCATTTTTGGGGCATGTGCCCTCTTTTTCCTTTGAAAAAATTCTGAAGCCTTCAGGCTGTTCTCACTCTGCTCACTGCCACTGTTTTTTGATTGGCTATTGCCCAAAGCTCATTTAAATAAAATTCTCTTAAAGGCATACCTCTGGGGCATTTGCACCTAGCCAGCTAACTGCTAAAGTTACTGATGCTAAAGGACCCCTTGGAAGAAAGAAGATTACTGCAGTGAGTAATTTTTTCTACCCTTAGTTCAGATGGTGCTGCTGAAATTGGAGGCACAAGGGGGAGAAGATGATTCTCATCACCCAATACTGGCCATGACATTTATGATTTCCAGTGATCAACAGACTGTCAGAAGTTCCCCCTAGGCAGCTCCCTCTGTGAATGGATCTTCTGAAAGAGGGACCTCTGGTCCATCCCAACCTGTGCTCCCTTCATCTCCAGGCCTGGCTCCTGAGGAGATAGAAGTGGGTAGGTTTAAGGTTTCCCAGAGAATCACAGAAATCCTCTTAGCCACACGTAAGCCTTCCACCAGGAAGACTTACACGTCTAAGTGGAAACGCTTCTCCATCTGGCGTGCAAAGTCCGGTCTGGATCCTTTCTGTTGCCCACCAAGTAAGGTATTGTAGTGCCTCTTAGACCTGTCGAATGCAGGTCTGAAATACTCGGCAGTGAAGATACACCTCTGTGTGATTTTAGCCCATCTTGAGCCAGTACAGAACATGTCACTGGCTCAGTTACCATTAGTCAAGAGATTCCTAAAAGGTATCCTACACACTAAACCCCCGGTTAGGAGACCGGTGGCCACATGGGATATAAACCTATGCTAGATATGCTCACCCGTAAACCCTTTGAGCCGCTAGCTACCTGAGAATTAATATTTCTGACCTGGAAGACAGTCTTCTTAGTGGCTATCGCTTTTGCTAGTGGGGTCTCTGAAATCCATGAACTTCCCTTGTCAATCTTCACCATTCATTACTGTTGGGTGTAAGCTGAAGGCATGCACCTGCCATGGGAGTTTTTTTTTTTTTGAGGGAGGAGTCGGAGCCAGTGACGCCGCCCACATGGCTGATGCACTGCACGGTGCACACAGGTTGGCCGTTAGGGGCCGTAGACTCCTCCTCCATCCTAGTTCTGTTTCTCCTACTGTTGAGGTCGTACCTGTTGTGCATGTAAGCCGAATTTAGTTTGCGTCATAGGCCTTCGCTATTCAGTGCCACCTCTCCAGTTTCTTCATCCCGGGTCTGACCGCCTGACGTCGTTGGTAATCTGGTATGCCCATTTCATTTATTTCTTCTGACAGTGCCAGGCTCTTTTGCTAAAGTTTGGTTATTGTTTTTGCATCATATCTGGTTCGGGACTAAAGAGAAAATCCAAAGCGGTGGACTCTCGTTACCACCTCCCAGTGCCATCCAGGATCCCGGCGCCATTCGCGACGTTGGTGATTGGGGTGGTGCTGTGTCCCGCAGTGGCGGTGCCACCAGGGGCCCTCCCGGGGTTGCTAGCCTGGAGGTCTGCCTGGTCACTTCCTCTTCAGAGGAAAATGACTCACAGGCCAATCCAGACTGGCACCCCGACTCCTCGGAGTCAGAGAGCCCCTTGGGACGCAGTACCAGGTAGCCCAGCGGCCCTATCCTAGAGTCCCCGGAGTCCGTAGTTACGACGGATCCTCCGGCTGAGGCCGGTCGGTGTGGATCCATTCAGGACAGTGGCCTGGGGGCTCAGGGTGGGGTGTCCTCTCCTGGGGAGGCCAGGGCAGCTGCCACTCCTGGTGCTGCCCTAGCCCCCCCAGGTGGGGACTTGAATTTCTCCTCTATGTGGTCTCCCTCGGGGGGCCTATGGGATTGGGGCCCAACTACGCTGGGGTCGAAGAAGAGGGCAGCCTCTGAGTCTGAGGGGTTGAGGGGCCTTGGCGAAATGCGGGTACTCCCCTCCACTGCCCTGCGGGGAGTGGGGAGGAGTCGAAGCGCTGAACCCCGCCTTTCCCTTAAGGTCTCTGAGACATCCTTAGTTGGCTGTTCGGCGGGACCGGTCTTTGGGTCTCAGAGCCCTGGCAGAGACTGGGCACTTTTAGTTTGGTGCCCATCTCCAATCCCTCTGCAGACACCTCCCCCTCTCCCACGCCATGTGGGTGTTACAAGGCCCTTTACCTGGGAGATGTTCAAAGCCACTGCAGCAGCCTTTCCCACTTATGTCAGGGCCGTGGACGAACAGGTTTTTCACCTGTTTCCCCTGCCGCAGGAGGACTCTGAACATTCAAGCTCCTCTTCCTCCTCATCTCCCTCTTCTGAGGGAGAGGAACCTTCCGTCTACCTGTCCTCTGAGGCTGATTTCACTGAGCATCAGCTGTTCCTTTCAAGGCTGGTCCAGGAGCTCCGCATCTCTCATGTGCTGAGAAGCAATACCGAGTGGGAGACGTGCTCATTCCTGAGTGAATTCGGCACCTACCACCTGGTGGTGCCCTCCTGGCCCATCCCTTTCCAGGAAGCGTCTATCCGCACCTGGTAGTCTCCAGCCGCCCTTTCCCCAGCCCCAGCAGACTTCAGGAGACGGTAGTGCACCCCTCCCCCCAGGAGTCTCTAGGTTTCTTACCTCACCCGCCGTCAAGGCAGATGTCCCTAGACACTCCTTCCGGGCTTCAGCGCCTGGCGCACAACCAACCCCCGAATTCAGATTCTGCAGAATTCGACCACTGGGGGCGAAGAGTTTTCTCTTCGGCTTGTGTATTACTGTGTATGGGTTCTCATCAAGCTCATCACACTACCTATAACAGACACCTGTGGTCGATGCTGGCACAAGTCCTGGCATCTTTGCCTGATACAGAGCAATCTAGACAGGCCATTGTCCTCTCTGCTTAGGGTCTGGAGCTTGCAAGGCACCAAGCAAGGGCGTCTTACACCGCCAGTGAGGTAGTGTCCAGACTTCTGGGGACAGCGATCTGCATTAGGCGGACGGCATGGCTTCGTCTGTCAAGGTTGTCACCCATTTCTTGGTGTAGGGTGGTCTCCTCCGCTTTCCGGGGGACCCGACTTTTTTCCCCACAGGGCAAGGAGGACCTTACAGGGGCACCTCCAGTCCCCCCGGCCATTGGAGGCACCTCCTCATCCTGAGCAGCCTTAGATCCTGTTGGTCTAATAGGGCTTTAGGATCTCCCCCTCCTGCGCCTCACCCGCAAGGGGCTGAGGGATCTGCTCCCTCAGGGCTGTGCCAGGTCCCCTTGAGGGGGCTTGGTACTCACCCAACAGTAATGAATGATGAAGACTGACAAGGGAAGATATGAAAATTACGTACCTGCCGTAATTCTTGGTCTTCTCGTGTATCTTCACCACTCATTACTGAATCCCAACCTCCATCCCCTCATGGGCCTCAGTTCTTGGGAGTTGCCTCCAAGCTGCTTGCTATCCCCCTCCTGGAGGCCAGTTGGGGGCCGAGTCCCCCTGGTACCTCAGGGCTCTCCGTTTCCTTCTCTAAAAAGTCACAGAGCGTCCAACCTGGAGGACAGCAAGTAGGGTCCTCGCCCTAAACTCTGTGGAAACTCCCTCAGATTCTTCTCACGATGCACTATGGTGTCCCCCTCTTGGGGCTTTGATAATCCTCTGGCTTATGTCGCCCTCTGGTTGCCATTACATCACTGCAGTCCTAGGAGAGTCTGGGGGATTTTCCTCCCTCTCTTTTTTCTTATGGCAGGGATGTCCTGTGGTTCTCTTCTCCTGAAGTGAGGACTACGCCAGTACTTCCGAGGGAAAACTTCTACCAGATTTCTTTCCCTACACCTAAGTCAGGACTCACTCCTCTTCTGAGCAGGACTGATCACCCTCCAAGGGACAGTCCTGTGAGACCTAGGCTCTCGGATTTTCATAACAATTATGGATAAAGGGTGGGAACAGAGATCTGCTTCTGCCAAGGTTGATAAGACCATTAATCCCCTTCAGACCTTGGTTCTATAACCTCTATGACTAGCGGGATCCTTGCTCCTTTGTCTTCATTCCCGCAGAGGTTTCAAACTCTCAAGCCAGTGGTCTTCCATTTTTAGCGCGGTAGAGAACCCTCCCCCCTTTTCCCCTTTATCCTTTACTTCCATCTCTTCTATCTTTCTTCCTTCTATCCTTTACCTTCTCCTTCTCCTCCTTCCGAGACCACCCAAGGATTGAGGCCCCATGGCCACTTAGGGTAGGGTTCTTTCCTTTCCTTTCTGTTCTCTAATCGCTCATACCTTTTTCAGTTTATATCCTTTACTTTGTCTGTCCCTCTGCTCTCTTGCCTCACTCTTTTTCTCTAAAAACTATGTCTCCTCTCCGACTCAACAGAACTGGGATGGAGGAGGCGTCTATGGCACCTAACTGCCAACCCGCGTGCACCACACAGTGAGTCAGCCATGTGGGCAATGCCATCGGTGCCAACTCCTCCCTCAAAAAAAAAAAAAGAAAATCTCCCGTGGCAGGTGCACACCTCCGGCTTACACCCAATAGTAACGAATGGTGAAGATACAAGAGAAGATGAAGAATTACGGTAGGTACGTAATTTTCATCTTTGGTCACAGATCCCCCTTACACCGTCTTTCACAAGAACAAGGTGGTACTCTGTACTCACCCTAAATTCCTACCCAGAGTGGTTTTGGACTTTCACCACAACCAGCCCTTGCTTATCCTTACTTACTTCGCTAACTTCCAGAGTGAAGGAGAGCGCACCCTTCATTCTCTGGGTGTTAAAAGGGTCCTGCGATTCTACATCGACGGAATGAAAGAGATAGGCAAATCCAAGCAACTCTTTGTATCTTTTGGCATGCCTCAGCTTGGTTAGTCTGTTGCCGTTAGATGTATTTCTGCATGGTTAGTGGCATGTCTTCGCCACTATTACTCCATGATGCAGGTTAAGTTGGAAGGCCGGTTTCACACCCACTCTGCCAGAGCGGTCGCGGCATCCCGGGCTGAGATTCATAATGTACCCATTGCAGACATCTGCAAGGCAACTACTTGGAGCTTAGTGCATACCTTTGTGAAGCGCTATGCTTTGCATGTCCATGCCAGACAGCACACTTTCTTCAGCAGGACAATCCTTAATGGACTCCTGTCCTGAGTGAGCTGTATCTCCTGCCGCCCTACTTGGGGGATTGGTTTTTAGCTCGGTACTCTACCATTAGTGTGAATGAGTGGTGGAGGCTTTTAGTCCAGGAAGATATAGAAATTATGTACCTACTGTAATTCTTGATCTTCTTGAGCGAGGTCTACACCACTCATGCACACACCCACTCACCATCCCCCAAGCTCTCTCATCCTGTTTCTGGTCTTCACTCCCTCGTTAGTTTAGGCTGTGAAGATGTTGTTGGGTTGACCCTTTTTACATGGGTTATCCGGGCTATCTTATGCTCGGATTAGGTTAGTTTCCTAGATTAGTTTATGCTGCACCTCCTCGGTCAAAAAGATACTGAGGCAGTTGGAGGATCAATGCCGAGTTAGCCTATACAGGCGCGAGGCAGTCTCGCGGTGCCGTGCATGCGCAGCCCTATCTTGGCGCCTGCTGTCCTGAAGATTTTTGGCTTCTGCTGGGTCCTAGCACCTCCTGCGTAGTCCCATTAGTGTGAATGAGTGGTGGAGACTTCGTCCAAGAAGATCAAGAATTATGGTAGGTATGTAATTTCCATGTCTTACACCATACGAGCCTGAACAAGATGAAGAGGAATTACAGTTCCTGGAGATGATGGGGTTAATACCCACAAAAAAAGATTCTGTTACCAGTTAATACATTCTTTAAAAAACAGGTGGTAAAGGTGTTGGAAATCCCAAATTCCATACCACCTGTAGATAAAAAGGCTGACACGAAGTACCAGCTAAATCCCCTGGGTGCTGAGTTCTTACTGTCACACGATAAATCTTTATAAGAAGGGAAAAAGGGGAGAGGGATTCCCACAGGTAATGGACAGTTCTTCATATTTTCAAAAGCAGCCTCTCCCAATGTGATGCACAATTATAGAACATTCTCTGATATAGAGCAAAGGGTGGAGGGCGCTGTAAAGATACAACTGTAGACAGTATCTTCTTAATTCAAAACAATATCTTTTTATTGTGAATTCGGCCAACACCTCAACGTTTCACCTAGTATCTAGGCTTTTTCAAGAGATGCCTTTATTTATCTTATACACTGTTCATTAAAAACTTTTTATTTGTGCCATCTACTTCAGATGATTCTGTATCTCCAATTGTATTAACAACCATATTTTAAAACATTCTCATTTTCTTTTTTAATTTGTTTCATTTTAATTTATCTGTCCCCTCAGGTTCCTGGCCTAACCTTGTGGCTTCCTCTTTCTACCTCGGACGTGAACTTAGTATTTCCATCTGTGAACTGGCAGTTCACAGATGGAAATACTAAGTTGACGTCCGAGGTAGAAACGTTGAGGTGTTGGCTGAATTCAAAATAAAAAGATATTGTTTTGAATTAAGAAGACACTGTCTAAAGTTGTATCTTTACAGCGCCCTCCACCCTTTGCTCTATATCAGAGAATGTTCTTACTATCACACCCAGACCCAGAAGGGGTAGTTCAGACAGCTGCTTGTGATAAGGCTAAGGTACCTCTGGTCACCCATCCCCTTGAAAAGGGTTCCAGAAAACTGGACGGGATGGCTAAGAAATGGTACCTAGCTGCTTCCCTGGGCATCAGGGAAGCTAATCAATCAATCAGTCAATCACTTTATTTAATGATATGGGTTACGCAGCTCAGTATCAGAAAACCCAACCCTGTGGACTTCTGTTATGGCCATGGCATATAAGGTTCCACCAGGGCTTGCAGCTGACTTTCAGGAAATGGCCAAATGTGGTTTAGAGGCCACAAAGTATCAATTCCACATGGCTGTGAATGCAAATGATAATGCAGCTAGGTGGATGGCCCTGTCCATTGCCTTGAGGAGGTTCGCCTAGCTTAGGACAACCAGCCTCACCCAAGACACTCAGAATAAGGCTATTGACTTCCCTGTGGAGAACCATTCCCTTTTTGGCAGTAGGACAGAGGAATACATGAAAAAAGTGGACAAGTACAAGTCCACTTATAAGAGTAATTTTGCAAAAGACAAGACCTCAACAAGGCCACATGGAAGAGGAGGTAGAGGGAGGGAGGGATTATGGTAGACCTTTCTACCAGGCACAAGTTACCCCTAGTTATCCATGAAGGGGTTACTACAGAGGTAGAGGCTGCAGGGGCTCCAAAAGGGTGTACCAAACCCCTCAAACTGCCACACAAGGAAAACAGAACCCCTTATGTGACAGGTTCGCCTCCTCGATCCCAGTTGGGGGCAGACTGATTCACTTCTTCCAAAATTGGAAAACCATCACCACATACAAGTGGGTGCTGGAAGTAGTGGGTCAGGGATTAGCCCTCAGCTTCAAAACCTTTCCCAAGCTGAGGCCAAGGCATTTTAATTCCCCAAGCCATCAGAGAGGACACTACTAGAAAAAGAAGTGCCCACTCTGCTGGCATCAAAGGAAGTAGAACCAGTCCCTTCCTCTCAAAGGGGAAGAGGTTTCTACTCCAGGTACTTCCTAACCTCAAAGAAAAATTGGGAGTGATGACCCATCTTAGATCTGAGAGCTTTAAACAAGCACCTCACAAAAGTTCTGGACGGTAACCTTGGCAATGATCCTTCCAACACTACAACAAGGAGACTGGCTGGCATCTCTGGACTTAAAGGATGCCTAGTTCCACATTCCCATAAGGGAATCTCACAGGAAGTACCTAAGGTTCAGACTAACTTCAGGTGATTACCAGTCCACAGCTCAACCTTTCTGCCTAACCTCTGCCCCCAGAGCATTCACAAAGTACTTGGCAGCAGTGGTAACATCCAATGTCGCAGGGCATATTGGTGTTCCCTTACCTGGACGACTGGCTGGTCGTGGGCAATCCTCCAACAGGTAAGAGAATCTTTGAGGAGCACACTGGAGATACGGGAGTCTCTGGGATTTTTCAGAAACATCCAGAAGTTTGTGTTCTAGGGACGTGGATATGTTCTATCCACACTTCTGGCAGTGTACTTTCCCTTTAAGTCTTGCCGGAAAGTCTTTATGCTGTCTCCTCCCACCCACCCGGGTGGTATAACCCTCTGCTCTGCCCCATGACGCCAAATCTTCCTATTCACTGGAAGAAGCAGGTTCCCTCCTTACCGCTCCTGCGTTGAGTAGGCCCTGGCACTCAGATCTTCAGATTTTCTTCCAAAACTTAAACTTGTAATAGTTTCTTCACCAGAACGATCTTTGATCGTGACCGCGATGGAGGAAAAGTCCTCACCTGGATTTCGCCGGTGCCCTTGCAGGCAGGAGATATCGTGCACTGACCAGCACACCACGTGCATTTGTTGCCTGGGACATGAGCACTGATACCCAGGCCTGAGATTTCGTCGCACATTCCAGCCGAATGTGCTTGTTATCCTCTTGCCCATTTACAGTTGGGCCATCTAGAAAACGAACTCCACCGGCCAAATCTAAAGAAGCACGTTGGGTGGTCTCTACGGCTGCAGGGTCCACCGAGCAACTCTAACAGATGAAGGCCTTCGAAGAGGCGGCTCGCACCGCAGAATGTTCCTCTTCGGTGTCTGCCTTCGTCACCTTGAAATTGGGCTCCACTTTCTCAGGCTCCTTCAAGGAGCTGTGCCAGTCTCTCCTGACCAAGGAGGAGGGCCCCTCGGCTTCACACAGCTTTCGCTCCCGCAAAAAGGAGGAGTCAAAGGATAAGCAGAAGTCTCATCAGAGACGTTCTTGTGACTGTGAGCATTCTCGGTCTCAGGAATCTTCGGTTTTGACTACGGTCAAAACTGTGGCCTCTGTCACTGGCTTCACTGTGCCCCCATCAGTCCAGCTTGCTGAGATACAGGCTGATGATCCAGCCAAGATTTTTCTCGACCCAGTTGACCCGCTTTCTCTTGACGAGGCCGACAACTCTCTGTTTAGGACTCTGGTCCTTCCGACCGAAGAGCTGACCCAGCCCAAGGGGCTGGCTCATAAAGCTCCTGTTCACCAGGGGGAACCACCATTCTCCCTGGCTCCTTCCAGGCGATCCCGCTGGCGCCCGACGGTCTCGGTCCAAGTCTCGGTCAGCTTCTTCGAGTGGGTTTTGCAAAACCGACAGTCGCCATTTTCAGCACCACAAGAAGCGGCACCGCCGTTATTCTTCATCCTCTTCCTCCTCGGCCGAGGAGAGGCTCCAACACAAGTTGCATCAGTACTATAAAGACAATGTGGCAACAACTAATCTTGGCTGGTCAGAAGCCTGCCCCGGTTTCGACTCCGGCGATCACTGTTGTTGCCCCCCAGGCCGATGCCTATGCCTCCGGAACCTCTGTAGCTGGTTGACACCACCCCTCCGCTTTTGGAACTGGTGAAAACTGTGGTACCCTGGTTTGTTGAGGCCTCTCCACTAATTGCGGTGAAGCCGCCACCCCAACAGCCCGCCACCGGGGCCCCGACTACGGAGTCTCGGTCTGCCATGGGTCGTCCCCACCGGTTGTCGGTCACTCTGATGCCCGCCCGCGGAGGGTGGAAAATGACAAGGGTGATTGGTCGCTGTATGCGGACTCTTCGGAGTCCGACGATGATTCCTCGCTCCACTCCCGTCCGGTGGACACGGAGTTGCCAGGGGATCTCTCGGGGGAGGAAGGCCCTTCATCCTTCCTGAGTATCCTCTGTCTCATCTCCGAGTCCACGGGTATGCAAATGGAGCCCATCCAGAAGAGGGCTCGTTAACCCCTTACTGACATCCCAGATAATGGGGATTCACCAACAGAGGTCTTTCCAGTGACTGAGGCCATTGTCGGCCTGGCCCTGGAGCTTTGGCAGCTTCCTGCTGAGCGCCTTCAGTCCGTGTGGCCTGCAAATATGCGGTTCCCATAGGCTCCCTTTTGGGGTTCACGGAACACTCCTCGGCTCAGGGGATTGTGACAGATTCCGTGTTTCAGCGCTCAAGTCACAAGGATGTGGACAAACCTCTGGACAAGGAGTCCGAGAAATTGGACTACTCTGCTAAAAAGGCTTATGCTGCCTCTTCGCTCTGTCTCCGTCAGGAGAGCTCAGACATTACTATGACATATATTTCCCATGCCCTGCTGGGTCCCCTGGATGAGGTGCTTCCTCATCTTTCCACTGACCTTCAGACTACGGTCAAGCAGGTTCGGGACCAGGGTCGAGCTGTTGCCAAGCAGCAGCTCCAGATGGCTCTGGATCTGGGGGATTCTTGTGCCCGTTCAGTAGCAGCCGCTGTTGCCATGTGCTGTAGGGCTTGGCTGAGGATTTCGACCTTCACAGTGGATACTCTTCACAAATTGGTGGATTTACCCTTCCTGGGAACCGACCCGGGGTTGACGGTCACCTCCAGCGCATAGTGAAGTCCAGTGCCACCTTGGACTCTGTTCAGTCCATCTAGAAGGACTCCAAGGGCTCCAAGCAAAAGCATTAAGCCCTTTTGGCCTTCTACCCCTGTGGACAAGCGTGCCCAGTATCAGTCTGGGCAGCAGCAGCACGCTCAGTTTTGGCACTCCAGGCGCAAGTCAGTGGCTTCAGTGCCCCAAAAGCCCCGGAGGTAAAGGTTCTGGCAGCTCCTAGGCCAGGTCCTCCTCCTCTGCCAAGCCGGCTCAGTGACGGGATGGGGGTTGCCAAGCCCATTCCCATCGCACCTCCCCTGGGTCCTCCCGTTGGGGGCCAGCTCCACCACTTCCTTTCCACCCGGTCTGTTGTTACCATGGACAGGAGGGTTCTGGAAGTGGTCGGTCAGGATCTGCCTCTGGAATTCAAGCAGTACCCTCCAAGCTGAACCCACGCTTCACTGGAGGACTTGGTGTCTGCAGACACTCAGTGGGCTCTCAGAGACGACATAGCCCAACTCCTCCGAAAGGAGGTAGTGGTCCGAGTAGCAGATCCTCCTACACACCCAGGGTTTGTCTCCAGGTAGTTCCTGGTGCCAAAACAGACAGGGGCAGGTGCCCCATTCTAGATCAGCACAACCTAAACCAGTATCTCAGGTCCTGCACTTTGAGGATGGTAACTCTGTCCCAGATCATGCCATCCCTGGAGCAGAACATGTGGTTTTGCTGTCTGGATCTCCATGACACATTCTTTCACGTCCCAATCCGTCCATCCCACCGAAGGTTCCTTCGCTTTCGAGCAGAGGGAGCCCTCTTTGAGTTCCAGGCCATGCCATTTGGCCTTTCCTTTGGCCCCCAGGGTCTTCACCAAATGCATTGCAGTGGTGGCGGCCCACCTTTCAGCGTCGAGAGGTCCAAGTCTACCCCTGACTGGATAACTAGTTGATTGCAGGTCCCGCAAGGCTGGAGGTGGAGCAGTTCAGGGATCTGGCTCTCCAGACCTGCTTTGACCTGGACCTCTTAGTCAGTGAGGCCAAGTCGGAACTCGTGCCCAAGCAGGTGATCAGTTTCATCAGAGCAGAGCTCGACTCTTGCCAAGCCAGAGCCTGGCTCCCAGTAGACAGGGCAGAGGTTCTCTCCTCCTATGCCCAGTCATTTCAGGTTGGGTGCTTGCGCCCTGCCCGTTACTTCTTGCGCCTCCTAGGTTACATGGCAGCCTGCTCCTCCGTGGACCGATGGGCCTGGTGGCATGTGCGCTTCCTGCAGTGGGAGCTGGCCAGCCAGTGGTCCCATCGCAGAGGTCACTTTGACCAGCTGGTCACAGTGACCCAGAAGATGCGGGACGCCCTCCAGTGGTGGACTGTCCCAGAACATCTCCAGGAAGGGATCCTGTTTGTCTGCCAAAAGCCAATGGACATCATGACAAATGATACCTTTATTATGGGCTGGGATGCCCGCATGGGGGAACACAGAGTCCATGGGCTCTGGAACCCTAAAGAATCCCAATGCCACATCAGCCTGCTGGAGCTCCAAGCAGTTCGGCTCGCGCTGACTGTGTTCGCTCCGTTTGTTTGTGGTCAAATGGTGCAAGTCCAGATGGACAACACCACAGCCATATACTATCTCAACAAGCAGGGAGGGATTCACTCCTGGCCTTTATGCAGGGAAGCTGTTCGCACCTGGACTCTGGTGTACAGTCTGGAGGCAGATCTCCTAGCCATCCATGTGGTAGGAGCCTCAAATCAGTTGGGGGAAGCTCTGTCAGGTGGGTGAGGCGTCTCACGAGTGGTCTCACCATCTGGAGGTATGCTGCAGTCTGTTCTCCCAGTGGGGCACCCCTTAGGTGGACCTGTTTGCCTCCAGGGAGAACACAAAGCTGAGGCTATATTGTGCCTGCCCCGCTCAGCAGGGCTCACTGCAGGGAGATGCCTTCTCAAGGCCCTGGACACCAGGCCTCTTCTGTGCCTTCCTTCCACTTCCCTTGATACACAAAGTGTTACTCAAGGTCAGGAGGGACAAGGCACAGGTGATTTTGGTGGTTCCAGACTGGCCACGCCAGTACTGGTACCCCGATCTCCTCAGCCTCAGCAACAGGCTCCCGCGGCGTCTTACAACATGTCCGGACCTGCTTTCCATCAACCAGGGGAAGATACTCCACCCAGACCATCAATCCCTGCAACTGGCAGCTTGGTTCCTGAGCGGCCAGAGTTCCAGACTTTGGGTCTCTCCAAAGATGTCTTCACTGTCGTGGAGGCTTCTCGGAAGGAATCGACTAGAAAATGCTACGTCTTCAAGTGGAAGAAATTCTCCATTTGGTGTCAGGGCAAGGGGCTGGACCCTTTGACCTGTCCTGTAGCTAGCATTTTTGACTGCCTGTGGTCTGTCTCCCAAGGAGGACTTCAATCGATGACCCTCAAGGTGCACCTGGCAGCCATCTCTGCTTACCGGGCCCAGGCCAGTCAGCAGTTGGTGGCGCAGGAGACAGTGGTCTGGTGATTTTTCAAAGCCTTAGACCACATATCCCCTCCGGTGCGTGACCCTCCACCTCTGTGAGATCTGTTGCTGGTACTGGCAAAGCTCCTGGGAAAGCCATTCAAACCAGTGCACAAGTGCGAGATGTCACACTTGTCGAAAGCTGCCGTCCTGGTGCCCATTATATCAGCCAACAGGACTGGGGAGCTCCAGGCGCTTTCCATTGAATCTCCTTACCTTGTTTTCCACAGGGACAAGGTTGTCCTGTGCCCCAGCCCGAAGTTCCTTCCAAAGGTTGTGTCAGAGTTTCACCTGAACCATGTGATGGCTCTGCCGATGTTCCCTAATCACAGCTTGGATGCCAAATACAGGCTGCATACCTTGGACCTGAGGCGAGCCCTTACTTATTAGAAGGAGAGCACGGCTGAAGTTCAGGGAGAGGTTCACCAGCTGTCACCTGCGCTGAAGCCACACCTGGCAGACCTGCAACCAAGCAGACGATTGGCAGATGGATTACATCATGCATTGATCTCTGCTATAGATTGGCAGGTAGGGAGCCTCCCATAGGGCTAAGGGCTCAATCTACCTGTCATATCGCTGCATTGGTGGCCGCTTCTAGGGACATACCTATCCAGGAAATTTACAGGACTGCTACCTGGAAGTCCGCACACACCTTCATTTCCCATTACCACATCGACCTTGAGTCATGCCGGGATGCTGGTTTTGGGGCCTCAGTTCTCCAATCTTTATTCCCGAAGTAGGGGGTGTGCACCTTACCTCCCTCCTCCCAGAGAATTGGTTGGAGTCTTCCAGAAGTGTGGATAAAACAGCATATCCATATCCCTAGAAAAACAGGTTACTCACCTGTAACAATAGTTCTAGGAGTGGTAGGTATATGGTGTTCATCCACACGGACCCACCCGACCTCCCCGGCTTCTGCGCACACACTCTGCTTTCCAGTGGGCAAGATCTGGCATCATGGGGCGTAGCCAAGGGTTATACCACCTGGGTGGGTGGGAGGAGCCAGTTTGAAGACTTTCTGGCAAGACTTAAAGGGAAAGGACACTGCCAGAATTATGGATGAACAACATATACCAGTCCTAGAGATACTGTTACAGGTGAAATAACCTGATCTTCCCTTGTCAATCTTCACCATTCATTACTGCTGGGAGTAAGCCGGAAGCGCGCACCCGCATGGGAACTTTTTTTTTTCAAGAGGAGTCGGCACCAACGGTGCCACCCATGAGAGTGACGCACTGTGTGGTGTGCAACGGGTGGCCGCTAGGCGCCGCAGACTCCTCCCTATCCCAGTTCTGTTTCTCCTGCCATTGAGGCTGCGTGAGTTCCAGAAGTTTACTGCGCCATTAGGCCTTTTTTGACGCCGCTCCTTCATCCCAGTTCTCATCCCTACACCGTTGACCAGTAAGACAGTTCTTTTTCTTATATATATTTCGACGGCGCCGGGATCTTTTGCCGTTTTGGTGAATTTGTTCGCATCATGTCCGATTCGGAGTCCAAACGTAAATCCAGGGCGGGCCGTGCCCTATGTGTCGGTGCCCTTGTGGCCGGCAATTCTCCGTCACGAATCAACATGTTTGTCTTCGGTGCCTGGGACCCAACCATGATATGGATCACTGTGATGCCTGTTTTTCCATGGACCGCCGTGTTTTGGAAATCCGCGCATTTAAGATCGGCAGGTCTCCGCCAACTTTTGGAGGACAACGTCCCCCGCAGGCCTCCCAGGCCAGATCTCTTGACCCTTCCTCCGGGTCTCCTCCCAGGTCTATACGGCCTGGCGAGGAGGTGGCCTCCTCCACATCCAGCCTTGCTGAGGAGGAGGTTTTTCTTGGCACCGTGAGGAACGGGTGCTATTCCTTCAAATTTATCATTGGCACTGCAGGTTTCCCCCAATGTCGCTGCCTCCGCCAGGGGGGGGGCCCGCACTGGTGGACCCTCGATGCCACCCTGTGGCGCCACTTTGGGGACTCTGGTGATGCCACTGGCGGTGCCGCTTTGGGTCCCAGCACCATCCACGGTGCTGGGGACTTCGGTGGTGGAGTCTGGCACTGCCCACAGGGTCTAGGACTAGAGCAGCACCATTGGCGACGTCACGAACTACGTCGGTGCCGTTTCCGGTGCCATCGTTGGAGATGTTTCAGGGGTTGCCTCTCTGGAGGTCACACTGCTCGACTCCTCTTCTTGGGAGGATGATTAAGAGGTGGACCCGGACTGTCAGCCTGAGTCTCTGGATTCAGAACTCTCTCTCGGCCGGGGTGTCAGGCTGCTCAGTGTTCCTCTTCCTGAGTCCACAGAGCAAGTTCGTCAAGGGGGTCCCACGGCTAGGGGTGGCCTGGGATCCCCTTGGGGCGATAGCTCCAGTTTTCGAGAGAAGATACCCTCTTCTGAGAGGGCCCAGGCAGCTGCCATTCCTGGTGCTGCTGGGGCTCCTCTGGAAGGGGCGGAGAGCCCTACTACTGTGACCTCCCTCCGGAGGTCTGCAGAGCGGAGAGCTTCTATGCTGGTGTCGAAAAGGGCTGCTTCTGAGTCAGAGGGGTTGAGATGCCGGAGTGAGGAGCGGCGGCACATTCCCACTGCCCTACCGGGTGTGGGGAGGAGTCGCAGTGCTGAGCCCCATCTTTTCCTCAGGGTCTCCAGAGTGCCTTCTAGTGGCGGTACTGAGGGTTGCCCTTCTGGACACGTGCAACCTCAGTCGCGACACAGGGGAGATTCCCCCTCTGGGCTCTTCCAGAGTTTGCCTTCCCAAGTTACCTCCTCGCAACCCGGTATGGTCTCCTGGTCCCCAGTCTTGGTGGCATCACACCCTGGATCTCAGAGCCCTAGCAGAGGCAGGGCATGTGCTCTTAGGTGCTCTTCGCCCATCCCTCTGTAGCCACCCCTTCCCTTCCAGGCCATGTGGTCCTATGGGGCCCTTAACTTGGGAGACTTTCAGAGCTACTGTGGTGGCCTTCCCTTCATAAGTCAGGGCCATGGATGAACAGGTCTTCCACCTGTCTCCACCCCCCCCCCGCCGCAGGAGTCCTCTGACTATTTGAGCTCCACTTCCTTCTTGTCTTCCTCTTCTGAGGAAGAGGAACCTTCTGTCCACCTATTCTCCGATGCTGATTTCACTGAATATCAGCTGTTCCTTTCAAGACTGGTCTCAGAGCTTCGTATCTCCTTCATTCGCAGGTACAGTACCGAGTGGCAGACATGTGCATTCCTCAGTGAATTCAGCGCTCGCCACCTCGTGGTGCCTTCCTGGCCAATCCCCTTCCAGGAGGCTTCTATCCGCACCGGGCAGTCTCCAGTTGCCCATTCTCCAGCCCCGGCAGACTGCAGGAGATGGTATTGTGCCCCCCATGAGTCTCTAGGTTCCTTACCTCACCCGGCCTCGGGCTCGACATCCCTATATACTCCTTCCAGGCCTTGGCACCTGGCACACGATAGACCCCCCCCCCGATCCGGATTCTGCTGAATTTGACCGGTGGGGATGAAGAATCTTCTCTTCAGCTCGTGTGTTGGTGTATATAGGTTCACATCAGGCACACCACGCTGCCTACAGCAGGCATCTGTGGTCGATGCTGGTGCAGGTTCTGGTGTCTATGCCTGATGTGGAGCAGTCTAGACAAGCCATTGCCCTTTCTGCACAGGATCTGGAGCTTGCAAGGCACCAGGCAAGGGCGTCTTACGATGCCAATGAGGTGGCTTCCAGATTGGCAGGGACACGGCGATCTGCATAAGGCGGACAGCATGGCTTCGTCTGTCCAGACTGCCATCCATTGCCTGGCGTAGGGTGACTTCCTCCACTTTCCGGGGGACCCACCTGTTTTACGGCAGGGCAAGAAGGATTCTGCAGGGTCATCCTCCGTCCCCCCCCGGCCATGGGGGGGCACCTCCTCACCCTCAGCAACCTTAGACTGCCCCAGTCTATTGGTCAGGGTCTCCCCCTTCTGCTTTCCACCAGTAGGAGGCTGAGGGATCTGTTCCCTCAGGGCTGAATTTCAGGCCCCTTCCGGCGGGGAGGGCTTGGTACTCACCCAGCAGTAATGAATGGTGAAGATTGACAAGGGAAGTTATGGAAATTACGTACCTACCGTAATTCTTGATCTTCTCTTGTACCTTCACCATTCATTACTGGATCCCACCCACCTTCCCCATCTTGGGCGTCTCCTCCACCCTGCTCGCGGAGGGGGGGACTCAATCCCCTGGTTCCTCGGTACCTTTTATTCTTCTCTAACAACATGATGAAGGATTTGAGTAGGAAGAGAGTGGATGCAGCTTCGTCCTTTTCATCTGAGGGCGCTCTTTCTGATTCCTGGAGGGTATTGCCTTCGGGGACTTTACCTTCGGCCCAGATTAGCTCAGTCCCTGGACAGCAGGGTTAGTCTCTGAGACAGTCCTCTAACCTTCGGTCTTCTGACTTAGCTGGTGTCCCTGAATTTACCTGGTAATGCCAGACCGGGGCTAGTGAACACCTGTTCTTGCCTGATTCGAAAATTAGCATCTTGAAGTGGTGGTCTCGTCCATTTAGCCCCGGCCTTCTCCAGGGAGTCAGAAGGAGCTCCTTCTCTGTCCATCTTGACAAAGAGGTTGCCCTCTCTTGGGGCTTCCCTTCTCCCCCAAGTACTAACACAGATCTGTGTGCTAGTGGGGTCTTTTTCCCTTTACCTAGTTGGGGGCTGTTCCTCTCCGGAGCAGAGTTTGCCTTGGCATTCTGTGAGCTCTTAGCTTGAGTGATGGGTGATAGGATAGCAAGAGGTGTAGGGAAATCTGCCTCTCTGTTTCAGACTGTGTAGAAGGTTTGCTTGAACCATCCGAACCAGTTTTGTCTGAAGGGATCCTTGCTTCCTTGTTTAAGATCCAAGCTAATAAGCTTCATGCCAATTTCACTCAGGATTTATGGCAGTATTTTTCCCTTCTCCCAATATTCTTTCCTCTTCTTCTTCCCTTTTCTTCTTTCTTCCTTTCCCTTCTCTATTCCTCCCTCAGAGCTGCCCAAGGAAGGAGGCCCTGCGGTCCCTTAGGGTAGGGTTCTTCTCTTTCCTGTCATCTTTTCGGCTTATTCCTTTATCAGTTTGTTTCCTTTCCTTTATCTATCCCTTGGCTCTCTTGCCTCGCTCTTATTCTTCTAATTCTTTTTATTTCATCTCTCCGACTTACAGAACTGGGATGGAGGAGGAGTCTGCGGCACCTAGCCGCTGCCCCTTGCGCACCATGCAGTGCGTCACTCTCATGGGTGTCGCCATTGGCACCAACTCCTCCCTCAAAAAAAAAAAAAAAAACCTCCCGTAGCGGGTGCGTGCTTCCAGCTTACACCCATCAGTAATGAATGGTGAAGATACAAGAGAAGATCAAGAATTACAGTAGGTATGTGATTTCCATTTTTTATGGCCTGCCCAGGTTCAGCACTTCATAGGAGCAAACTGGATACCCTACAAGGACGAGCTTTCTTTCCTCAAGACAGGGTGGACAACATCTTCCACATTGCAGGATCATTCACCCTAAACAAGCTAAAGCCAGCAAATGATTTTCTGCAGTTGCTGGGACACATGGCTGCAGCCACAGGTACAGTGCAAGGCTGCAGATTCCAAATGAGGGACGTCCAGTTCCACCTAAGGGCATGCTGGTGCCAAAGAAAGGATTCTCTCTCTCTCAAAGTTGGTTCCTGTATCACGGACTCTGCTACAGGCTCCGAAGTGGTGGCAGGACAGAGCAAACCTAAGGGCAGGAGTTCCATTCAAAAAGGAATTCCCTACCCTAGTGCTTACAACAGATGCCTCACTTGTGGGGTGGGGAGCACATCTGGAGGAACACACAGTGCATGGCGCCTGGTCTCCCACAGAGTCACTATTGCACATAAATCTCCTGGAGGTCAGGGCAGTGTTCTTAGCACTGCAATCCTTCGCATCCCTGATAAGAGACGTAGTGGTACAAGTCAGGACAGGCAATACCACCTCAATGTATTACATCAACAAGCAGGGAGGGACAAGGTCCGACCTGCTGTGTACAGAGGCAATGAAGATTTGGAGTCTAGCCTACTCCCTGCAAATATCCCTAGTAACTGCCCACCTCCCGGGAAAGACAACACCCTGACAGATGCACTCAGCAGAATCAGCTAAAACCACCACAAGTGCTCATTTAACAGACAAGTACTGGAAGTGGTGTTTCGAAGTTGGGGCACACCAGTGATGGATCTCTTTGCCCCAGAAGAGAATCCCCAGTTGCCCAAGTTCTGCTGCAGATCTCCAGCGAGGGGGCTCTGTGCCTGTGAATGCCATGGTGCTAGACTGGTTAAGGAAAACTCTATGCTTTTCCCCCCCCACCACCACCACCATTTCCTTTGTTAGTCAGGGTCCTGATCAAGCTCAGGTCCCAGTCAGCTAAAATGATTCTTATAGCTCCAGATTGGGCCAGGCAGCCTTGGTACTCTCTGCTGCTCTTTCAGTGGCCCAGCCCATACACCTCCCTCAGAGGCACAATCTTGTGACCTCCTCCCAGGGGAGGATACTGTATCTGAACCTCGGGTCACTCAGACTCAAAGCATGGCTCTTGAGGACCTAGAGTATGCCTACTTACACCTCTCAGAGGGTGTACTCAAGGTTCTGAGGCGTTCTAGGAAACCATCTAGAAAAAAGACCCATGCCTCCAAATGGAAAAGATTTTTCATATGGTGTGGCACCAGAGATGTGTTACTATCCATAGCAGGGATACCAGTCTTATTAGACTATCTGACTCACCTGCATTCAGTGGGACTGCAGCTCACTACCCTTAAGGTACATTTGGCATCTGTCTCTGCCTACCTTTTGGTTGGTAAGGGTGTTTCTCTGGTGGCTAACTAAATTTTTAAGAAGTATTTCAAGGGATTGGCATATCTGCACCCTCCTCACAGGGAACCGGTGTCTTTGTGGAACTTAAATGTCTGTATTGCCAAGCTCATGGAACCCCCATTCACGGCCTTGGCCATGGCTCACCTAAAATGCATCACTTGGAAGTGGCTATCACATCAGGAAGAAGGATAAGTGAGTTACAGGCCCTGTGTGTGGAGCAGGACTACATTTCTTTCCACAGGGACAAGGTGGTGATCAGAATTAATAGGAAATTTCTCCCAAAAGTAGTCTCAGATTTTCATCTTAATCAGTCTATTACTTTGCCAGTTTTCTTCACTGAACACTCTAGTTCAGGAGAATGTAGATTACATAGCCTTAGATCCCATTCTCCCACAGTTTTATAAAAGGCATATAATCATCCTTCTTACAGAGAAATTCCTATTTGGAAATTAATAAAATTAATCCTCCTAATAACTTCACTCAACCTTTTCCCCCTTTTTGTGATATCCCAAGCATAGAATATTGAACCACTTCCCCAGAGAGTTCTCTCAATGATAAACTTCAGGCTTTGGAACCTAAGTATTTACCATCTGTTTTAATCGTATGGATCTCCCTGATTATTATATGCCAGAGTGTAGTTTCATGGTATGATCAATTGTATTATGTGGCTTTGTATGTCTGTATATATTGTTGTATGGTTGTTTTGGTTGTAAATGAAAAATTCTATTAAATAAAGTTTAAAAAGAAAAGAAGATTACATAGCCTTGGTGTAAAGAGAGCTCTCAGATATTATATTGAGCACACCAAGGCACGTAGGCAAGACAAATGGCAGTTGTTCCTGACCTATGGTGTTGTGGGAAAAGGGAAGCCAGCTTCACAAAGAACAACTGCATGCTGGATAGTGGCGTGCATTCAGTTCTGTTATGGTAAAGCTGAAAAGGGGCCCCAGTATGCCTAAGGGCACACTCTACAGGGGGTACAGCGGCTGCAATAGCAGCAGCCAGGGATATCCCCTTGTTGGAAATCTGTAAAGCGGCTACATGGATAACAGTACACACTTTTACAAAGCACTACAGTTTGGACACTCAGTCCAGGAGTGATGCTAGGTTTGGTATAGCAGTGCTGCAGATCTTGTTCCCCTAAATAGGGTTCTGGGCCTGCCTCCAAAGGTACCGCCTCATAGTCTGCTAGAGGTAAAGAGCTAGTGTACTGCTTGGAATTAGTAGTAGTTTTCAGATGCCGTCAGTTATCACTTCCAGTATCTGAAGTATTTTTTTATTTATTTTCTGTTTGCCAATTAGAAGATTTTCTACCTGGCAGTTTTGGGGTGATGTGTGGAGCCAGCACTCTGTTTGGAGACTAAAAAAGTCAGTTCTGTTCCTCCCACTACATCATCAGGAATGAGACCAAAGACCTTGAGGCACCACAATCCTTGTAGTCTGAGCAGTAACTTTCATAACCTACCAATCAAAATGCAGGAAATAGTGACATCACTATTAACCAGGAAGAGCCAGTCCCTGCTGCTTCATGTGAAAGTGAAACCTGGCAGTGAGAAATGGTTCTCATTGGTTACTACTGTTGTAACAGTCAGTGTGGTCTCAGTATTGATGTAGTGGGAGGAACACAACTATTTTTTGTTTTTTTTTAGCCTCCACACAAGAGCGCTGCTCTGCACATCACCCCAGTACTGCCAGGTGGAAAATCTTCTAATTGGCAAACAGAAAAGAAAAAAAAATTACTTGAGATATAAAAAGTGATAGCTAACTACATCTGAAAGTTACAATTAATTGCAGGCAGTTTCCAGGCAGTACGCTAACACTTTAATTATACTGAAGAATCCCTGGGGTTAGAAGAAAAAAATTACTCACCGTACTAATCTTGTTTCTTCCAAGGTATTCTTCAGTATCATTAACTCTCCCACCTACCTCCCCTTCCAGAACCAGTTAGCTTCTGCAATACAGCTGGTGGTACTCCTGATCTGTTGGCCTTCCATTGGTACTGTTAAGTTGAACCAAGTGGCCCTATTTTTCTTGTTGTTAGCCTTTTTTGGGCATTTTCATTGACATGGGATGAAATAGGGGAGTAATCATAAGGTATTGTTATTATTATAAATATTTAGCTGTCAAATATTAGAATAGTTTACTCAGAGGGTCTAGTTGCAGGATGCAGTGAATCTGAGCGATATAGAACGCAGCAGTTAGGGCAGCAGGTTTGAATGGTGGAACGTGCCAATAGGTTCCACTATTTTGCATAAAGTTCCATTCATCTACGGGGCAGTACAATCCAGGAGGCTGACTGCTAGAATTAATGATATTGAAGAATACCTTGGAAGAAACAAGATTACTATGGTGAGTAATTTTTCTTCTTTGACGCCTAACAAAGCAGAGACATGTGATGTAACGCTTAAGTAATTTTTTTTTAATGTGCCATTATGTTGCTTTATTCTGCCATAGCTTCTCAAACATTCTCTGCTCATCACAAGCAATGTTGTATTCACTGTGGAAAACACAAATGTTCTAAGTTTATTGATACCTGCTGGAAGCTGTCTGATTTTAGTATGTTTGTTTATTTATTGGAATGTTCAGATACACCTTTGAGCGTAGCTTATTTACAGAGGTTCCACGTCTGAGGTGACAAAAACAAGCACAAACAGTTGCAGGTTACAACAAGTACGAAGGTTATACAGTGCTCACAGTTTATTCTGATTGGTGTTGCTCATCGTTCACTGGACTGTGTTCTCTTTCCTTCAGTTGTAATTTCTGTTGATACCTCTGCCTGCTTAATGTACTGTACCATTTGCGATTGTAACCTGTTGTTACCACCACCTGTTTAACATTTGTAACTTTTGTTCAGTTGTAACCTTTTCTTACTCGTGCCTCACAACCCAGGTCGTGCCTGAAAACTGTCCATTGGATCAGTACACTTAGCTGGTAAACAAAGTCATAAATAAATAAATTCTTAATTTGTTGCATTCAGTTACAAACAAATTGCCTTTTTTGCAGTCAAATTGCTGTAGAGGAGATGGGCACACTTGTGGTCCTGTACATTATGCATAGGTGCTTGTAACAGTTATAGCATTAGAAATGCCTCAGGAAGGGGCCAGGGCTTAATTTTACAAGAGCCAGTGTACTGGACGCGTTTAGTAACAGTAAGCGGGGCCCCTAAGTTCAGTTGTTCTTAGAGGAAACAGAGCAGTAGCTATGGGACTACCTTGTTGAAGGAAGTCATGTAGTAAAGGGGAGTGTTAGGTGGGGCAGTGACAATCATTGAACTGAGTAAGGTGCTGTTTAAGGGATAGCTTGAACTGATTCAATTCGGGCAGCCCAAGAATTGCAAGCGTTAGTTTGTTGAGCCAGATTGGGGCCCGGTGGGCAAAGGTCCTCATGGCCTGTGTAGTTCTGCAGTGTAGAATGTGCAGACCATTTCTTGCTACACTCCTAATGGCGGGTTTTGCTCGAAGGTGTGCGTGAGTCGGTCAGCTGCCAGGACTGGGCAGCATGCCTTGTTTAAGGTGGTCTTGACTCTTGAGAGGGTGATGTCCTTGGCAGCTCTGTAGATTATTAGACCATAGTCCAGTGTGGATAGGACCGAGGAGGCCACAGCAAGTTTTCTTGTTTCACGTGTCATGTAGTGCTTGTGGCGGTATAGGGCCCCTAACATTTTACTAGCCATGCTTTCCACAAAGTCCATATGTTTCGCGAAGGCTAGAGAGCTGTCTAGATAAGTGCCTAGATACTTGAAATTGTTGACCTCTTCTAAAGTCTTGCCATGTTGGTTTGTTATGGCCAGGGGTAGTAGTTTATTTTTCTCTGGTGACTGGCAAATTGCATTTATTTTGTTTTTTAATGGTTTAAAGAGCAGCTGATGACTTTGAAAAAACTTTGGAAAACATAGTAGCTGGACACAATTCAGCTTGTATTTCACATATCGTCTATAGACTTGTCCTCTTCATTATTTATTACTGAAGAAATTCCCACAGAACAGGATCTTTATCCCTTAGAGCTCATCTGTCGCTATAACTTACTCATTACTTGACATCATAATGCTCTGTTGTGACATCACAGTCTGTTGCTATGGGAATAACTGTGATGCTGCAAGCACAGTATTATGACATCAGGATGGGAAGAAGCAGTAGGAGCTGATGAACCCTCAGGGAAGAACTCTTCTGTTTTCATGCATATGACCTCAGTAATACGTAATGGGAATGAGAAATGCAGAGCTAATGAGAATTATACAATGGCAAGAAAATTTCTTACTTTCTGATTGGTCAGTATGTGCCTGCAACAATGATGTTATTGAACAATAACATCACTTTATTAAGTCCAAGCACACAGCTGACCGCACAACACTGAGTGAAATACTTCCCGCCACAAACAAGCCACCGTGAAGCGTACAGTTCCCTGAACCCTTACACCACCCCCCATGACAGTTCTTTCCCTCATTTCACCACTCAGAGAACTTTAAAAAAATGCCATAAGCCTACAAAATATATTTCACTTTCACGACAGTTTTGGTTTTCTATAACAAGCAGCCTCTGTGAACTGCGTGACACAAGTCCGTAGACTGCCAATGGTGCAGTTACCGTAAGACAGTCCGTTACGGCAAACACACAGCAAAATTATAATTGTGCTCAATGAAACTCACACACTGCCCCTCTATCCACACAGTGATCCTCCTAGACAGTGAACTGCATAAGCGTCTCGGGCGGCATTTACATCTCCTGCCCGATGCCAAAACAGTCTAACCGCGACGACAGCAAACGGAGGAGGAGAACGGACTGTAACCAAGCCTGAGTACAGCATGTTGCAGTGTTTTTTTTTTACAAATTGTTTTTTAAACTAACTTACTTTGCTGTCAGCTGGGATTTGGGAAGAGGCAGGTCCACTGCAGAGGAATCAGCTCGGGGCGGCTCATGTCAGAAACACAGGCACAGATCGGAGGTTCTACACACAGGAGCATTCAGACAGCAGGTCAGGCAGCAGCTCCACCTACTGGTAGAAAAATATAGTGAACTTCTTTTTTAAAACATATACCTCCACACATCAAAAATGGGGAAAGAAGGACAAAAACTTTTTTTTTTTTTTGATAATTATTCTTGTCTCATTAAAAATCCAGCCATTGTATAATAGCAATAAGGCACTCCAGGGATGTATGTTATTGTGTAATAACGTCACTCCTGGGGTGGTGGAAGCACTCTGCTTCACCTCATGCTTCAACCCACCCCAGGAGTGACGTTATTACACAATAACACACACCCTGTTGTGCCTTATTGCTTAAATATAAGCTGCTTTGTGTCCAGACATTATGTTCTTCAAAGTTCTTCTTGAGGTGTCGGTGACTCTTTTTAAAGCAGTTTATTTTGCAGGAACCAGTGCTTTAGTGATGTGAAGTTTTCCTGCAGTGTCTGTGATACTTCTGGTTGATTTGTGCCACTGACGTAGATAACTGCATCATCTGCGTAGAGCAGTGTGCGAGCGTCTTGGCACAGGTAATGGTCTGAACTGGAAGTTAAAGTCCCAGAGAAGCCTTTCTATTTGTCTCCCACTTTGCTGGACTATGAACCAAATTCCATCTTCGTTTCCTTAGTCTGAAACAGATAAATCATGGATGAAGAACATGGGATCCTCCCACCACCAACTCTGTTTTCTCTTTCAGTTGTTTCGGAATCTTTTGCCCCACCCTTTTATTTTTGGTTGTTATATAGAGCTTTTTGGCCCATTTACCTCCCTGTTCCCAGCCCCAACAACATTTCCCACAGTTGTTCTTACCATGGCAGGGGCCCCTGGGGTGAACTGTCTTTCCTCCCCAGCCTGTTGACTTTATGGACTATTAGAAACATAAAAACATAGACTTTGACAGCAGATAAGGACCACTTGGTCCACCTAGTCTGCCCATTTCCCTACCTACATGATAGGCCGCAGATCCTAGTTAACCAACAGCCTATTTCTTCCTACCCCCCACAAGAATTGCCTTATGTCTGTCCATGCATTCTTGAATTCTCCCACAGTTTTAGACCCCACAGCCTCCTCAGGAAGGCTGTTCCATGCATCCACTACCCTCTCTGTGAAAAAATACTTCCTCACATTGCCCCGGAACCGCCCCCCCTCTGTCTTTAAATTGTGTCCCCTTGTTCTTGCACGTCTCTTTTTCTGAAAGATGCTACCCTCTTGGACTTTGTTGATTCCACTGAGGTACTTAAAAGTTTCTATCATGTCCCCTCTCTCCCTTCTTTCCTCAAGGGTATACATATGAAACTCCTTTAGTCTCTCCTCGTACAGCTTCTCTTGCAGACCCTGCACCATTTTAGTTGCCCTCCTCTGGACTGCCTCTATCCTGTCTATGTCCTTGCGGAGATGGGGTCTCCAGAACTGGACGCAGTACTCCAGATGGGGTCTCACCAACTGTCTGTACAGAGGGATAACAACTTCCTGCTTTCTGCTGGTGATGCCTCTCCCTATGCATCCCAGTATCCCCCCAGCCCTCCCTACTGCCTTCTCACATTGCTTGCTAACCTTAAGGTCATCTGATATGATTACCCCAGGTCCCTTTCCTTTTTTGTTGTTACCCCCCATTGTGTAATCTTCCCCTGGGTTCTTGTTTCCCAGGTGCATTATTTTGCACTTCTTTGCATTGAATCCTAGCTGCCATACTTCTGACCATTCCTCCAACCTTGCCAAGTCCCATCTCATCCTTTCCATGCCTCCTTGTGTATCAACCCTGTTGCAGATCTTCGTGTCATCTGCAAAGAGGCATACTTTTCCTTCCAGTCCTCTGCAGTGTCACTTATAAAGACATTAAAAGGACTGGACCAGTACTGAACCCTCACGGTACCCACTAGTAACCCCTCTTTCTTCAGAGTGGACTCCATTTACAATTACCTTCTGTGTCCTGCTGTCCAGCCAATGTTTATTTCCATGCTACCACCCTGGGACCCACTCCCAGGCTGGTTAATTTGACTATTAATCTTTTGTGTGGGACTGTGTCAAATGCCTTGCTAAAGTCTAGGTAGGCCATGTCCACAGCCCCTCCCTGGTGTGCTACTTTGGTCACCCAGTCAAAGAAATCAATTAGATTCATCTGACATGACCTTCCCGCTGTGAACCCATGCTGCCTTGGGTATCTGCCCCACTGGCCGCAAGGTACTCAAAAGTTCTTTCCTTCAGAAGTGACTCCATCACTTTCCCTACCACAGAGGTCAAACTGACTGGTCTGTAGTTTCCTGCCTCTGTCTTGGTCCCACTTTTGTGAAGGGGAATCACATCCGCCTTCCTCCAGTCCTCGGGTACCACACCATCCTCCCATGATTTATTAAAAAGAGTAGTCAGTGGTTTCACTAGTTCCCCCCCCTTAATTCTTTTAGAATTCTGGGGTGAATTCCATCAGACTCCATTGCTTTATCCACCTTCAGTTTTAGGAGTTCTTGCAGAACCCTTTCTTCTGTGAAAGGGCTGGGATCGACCCCCCTATCAAGAGTGCTTTTGTTAGTTGGATTAGGCACTAGGATCCAGGGGAGGCCACTGGAGCCCAGGCTGTCAGATAGACGTTCCTGGGTTTCTGCCAGCTTTTCTTCTTGGTTCTTCTCTCCTCCCCTTTCGTGGATGAAGCCCATCGATTAGCCTCGGCTGCACGCAGTGATGTTCTGAGGTTGGAGCCTAGTCCTTAATGCAAAGAAATGTTAAGGTCAGCCCATGTAATTAACCTCCTAGATACTGCTTCTAGCCTTCAGTAATGTGGACCTGTTGATGAATCCTTATTGTTGAAAGAATGGTCTACTTAAATAAAACAATATTTTTTTTCTTGTGGCATTCACTCACAGATCCACATGAACCCTCCCTTCCTAGTTCTATCTGATGCTTGTTCTGTATTTACTCTAAGGGGCAGTCCTCTGGGATCTGATGGTTGACGTGAACAGGGTGCAAGCATATGGTGGGTTGAATGAGAACATTAGGAGGGTCTGAGTCGGTGCCTGGAGTGTGCCACGTTAGTGAGGGTCTGGATAAATGCCAGTAGTAAAAGCATGTGTACCCGTAATCAAGCCCTTTTTCTATGTGGTCAGTAAAGTCAAATGTTTCTTATGACTTCTACAATATACACTGTCCAAGGTAAAAGTTTGTTTCATCAGTTTATCTATATCCTATGCTTTGGACTTACAGCTAAATTATTGGTCATCTTTGATTTCTGTTGAGTGCCACCGCTTGATAATTTTGAACTTTCTCTTGACCAGGCAGCAGAACATTGAAGAAAACATGACCATTGCAATGGAAGAGGCTCCAGAGAGCTTTGGCCAGGTGGTGATGCTGTATATCAACTGCAGAGTCAACGGACATCCGGTTAAGGCATTTGTTGACTCGGGTAAATCTGTATTTGCACTATTTCACTCCAGACTACTAGGGTTCTCTGCTGCAATAATATCTTTGATACAAAGCAGTTATACTTTACTTTGTAGACTACACTGACGTCGTCTTAAAAACGCTTTCAGATTCCACTGAAGCCCACATGCCAATTTCTTTACATTTAAGAGATTTCACAAGTGATATGTAATTTGGCAGTATGGGGTAGTGGTAAGAGTACTGAGCTGTATAATAGGGATTACAGGTTAGATGTGTAACACACAGACACACACGTGCACGTTCACTTATTGAATCCTTGGCCAAACCACTTGCCCACATGATCTTCAGATCTTCTTCGAGGATATCTCTTGCATCAATCCACACCTATGGAACTATAGCTGTCAGGCACTAGGACCACACAGAAACTTTTCTAGCTAGCAGTCTACTAGAGGCTGCTCACGACAACGTCAAGCACTGACGTCTCACCCACATAAACGTGGGCGGCCTTGTGCCCTCCTCAGTTCTTTTCATACCATCGACCATCACACATAGGACTCCACGGAGACACCACCACTTCAGTCGACCGCCAAAATCATTGATCTCAATTTTTTGTTTTCTTTCTTACCCTAGTTTATCACTCTATTTCTGAAGTGATTTTCACTCTTCATTTATGCCAACGGACCCCTAGAAACTCTTCAGGTACTGCGGGTACGGTAAGAAGATCTACGACAGTGGATGACCAAAACGCCTGTGTTGGCTGTCTCGGTGAGGCCCATGACATTAAGGCCTGTGAGGTTTGCCATGGCTTCAACCAGGCTACCCAGCAGCACAGTCAGAAAGCCCTTGAGGCTTTCCTCCTGGAACAGAAGGGCACCAGAATGGAGTAGGAGCTCCAGATAAGAAGCTCCTCCATTTCACCAGCTCCATTCTTGGGCTACCATTCCTCCAAAGCCGGGGACAAATCTGCCAGTAAACACAAGCATTGGTAGAAAGACAGGAGTAAGGAGCTGCCCTCCGTGGCTCACTCTCAGTGCCAGCCGCTGCTGGGTTGTCGCCCGCTTTGGCGGCAACCTTCACTGCCACCCACACACTCTTACACAGGGTCAGCTTTGGTAGCTTGCCCCAGCGGGCCTTCCTCAGCCATTGATGGCTCTTCGGTGTTGGGCATACATTTGCCTCCGCTGATGTTTCCACCCCTGTTGATTGGTTCCCTTCTTGCACAGGGGCGACAGACAGGGAGTGTCATTGGACCTGCTTTGGTCAGCGATTCTTCATTGACATCAGGCCTCCTGACACCCCTGCCGATGTTTCAACCCTTTTCATCCAGACCCCTTCTTGCTCAGGGGCAGCAGGCAGGGGGTAGCACCACACCAGTTTCAGCCAGTGCCGGCCTGTCAGTTACTCTGGGGATTCAGCCTCCCCTGTCAACGCCTCAGACCATCATGTCAGCATGAGACCTGAGCCCTCTCACATCCACACTTCAGGCATGCCATGCGCGGGGATACAGCCCCCACCGACGCAGCAAGGCACTCCAGTGATGCCAGTCACCATCGGCGTCGAAACCATGCTCATCTCCTTGTGGGAGTTTATGCACCACCTTGCTTCTCCCTTGGGCCCCACCCCGCCGGGGCCTACTAGACCACCTCCCGTGCCGACATCTTCCACGTTGTGTCCTACTCGCTCTCAGGTGTTGACATTTCCTGTGCCTATTTCAGCGCCAGGAGATGAGGAAGAATACCATCCTTTTTTTTTTTTTTTTTTTTACTTCTGAGTTTATTCATGGTAGATACAGGATAAGACATAACAACTCATCTTTCATAGCTACCTTCAAGGTATACTTGTCTTAGTTTATCATCTGTTACAATATTACCTTGCCTTTCTTTAACAATTACTATTCTGGATATTTCCTTTTAACTTATGAAGGTCAAAATCCACAGTGAAGGGGGTATCCAAAGTAGTACACTGCTTTAAGCCATAGGCTACAATATGATGGGTACAGTTCTCTCAGTATGTTTCTCTTCTCCACCACACAACTCTTATGGATGTTTGATAGTTTCATACCTATGATCTAATACAGTATGTTCCACTAAAAATTTACTAAACATTGACTCTAACTATATGAAAACAGATAAATATTTTAAAATAAAACTTTGCACAGTAACTAACATTGCTTACTGAATTGTTGGAAGTTTTGTTTACTTACATACGCCTCCCTAACCATCTCGTATTATCTCTTTTCCCCCTCAGGCAGACTATTTCTATTCTGGAGTTTCCATCACCCTCTCTAATTCTTCTGGATCTCTCCATTGTTCTCTCCACACCTGCCAAAGTTGCCAAAGATCTTGAAATGTCTCTTTTCTAAGGTGTATAATATATGTAATGTTCTCTAAACGCTCTATTTCTTCTACTTTCGATATCCATTGGGTCAGGGTAGGAGGTTCCTGAGTTAACCATCTGGAGGTGATGCATTTTAAAGTGGCCACTCTTAAGATCTGGCAGATTTCCACTATCTTCCTTTTTTTGCCCGATAAGGTTGGGAGCCCTAACGCTAGATCTTGAAATGTGAATGGGAGAGGGAATCCCCCCCACCTTTTCTGTCGTTGAATGTATGTGGTACCAGAAGGACTGTAACTTACTACATCCCAAAAAAATATGATAATGTGTACCTAGTGTAGCTCCACACAAGGGCCAACAAGCTGATGAGGCCTGTAGGTTAAAATGTGCCGTGATCTCCGGGGTTCTAAAGAAACATGTAAGTATTTTCCAGTTGAATTCCTGCTAGATCGAGGCGGAAGTGACCTGCCATCCTCTCTGAAGTCTCCGGTTCCAATCCTTCCTTAAAATCTTTTCTCCAGACTTTCCAACCCACCTGCACCTTATCTCCCGTATAGGAAGGGTCTCTCCTTGTATAGTCAAGGTTGAGTATAGCACAGATAGATATCTTAATTTATCTTTAATTCTAATTGAGTCCCACCAGTACGATTCTAAGGGTGTTAATTCTCTGCGGATCTTTAATAGGTTGTCATCAGTAGTGATGAAGTATCGTACCTTCAAGAATCTATAAAAGTCTTCGTTACAAAGGGAGAAACGTTCCTTGATAGTGGCAAAGGGGAGACAACATGTCTGGTCTAAAAACTGCCTAAATGTGGTAAGGCCCTTATGTTCCCAATAAGTATAGCCATAATCAGATATGGGTGGGAGAAAACTTACTGTATGTCTGATCAAGGATAGAGGTTCCAAAGTATTTGGGGTATGCAACAGTTTACGCAATCTCGTCAAGATTCGCAAAGAATGTTTGACCCATGGGTTTGTTAATGAGGACCATATTTGGGGGCTTATCGTAGACGTGGGTATTGTCCACAGTTTAAAGTTTCCCATTGAATCTGCTTCAATAGAATACCATCCTGAATTTTTTCTTTGTGTGGCCCAGGTGATTAGCTGCGCCCCTTGAGCTGCTAGATAGTAATGGTATAGGTGGGGTAAGCCTAGTCCTCCTGCCTCTCTCAGCTGAGCTAATATTTTTTACAGGATTCGTGAGCATTTTCCTGCCCAAATAAAGTTAAAAAGTTCTTTAGTTAATTGTTTCCAAAACCATGGAGGTATGTAAATCGGAAGTGATAGAAAAAGGAATAATCATCTTGGCAGAATATTCATTTTAATTACCTGAATTCTACTGTATAAAGTAAGGGGTAGCAGTTTCCAGCGGGCAAAGTCTGCCTGCATCTTGCTATAAAGTTGAGTGACATTATTGTGGAACAGTCTGGATGTATTCACTGAAACTTGTATTCCAAGGTATCTAAAGGTGTTCTTTCTAGGGACATGGATATGTTGTTCATCCACACTCATTGGCAGTATCCTTGCCGCTTTAAATCTTGCCGGAAGGTCTTCAAGCTTGCTCCTCCCACCCAACCGGGTGGTATAACTCTCGGCTCCGCCCCATAACGCCAGATCTTCCTTACCGCTTGGAAGCTCAGGTTCCTCCTTAACGCTCTGCGTTTGCGACTAGTTCCTATTTCTCCGTTTGCGATTTAAAAATAATATTTTGCAAAAGACTTCAGTCTTGATCCCTCATGACTCGATGGACAAATCGACTCCAGTTCGGAGATGCCCATGCGGGCAGAAGATGTCTCGGACGGATCCACACTCCACGGTGTCTACTGCTTAGGCCTTGAGCACGACCCGCAGGCTTGCGACCTGTGCTCCTCTTTCTCGACCTCGTCCTCGAAGACCGTGCTGCCCGGATTGCAACTGGGCCGTCCAGGCGTTTCCCTCCGGTGAAGTCCAAGGAGGCCCGGTTGGCGGTGTCCGCGGCGGCGGGCTCGGCGGATCAGCTCGAGCGGATGGTCGCCCTCGAAGAGGAGGCGGCGCGGGCCGTATCTTCCTCGGCCGCGGCATTTATCCCGCTCTCTCTGGGTTCTTCCTACACGGCTTCCTTTAAGGAGCTTTGTCTGTCCCTCTCCACTAAAGGAGAAGGGCCTGCGTCTGCTGGACCTTTTTCTCGGTCCAAAAAGAGGACAAGGTAAATCCTCCGTCGGCGCTCTTGGGAGGCGGGAAGGTCCCTCTGGGCCGTCGACCGTCGGCCGATCGACCGCTCGGCCTCGACCACTGGCCTCCACAGTGTCCCGTCAGGTCAGTTGACGAGACTCCCACTGATGAAGTCGAGATTTTCTCGACCCATTGACAGGCTGTCGCCTTTAGCAGCCGAGATTCCCCTCTCCCGGTTCCCAGGAGAGTTGAGGATCCGTGGGCTCGCCTGTGCCTCCGGTTCCGGAGCCCTCGGATGGACCTTCGAGCCGAAGGGAGTGCGGTTCTGGCCGACACCTCCTCGCACCGACCCGGAAATTCGGGACTCGGTCTCGGTCTCGGACCTCTTGCGGTCCAGCCCGTTCCACCGCGTCATAAGCGGTCTCGCACCCTTGACAGCGGGCGTCGCCTTCGTCCTCGTCCTCACTACCTCGGATGAGGAGGCTTGATAAGTCGTCGTGATGCGAGACCTTATGTTTATAACAACTCCTCCTGGCGGGGAATAAGCCGACTCGGCGCCTTCCCGGCCATTAAGTAATGCTGTCACCGGGCAGCCGACACAACCCCTCGACTTGTCCGAGGAGCCTACACCAGGCGGTTGTTCGGCCAAACCAGCTGCTCCACGATTCGGTGGAACCTCCGCCTCCACAGCCACCAATTGGGGCTCCGACCAAGGATTCTCGGTCGGCTAAGGTTTACCCATCGGCTGTCAGTTACCCTCACTCCCGACCGACCTCGGCAGGTGAAGGTGGCTCAGGCCAGAGGCAGCTCTTTGAGGACTCTTCCGGAGTCCGAAGGCGATTCCTCCTTCTTCTCCAAGCGACTGGACTTGGGTCTTCAGGGAGGTCAGCCAATGGACGATAGCCCGTCGTCCTTCCTAGGACTGCTTCGGCTCATCTCTGGAGTCTACCGGGATGGAGCTCGAACCCGTTCCAAAGCGGGCCAGGTATCCCCTCACGGAGATTCTGGACGGGGATTCTCCGACGGAGGCCTTTCCGGTGGCGAGGCCATAGTGGGTCGGCACTGGAACTTTGGCGCTTCCTTGCCCCTGCGCCTTGGCCAGGATGGCCAGGAAGTATCACGGTCCCCGGTTCCTTGTCCGGTTTTGGAACACCCTCTGCTGAGGGGTTGGTTACCGACAGCGTTTTCGGTAGCGCCGGCAACGCCAGGGATGTGGACAAACCTCCTGACAAGGAGTCCAAGAAATTGGACTATGTCTGGCGAAAAGTCTACGCTGCGTCCTCTCTCGGCCTTCGTCAGGCCAGTTCGGCCGTCCTCATGGCACATTTTTCTCATGCCCTGTTGGGCTCCCTGGATGAGGTCATCCCTCATCTTCCCGCCGATCTGCAGACTACGGTTAAGCAGGTGCGGGACCAGGGCAGGGCAGTGGCCAAACAGCAGCTCCAGACTGCTTTGGATGTAGGGGACTCATGTGCCAGATCGGTGGCGGCCGCAGTGGCTATGCGTCGGCGGGCTTGGCTGAGGATATCCACCTTTACTCGGATACCCAGCACAAGTTGGCGGATGTTCCCTTTTGGGACTGACCTCTTGACCCTGGGGTGGAAGGTCACCTGCAGAGGATCGAGAGTCAATGCCACCTTGGACTCGGTCTCTTCCGCTCAGAAGGACAAGGCCGCAAACCACAGCCTAAGCTCCTTCGTCCTTCTGTGCCCCGCGCGCCCGGCCCAGCAACGTCAGGGCCAGCAGGCTCGGCCTTGGCATCCCAAACCCAAGCCGCGGCTTCCTCTAACAGGAGGCAGGAGAAAGGGCCCAGGGGTCCCTCGGCGAGTCCCTCCTCCAAGCCTGCCCAGTGACGGGCTGAGGGGTGTCGCCCCCATCCCCGTCACCTTACCCCTGGGTCCCCCCGTGGGGGGACGGCTCCGGCACTTCCGTTCCGCTTGGTCCGCTGTTACCACGGACAGGTGGGTCTTGGAGGTGGTGGGAAGAGGCCTGCCTCTGGAATTCGAGCAGGCACCACCCTTCAGAGCCGTCGCCCCTCGGGGGGCTTCGGGATCCCCAGCCTCACTGGCGGCTCGTCGAGCCGACATCACTCTCCTCCTCCAGAAGGAGGTGGTAAGAGGTGGTGGACCCTCCTTCAGACCCAGGGTTTGTGTCCAGGTACTTCCTGGTTCCGAAGCGGACGGGGCTGGCGCCCATTCTCAACCTACCACGACCTAAACAAGTTCCTAAGGTCTCGAACCTTCAGGATGGTCACTCTGGCTCAGATTATACCATCCTTGGAGCAGCGGTGTGTGGTTGCTCTCTGGACTTGCAGGGCAGCGTTTTTCCGTCCCTATCCGTCCGTCTCACCAGAGATTCCTTCGCTTCGAGCGGAAGGATCCCTCTTGAGTTCAAGCCATGCCCTTGGCTTGTCTCCAGCTCAGGGTCTTCACAAATGCATGGCAGTGGTGACAGCATTCCTCTGACGCCGAGGGGTCCGGTGTACCCTTACCTGGAGGCGACTGGCTGAAGCAGCTCCTCCAGGAAGGAGGCGGAGTGGTCCAGAGATCTGGCCCTCCAGGTCTGCTGTCAACTGGGCCTCCTATCAACGAGGCCAAGTGGAACTCGAGCGAAGCAGGTGATTTTATTCATCGGCGCAGCTCGACTCTCTTTCGAGCCAGAGCGCGGCTCCCGGCGGACAGGGCCGAGGTTCTTTCCTCCTTGCCCGATCATTTCTGGTTGGGCAGTGCGCCTGCCGGGACTTCCTGCGCCTCCTGGGTCTCATGGCGGCCTGTACCAAGCGTGGTCCGTTGGGCCCGCTGGAACATCGTCCCTTCAGTGGGACTGGCCAGCCAGTGGTCACTGCCTGCGATCCCTGGACCAGCTGTAGCCGGTGACACAGGGATGTGGAATGCTCTCCAGTGGTGGACCGTTCCAGATCATTTGCAGGAGGGCATCCCGTTCGTCCGCCCGAGCCGCGGTCTCTCTGTCGACCGATGCCTCTCTGATGGGTTGGGGTGCCCATCTGGGGGAACACCGGGCTCATGGCCTCTGGTCCCCGGGGAGTCCCGATGCCACATCAACCTGCTGGAGCTCCGAGCGGTCCGCCTAGCTCTCACCACCTTTGCTCCGTTCCTCCGGGGTCAAGTGGTCCGAGTCCAGACGGACAATACCACGACCATGTACTATCTAAACCGGCCAGGGTGGACGCGCCTTCCATGCTTCATGCAAGGAAGTCGCATTTGGTCACTGTACAGCCTGGAGGCGGATCTCCTAGCCATTCACGTGGCAGGAGCCTCCAACACCCTGGCCGATGCCCTGAGCCGGATGGGGCTGCATCCCACGTGGTCTCTCCTGCGGAGGTAGTACAGTATCTGTTCTCCCTTTGGGGCACACCTCAGGTGGACCTGTTTGCCTCCATGGAGAGCGAGCTGAGTCTGTTCCATGCCCCCCCTCAGCAGGGCTCGCTGCAGGGGATGCCTTCTCGAGGCAATGGACCCCGGGCCTCTTTTCGCTTTCCCCATTTCCTTGATCCACAAAGGTGCTTCTCAAGGCGAGGAGGGACAAGGCGCAGGTGATTCTGATAGCCCCAGACTGGCCTCGCCAGTTCTGGTACCAGATCTCCTCAGTCTCAGCTCCAGGACTCACGGCAGCTTCCAGCTCGCCCGGACCTGCTCTCAGTCAATCAGGGAAGGTGTTCCATCCGGACCTTCAATCCCTGCACCTGCGGCCTGGTTCCTGGCGGCTAGAGTTCCAGGCTTTGGGTCTTTCCGACGAGGTCCTCAATGTAGTTGAGGCGTCCCGTAGAGTCGACCAGAAAATGCTATGCCTTCAAATGGAAAAGGTTTTCCATTTGGTGTCAGACAAGGGCTTGGACCCTTTCTCCTGTTCCTTGGCAAGCATCTTGGACTATTTATGGTCCCTTTCTAGTCAAGGGCTTGGGTCGGCGACCCTAAGGGTGCACCTGGCAGCCATCTCTGCTTACAGGCGCGGGCTGGGAAGCAGTCGGTGGCGCAGAGGAGAAGGTGGTCTGGCGCTTTTCAAGGCCTTGATCACATTTCCTCCAGTCACGGGAACCCCACCTCCGTGGGATCTACTGCTGGTACTGGCAAAGCTCATGGGCAAGCCATTCGAACCTATACAGGTGTGCTCTCTCTCACCTGTCGTGGAAGACCGCCTTCTTGGTGGCTATCCGTCAGCCAGAAGGATGGGAGAGCTCAGGCGCTTTCCAGCCGAGTCTCATACCTGGTCTTCCACAGGGACAAGGTTGTCTCGCTTCCCACCGAAATTCCTTCCGAAGGTGTGTCGAGTTTCACCTTAGCCAGGTGTTGACTCTGCGGTGTTCTACCCCAATCACACCTCGGAGGCCGAATATAGGCTCCATACTCTGGATCCTAGAAGGCGCTCGCTTATTATAAAAGGCGCCGCGGCTGATATTGGGGAGAGGTTCGCCAGCTGTTTGTCACCTCACGCTGAGCCGCATCTGGCAGACCTGCAGCCAAGCCCGGACGATAAGCAGGTGGGTAACCTCCTGCATAGATCTCTGCTATAAGTTAGCGGGCATGGAGCCTCCCAGAGGGATAAGAGCTCATTCTACCCGCCATACTGCTGCACGGTGGCTGCTTCCAGGGACGTCCCTATCCAGGAAATCTGCAGGGCTGCTACCTGAAGTCAGCAAACACCTTCATTACCCACTACCACATCGACCTTAGTCACGCGGGATGCTGGTTTTGGGGCCTCCCGGTTCTCAGTCTCTCTTTCCCAAGTAAGTATATGGGGTGTCGTCTTGCCTCCCTCCTCCCGGAGAACTGCTAGGAGTCTGCCAATGAGTGTGGATGAACAACATATCCATGTCCCTAGAAATACAGGTTACTCACCTGTAACAGGAGTTCTAGGAATGGTATATGTTGTTCATCCACACGACCCACCCGACCTTCCCGGCTTCGACGCACAACCTGAGCTTCCAGCGGGCCAGATCTGGCGTCATGGGGCGGAGCCGAGAGTTATACCACCCGGGTGGGTGGGAGGAGCAAGCTTGAAGACCTTCCGGCAAGATTTAAAGCGGCAAGGATACTGCCAATGAGTGTGGATGAACAACATATACCATTCCTAGAACTCCTGTTACAGGTGAGTAACCTGTATTTTTGGTCCATCTGAAGGGTAAGATATCTTTAAATTGCTTGGAGGGGGTGCCACTTAGTACCACCGCCTCTGATTTGGATAAGTTTATTTTATATCTGGCTAAAGAGCCAAATCTATCCAAAGTACTCAGTAATGGGGGTCCCTCAAAAAGAAAAGGGAATAGTCTGCATAAAGTGCAATTTTTTGTTACATTTTCCCTGCTTGTACCCCCTTAATTTCTGGATTATTTCGTATCCATATGGCTAATGGTTCTAAAGATGAGGCAAAAATCATTGAGGAGAGGGGACAGCTCTGTCTCGTCCCTCTGTTCAAGGGTATACGGTCCGAGAGGAGTCCATTAAGTTTAATTCTAGCCTCTGGTTTATAATAGAGGGCATTTATTGCCGTAATAAAGTTATCCCCTAACCCAAACTTTGACAGGATGGGTGACATAAAGTGCCAATCCACCCTGTCAGATGCTTTCTCAGCATCTATGCTGATGGCCAACTGAAACAACGGGGAGCCTTTTTGAGCAGAAATAATATTTAATAATCTACAGATATTATCTTGAAGGAATCTTCCTGAAATAAAACCAGTTTGATTCTGGTGGATAAGGAGCGAGATACAGGCCTGAAGTCTCTCTGCCAGGATCCCTGTAAATATTTTATAATAACCGGCATGTCCTTTTTCCCATTGGGAAACCGTGGCGTAATTCGCCGTTATAAAGGAGCGTTTATAACAGCGAACATGTGCCCGGTTTCCCTCGCACTGCGCAGGTGCCCTCACCTCTGACACTCTTCCTCCCAGCCACTGTCCGCCTCATCTTTCCCCTTCTGGACCTCTACTCTTAACTCCGGTAAGTGCTGGCACGTAGAAATGACTCAAAATGAGGGAAATATCTTCAAAATTAAATTAAAAAAAAAAATAAAAAGCGAGCGACCGACAAACGTACAGCACGTGCTGACAGCTAAGCAGACTGCTGCGGTCGCACAACAGCGTGTCTTTTTATTTTATATAGTTGCTGTGGGGAAAAAGGACATCCCGGCAATTACCGTATATACTCACGTATAAGCCGATCCACGTATAAGCCGACCCCCTCCCCCCCAATTATTGGCTACAAAACAAAGAGAAGCCAAAGACTCGCATATAAGCCGACGCCCACATTGTAACAAACATAGGGAAACATTGGATCATTTTCCAATCACCAAGTACTTTATTTTTTTTGCTTATCACCATATAAATAACCAGCAACAACTGAACTGTTTTGTATACTTGCTGTGCCACGAAATGCATTGTCCCGTTTAGTCCCGTTTAAATTTCCTCAGACTCAGAGTCAGAGAATCCTAAAGCAACCTCATTCTCTGCCATGAATTCTTCGGTGAGAACGTCAGCATATGTGCTGTCATCTTCTGGTTCTTCGTTTTCCATCTCCTCGGTCTCCTCTGTCTCCTCAAACAAGGCATCATCCTCTGTTCCGTCGAGATTGTTGCTAATACCGCACTTCAGAAATGATTTCAAGACCATATCACCTGGAATATCCTCCCAAGCAGTCTCAACCCACTTGCTTACAAGTTCGATGTCAGGTCGTTTAAGATTGCCTCCCTTAGTTAGCGCGCCTGTGCCTGACATCATCCAGTCACTCCACAGCTTACGTAGGCGATCCTTGAAAGGCTTATTGAGGCAGACATCCAAGGGTTGGAGCATTGATGTCAGACCTCCCGGAATAACACTCAGGTCAGTGCGATTCTGTTTAGCAACCTGTTTAACAGAATCAGCAAGTGGGCTCTAAACATATCCCACACAAGTAGCGATCGTTTTTTACGCAAAGCGCCAAGTCTGTTACCCCATATCTTCTCAAGCCACACTCCTACAAGCTGTTCATCCATCCATCCCTTAGGGTGTGGGCACACAAGAACACCTCTGGGGAAGTCGGCAAATTTGGGCAGGGTCTTTCTTTTAAACACAATCATTGGCTTGAGTTTAGTACCATCTGCCATGCATGACAGCACTACAGTGAAGTGTGTTTTTTCATGACCTGAAGTTTTTATTAGAACTGTCTTGCTACCTGAGGGGTTCACAGTGTGGTTACAGGGGAGGTCAAAATTCATCGGTGTCTCATCCATGTTACCGATTTGAGACAACTCATAGCCATGCAGCTTCCTCATTTTTATAGTGTATTGGTGAAAGCTGCGTACCTTTGCCTCAAGATCAGAGGGGAGTTTTTGGGATATTTTGGTATGCTGTCGGATGGTAAGATTGTTCTGCTCCATAAACCTCGAGCACCATCCAGCAGAAGCAAGGAAATTATCAATGCCAGCTTGTTGATATTTCTCTTGCTTGGCGAGTTTCAGAGCCTGCATTCGAATCGACATGCGGGTTACAATATACCCGCTCTGCCTGCATGCAAGCATCCACTCATTCACATCTGTCTCAAGCTCTTGAAATGCTGGCTGCTCACCACGGCATGCCTTTTTAAATTTCGGCATTTCATTGAGAAGCTCTCGTTGCTTTTTCCATTCACGTACTTGCTTCTCATTAACACCAAAGTGCCGTGCTGCGGCACAGTTATTGGTGCTGTCAGCATGTTCAATCACTCGCAGCTTGAATCCTGCATCGTATGCACAGCGCTTACGTTTGGAACTCATTTTCGACAATGAAAGTGTATGGTGACAACGGAGACACCTTTATGTGTTACCTGAAATTACCGACTGACTCGCATATAAGCCGAGGAGTACTATATGACATGCTGAAAGTGTCATAAAATATTCGGCTTATACGCGAGTATATACGGTATATAAAATAAAGTATGGCTCTGGGTGTGTGTAAACTCGAATGTACACACACCCTTGGGGTTAGATGCTATGCATAAACCCCTCGAGTATGTAGCATCAAACTCCTCGGGTGTGTGTAAATTCTCGTTACACACCCAGACCCATACTTTATTCTCTGTTAAATCCACAGGTAATAGGGAGATTGGGCGGTACAAACCACACTGTTCTGGGTCTTTCTCTGGTTTTAAGATAATCGAAATTTGGGCTAGGTTCCAAGATGGTCGAACCGGTTGCTGTTGAAGTAAGATCTCATTGCATGTTGCTACCAAGTATTCCGTCAGGGGGAAAAATGTTTATAAAATTCAGCTGAAAACTGTCTAAGCCTGGGGCCTTACCATTCTTTAATCTTTTAATATGTGTCTGTATCTCTAGGGCAGTGATTGGAGTGTTTAGACTCGCCTTAGCCAAGTCTTGCAAGGAGGGAATCGATAGATTATCCAGAAAGGATTGTACCTTTTGAGCATGATCCGGAGGGGTATTTTCTGTGTATAGGTCAGCATAAAATGTCACCAATCTATGCAGGATATTTGATGGGGATGTTACAGGAGGTTCCTGCCCTACTCCCCTCACCTTTACCACTGCCCTACTAGCCACTTCTTGCTGAAGTTGCCAGGCCAGCAGCTTTCCGGCGTGGTTGCCATGCTCAAGATATTTTTGCCTGGTGTACCGTAACTGCCCTTCAATTTGAGTGTCCAGCAACTGATTTAGGTCCCTTCTGGCTTTATCTATGTCCTGTTTAATCTGGGCTTCTGGGTTTGATTGGTGTAGGGTCTCTAATTGGGTTATTTTTTTGTTAAAGCTGCAACCTAGTCTGCATTTTTTTCCTTTTTAACTTTAGCTGAATTCTTAATTATTTCCCCTCTCAGGCAACACTTAAGTGTGTCCCACCTTATGCCCTCCCCCGTTTCCCCCCTGGGGTTATCCTGCTCAAACCTCTGGATGGTGTCCTCCACCAGTTCTTTGAAATCCTCTTTTGTTAAATGACTTGCATTTAGTCTCCAGCAAGATTGAGGAATGGTTGAGGTAGCCATTAAATTAAGGGTCACCACCGCGTGATCTGAGATGGTGATAGGTCCTATTTCACACTTTTCATTTTTATGTAGCCAGTTAGCTGATATAAGAAAATAATCGATTCTGGAGTATCCTCTGTGACTGTGGGAATAATAGGTTTAGTCTTTCTCTTGGGTGCATAAAACACCAGCTGTCAGAAAGACCTGACTCTGACTTAGTCTCAAAATAAGTTTCCCCGTATGTGTGGCTCCTCCTTGCACTCTGCCCTGATCTAGCTACTCCGGGTATATTACCTCATTAAAATCCTCCAATAAGCACTAGGCCACATGCTTCAGTGACTGTCTCTTTAATAACTTTTTCTAAAAAAGCTAATTGATGGGTTTGTTCATTAGGGGCATAGATATTCAAAAATGTGCATTCTTCTCCCCTGTATGAACCTTGTATTTGAATGAATCTACCCTCCGAGTCTGTTCGGACTCTTTGAACCATTAATGGAGCGGTCTTCTTTACTAAGATTGCCATACCCCTACGGTGTGGACTATTCTCAAACTGTAAAGCAAAGACTCCCCCACCCAAGATCTTTTTAACTTAAGGTGCTCTTCTGCTGTAAGGTGGGTTTCCTGTAAATATGCAATTGTGGCCCCCTTCCGTCTAAGGTCTTGTAAGATGTTTGCTCTTTTTACAGGGCTACTGTTCCCATTTACATTAAATGTGATTATTTTCAAATCAGCCATTTATATGAAGGGACTGATAAGACAACTGTCTCAAGAGGCGAAGCTAAGCATACTTCCTGCTTTGTTTGTAAGCCTAAAACTCTGTGCAGCCTAAACTTTAACCAGTTTAAATTCACATGTAATTGAAACAAGTTTGACCATAAGGAACTATATACATTGTTAACCCAACGAAGCATTAATGACTTCAAGGTGTATTTGCCCTATATCCACCCTCTTTGGACATGTGAGGTGTGGTAGACTGGTCTCTAAATAGTAGACCTTCTGTCTGGTTCAAGGCCAAAAAAATGGTCCTAAATTCAGAAGGGCTAGGTATCTGTAGTGCGCCACTTCGAGGAGAGATAAGTAGCTCCTTGTCTGATGTGAAAAGAGTAGCCTTATTTTGGGGGAGGTTTCTCCTCGCCTCTTTACTGAACAAGGCCTTAACAGTTTTTTTTGGTCCCTTATTCCAGGTGCATTTCTGTCCAATCCACCTGAAATAAAAAGTGTCACAATAACTAAACTTGGTGTCTGTCATAAAAGTTGGCTCCTAAGGCCCAACGTGGTCATGAAGTTCTATCCCCTTATTAGGACTGGTCAACTATGTGTCCCCGTAGGAGGTCATGGAGGGACCCTCCGGAGATCAAGGACTGCGTCTCCCGTCTGGTATATCCCACCTGAATGAGTAGGCATCCACTCTAATATTATTTATGGCATTACGAACCCGAAGAGCGTTGTTGGTGTAGTGCATGTATAGGAGTGCCTCTTGTATTAAACATGATGTGGTTGGGATCACAGAGTGAGTTTCTATTTTCTTAGTCCACTATGATTATATTCTGGAGTCTCACACCAGTGGCCCCACCAAAAGGAAGGACCAACCTGGCCTCTGAGGCTTTGGTAGCTCTGATCTTCTATCCACCCTGTCATTGCTATTCTGGAGCCCATCACTAGTGCCAACATTCTCATGCTGCAATCTAGCCACCAGAGCTCCATGAAAATAATATTGAGAGGCCATTACTCCATCATTACCACCATTAAATCCTCGAGAATAGCTTCTATCGGATTCTCCAGAAGTTATGGGTAGTAGCCCGACCTCTGAGTGTGTGTCCCCAGCCAGGAAACCTCCAGTGTTACAGTCCCGTGACCGCACCTTGCCCTAACCACCAACTTGCCCCGACTGAGGAAATATTAACCACCATGGAGAATAAAAGAAATAATATCTATATCCATCATCTGTTATGAGCCTGAGGCTCACTATGATTCATAATTCATCTCCTCTCCATCTACATATCAAAAAAGAACGTGGAGAGTAAAGCACAATAGCTAGCATCTGTAGCTAAATCACTCATAGTCCCTCTCAAAAGCAAGGATTTTCAAAGTTACAGTCCCTTTCAGGTCGGTGACTGTTCGATCGTGGCGTGTTTTTCTGAGGAGTCCACAGTTCCAGAGCTGGTTTCCATTTCATTCCCTGCGATATCGACATTAGAGTCTTTGCCGGTGTTAACTGTGTCCCACAGGCCGGAAACATCCTGGCGATCATATGTCCCTTTTCTTTTGGTCCCAGCTCTTTGCCATCCTCTGCTCGCTACTCGATCTCTCTGGATTTGGGCCAGGTCCCAGGGAATCTCCACATCAACCGAGGAAAGAAATTTCTGTGCTGTTAACAGGTCAGGGAACCTTCTAATCCTTTTTTCAGTCAGAATTTTACGTTTTGCAGGGTACTCTACAAATGCTTTGACCCCTTTGGATTGTAATGCACGGACCACCGCCAGCACTTTCCTTCGTTGAACTAAAAGTTGTGGTGTGTAATCTTGCTCAAAGTATAGTCTGGTGTCTCCGAAGGGTATTTCTTTTTTGGACCAGGCTAGTTTTAGTAGTTCCTCCTTAATACAAAAATCAAGGAATGCTATCGCTACAGTGTGGGGGCGGGCCTTGGGGTCCTTGGGTCTAGGTACTAGAGACCTGTGAGCTCTAATGATGTTTAACGGTTTGTCTAATGGCCATCCAAGTATTTCTGGTATAAAAGAGTCAAGAAAAGCTGGCATCGGCCCCGATTCCGGTTCCTTCTGGCAGGCCATGAATTCTTGCATTGTTTCTTCTGTTCCGGTTCTCTAGTTCTTCCAATCTGCTTTCTAATTCTTGTTCCCTCCTATGCAGATTGAGTAAGGCCACATTATGCACTTCAACTGTGTCAGTAAATTCGTTCAGATCATTCTCTAATTGTTCCGTTTTTTCCTCTGAAAGTTCCACTTATTTTTGGTTTTCTACTGCCCCCCCTTTTCTAGTCTTTCTAGAGTTGCTCTCATCTTCTGTAAAGTAGCATATAACTGTTTGGATGGTATTGTGCAGTCTGCTTCCTCCAGTTCCTCCGGGGGGTTGCGGTCGCTATGGAGTACTGCGAGTTCGTGGCTGTGCCGGCTGATGAGGCATGGGCAGATTCGAACAGGGTTTTTAACTGTTTAGCTGGCTGGTTGCTGATCTTCCTTGTCAATCTTCACCATTCATTACTGCTTGGGTAGTGCGAGTGCGCACCCACTCACAGGGATTTTTGGAGTCGGCTCAATGGTGCACGCCCTTGAGGCGACGCTCGTCATGCAGGCGGCCACGTTGGGAGCTTCGCAGACTCCTCCTCTATCCCAGTTCTGTTTCTCCGCCGTCAAGGCTGCCCTGCTCGTGGCGGATGGTTGAAATTGAGCCTTCTAGCGTCCTTCACAAGCCAGACTCCTTCTTGTACTTCTCGTACTTCTCTCGTGCCGTTACCCAGTAAGACCGTTCTGTTTATTACTACTTTCGTGGCGCGAGGAGCTTTTGCTGTTTTAGTCTAATTTTTTCACATCATGTCAGGTTGTGGGCAAACGTAAGTCGGCGGTCACCCCTATGCGTCGGTGCTCCTGTGGCGACATTTTTCCGTCACGGATCGGCATGATGTTTGTCTTCGTTGCCTGGGACCCAGCCACGATATGGATGCGTGCGATGCCTGTTTCTCCATGGACCGTCGCGTCCTAGAAGTCCGCGTGTTCAAGATCGGCAAGGCCCCGCCAACTTTCAGGGGACGGCGTCGCTCCAGGGATTCCCAGGTAAGGTCTCTAGGCCCTTCCTCCGGGTCCCCTCTCGGGCCTATACGGTCTGTAGAGGAGGAGGCTTCCTCATCTTCTCTTGCCGAAGAGGAAGCTTCTTTTGCGGTGTCGGAGGAACGTCGAGGTCCCTCCTGGGGCCGCGGCGGGGACACCGCCTCGGCAGTCACCTCCTCGGAGGTGCAGGCTCCCCCAGTGTCGAGGCCCATGCCTGCTGGGCCCGGCATCGATGGACCCTCGACGCCGCTTTCCGGCACGGTGCTGCGAGCGGTGCCTGTGATCGAGATGGCGCCGATGGCGGCGCTGTGTTGGCCTTCGGCGCCGTTGGGGAGCCGGGGCCGGGCTTAGGTGTTGCGGGGGGTCCGAGGTCCTCCGGCACCGGCGCCGTTCGTGGCGCCGTTTCACCGGGGACCCCTGGGGTTGCTAGTATTGTGGTCCAGCTGATCTCTTCCTCTTCGGAGGCTGATGATTCAGACGTGGACCCGTCCACAACAACCTGACTCTTTGAGTCAGGGTCTCGATTGCCGCAGATGCTAAGCGGCCCAGCGCACCTATTCCTCTGTCCCGCTGCCGTCCTCCCTGAGGCCCCCAGGCTGGGGGTGGTCTGGGGTCCCTGGGGGGCGATGGAGCGGGGGTGGAGGGAAGGGCTCTCCCTCCTGGGGGGCTCGTGGCAGCTACTGACCCTGGTGCTGCTGGGAGGTCACTGGGGTCGAGGAGGAGGGCGTTCTCGGAGTCCGAGGGACAGGGTTCAGGCATCTCGGTCTCTGTCTGCCACCCCCCGGGGTGTGGCTTGGAGCAGTAGCACTGGGCCCCGTCTTTCCCTTTTGGACCCCGGGGACCCCTCTGGTGGCGTTGCTGTGGGCTGCCCTTCTGGATTCATGCAGTCCCAGGTTCGCCATAGGGGAGAATCCCCTTCTGGGCTCTTCCAGGCTTCGCATCCCCAGGGTTCCGTTTTGCGACCTGGTTTGTTGTCCGGGATCCCGCTAGCTCGGGCTCCGTTCCCCGGATTCCAGAGCCCTAGCAGAGGACAGTTGCCTCTCCGTAGGTGCCCATCTCCCATTCCTCTGCAGCCACCCCCCGCTCTCCCGGGCCATGTCGGTCCCATGGGCCCGTTATCCTGGGAGGCGTTCAGAGGTTCTGTGGCGGCCTTCCCCTCATATATTAGGTGCATGAATGAGCGGGTTTTTCGCCTATCCCCACCACTGCAAGAGTCCTGTGGACATTCAAGCTGTCCATCATCCTCGTCTCCCTCCTCTGAGGAGAGGAACCCACTGCTCATCTCTCCTCCGATGCTGATTTCACTGAATATCAGCGATTCCTTTCGAGGATGGTGAGGGATCTTCGAATTTCCTATGTTAGGCGAGACAATACTGAACGGGAGACGTGTGATTTCCTTGGCGAATTCAGTGCCCAGCACTTGGTGGTACTGTCCTGGCCTATTCCCTTCCAAGAGGCGTCTGTCCGTTCTTGGCAGTCACCAGCCGCCCTTTCTCCAGCCCCGGCAGACTGCCAATGTAGGTATTGTGCCCCTTCGGAATCCCTAGGTACTCTCCCCAACCCACCCTCGGGTTTGGCATACCTAGAGACTCCCTCTGGGTGCCGCCACATGGCGCACGACCGTCCACCGGACTCGGATTCTCTACAGTTCGACCGGTGGGGGCAAAGAGTGTTCTCTTCCTCTCGTGCGATGTCTTGCATTGCATCTCATCAGGCCCATCACACTGCCTACAGTAGGCATTTGTGGTCGATGCTTTCCCAAATGTTAGCATCAATGCCTGATATGGAGCAAACCAGACAAGCTATTGCCCTCTCTGCTATAGGCCTGGAGCTGGCAAGACACCAAGCAAGGGCATCTTATGACGCCAATGAGGCGGCTTCCAGGCTTGCAGGGACAGCGATCTGTATTAGACGGACGGCATGGCTTCATCTATCAAGGTTGTCACCCCTGGCCCGGCATAGGGTGATTCGCTCCGCTTTCCGGGGGACCCGTCTCTTTTCCTCCAGAGCTAGGAGACTTCTGCAGGGGCTTCCTCCGTCTCCCCGTCCTCTCCGAGGGGCACCTCCTAGCTCTTCTCCCCCATAGGCTTCTCTCCTGATTAGCCCAGGGTCTTCCCCTTCTGTTTCTCACCAACAGGAGGCTGGGGGTCTTGTTCCTTCAGGGTTTCTACCCCCCCCTTTTTTTGGGGGGGGGGGCTTGGTACTCACCCAAACAGTAATGAATGGTGAAGATTGACAAGGGAAGATATGAAAATTATGTACCTACCGTAATTCTTGATCTTCTCTTGTATCTTCACCATTCATTACTGATACCCACCCACCTTCCCTCAGTGGCCTCCTACTGTGCGTCTTCCTCCCTGCCTGCTCCTCTCCCTTCCTTTGGCCTTTATGCCAAAAAAAAAACTTTCTGTTTTCCATTCTTAGTGAATGGATCTTTTTCCTCAAGGTAAAGAGGAACGAGCACGGTCTACGTTTCACCTATTCTGAGGGAACTCTTTCTGACTGCCCCTAGGGTGCGACCTCTGGGCACCTTGATCATGTTACGCAGTTCACAGCTTAAGAGGTCGTGCCCTGGCTCGGCCTCTACAGAAATTTAGATTCCCCCTGGCAGGTATTATTCAGCTCATTCTAGCTGGTTCATTTGCATTTTTCAGCCTTGAGCGGCTGCTCTTGCCTTTCCTTAGGGAGTCTGATTGAGTTCTCACTCTATCCTTTCATGCAAAACTGCCTTCAGTAAGGCATAATCCTTCCCCATACACTTCTGTGTTAGCACTTAACAGGGTGCTAAGGGGCATAGTCCCCTTCCTGGGTGGACGCTCTCTTCCAGAACAGATTTCTGCCCGGGCAGTCTGTGAGCTCTCAGCTAGGATGTAGGGACTTGGCATGTTGAGAGATCAGAGAATCTGCCCTTGTGTCTGATCTGTGCAGGTGGTTCGGTTGAACCTTCTCTCAGTCCTATCAACAGGGATTCTTGCTCCCTTGTTTTAGTCTTGAGCTTATAAGCCTCTCAACCAATGCTCGATGGGCACTGTTCTCCCTCTCAACATGCCTTCTTTTCTTTTCTTCTCTTTCTTCTTATTCTTTTCTCTTTCTCTCTCTCTGTTCCTCCCCTAGAGTCGCCCCGGAAAGGAGGCCCTGCGGTCCCTTAGGGTAGGAATTCTCTCTCCTCTGTCTGTTCTCTACCGGCTTATGCCTTTTTCAGTTCATATCCTTTCCTTTTTCTGTCCCTCGGCTCTCTTGCCTCGCTCTCCTTTTTTCCTTACCCTTTGTTTTCGCCTCTCTGGCTACCAGAACTGAGATAGAGGAGGAATCTGCAGCTCCTAACGGCCGCCCCTCGCGCATGACGTAGCGCGTCGCTCTCGAGGGCGTCACCATTGGAGCCGACTCAAAAAAACAAACAAACTCCCGTAGCGGGTGCACGCCTCCGGCACTACCCAAGCAGTAATGAATGGTGAAGATACAAGAGAAGATCAAGAATTACGGTAGGTACGTAATTTTCATTTCTTTTCTCTGGCTTTATGTCTCGAGGACATTTTGAAGGAATCTTTTCTTATTTGTAGTAGTAGATGGGTCGGATTGGCTCTGGTTTCTGATGGATAGTCGTGAGGCGAGGTGGAGCTACCAAATCAGGCTGCCATTGAGGTGGAGCGCTCACCAGAAGTCCCCCCCCGAATGACCTCCTGAATCCTTACATTCCTAGTCACCCTCTTCAGTCAGGAGAGGCAAATCTCAGGAAGAATACCATCCTGACCCACTTATCCCTCAGAAGGAGGATTATGAGAACGAGGATGACAGAGCGAGGAGCCCCTCCGGGGTCCTCCTTCGCTATTTCCTCAGGTGTTAGGACTTCACAGATTATACACCAAGGTCCCCCCTGATGACACCTCTTTTATCTCAGTGACGAGGCAGCTTCAAACAGCTCTGGGGTATGAATGCTGAGGAGGAGCATATTACCAGGGGGAATTTGGCTGAATACATGGAACTGCCAGACTCGCCACCTCTGATTTTTCCTCCTCTGCTGGCTGCTTTTGAGGATGCCACCATGGCTGCCTGGTACAGGCCAAATATGATCCCTGCTATGCCCAGAAAGGCAGACAGATTGTACCAGGCTCTCTCAGGGAAACAGAGTCAGTGGTGGTAAATGCTGCCCGTGATAGGTTCAAGAAGCCTAAACACCTCAGCTCTCTTCCCCAGATAAGGGGTCCAGAAAGCTAGACCATCTGGGCAGAAGGGCCTGTGACTCTGCCATGCTGACCATCTAGGTTATGAATTACTTTGCCCATGTGGTCAGATACCTGAACACTCTCTGAAGAAATGCCAAAGCTGCAGCCCAGGCCCTTCCAGAGGGTCCCCAGAGGCAGGAACTGCTTAAAGCCCTCCAGTCTGAAGCAGATGTGGGCAAACACCTTATGAGGTCAGCCTATGATGTCGCTGATTCCTCCGCTAGAGCAGCAGTGGTTGGCATCTACCTGAGAAGGCCATCTTGGCTCAGGTTGTATGGATTTGCTACTGATGTACAACAGTCCATCCTGAATGCCCTCTTCAGAGGTTACAGGCTCTTAGGGTGGATGTGCAGGATATCCTTTCTGACCTACAGACCGTGGCAGGACTCTGCAGTCAGTTCACTCATTATATTTCACCCAGCCAAAAAGAGGCCAGAGGGTGCCCTTTCATTGTGCAATCCATAGGCCCAAGTCTGGCGCCCAACCTCAGGGCACATGCTGAGCGGCAACAGCCCTACTTGCCCCTATCTCCACCACTGGGAAGGCTCCTAGAGGAGGAGGAGGGGCGGCCTCTGCTGCTTGTGCCACCTCAGAATGACTCCTTCTTAAATCCCCCACCCTCCAGCACTACAGGAGGTGGTGGTAGGGGGTCGTTTCTCCCTCCATCTGGACAGGTAGAGGGAGAGCACATCAGATCCTTGGGTGCTGCAGCTCATAGACCAAGGTCACACTCTAGAACTTCTGGAGTGGCTTCCAGATCTACTTCCAGTTCATTTAAGCTACCCTCCAGACCACATCCCAGTGGTGTGGGGGAAATCTGCACACAGCTGCAGAAAAGAAGCCATAGAGCCTGTTCTCGAGGAACAGAGTGTTCTGTTCCCGCTTTTTTGTCGTCCCCAAATCCACAGGTGGTTTCCAGCCCATCCTGGACTTTAGAAACCTGATTTCATACATCCAGTACAAGAAGTTCAGGATGGTTACCTTCCATGGCTTGCTGCCTGTTCTGTACAAGGGAGACTGGATTTGCTCCCTGGACATACAGGATGCATACCTGTATATCAAGGTATGTGCTCCTCAGAAGCTGTACCTCAGGTTCCAGTTCCAGGGGGGAGCTGTACCAGTTCAGAGCATTGCCCTTTGGCTTGTCTTCTGCGCCACAGATCTTTACCAAATGCTTGATGGTGGTGGCAGCAGCCCTCAGGAGGGAGGGACTGTACATCTTCCTGTACCTGGATGACTGGTTGCTCAAAGCACAGTCCAAGGAACTGCTCCAAACCCTAGAGCATACCAGGCAGTTGTTCCATGCCCTAGGGATCACGGTCAGTCTGCCCAAGTTAGTCTTGTCCTCTTATCAGTGCCTATAGTACATTGGGGAAGAACTAGACATGGCTTAGGGCTTTGCCTTCCTACCCCAGGAGAGGGTGGACCGCCTGACGGCTCAGGCCCAGCTGCTTTACAACAGCAGATATGTCACGGCCAGAACCTTCCTGAGGTTTTTCGGGTTTGATGGCTGTGGCCGTTGTCATGGTTCCCCTTGCCAGGCTGCACAAGTGGATCCCCCAGCGGACACTGAGTCCAGTGGGATCAAGACATCGACAACTTAGAACAGCAAGTTCTAGTCTCCTCCCAGCTCAGAAAGGTGCTGCTATGGTGGATGGAACCAAGCAACCTGTTGAAAGGAGTTCCCTTCCTCATCCCTTCTCCTCAGCAGATCCTCACTACAGACACTTTGTGGTTAGACTGGAGGGCTTATCTGGTGCGTCATCAGACTCAAGTAATGTGGACCAACATGGAGGCTGCCCTCCACGTAAATGTCCTAGAGATGAGGGCTGTTCTGAATGCTTTACAGCTCTTCCAAACCCATCTGTCCCTGGGCCATCTTCTGGTACAGATGGACAACATCAGTGTAGTACACTACATCAACAAACAAGGGGGGGACCATTCATACCCTCTGTGTCGGAAAGTGATGAGGGTCTGGTACTGGGCTCTAGAACACGGTCTAAAACTGTCAGTCTTCCATATTCCAGGCGTCCGAAATGTCCTGGTGGACAGGCTAAGCCAGTTGCAGTCTCAGATGCATGAGTGGGAGCTGCTGACCTCGGTTGTAGAAGACCTGTTCGACAGGTGTGGTCCTCCAGAGCTGGACCTTTTTGCATCCCCACTCAACGCAAAACTGCAGTTTCTAGGGACATGGATATGTTGTTCTATCCACACTTACTGGCAGGTTTCTTACCGCTTTAAATCTTGCCGGAAGGTCTTCAAGCTGGCTCCTCCCACCCTCCCGGGTGGTAAAACTCTCGGCTCTGCCCCATGACTCCAGATCTTCCTTACCGCTTGGAGCTCAGATTCCCTCCTTTAGCTCTCGCTTTAGGCCTGATCTCTACTCGCCGGTTAAACCGAAACTATACTTAAATTTACTAAACTTGCTCTTTTTTCTTCCTTCACGGCCATGGAGAAATTGACCTGGATTTCGGAAGTGCCCTTGTGGGCAGAAGATGTCTCGGACCGATCCGCACTCCATATGCGTTCACTGCCTTGGGCTTGATCACGATCTGCAGGCCTGCGAATTGTGCAAGTCCTTCTCAGTCAACGTTCTCGAAGACCGTGCTGCCAGATTTCAACTTGGGTGCCCCGAGAGACGTATTCCTCCGGTAAAGTCGAAGGAGGCCCATTGGGCGGTGTCCGCAGCGGCGGGCTCGGCTGAGCAACTTGAGCAAATGATCGCCCTCGAGGAGGAGGCGGCCCAGGCCGCATCTTCTTCTTCCTCGGTCGCAGCATTATCCTGCTCTCCTTGGGCTCCTCCTACTGGGCTTCATTTAAGGAGCTTTGTCAGTCCCTCTCTACTAAGGGAGAGGGGCCATCGGGACATTTCTCTCGGTCCAAGAAAAAGGACTCAAAGGGTAAGTCCCACCGTCGGCGTTTGTGGGAGAGGGAGAGGTCCCCTTCCCCGGAAAGCTGACACTCGACTTTGGTCGAGGTTGCTGCTAAGGCCGCCGGCTTCACGGTGCCCCATCAGGTCAGCCGGCCGAGACACCCGTTGATGCAGTTGAGATTTTTCTCAACCCGTTGGACGGGCTGTCGACTGGAGAAGCAAACAGCCCCTCTTCACCGGTTCTCCCGGTGGAAACCGAGGACTTGCCTGTGCCGGAGACCCCGGTTAAGGTTCCAGAGCCGGGGGAGGAACGGGTTCCCCCCGCTCCCTCAAGACCCACTTGAACACCGAGGGTCTCTATCTCGGACCTCTTCTCGGTCCAGCCGATCCCGCCGACATAGGGGTCTCGGTCTTGGCACCGAGGGAAATGGCGCACCGGCCATCTCGTCATCGTCCTCCTCGGAGGATAGGCTCTGGCGCAAATTGCATCGGCGCTACAAGGATCTGATGTGACAGCAGCTCCTTTTGACCGGGAGCAAGCCGACTCAGTTGCCTTCCCCGGCCATTAAGTGGCTGTCACCTGAGCGGCAGAAACAACCCCTCGTGGTCATTGAGGAGACAAAGCCAGCGCCGGTTGTTCGGCCAAAACCAGCTGCACCACCCGTTGTAATTGGAACCCCCGCCTCTACAACCAAAAACTGGGGCTCCGACCAAGGATTCTCGGTCGGGTCATGGGTTGCCCCATCAGTTGTCGGTCACCCTCACTCCCGATCGTCCTCGGCAGGTGGAGGTTGGCTCAGGCCCTCGGCAGCTGTTAGCAGACTCCTCGGAGTCTGACGATGACTCTTCCTTGTTCTCCAGGCCTCTCGACCTGGAGTCCTCTGGGGGACAGTCGGTGGATGAGAGCCCATCCTCGTTCATGGGATTGCTTCCGCTTATCTCAGAATCTACTGGGATGAAGCTCGAACCCGTGTCAAAGCAGGCCAAGTATCCCCTCATGGAGATATGGGACCGAGGGGATTCTCCTACGGAGGCCTTTCCTGTGGCCGAAGCCATTGTTGGTCCGGACCTGGAGCTATGGCAATGGCCTGCTTCTTGTCCAGCTGCCTTGGCCAGGATGGCCAGGAAGTATGCCGTTCCCACCGGCTCACTCTCCGGATTCTCGGAGCACCCCTCTGCGGAGGGGTTGGTGACCGACAGTGTTTTCTGGTGCTCCGGAAATGCTCGGGACGTAACAAGCCACCCGATAAAGAGTCCAAGAAACTGGGCTACTCTGGGCGTAAAGTTTACGCTGCGTTCTCCTTAGGCCTTCATCAGGCCAGTTCGGCCGTACTGATGGCACACTTTTCCCACGCCCTTTTGGGCTCCCTGAATGAGGTGATTCCTCATCTCCCGGTTGACCTCCAGACTACAGTCAAGCAGGTGCGGGATCAGGGAAGGGCGGTGGCAAAGCAACAGCTCCAAACTGCTCTTGTCATTGGAGACTTTTGTGCCCGGTCAGTAGCAGCCACAGTGGCCATAGCACCGAGAGCTTGGTTCGCGATCTCCACACCTTCACGGCGGATACCCAGCACAAGCTGGCAGACGTTCCCTTCCTGGGTACCGACTTGTTCGGTCCTGGGGTAGAGGGTCATTTACAGAGGATCGAGAAGTCCAGTGCCACCTTGGACTCTGTCACGTCTACCCAGAAGGACAAAGGCCACCAGCAGCAGCGTAAGCCCTTTCGGCCTTCTGCCCCTGCGGCACGTCTGGCCCAGCAACACCAGCATCAGGGCCAGCAGGCTTGCACTTTGGCACCTCAAAGCCAAGCTTGCAGCTTCCTCTAGCAGGAAGCCGGGAGGAAAAGGGCCAGGAGGTCCCTCGGCCGGTCCTTCCTTCAAGCCTGCCCAGTGACAGGTTGAGGGGTGTCACCCCCAGCCTCATCACTCCCCCCTGGGTTCACCCAGCGGGGGGACAGCTCCGCCACTTCCTTTCTGCCTGGTCTGCTAACACTGCAGACCGCTGGGTGTTGGAAATGGTAGGGAAGGGTCTGCCTCTGGAATTCGAGCAGGCCCCACCCTATTGAGCTGTCGCCTCACGGGGGGCTATGGGGTCTGCAGCCTCTCTGTTGGCTCGTCGAGCCGACATTGCTGTGCTCCTCCAAAAGGAGGTGATCAGGGAGGTGGCGGATCATCCACCAGACCCAGGGTTTGTGTCCAGGTATTTCTGGGTCCTGAAACAGATGGGGGGGCTAGCACCCCATTCTAGACCTACACGACCTGAACAAGTTCCTAAGATCTCGAACCTTCAGGATGGTCACTCTGGCACAGATCATTCCATCCTTGGAACAAGGCGTGTGGTTCTGTTTTCTGGACCTCCAGGACACGTTCTTTCATGTCCCAATCCGTCCGTCCCACCAGCGATTCCTCCGCTTCAGAGCGGAGGGGTGCCTTTGCGAGTTCTGGGCCATGCCCTTCGGCCTCTCTCCAGCTCCCAGGGTCTTCACCAAATGCATGACAGTGGTGACAGCATTCCTGCAGCGCCGAAGGGTCTGGGTGTACCCTTACCTGGACAACTGGCTGATTGCAGCCCCCCTCCATGCTGGAGGTGGAGCGGTCCAGGGATCTGGCCCTCCAGGTCTGCGCTCAGATTGGCCTCCTCATCAACCAGGCCAAATCGGAACTCTTGCCAATGCAGGTGATTCAATTCATCGGGGCAGAGCTCGACTCTCTTCGAGCCAGAGCACAGCTCCCGGTGGACAGGGCCGAGGTTCTTTCCTCCTTTGCCCAGTCATTTCAGGTTGGGCAGTTGCGCCCTGCCCGGGACTTCCTGCGCCTCCTGGGCCTCATGGTGGCCTGCACCAGCGTGGTCCGTTGGGCCCGCTGGCACATGCGTCCCCTTCAATGGGGGCTGGCCTGCCAGTGGTCACAGTGCTCTGGTCCTCTGGACCAGCCAGTGGCGGCGACCCAGGAGATGTAGAACACTCTCCAGTGGTGGATCGTTCCATCTCATCTGCAGGAGGGCATCCCGTTTGTCTGCCCCCGAGCCGACGGTCATTCCAACGACCGACGCCTCTCTGATGGGTTGGGGTGCCCATCTTGGGGAGCACAGAGCGCATGGCCTCTGGTCCCCTCAGGAGTCTCGATGCCACATCAACCTGCTGGAGCTTCAAGCAGTCCGACTAGCCCTCACCGCCTTCGCTCCATTTGTATGGGGTCAAGTGGTCCAGGTCCAGACGGACAATACCACAACCATGTACTACCTAAACTGCCAGGGCGGGACGCGCTCCTTGCCCCTGTGCAAGGAAGCTCTCCGCACTTGGTCCCTCGTGAGCAGACTGGAGGCGGATCTTCTAGCCATCCATGTGGAGGGAGCCTCCAACACTCTGGCCGATGCCCTAAGCCGGATAGGTGCTGCATCTCACGAGTGGTCTCTCCTGCCGGAGGTAGTACACGATCTGTTCTCCTACTGGGGCACACCTCAGGTGGACCTGTTTGCCTCCAGGGAGAATGCGAAGCTGAGGCTGTTTCATGCCTGCACCCCTCTGCAGGGGATGCCTTCTCGAGGCCGTGGACCCCGGACCTCTTCTACGCCTTTCCCCCATTTCCCTTGATCCACAAGGTGCTTCTCAAGCGAGGAGGGACAAGGTGCAGGTGATTCTGGTGGCCCCAGACTGGCCCCGTCAGTTCTGGTATCCAGATCTCCTCAGCCTCAGCTCCAGGCTCCCGAGGCGGCTTCCAGCCCGCACGGACCTGATCTCAGTCAACCAGGGGAAAGGTACTCCACCTGGACCTTCAATCCCTGCACCTGACAGCCTGGTTCCTGAGCGGCTAGAGTTCCAGGCCTTGGGTCTTTCTGACGAGGTCCTCAGCGTTGTTGAGGCATCCCATAAGGAGTCGACCAGAAAATGCTATGCCTTCAAATGGAAGAGATTCTCCATTTGGTGTCGGGATAAGGGGTTGGACCTTTCCTCCTTTTCCTTGGTCAGCATTCTGGACTACCTGTGGTCCCTTTCTCAGCTGGGGCTTCGGTCAACGACCCTTAAGGTGCACCTGGCAGCCATCTCTGCTTACCGGGCGCAGTCCGGAAAGCAGCAGGTGGCGCAGGAAAAGGTGGTCGGGCTCTTTTTCAAAGGCCTTGATCACATATCCCCTCCGGTGCGAGAACCTCCACCTCCGTGGGATCTACTGCTGGTACTGGCTAAGCTCATGGGCAAGCCATTCAAAGCGATGCACAGGTGCGATATCTCCCACCTGTCGTGGAAGACCGCCTTCTTGGTGGCTATTACGTCAGCCAGAAGGATGGGAGAGCTCCAGGCGCTTTCCATCGAGTCTCATCTGGTCTTCCACAGGGACAAGGTTGTCCTGCGCCCCCAACCGAAATTCCTTCCGAAGCTGGTGTCAGAATTTCACCTTAACCAGGTGTTGACTCTGCTGGTATTCTACCCCAGTCACACCTCAGAGGCCGAATATAGGCTCCAGACTTTGGACCCTAGAAGAGCGCCCTCTTATTATAAGGAGCGGACGGCTGAAGTTCGGGGAGAGGTTCGCCACCTGTTTGTCACCTACGCTGAATCCGCACCTGGCAGACCTGCAGTCAAGTGGACGATAGGCAGGTGGGTCACCTCCTGCATAGATCTCTGCTATAGGTTGGCGGGCATGGAGCCTCCCAGAGGGATAAGAGCTCATTCTACTCACCATACCGCTGCTTCCAGGGACTTCCCTATCCAGGAAATCTGCAGGGCTGCTACCTGGAAGTCAGCACACACCTTCATTACCCACTACCACATCGACCTTGAGTCACGCCGGGATGCTGGTTTTGGGACCTCGGTTCTCCAGTCCTTATTTCCCAAGTAGGGGGTGTGTGCCTTGCCTCCCTCCTCCTGGAGAACTGCAAGAGTCTGCCAGTAAGTGTGGATAGAACAACATATCCATGTCCCTAGAAATACAGGTTACTCACCTGTAACAGGAGTTCTAGGAATGGTATATGTTGTTCATCCACATAACCCACCCGACCTCCCCGGCTTCGACGCACAACCTGGCTTCCAGTGGGCTAGATCTGGCATCATGGGGTGGAGCCGAGAGTTTTACCACCTGGGTGGGTGGGAGGAGCCAGCTTGAAGACCTTCCGGCAAGATTTAAAGCGGCAAGGAACCTGCCAGTAAGTGTGGATGAACAACATATACCATTCCTAGAACTCCTGTTACAGGTGAGTAACCTGTATTTTCTGCCTTAAAGGAGTTTCTTTGCCAGTGATTCTGTTTCTTGAATTCTGGTAATTAAGCCTCTTGGCTACTCCTTGCAGTTCCTATACAATCTAGAGACAGGACAGAATCCAGCATGTTCTGACTTTCTGTTCCCCCTCTCATGTCAAACATTTATATCTCAAAATGTCCTACCCTTCCCTAACTCCCACCTTTTATATTTTCTAGAGATTTGGGCCCCCTTCCCAATCTCCCTAGCTTTCGTTTCTCTGTTGCTCTGTCCTCTCAATCGTTTATTTCTCCTTTTGATTTTTATATCTTTCCTTTTTGTCACTTGGACTCTCTTGTCCCACCCTCCCAGCCCTCCTCTTTCCTCACCTCTCTGGTGACTCACAACTGGCAGGCAGGCGGAGTCGGCGTGGCGCTAACGGCCAACCCCTTATTATCACGTGGAATGTCGGCTCCACCTACTGGAAAAAAGCTCCCGGAGTCCTAGCTCAACCAGATACCCATATATGATGAATGGTGAAGATACACAGAAAAGTCATAATTACGGTAGGTACGTAATTGTCATGTCTTACTTCGAGAGGGCTCTTGCAGTAGGTAATTACATATAGGACTGAAGCCGGCAGGCGTCAGGACCCCATGGAAAAATTTCTAGCTAGCAGGCTCTGGCGGGGGACCGCCCCCATGTCAGGTGACCAATGTCAAGAGACGTCAGTATAAAGGGGAGGTCCCCCACGCCCGCCTTCCAGTTCTTTCCCACCGTTAGCTTGTGAAAGTGCCTTGCGGTTAAGTTCAGCTGCTTCATCAGTCGTTCGTCAGTAGTTTTACCGCCGTTTTTTCTTGGATTTCTTCTAATTTTTGTCAGGTTTTGTGCAGTGCATGTTGTCCCCGACTCCCTCCGAGCACAAGAACAAGTGCGACGTTTGAGGTGCCCAACTCCCGCAGACGGACGGACACTCCCAGTGCCTCTTCTGTCTGGGCCCTGGTCACCCCGTGGAGATGTGCCAGCATTGCCTGAAATTCAACGCCGCCACCCATAGACTGAAGCAGCAGTCCCTGGAGGCCAAATGACCTCCATGGAAAAGGAGCTGAAAAAGCTTTGTCAGGTCTCAACTTCGCCCGAGGGTCACCGCAAAAGAAGGACAAGGAGAAGCACCGATCGGGACGCCTTCCTCAGCCACCGCAATCTCGCTGGAGACGCTGTGCTAAAGGTAACATCCCTCTGGGATCATCTCCGCGACGGCCTCTTAGAAGTATCCAAGACGGCCGACTCCTCCTGTCTGGCTTGCCAGGCCTTTGAAGCCTCCGGTTAAAGGAGGCTTCCACTTCGCAAGGCCGTCGTTGTGTGGCTTCCGCAAGTGGGGTTCGTGGCCAGATGTCAGCTCCTTTGACGCCCACCCAGAGAAGACCGCTAAGTCGCTCGACCCTTCAGGACAACGCACGGTCTCTCAGCCACCCAACAAGGCCGCCCCTCCTTCACAGCCTTCCTCGGGTGCCGGTTCCGCTAAGTCGGATGACGGCTCCTCCGACGTCCTCCCAGACCCAGCCGGTAAGGTGACCATTGAACCGTCCGGTCACGCGGCGTTGGAGCCGACGCCAGACTCTGTAGTTCAGTCTGCCGACCCTGGCTCCCGCAGCGTTTGCTGCTGCCTTCCGAGACCCCAGCGTCTCCTCAGTTAGACCCCGGGGATTTTAATCCTCCTTCCCCGGGTTATACAGAGGATGCAGGCACACTCCCATCAGGTCTCCCTCCCGCTGGACCAGCTGATCTGACGTCGGCCCCTCGGACACAGGCACCGACGCCGGCCTTGCTGACGCCCGGCAACATTCCTCTCCCGGATGCCGCCCCTACGCCGGACCTGACGCCCGCCGGGCCTCCTTTTCCCGGCCCACCTGCAGGGTGTTTCCAGGCCTTCCGCCTTCAAGCTTCTGGCACCCGGCATAGCTGCCTTATCCGACGCTCGCCTTCCCCGGTCCACAGTATCTGATGCCGCAGTACTTTGGCGCTCAGTACCCGACGCCGGGCTTCCTGTCACGGGCACGGATACCGCCACGGATATCCTCAATATTCATATCTCTCCTCCACCGCCCGCCCAGCCGCCGGTGGACCTGAGGGAGACTCTGGATTCCTGGTGGGCTGTGGCCAAGGCTCAGCTCACTAAGGAAGTAGAGAGACGCCGGAACCCATTCTGGACCTCCGTTGTCGAGGACGACAGACCCCCTCCTGTTTCCAGAGGTGTCCCCTCCGGTTCTGCGACAGGGGGTGGCACGTTACCCAGGGAGCTCCCCAAGGGGTCCGTTCCTCCCCCGAGCGAGGAGGGGTCTTCGTCTTCTTCATCTTCCGCGGACGATTCCGACTGACGTTCCGACTTTGATGACAAGCCACAAACCCCAGACAAGCCCCTGCCTAGGACTCTCTGAAGTCTCCTCTGGAGGATCCTTTCTTCACGGAATTGCTAGGCAAGATCCAGTCATTACATCAGTGGAAATCTTTGGAGCCAGATCCACAGTGGCAGAAGCTAGCTGCACATCTGGATCTGCCAGAGGTCGCTCCTACCTTGGTTCCACCCTGGATCGAGCCCCACGCGGAACTTGTTTCCACCATCTGGAAGCAACCATCCGCCAAAGCCACCCCTTCCGAGGAAGGCGGACAGGCTATATCAGGCTCCGGAGGGTGTTGAGTTTCTTACCTCACACCCCAAGGCTGACTTGGTCGTGATCAGCGCCGACCATAACCGTACAGCCAAACCAAAGCATTTGAGCTCGTCTCCACCCGATAAGGAGTCCCACCTTCTGGACCAGTATTGGAAGAAGGTCTTCGCTTCTTCCATTCTGGGTATTAGGGCCATGAACTACGTCGCTCACATAGGGGATTACCAGAAGGCCATCCTTAGCGAGGTGGAAGCTAAATTGGACTCCCTTCCTGAGTCGCAAACCAAACAGTAAGCGGCAGACCTGGTCCGTTCTGCTCATTCGGCCAGTAGGCACATGCTACGCGCTACTTATGATGCAGTGGACGCTGCTGTAAGGAGCTCAGTGTTAGCTGTAGGTTTGCGGAGTCATGCCTGGCTCAGAGTGTCAGGTTTGGTCCCTGAAGTACAGTCCGCTATTCAGGGGTTCAGTGCTGTTCGGTGGTGATTTCACGGACATCATCACCAACCTGCTGGAGAAGGGCACTGCTCTTAAAGAAGTTGACTCCATGTACAGAGCCTCTCAGCCTCAGTGCCGTCCCTTTTGCAAGCGTGCACGGGCCAAGGCGAAACCACAAGGGAAGCAGACCAACAAACGGGCTCCCCTGCCCAAACGAGCAGCAGGAGCTCCAGCCACAGCGCTGCCTCACACCTCCTGACTCCTTTCCTCTCCCACAGCCTCTGGGCCTCCCAGAGGAACCAGTAGGAGGAAGGTTCTCCCTGCATCTGCCGGGTTGGGAGAGGATCACTTCAGACATTTGGGTGCTCCAGTTGATAGCGGAAGGACATTCAATAGAGTTTCTTCAGAAACCTCGCAGAAACCCCCCTCCAAGGTCTTCTTACTCCCCGGAACACCTTCTTCTGGTTCAGGAAGAAATCTCTGCCCTTCATCTGAAGGTAGCGATAGAACCCACCCTTCCCCATCTTCTGGGAACGGGTTACTATTCCCATTTCTTCCTGGTTCTGAAGAAATCAGGTGATGTGAGGCCAATCCTAGACCTCAGCTCCCTGAACCTGTTTGTGGAGTACAAGAGGTTCAGAATGCTCTCTCTGCAGGGTCTTCTGCCCCTCCTTTGGCCGGGACAGTGGCTGTGCGCTCTGGACATGGAGGATGCCTACCTGCGTATCCCTATCCTCCCGTCCCACCGCAAATACCTTCGTTTTTCTTTTCAGGGAGACCACTACCAGTTCAAGGCCTTCCCATTTGGTCTCTCCTCTGCTCCCCGAGTATTTACCAAATGCCTTTCTGTGGTAGTGGCCCACCTGCATACCCAGGAAGTTCAGGTTTTTCCGTACTTGGACGACTGGCTCCTGGCGGCCCCATCCAGGGAGGACCTCCTGCGCTCCCTTTCTCTTATCCTGCAGGTTTTCACCAGCCTGGGTATTACCATCAACCAGGCCAAGTCCCATCTGATCCCATCCCAAAGACTCCAGTTTATCGGGGCAATCCTGGATATGACCTCCATGTGGCCTTCCTGCCTTTGGACAGGGTGGCCACCCTTCAGACTCAGGCCAGCCTGTTGTCCAGCTGCAGGTGGGTCTTTGCCAGGTCAGTCCTTCGCCTCCTCGGGCTCATGGCGGCTGCCATTCCGACAGTGCCTCGCGCTCGGCTCCACATGAGAATCTCTCAGTGGACGCTTCGGTCTCAGTGGGAGCAATTGGTGGACGACCTAGATCGGGAGATCCTGGTCTCCTCTCCGATGGTTCAGGACTTGCAATGGTGGATGGTTCAGGAGAACCTTTGCCAGGGAGTTCCCTTCTGTCTTTCCCCCCCATCCCAAACTCTGACAACAGACGCCTCGGGCAAGGGTTGGGGAGCCCGCTTGGGATCTCAACGGACCCAGGGCTCTTGGTTCAGACTCGAGCAGACTCTCCACATAAACGTGCTCGAGCTAAGGGCCATGCTGTATGTCTTACAAGCTCTGCATCTGGCTGTCCAGACCGACAACATGTGTGTAGTGTGGTACATCAACAAACAGGGAGGAACTCGTTCCTACCCTCTTTGCAGGGAAGCGATGCGGGTTTGGGATTGGGCAGTACTTCACAACCTTCACCTCATGGCGGTTCATGTTCCGGGGATTGAGAATACATTGACGGATCACCTCAGCCGGTCGTCCGCCCAAGCTCACGAATGGGAACTGGATCGGGGGTAGTAGACCATGTCTTCCTATGCTGGAGAACCCCTCAGGTAGACCTCTTTGCCTCTCCTCTCAACACAAAACTTCCCGTCTTCTGCTCACTCGCTCCAGGGCGCAGGAGTTTTTGAGGACGCCTGTCTCTAGACGAAAGGGCAGATCTGCCTGTGCTTCGCCCCTAATCCCATTGATTCCGAGGGTCTTACACAAACTCTGTTCTGCCGGGTCTGGGAGAGGGATGGACCATCACTGGCAGGAGGGGGGAGGCAAGTCAGGGGACGAGGTAGCAGAGGTGGAAATCACAGAGAGAGAGTGAGGGAAGCCCTCAGGTCCCTTAAGATGGAGAAAGCTCCGGGGCCAGATAAATTACATCCCAGAGTGCTGAAGGAACTGGCAGATGTCCTGGCGAAACCCCTGGCGGAGCTTTTCAGCATCTCTCTGAGGACAGGGTGGGTGTCCCAGGACTGGAAGGTGGCGCACATAGTGCCTATCCACAAGGGGTGATCAAGGGAGGTGGCAGAGAACTACAGGCCCATCAGCCTGACATCGGTGGTGGGCAAGGTGATGGAGGGCATTGTCAAGAAGAGGTTGGGGGGACCTGGAAAAGTCGGGGTGCCTGGACGATAGACAGCATGGATTCGTCCCAGGGAAATCGTGTCAGACAAACCTTGTGGAGTTCTGTGACTGGGTGATGAGAGCCTTGGACCTGGGTAGACCGGTGGACGTCCTCTATCTTGACTTCAGCAAGGCATTTGACTCTGTTCCTCACGGGGGCCTGTTGAATAAGCTGGGGGAAATGGGGGTGGGGAACCAGATGATCAGATGGATAGGCAGTTGGCTCCAGGACCGGACCCAGAGAGTCGTGGTTGGCAGGATAGTCTCATCCCCAAGGAGGTCATTAGTGGGGTCCCTCGGGGATCAGTCCTTGGGCCCCTCAGTGTTCAATGCCTATGTCTCTGACATAAGGAAGGGTATCAGGAGTGAGATGAGTCTCTTTGCGAATGACTCCAAACCGGAAGGGTGGATGTGGAGGAGGAGGAGGGTCTAAAGGGGATCTGGAGGCTCTGGAAAGGTGGTCTAGAAAGTGGAAGCTGAGGTTTAATGCAGGAAATGCAAGGTACTGCATCTGGGGCCAGAAACCCGGCCAAGAGTACACCCTGGGGAGGGGAATGCTACAAGTCTCAGTGGCTGAGAGGGACCTGGGGTGGTGGTGGATGTCAAGATGAACAACTCTGAGACTTGTAGGAGGGCAGCGGCTAAGGCCAACAGGATGCTGGGATGCATCGCTAGGGGATCACTCAGAAGGAGGGGGAAGTGATACCCCCTGTATAACTGCTTGGTGAGGCTGCACCTCAAGTACTGCGTGCAGTTTTGGAAGCCACACTTAAAGAGGGACATTGAACTCCTGGAGAGGGCCCAGAGGAGGGCAGCCAAATGATCTGGGGCTTGGGGACAGGACCTATGGGAGAGGCTCAAGAGCTAAATATGTACACATTGGAAGAGAGAAGGGACTGGGGGACATGATAGAGGTCTTCAAGTACATGAAGGGGTTAAATAGGGAGAAGCAGTCAAGGTGCTCAAGGAACAAGGGTGGGGCAACTAGAGGCATGGGTGGAAGCTGGGGGAGATTCAGGAGAGAAAGGAGGAGGTGCTACTTCACTGAGAGGGTAGTGGAGGCAGAGACGGTGGAGGGTTCCAGAGGGGGTGGGACAGGTACAGGGGAAGGGTTCTGGACGCAAAGTCCTGTGCAGTGGGAATATCTGGGACTGGGAAGGGAGAAGCCAGAGAGGATGAGGGGGGCAGCAAGGTCAGTTCCCAGGGCGGGGGCTGACCAAACGAGCAGCCACAAAAGACCGTTAGGCCTATTCTGCTGGCATTTTAGTATGTTAGAAGGAGCTCGCATGATCCTCATCGCTCTGTTCTGGCCAAGGCAAGTTTGGTTCTCTCTCTTCTGCAACAGTATTCAGAGGAACCTCCTATTCCTCTACTGCAGCTCTTGTTGACCCAGGATCAGGGGACCCTGGTCCATTCAGGACTCAGATCCCTTCAGCTGCATGCGTGAGTCCTGCAGACATAGTTCAAACCCGGTTTGGGGTTTCATAGCAGGTGGCGGAGATTCTAGTGGAGGCCAGAAAGCCTTCCACTCGTTCCACTTACGCCATGAAATGGAAAAGGTTCTCCATTTGGGCCTCTTCCAGAGTTTTTGAGCCATTCTCCTGCCCTGTCGGGAGGCTCCTGGATTACATGTGTCACCTCTTCAACCTGGGTCTCAGTCACTCCTCTTTAAAGGTTCACATGGCGGCTATTTCCGCTTACCATGTTCCTTTCGGGAACAGATCCTTTGCGCAGCTGGAGGTCACTAAGACCTTCTTTAAAGGCGTTCTTCATTTGAGACCCCATATTCGTGAACCTGCCCCTCCTTGGGACTTGAATTTCATTCTCGAGAAGCTTACCCTGCCTCCTTTTGAGCCGGCAGTATCAGCAGACCTAAAGTTCCTTTCCTGGAAGACCCTCTTCCTGGTGGCCATTACTTCTGCTTGACGAATTTCCGAGCTTCAGGCCTTAATGTGCAAAATCCCGTACTTGATTTTCCACAAGGAACGTGTGGCTCTGCGTACCAACCCTAAGTTTCTCCCTAAGGTGGTAGTGGAATCTACGCCGAATCAGTCCATGGAACTGCCTGCGTTTTTTACGCAACATTCCAATCAATAAGAGGCAGTATAGTGTAGTGGTTAAGGGCACTGAGTTACAAACCTGGAGACTTGGGGTTGAATCCCACAGCCACCACATGCATACTGTGTGACCCTAAGCAATCCACTTAACTTCCTTGTGCTCCCACGTCGCACCTGGAAACAAGCTCCGGCTTAGTGTGCCTTTCCTGGTTAAACAATTTCCTCTTCCCTTCCAAGCAGAGTACCTCTTACATACTTTGGATGTTCACCGGATTCCGAGATACTACACCAACAGGACAAAGGATCTCAGAAAGACTTATCAACTGTTTGTCTCTTTTGCTCACAAAAGATAGGGCAACCCTGTTTCTAAACAATGCCTTTCAAAATGGTTGACTCATTTTATCACTTTCTGTTATGACAAGTATCACAAGACTTTGCCAGGTCAAGTCAGAGTTCACTCCTCTAGGGGTGTAGCTGCCTCGGCTGCTTGTTTCAAGAATGTGTCGGTGGCTGACATCTGTGCAGCTGCAACTTGGACTTCTATCCATACCTTTACGAAACATTACAGTTTGGACATTGCCTCTCACCGTTGAGCCGGCTTCGGGTTGGCTGTTCTGCAAGGTCTTCTTTCCTAAGACCTTCACAGCCAGAGGATCTGTGTATGAGTAGTTTCCTTCTCCCGTGAGCTTCTCTTTATTCCAGACTGCTTGGGATTCAGTCCTGTATGTAATTACCTACTGCAAGAGCCCTCTCGAAGTAAGATAGTACAGTTATGTAAGAACATACCGTAACAGTAAATCTTAGAGAGAGGCTGTTGCAGTAGGTATTACTTTCCCGGCCTCCATCCCCCTTAGCGTCTTCAGCTCCTTTTCCAGGATGGGAAGTATCCACTTCTCTCTCTTCTTGCCTTTTGGCCTTTGGCGGAAAGAACTGAAGGCGGGTGGGGACCGCCTTTATACTGACGCCTCTTGACGCCGGTCACACCTGACGGGGCGCCCCCGCCAGAGACTGCTAGCTAGAAATTTTTCGGTGGGGTCCTGACGCCTGCTGGCTTCAGTCCTATATGTAATTACCTAATGCAAGAGCCTCTCTCGAAGATCTTCTGTTACGGTAAGTTCTTACGTAACTGTACTATCTTCAAGAGAATCTCTTGCATCAGACCATGCCGTCCCACACTCCCATCTCCCTTGGCCTTAGAGCTTCTCTCTTTCTCACACCAGGTTGGTTTACCTTCTGTTTCACCTTTTTTCATGGTGGTTACCTCTGGCACTTCCTCAGTTCCCCAGCAGGAGATCCTCTGTATATGGTCTCCGGCAAGAGAGCACGGGGCCGCCCAAGTTTATATGGGATGGATGGTGAACGGGTAAGTACTCGAAGAGGCGCCTCTCATCGCAGAGGCTCTAAACGGTTTCTTCACAAACCTGGATGCGTACAAGGTGGGTCCCTTAGATAACAAGAACAAACCTAATAGGCATCTGCCCCTTGAACTAGACCGCCCTCTGTTTCATCTGCGGCTGGTTAGGGAAAGGGAGGTTCTGCTCATCCTTAAATCCCTGCGGCGAGAGGCACCGGATTCTGATGGGATCCAGCAATCCTCAAGGAGGGCCCCATCTTTAGCCAAGCCCCTAACCTGGCTGATAAACCGTCCTTTATGGAGGGGTCTGTCCCTGAGCCATGGAAGCAGGCCCCAGTGATCCCCATTCACAAGGAGGGTCCACCGAGCCTATTGGGAACTACAGGCCTATCTCCCTGTTGTCCGCATAGCAAATTACAAGAGAAGCTTGTATACTCAACTACACGTAATATCTGGAACACACCAGATAATCTCTTCTTCGCAGCACGGCTTCAGAGCCAAGCATGGGACGGACACTGCACTAACCCAATTTTCGGCTGATATCCTGGGCAATAGTGACTCAGGGGTCAGCACAGGCGCGGTCTTCATGGACCTGTCTAAAGCGTTTGACCTGGTAAACCACAACCTCCTTTTACAAAAAATGTGCGCTCTTGGCATGGACGCACATGCCCTAGGATGGTTTGCTAATTACCTTCACGGGCCGGACCCAGAGGGTCAAGTGGAAGGACTATGTCTCCCAGTCTGCACCGCTCAAAGTAGGGTACCGTAGGGCTCAGTCACTTGTCCCTTCTCTTCACTTTGTTTATAAACGATCTGCACTTACATTGCGGGAGCAGCAGCGCCATCCAATACGCCGGACGACACTGTCATTTTCCGCTCTCCGCTAATTTAGGAGAACTGAGGAATGCCCTCCAAGAGGACATTCTTCAGATGGAGGACTGGCTCACTCGGAATAAAATGGTATTAAATACCAGTAAAACTAAAACGATGTTGTTCGGGCCCAGATCCTTGGGAACCGAGAGGTCGCTGCTCCTTCAGCTGCAGTCCAGAGGGGTGATAAACTTGAGGTGGTTACTTCACTAAATACCTAGGGCTAACCTTGGACTAAGGTTTCACCCTAAAAATCATGTTGACCAACTCACCAAAGTCATACATGGAAAACTCTGTATCCTCTACAGAATAAAGGACCAGATTATCCTGAAGCCAGAGTTGCATCGCAATCAGCGCCTTCTCCCCAAGCTCACTTATGCGGCACCTGTTCTTCAAGGCGTGGCCTCTCACGGAACTTGGCAGGCTCCAGACCTTATACAATAAGATTGTCCGATTTGCAACATTATCACACCCTAGGACACACCACTGGCGAGGCTCAATCCAAGCTCAGCTGGCCGCCATTGGAAGCCCGCCTCATCTACCCCACACTATGTCTCGCTTAAGCTTCTGGGGCCCTTACCCCTAGTCTCAAAGGACTAGTTAGTGTCAAAACCAACCTGAGGAGTCTCCGCCTCAGGACAAAACCTCCTTGTGGTCCCCAAACAAAGACTAAAGCTGGGTCCAGGTCCTTTGCTTTTACTGTACCTTCCCACTGGAACTAACTCCACTGGAGTACGGGAGGCAGGTTCGAGCCCTCTTCCGGCTCAAGCTCAAAGCACACCTGCTCGCCAGGAGCACTTCAATGCATAAGGAACTGACCTTATGCCACGGCCCCTCCTCCTCTCCACCTTCCGTATTGTAAATGCCATTAAGTCTTTCACAGTTATACAGTATGGAATTTGCCTTATGTGTTATCACTGTTAAACCATTTGGTATTTACGCAAGTTTACAGCCTGCTTACCTACTTGTACTGTCTGTTTACCTGTATGTTATTTTTACAGCTCTGCTTACCTGCTTTTACTGTTCTGTTTACCTGTATGTTATTTTTTTTACCCCCGGGTCGCCCCTGAAAAAGGGACCTCCGGGGCCCAGTGGGCCTACCCGGTCAACAAAATTCAATAAATAAATAAATGTCATCATAGACTGCTAGCTAGAAAAGTTTTGTATGGTCCTAGTGCTCGGCTGCTATTGTTCCGTAGGTGTGGCCTGATGCAAGAGATTCTCTCAAAGATCTACTGTTATGGGAAGTTCTCGCATAACTGTACTTTTCTCCCAGCTACAAAACTGGGTAGAAACAGGACTCCACTTTAAAGGTGTACAGACACTTGTTTTGTCCAAGAAAAGTTCCTTATTTTTTTGGTAATATTGTATGTCCCTCATTTGTAACCAAATCCAAGGTACCACTGCTGTGGTCACTGGACATGTCCTAGTAGTCTGAGTCCTTGTGCTGTTCTATAGTAGTTTTTTGTAGTTTAGTTTCTTTGGTCAACTACAAGTGATTAAAATAAAAGAAAAACATTTTGCAACATCCAGCATATAACTACAGTATACACAAAAAAATTTCAGAGATGTCACTTAAAACAATACATAGTACTGTATGTCAGACCCAATTAGAGATTTAAAGGAGCAGTATGCATTCTACTATGCCGTTTAATGCCTTCTGATAAAAGCAACATTTATGAAAAATTGGCCTACAACATTTAATCAGTGCCCCAAGGATCGGTTCTCATGATACCTAGCTGGATTCCCTCTAAATTTGAATTGTTCAGACTTTAAGGATAGATTAAAAATCATAATGCACTATTATTGTTGATTTCTTAATCAAGATAAGAGCATTTTATTATACTAGCATAGGCAAGAGATTTAAACAGCTAACACCCCACAGCATCCACAAATTAAAGCTATTGTCTTTTTAAAGGCCCATTAAACTTACCCCAAGCAAGCATTGTCAGATATAACAATTATACTTCCAGGCTCACAACCATTAACTGTCTACTCCTTAGAGTTGAAATAGGCTATGGCATTAGGCCACAGAAACAGGTAAGTGTCCAATTTCTTGGCCATTAAAATCTGAACAAGAATGACAAAATTACTGTGAAGTCCGGGCCAAACCACAGCACAGTATTTCCCTCTTATATGATTACATCAGTAAACTGCATGCCTAAATCATAATGGCTACGAAACAATGCTGCGTGGATTGTTCCACATGTCTTTATACAGCTCAGCCACACTAACAGAATTTGTGAAGCTTACCATTAGATAATCCTCTCACTGGACTTGTGGTAACATCATCATGTGAACAACATCACCTCTTGGCGGCTCTCTCCCCACTTGAGGAGAAAATTAATTTAAAACATCTTTAAAAGTGGTAAATCTTGGATGAAAATATGACAGCAACGCAACTAATCCCCGATGGTGAAGCTTGGTAAACACAAATTCGACTGTGTTAATCCAGATTCAGCAAGATTGTGTACGCCAGAGCTCCCAGCCATGCAGCAACCTCACCCACGACCTGTTACTAGCAACTGCAGCATTGCCGCCAAGGCATGGCAAAACAACTGGAAACAATTTTAAAGGAACTCGTGGCTTTTTGAGCAGAAATTAACACTGCAATGCAAGATATTAGAGGCTCTATTACCACTTTTAACAACATAGGCAAACGCAGTAGATATGCAGTTGAACCCCCATGGATGAACAACTTGATAAGCTCGAACACCTAATGGCCCAGTTGGCAGAGACTGAAATTCATATCGTGGCCCAAAAAGAGGATGCTTAAAACTGTGTCCGATTGGAAAATTCTCCAGCTCTACGGGATTCCAGAAAATACAGAAGGCAGTAATTTAATGGAATTTCTGATATCTTTCTTCTGTACTGTTTTGGAGCTGGTCAAGGATTATGTGATTGGCATCAAACGGGACCACAGATCCCTTGGTCCCAAGCCTTCCTCTCCTAATGCAAGGCCACGATCAGTCATAGTTAGATTCATAAACTGGGCTGTAAAAGACCACATTCTCCAAACAGCGTGAAGAAAAAAGCAGGTTTTCCATGGACAGCAGCGAGTTTTCTTTGAGGCAAGGCAGAGTTTATTTTTATGGTGCCCAATCCCGGAGGCTCTGGGCGCCTCACATTCAAAACAAGCCAAGGAGTGGAAAATACAAACAAATGCAATTAAAACAATGACAAAATTAATAAAGCAGTAAAATCAATAAATAACTCAGCTCGGTTTACATTCACTGCACCAGGTCAGATAACTATGTCCGTTAAGGCCAAAGAAAACAGGTGGGTCTTAAGACAGCTCTTAAAGACCTCAACTGAAGGGGCCTCCCTGATGGAAAGTGGTAGCGCATTTCACAGTACAGGGCCGGTGACACTAAATGCCCTTTCGCCAGTAGTTCTAAGTCTCATCCTGGAAATCGCCAGGAGACCCCCAGAGGAGGAACGGAGGGAGTGGACTGAAGTGGCCAGTATTAGAAGATCAGACAGATAGCCAAGGCCTAGTCCATGTAGGGCCTTAAAGGTGAGTAAACCCACCTTGAAGATAACCCTCCACCTGACCGGCAGCCAGTGCAATTCACGCAGCGCCAGGGTTACATGACAGACCCTTGACAGGCCTGTCAGCAGCCTGGCAGCTACATTCTACACCAGCTGCAGTTGGCAGAGAGTGCCTTCAGAGACCCTAAAGTAAAGAGCATTATAGTAATCAAGCCTGTTTGTTACAAAGGCATGAACCAGTATGGGAAGGTCTTCAGGTGGAACTAGGGGTTTGATTCTGGCGATATTCCTCAAGTGGTAAAAAAAAAACATTTTGGACAACAGATAGCACCTGAGATTCAAATGTCAGTCTGTCATCTAGGAACACGTTGAGATCTCACACCCTAGAGAAGGCCAACAATGGTGAAGACCCCAGGAAAAAAACAGTTGCCATACCAGAGGCACTCCTGTCACGCCTTCGGCTTGGTTCCACTGCTAGTACCTCCGTCTTGTCTGGGGTCAGTTGCAGCCAGCTGGAGGACATCCAGTCATTGATTTAGGTCAAGCAGATATTAAGCATTTTTATTTAAGTAATTTGGCAGTGATTTTTCACAGATGGTAATGAGGAGCCGCTGTGAATATATCCCCATTATGCAAGCCCTCTGTATCCTGCTTTACTGACAGTTCAGTTGCCTACAGAACAAATGACCTACCACACTGCAGCGGAAACTCATAAAGATTTACAACAGAAAGGACTGATACCTGATCAGACCCCACCACCACAACCCTCGAGTGACACTTATGTTGCATCCTGGCAGAGGGTTTGCAAACGTGGATGTCGACAGCAAGCTGAATCCACCAAGGCAGCGATTGTACAGCAGCTCCAATCATTTAGGGTGACTACCTCTGCATGAGACACTTGACCTCAGCTGAGGATTTGTCCGTAACACCTAAAAGTCAGGAGCGCAAAGGTGCAAATAGAGGAAAAAATAGCACTGGAGGTGGAAAAAGAAGGGGGGGGGACTTTTTATACGTACACTAGTAAAAGGAGAAAACCCAGGGGTGGGATTGTAAGGCTTAAAGGAGAGTGTGCGGAAGGGGACCTGGAAAAAGCATCAGTACTGAACAAATATTTTTGTTCTGTATTCACAGAAGAAAAAGGTGAAGGGACCATAATTAGGCAACATGAACAGATATTGGAGGGCGGTGGACACTAGTCCATTCACAGAAGAGAGAGTTCTAAAAGAACTCACAAAACTGAAAGTGGACAAGGCAGTGGGACCGGATGAGATACACCCTAGAATCTTAAGGGGACCACGGGAGGTGCTGGCAGCACCACTGGCAGCCCTGTTCAACAAATCACTCGATACGGGAGTGGTTCCAGAGGACTGGAGGAGGGCAGATGAAGTCCCTCATCACAAAAGTGGGAGTAGGGAGGAGGCTGGAAACTATAGACCAGTTAGCCTCACCTCAATACTGGGGAAAATTATGAAATCACTGCTTCTTATTTCTTATTTATTGTAAAATCAGAATTACAACCTTTGAGCTAAAAGCTCATTTACAAAGGATCCTTGTCAAACAGAGGGTGGGGGAACATCAAGTACATGGACAGTGGAGAAAAACAGAAGCAGTTAGAAGGCATTGTCAGTTACACATCATTAAAAAGGCTTAACAGCATTAAAATAGAAGGATGGGAAGAGACAGAATACATTGCAAAAGCCATCACTTGAATACATAATACAGAGGAAAATAGTTCTATAACAGATTAGGTGAATAAAGTGCAGATTCCAACTATGAACAAAGTATGAGAATTCCCAGAATGCAGCTATAGAGCTTAGATAGGTTCCCGGAGGGAACAATTAATGTGACCACCGACAAGTACAGCCATTAAGGGAGAGTAGGCTACAGGCTAGACGGGTGGGGGGGGAGCACAATGGTGGGTGGTAGCTTAAGGGTCTGGGGGGCTAAGCGGGTGTGGAGATGGGTATGGAGGGCAGGAGGACTAAGTAGGTGAGGGGTGGGGGAATGGGGACCAAGGGGTGGGTAGGTGGGGATTAGTGGGAGATTCTTAGGAGCCACGGGTCGCCATAGCCATGCCATATTGTGTCAGGGGGCACCGGGAGGGCTAGAAATAGCTGGGGAGTTCTTTACAGCAACATTGCATGGGGGGGGGGGATGGACTTCAGATTTCAGATTTGAACTGGCCAAGGCAAGTAAGGCTAATAGTGGCCTGGGGGAGCTCATTTAGCCAGGTGGGGGCCCTTACTGCAAAGGCTCGTCTCCCTAAGGCAGTTCTTCTGAAAGGTACTGCTAGTAACACTTTTCGGGGAGTGCTCAGCCGGGACCAGATGGAATAAGGCTTGCAGGGTGGGGAGTGCAAGACCTAGAAGGGCCTTCTTCTCTAGAAGGCAGGAGTGGAGCTTGATTTGATCCATGAGAGGAAGCCATCGTGTCCCAATATAAAGGTTGCATGTGTGCATAAGGCGATCTGCGCCTAAAACAAAGCGGCATGCTTTGTTGAGGGTAGTATGGACCCTCTGCAGGCTGATTTCAGAGGCTGCACCATATACCACATTACCATAGTCCAGGATGGGTAGAACTGTCCCTCTTACTGCCTGGACCCTAGCCTCAGGTGTGAGGCAGACCCGAAGCTTATATAGGGCCCCTAACTTCCTATTGGCAGCAGTGGTAATATTTCATATGTGTTCACTGAAGGAGACGGACTCGTTGATTATAATCCCTAGGTACCGGAACAAGGGCATCTGCTCGTGGGTGGAGTGGGAGTTGCACAAAATTGAGAATGGAGTGGTATACCTCCTCATTTGGCTTCCAGCAGAGAGCATTGACTTCTTTTGTTTTAGCTGTTGAGCACTAGCAGGCTATCTTTGAGCCACTCCTGTAGGAGGTCAAAGTTGTACTGCATATCCTTAGTGAGTGCATCTTGGCAAGAGCCTCAAGAGAACATCACCGTGTCATCTGCATAGAGCAGTACCGTGGAGGAGGGGCACGCTTCTGGAAGGTTGTTCACAAAGAGGCTGAAAAGGTGTGGGCCCAGGATTGACCCCTGTGGGAACCCACTGTGACTTCACTGGTCTCTGAGATGGCTTCGTTGATTTTCACCTGCTCAGACTGCCCAGACAGGTAGCTGGAGAAGCAACTAACCGTGTCGGGGGATAGTCCAAGGCAGCTTAGTCTGTGCAGCAGCAGCAGCAGCAGCTGATGATTCACAAGGTTGAAAGCCTTGGTTAGGTCTATGAAGATTGCTCTGACCAGTTGGCCCTGGTCAAGTGCCTCGTGCACATAGTCTCTAAAGGCAATTAGGGCAGTACTAGTGCTATGCATCTTGCAGAAGTCATGCTGTTGGGGACAGAGGGGTTTATATATATGCAGGTGGTCAGTGAGTTGGTCGGCTATGATTCTTTCCAGTGCTTTGGAGAGCGGAGATAGAATTGAGATAGGTAAGTAGTTGGATGCTAGTGCCCGGTCGCCTCCTTTGTGCACAGGCGTGACCAGAGCAGATTTCTAGGTAGAGGGGAAAGCGGACAGGCAGAGAGACAGGAAAGACAACCTCTTGTAAGGCAGTGGAAATCAATTTCATATCAATTCCATCACCCCCCCATCCTTGTTTTTCCCAGGATACTTGCTAGGTATTTTCTTGTTTCCTTTACGGTCACCTGTCTGAAGTAAAAGCTTGGGCTGGGCTTGGCAGTGGTATAGGAGGGCAGTTGGCTGGAGGATGGCATTCCATCAGGGTGTGTGACAGGCCTGGGAGGCAGGACTGCACTGTAGTCAGAGGAAGCCTTATTAAAGATATTGGCCATGCCAGCATCATCAAGTATGATTTCGTCATTGTGGCGGAGCATGGTTTTGGGGTTCCTGTTATCAGACCCGAGGAGGTTTTAATTGAGTCCCAGAACTTCTTCCCACTACTCCAGCAGTGAGATTGTTGGTTCTTGTGGAATGATGCCTTGGCCTGTCGTATTGCCCAGGTGCACCTATTTCTGGCCACTTTGTAGTTTTGGATATCCATAGTTATCGCTGTTGCCCTGGCCCGGTGCCAAAGGAGATCCCGTTGCCGCATCATACCGAGAAGCTCGGGTGACCCAGTACATACTACGACCTTTTATCATCTTCTTACGGTATGGGACAAACTTGTCTGCAGCTGCGTTGAAATGAGTGAGGAAGAGTTGGAGGGCAGTGTCAACAGAAGTGCATAAGTCAGGGAAGCTCCAGTTGATGCCTGAAAGGTGATTCCTGAAGTTGGTCATAGCGCTATTTTTTATAACTCTGTTCCTCACCAATTTGGATGGGTGGTTGGCCCGTTTTGTTGACCACTCACACTGGATAGGTGAGTGGTCACTCAGAGTATCCAGGAGTACCCTGACATCAGTTAGCATTTTTGAGTGAGTTGTTAGTACACAGTCAGTCAAGCACTCTGATTGACTGTGTACTAACAACTCACCGGCCAGGGCAACAGGGATAACTATGGATATCCAAAACTACAAAGTGGCCAGAAATAGGTGCACCAAAGGATTACATGACTGGGGTACTACGGTCACCAAACAGTAAAGGGGTTTGGGGGTAATCATAGCTGATGACCTAAAGGCAGCCAAACAACGTGCCAAGGCTTTGGGGAGAGCCAGTGGGATGCTGGGGTGCATAGGGAGAGGTATTACCAGCAGAAGAAAAAAGGTGGTGCTGCCACTGTACAGATCATTGGTGAGGTCTCATTTGGAGTACTGTGTCCAGTTCTGGAGGCCGCATCTCTGTAAGGACCTAGACACGGTGGAGCCAGTTCAAATAAGGGCAGCAAAGATGGTGCAGGGCCTGCACCAAAAGTCATATGAGGAGAGACTGGGAGATCTCATTATGTATACTGCGGAGGAGAGGAGAGACAGTGGGGAGATATGATAAAAACCTACAAATATCTAAAGGGCATAAATAGAGTACCGGAGGGTAGCATCTTTCAGAAAAGGAGATGGTCAGGAATGAGGGGGCATGACATGAGGTTGGAAGGGGGTAGACTAAGGGGTAATGTGAGGAAGGATTTATTCGCAGAAAGTGTGGTGGATTGATGGAATAGCTCCCAGCAGAGGTGGTGGGGGGCCAACATAGTGGGGGAATTCAAAAATGTATGGGACAGACATGGGGAACCCTAGCAATAGGAATGAGACGGTAAAGCTGGAGATCAAGTAGGGTCTGCGGTAGGTAGGGAAAATGGGCAGACTGGATGGGCCTGTCGGTCCTTATCTGCCATCAATGTTTATGTTTCTAATTTCTCAAGTGAGTTGGGGGAGGCTGGGGGTGGGGTGACCGGGGAGCCCTTTGCGGGTGGCGGGAGCTTCATGACAGAGATTATAGTAAATAGCAGTGATGCTTGCCACTGCTTGGTGAATCCCTCAAGCGCTGACCCATCCCCCATACTGATACACTCACTGTGGTGTCTTTATAGCTGGCATAAAGATAATTTAAACAGACACACAGAGAGATTTTTCAGTGTCCCGGTCGCCAGAGGGGTAGAGCACCAACCTCTTTGGCTTCAGCGTGGAAGGTCATCTCACGAGGATTGAGAAGTCCAGTGCCACACTTGACTCTGTGACCCCCTTCCCAGAAGGACCAGAAAAAGAAGCTGAAGAAACGGGCTTTGGCAGTAGCCCCAGCAAGAACAGTTCAAACAACATGAAGTCTTACTGTATTCTGACAAGTGCAGTTAGCCCCAGCCTTTAAACTGCCCCGGAGAACAATGGGCTAACTTTTCTATGCAGGGCATAGAATGTTGATCTCGAGATCGGTTGATGTCTCTGCCTGTTGTATTTTGAACTGCAACCGTCATATTCTTTACTCCGCCTCACTGAACAGTCGCTCCGGAGATTTCTCCTACAGCTCGGTTCGAAGTCGGTTGAAGTGTCAGTTTTCGGTCCGTTTTCTACCGAAGTTTAGTTTCCGCATAGTCGGTTCAAGTCTCTGTCTGTGGTACCGTGAGTACTAGATAGGTTTAGTTCTATTTCTGTGTGGAACTTGTAAAAAGTGTGGATCGGTTCGGCTGAACCGATCGTTCAGGTAATTTTTATATCTTACTTTAGTGTGTGGTTACCGTCCGTATTGGTTCTAAAAAAAAAACGGTTTTAGTACGCTTTTTTCAAGAAACGGATACGGCTCAGGAACCGATAGGGAGTCTTGCCTGGTGGTTGCCAAAAAAGGGTAAGTTTGGTTAGGTTGGCCATGTCTGAGAAACCTAAGAAAAAAACGGCCCACTGGGTTTCAACACTGCAGTGAGGTGGGTAGGTCTTTGCTAGGCCGATCCCCACACCACCTGTGTTGTCTGGCTGTTGACCACCTCGATTCAGACTGCCAAATTTGTAAAAATTTTCCCAAATCTACCCTTGAAAAGAGATTAGGTAGACTGAGGGAAAGGGAGGCCGAGAAGTCTGCTGACCCGGATGGCCAGCCTGGTTCGGTTCCGACCAAACCAGAAGGGAGTGCCCTCTGACCAGGGCGATACTTCTTCGGGCCAAAGGAGATCCGATCCCGAGGGGTCGGTTCCGGCCAAAAAGAAACGCAAAGAAAAATCGTCTGGTTCGGATCCAGAATCTCATATTCCGACCGCCGAAGAAATAGCCAAAGCGATTTGTATTGTGGAATCGCTTCGCCCGGTTCCGACTGATTCGGCATCTTTTGGCAGGGGCTCAGTTCGGTTGGTTCCCCCGGTTCACGATTATACCCTGGAAGAATTTTATGAACCGGAGTTTTAGGAGGAAGGAGAGTTGGAAGATGAATATGGTGATGGTGAAAGTCTGCATGTGTCTATTGATCCGGACATCTCCCTAGATAGACCTTCAGGTGTTTCTCCTCCTAGGCTTTCTGAGTCCCCTTCCCACTTTGTTTTACAGAAAGGTGGCTGAGACCCTCCAGCTTCCTATGGAGGAGGCAGTGGAGGATCAGGAGGAGCCTGACTATGTAGAGATGATGGACATCCCAGAGTCCAGGAGACTGTCTGTTCCCCTCCACAAATCTTTTGGGAAACAGACACAAAAATTCTGAAGTCTCCCAATTCCATACCTCCTGTGGATAGAAGAATGGACAAGAGGTATACACTTTCAGGCTCAGATACGGAGTTCCTTTATCAGCAATGCAGCCATGTTGGGGTTGTACAGGCTGCTGCCTGCGATAAGGCAAACATTCCCCTTGGCATCACACCCCCCAGACAAGGACTCCAGGAAGATTGATGCCATGGCAAAAAAGCAGTACATGGCATCTTCCTTGGGACTCAGGCAGGCAAATTATATGGCCTACACAGTCAAATACCAGAAGTCCAGGTGGGACACTGTACTGGCACTGGCTAAACAGGCTTCCCCCCCAGCTTGCCTAGGAGCTGGCGGAGGTGGCTGCAGATGGGATTGAAGCATCAAAAGTTCAGTTTCATGCTGCTGTGGACTCCAATGATGTGTCATCAAGAGTCATGGCTACATCTGTAGCTCTTCCGCAGAATGGCTTGGCTCAGATGTACTAGCCTCTCACAGGATACCCAGGCTAAGGCCATGGATTTTCCTGTAGTGGGTATTTCTCTGTTTGGGGAGCAGACAGAGAATTACATGAAGAAAATGGAAGAGTACAGGACCACTTACAGGAGTGCTCAGGCCAAGGAAAGGCAGGCAACTCCTCAGAGGCAGCAGTCTAGGGGCAGGGGCAGGCCTTTTCAAAGGCCTTTTTACCAAGCACAGGCCTCTTCTTCCTTTTCGCAGAGGGGGTTCTTCAGAGGGAGAGGCAGAAGGGGGATGAGCAGGCCTGCATCCACCCCTCAGCCTAAAGCCCCTGCCAAGCAGACACCCTGATGGGTCTGCCCGGGTCGACTCTCCTATCCCAGAGGGCAGGCTGGCTTACTTTGTCCAGGACTGGATGTCTGTTACATCAGACAAGTGGGTCCTGGAAGTAGTAAGCCAGGGACTGGTTCTCAGCTTCAAAAAATTTCCGAAGATGAGAGCCAGATCTTTTCCACCTGCAAATCTTTCGGAAACCCTTGCCCTAGAGGCAGAGGTTTCTTCTCGCCTAGCTTGAAGACCTATAGAGAGAGTACCTACCCTACACTGGGGCAAAGGACTGTACTCCAGGTACTTTCTGACCCCCAAAAAGACTGGAGAGTGGCAACCCATCCTGGACTTAAGATATCTGAACAAACATCTTTTAAAGCCAAAGTTCAAGATGATAACTCTGGGAATTATCCTTCCCTCTCTAAGGCCAGGGGACTGGCTAGCCTCCCTGACCTCAAAGATACCTACTTTCACATTCCCATCAGGCGCTCCCACAGAAAGTACCTCAGGTTCAAGTTGCTCTCAGGCCACTATCAGTTCAGAGCAATGCCCTTTGGCCTAACCTCAGCTCCAAGGGTTTTCACAAAGTGCCTGGCAGTAGTTGTTGCCTTCCTAAGAAGACAAAAGATTTCCATTTTTCCATATTTGGACGACTGGCTCATAGTGGGCCAGTCTCCAGACCAAGTCAAGTCAGACCTGCAAGTGACCCAGCAAGTGCTCACTTCTTTAGGATTTCTTTTCAGCCTTCCAAAGTCAGTTCTCGAACCAGTGCAGCTCCTCACCTTCATAGGGGCAGAGCTGGATACGGTAAAAGCAGGAGTCTTCCTTCCACTGGAAAGGTCAAGAGCTCTCATGGAGCTGGCTTCTTCATTCAGCATTCAGGTGTCTTGACCAGCAAGGCATTTCCTTCAGCTCTTGGGCCACATGGCAGCTTCTACAGCAGTGGTCCAAGGTGCAAGATTCCAGATGAGGGACATTCAGTTCCACTTGAGAGCTTTTTGGTCCCAAAGAAAGGATTCCCTTACCAAACTAATCCCAGTGACTCGAACTCTGATCCAAGCCCTGCAATGGTGGCAGGATCAGGACAATTTGAGGCAAGGGGTTCCATTTGCCACTCAGTCTCATTCAGTGGTCCTTACCACAGATGCTTCCCTGCTGGGCTGGGGAGCCCATTTGGGGGACCTCACCACCCAGGGACTGTGGTCTCCTCAGGAATGTCTTCTACGCATCAGTCTCCTGGAACTCAGGGCAGTGTTTCTGGCACTGCAAGCTTTTTCCCAGCGAGTACAGAACAAGGTAGTTCAGGTCGGAACAGACACCACCACCACCATGTGGTACATCAACAAGCAAGGAGGCACTCGGTCTGCGGCCTTGTGCACAGAAGCAATGAAGTTGTGGTCCCTGGCTTATTCCCTGCAAACCTCTCTGATAGCAGTTCACCTTCCAGGGAAGGACAATGTCCTAGCAGATGCACTGAGCAGAATATCTCATGGCCATCACGAATGGGCCCTGGATCCTCTGGTATTGAAGGTGATTTTTTCAAGATGGGGCACTCCAGAGATAGATCTTTTTGCAGCCCCAGACAATCACCAACTTCCTCTCTTTTGTTGCAGACCCGCAGTCTTGGGCTCAGTCCCCCTGGATGCTCTGATTCTGAACTGGGAAGGGACATTTCTGTATGCTTTCCCCCCGCTTCCCTCTCCTGTTCAGAGTTCTAGTCAAGATAAGGTCACAACCTTGCAAAGTGATTCTGATTGCTCCAGACTGGGCCAGGCAGCCATGGTACCCCTTGTTGCTGTCTCTAGCAGTCCATCTTCCCCTGTCTCTTCCCAGGAATTACAACTTGTTTAACCTCCTCTCAGGGGAGGATTTGGTACCCGAGTCTTCAGTCTCTCAATCTGAAGGCATGGCTCTTGAAGAGTTAGAATTTGCAGATTTGCATCTGTCTCAGGGAGTCCTGGATATTCTCAAAGCTTCTCGAAAGCCTTCCACCAGAGAGACTTATAACTTGAAATGGAAGAGAGTCAGCATTTGGTGTTCCAAGAGGCATATCTCCCCAGATACTGCTGACTTGCCTACAGTTCTGGATTATATGGTCCCTCTTAATAACTTGGGCCTCAGAACAGCTACTCTCAGGGTACACTTGTCTGCTGTTTCTGCTTTCCTGTCAGTAGGTAAGTCTTCCTCACTGTCATCCCACCCTGTATTTATGTAAGTTTTTCAAGGGATTGTTTCATACCAATCCCCCCTTTAGGGATCCTACTCCTGCTTGGGATCTTAATGTTTGCATTGCTCAGCTTATGCAACCCCCTTTTGAGCCTTTGTCCTCAGCAGAGCTTAAGTACTTGACTTGGAAAACGGTGTTTTTGGTAGCCATTACTTCTGCTAGACGTATCAGTGAATTGCAAGCCCTGTCAGTGGAACCTGATTTCATCTCTTTTCACAGAGATAAAATGGTCCTTAGAACTAACAGAAAGTTCTTGCCTAAAGTGGTTTCAGATTTCCACCTGAATCAGTCTATGTCTCTCCCTGTTTACTTCACTGATCATTCTTCATCAGGGGAGAGGAGGCTACACAGTTTGGATGTTAAAAGAGCCCTTAGCTACTACATAGAGCGTACCAAGGGTCACAGGTTTGATTCCCTCCAGTTGTTCCTCACTTATGGAGAGGTAGGAAAGGGCAAACCTGCCACCAAGAGAACTATTGCTAGGTGGATTGTGTCTTGTATACAATTCTGTTATGAGAAACTGGGAAAGATTCCACTCTCAGGCCTGAGGGCTCACTCTACAAGAGGTACAGCTGCTTTCCTGGCTGCTGCCAGGGATATCCCTTTCTTAGAAATCTGTCAAGCAGCCACCTGGAAAACAGTACATACCTTTACCAGGCATTACTCTCTGTATATCCAGGCTAGGAATGATGCTCGGTTTGGCACAGCAGTACTTCAGAGCCTATTCCCAAAGTAGGTTATGTCCCTCCTCCTTGGAGGTATTGCTTGGTAGTCTGCAGTTGTCAGAATACAGCAAGACTTCATGTTGTTTGAAGAAAAAATTACTCACCTTAGTAATTATGTTTCTTCTAATGGAGTCTTGCTGTATTCTGTTCTCCCACCTCCCTCTCAGAACCTGGATTTTTGGGATGTGGGTGGGCAGGCGAGTGTTGGCATCCCAAGGGTGCCCCCTTGCACCCTATGTTACTCATGGGGTGATATGTTATTTCGATTTTAATTGGTTTTTGAGTTTTGGGTTTCCTGACTTGAGTCTTCCCTTGGGAACCCAAAAGATTATTTTTCTGCCAGTTGGCTAGTAAAATTTTACAGTTTCCACACAGGAACACCTAGTGAGTTTTTGCTCGTAAAGATCTGATGGTTGCACTTCAAAATACAACAGGCAGAGACATCAACCGAGCTCGAGATCAACATTCTATGCCCTGCATAGAAAAGTTAACCCATTGTTCTCCGGGGCAGTTTAAAGGCTGGGGCTAACTGCACTTGTCAGAATACAGCAAGAGTTCACTAGAAGAAACATAATTACTAAGGTGAGTAATTTTTTCTTTCAGGCCTGTGCCTCAGGAATTCAAATTCTGGGGTTCAAGGTCCTAAAAGGGGAAGAGGGGGGCAAGATTAGTGGTGCCCCTCTGGCAGCAGCCCGTGGTGCTCCCGCAAAAGCTGCTCAGTGATGGGCTGGGGGTGTCATCCCTCGACCCATCCTGTCCCAGACTGCTTTCCCCACCAGATGCCGACTGTGTCACTTCTTACCACGTTGGTTCGCTTTAGAATGTATAAGTAGATTTTGGACGTAGTGGGCAGAGGACTGTCTCTGGACTTTGAGGCTCTCCCACCCTACCGCCTTCATGCGCTTTGAGAGCTGGGCTGTCTCAGGACATGCTGTCCGCCTTAATCAACCAGTATATGTGTAAGCGCAAGTTCTGGATGGTCACGCTGAGCCAGATTGTACCATCCTTGGAGCAGAACATGTGGCTTTGCTCCCTAGACCATCAGGAAGCATTCTTTCACATTCTAGTCCACAGATCACACCACCAATACCTCTGGTTTCAAGCAGAAGGGGTCCTGTACCAGTTCCATGTCATGCCATTCAGCCTTTCCTCAGCTTCAAGGGTCCTCATCAAATGAATGATAGTGGTGGTGGCTCACCTGAGGCGCCTAGAGGTCAGTGTTTACCCCTGCTTGGATGATTGGGTGATAGTCAGTGTCAGTGGCTCAGTAGGTAGCACACTCGCCTCTGAGGCTGGGAGATCAGAGGGTTGTGGGTTCAGTTCCCACATCTGGCACTTGGGTTAATATCCCAATACTGACACTGTAGTGCAGCATGAGAGGGGTGCTGCACTTCTGAGGTGCCGTCTTTCGGATGAGACGTTAAACCGAGGTCCCATCTGCCTGGATTGGTGGTGTTCAGGTGGATGTTAAAGATCCCATGGCACTTATCGAAAGAGAGTAGAATTTCCCGGTGTCCTGGCAAATTCCTCATTCACTAAAACAAATACCACCAACGGCTTAATCTGGTTCAAGGTCAGTTGGCATTCATCTGTATCCCCCTCCCCCGGGTCGTGCCTGAACATAGGCAGGATTTGTCTAGAGCACTTACCCGGTCAACAAAAACTAAATAAATAAATAAAAAATTAAAATAGCCATTCATCCAGAGGGGATCTGACGAGATCCATAGACCTGGCTTTTCAGAGCTGCCGAGACTTAAGCCTGTTGGGCAACCTGGACAAGTCTGAACTGGTACTAAAGCAGGTGCTGAAGTTCATTGGGACATTCCCTGCAGGACAAGGCCCGCCTTCTGGCAGACCGAGTACAGTATCTTACTTCCTTTGCCCGATCATTTCAGGTTGGGCTGTTATGCCAGGCTTCATATCAGTTTGTCCTGGGCAGTTCGTCGCATGACAGTGTGCTCCATTACATTAGCTCCGGCATCAGTTGGTCCCTAACACAATTCGTCCTTGAACAGTTCACACCCTACTCAGATAATATAAACCAAACTCCAGGTGTCACAGGCCCACTCCTGTGGGGCCAGGTTCTGTGGGCTGACAGCGAATTCCTCTAAGTGTAGCCGGTGGTGGTGTGAGTCAGGAAACCCCTCCCCTGTCCTTCCAGGGTGCTTGTTGGATTTAAAACTGAGCATCCGCCGGTGAATCCCGGGGTCCCTCTCTGTGTGTGAAGGTCAAAAATATAGCCTTGTGTCTGTGTTCCTAGGAAAGAACCACTTTGGCCACTGCACAGTGAACCAGAAAAGCCACAGTAGTGTATAGGCCTTCTGGGAAGTCTTGTACACCCTATATGTGTCTTAAAAAAATGCAGAGACCAGTTCAAATCCCACAGACCACTCTGAGACACCTCACATATCTTCCTCTTTCACCCACAGAGTCCCTTCCTTCGTGGTATTGTTTGAACAAAACCCTCCCAAACTCACACACACAACATAATTAGCGTTTTGCCCTTACCTGTATAATTATTTTATTCTCATCAGTGTCTCCCTATTGTTTGTTCTTTGATTGACATAATTCAGTTGTATTGTTGCTTGTTCTTCTATCGTTATGTTCAATTGTATTGTTGCTTGCTTTGTTGTCTCCTAGACGCTGTATTGTATTTCTTCCAGGTTGTACCTGAAAATAGACATATGCATGCCTAGTGTACCCCACCCGGTCAACAAAGCTAAATAAATAAATACAATCTAACATATAGTTCTACTGTTCCAGGTCAGTTGAAGTTAGAGTCCAGAAAAATAAAATGTCTTTGTTGCCTGTTTTGCAATGGAATGCAAAACAGGGGTCCTAGCTAATCAGTTGTGTATCACATACAGGACTGAGTTCCACAAGCCTCTCCTTGGCTTTTTCAAAGCAGTTTCCAAAATGCTGCCTCTGATTTCCCTATTGTGAGTGGCTGGCCTTTGTCACATGTCTGTCAAGAGCCAACCAGCTCTCTATGTTTCCATTTAAAAGTTTGACTGACTAACTGGCTTACTATGTTTTCTTTTTCAAAATTCAACTATAGATTCTTCACTGGAGGGGTCTCCCCCCCCCAAAAAAAAATCTGGTTAGAAAAAAACAGATTCACTCTGGCCTGTCCCTGGAGACATCCCGGGCTCCACCCCGCTGCGGAGAGAGATGGTCCCGGCCTTTTGTTTTGCTTCTGTTCCCAGTAATGTATTCAGAACCCAAATTGCTGGGCTGTTAACATGTAATCACTACCTCATTATTTGCAATTGCGCTACCTAGGCATAGTTTCTTGAACACAAAGGGGTAACCAGTCCAAGCTGGTACAGCTTTTGTCCTTGAACTGAGGTGCAAAAAAACAAATTATTTCAAGCCAAATGAAATCACAGAAAACAACACAGGCTTTGACCAACACCATATAACACAGCAAATATTAACTATTGAAACACAGAAATACTGTATGTCGTGGCACTAATCCGCCACACTAGGTGGGTGCAATTCACCCACCATATGAGACAGTGCACTCGAGGGTAGTAGAAGGGAAACTCTTACTGTAATGTTATTTGCAGTACAGTAAGAGACATCTAGTGAGAGCAAATTGTCTGGGGATGAATTGTCTTAGGGACCGATTAACAGGGCCCCTACTTTTCTGCGGCACAGAGGGACCAAGTTCTGCGGCAAGACTACCATTTGCCGCAGAACTTCTGCGGCGGAGGTTTGTAATTTCTGCGGAAGTTCTGCGGCACTAACAAACTACCACATCACAGTGACAGCTTGTCATCCTGACTTCACTTTCATGGCAGTTTTTTATAGCAATCAGGATGGTGGAAAGCACAGTAACACTAGTTCAAAATATAACAGACTTACAAAAATAATGTTATGCCTAAAAAGCAAAACAAATGTCTCTCCCTTAAGGTCCTAGCCTGTTGCATAAATGACATATGCAGAGGGGATCTTGTGTGATAAATAAGGTATTTCTATATGCATGCTATCTATTCCACTAATGAGGTTTTTCACTATCAGTTATATATTTGTATGTGCTTTCTACACCACTCATGAGGTTCCCACTGTGTATCACTTATATATTTATATGCAATCTGTAACATACATACAAATGTGTGTGTGTGTGTGTTTGTAGTGAGAGAGACAGATACTGTATATGTGTGTGTGTGTGTGTGTGTGTGTGTGTGTGTGTGTGTATATATATATTTATAAAATGGCAGGTAAAATCATGGAATCTGATTGGCTGTTATTTATGTGTAAAATATGGTTTACACATGGCTAAAAAAGGACTGTGAAGAGTCTGAAACCAGATCAATGGGCATTTGGAACACAAGCATTTCAGTTAGCCCCTACAGCCAGAACTGATCTTCCACCACAAACATGGCTGCTACCTTTACACTGTAAAAAAAAACTTCATCTGGGCCTAAAATAAAACTACCTTAAATAAAATATAAAACAAATTAATTTACGGTAGTTTCCTTGAATATCACACTCTCCTTACACACATGAACAAATTAGAAACAATAGGTATTGTTTATAGTTTCACCACAACTGTTTCTTTGCTTACAGTGAAAAACTCCCTTCTATCTTTACCTGCTCATCAGGTAACTCTCTTCTTCTTGTCCTGACAGAGAGATAACTGAGGCTGTGGCTGTAACAAAGGCCTTTGTTGTCTATGCATACAGAGTGTTAGCAGAAAAACATTCTGCCAATGGAACTGAGCAGAATTTTGAATCCATGTATTCCATGGTAAACATTCTATGATAAACATTCCATATCTTGAATGTGGGGAAAAACAGAAAAAAACAGGAAGAAGAAGGTAGGCAGCAATACAATGACATCATTTGTTGTGAGTGGAAGGACTATTTGAACATAAATGCACACAAGTAAATCTATTGTTTCTACATATAAACATGCTTTTCCCAAATGTAAAAAGTTTTTAAAACAGGAGCCCATTTTATAAGTGCAATAAGAAACTCCAGGTGAGTGCATGGAACAGATTTTACTGCACGCCAGGAGCTAAAGGCACTCGGCCAAGGCCTCGTGCCTCATTACACCCCTAGCCGTGCAGTAAAATCTGTTCCATGCACACCCTGTCGTGTCTTATTGCTTACATATATATATTTTATATTTAATTTCCATGAACTTGCATCCTCATTCATACAGGTTCCATTAGAAATGGAATAGAGGCCGCCCAGTGGCGCTGAGGTTGAGCGCTGGACGCCACACCTTGCTCCACGCCCGGCGACCGGGTTGGAGTGGACTCTGGTCACTGGTGGGCCGGGGGAGTTAGGCTTGGCGTCCCGACAGCTCGCCTACTCCGGGAGAGTCAGGCTGGCCAGACACTTGTCTGACTCAGTGGAGGCTCGGAGTACTGCAAGCCCCCAGTGTAAAGGGGAAGGGCTGCCGACATACAGCGTGACGTTGGCGCTCTGCGCCTTGACGTCAGGGAGTCCTATGCTGTAGGGGGTGGGAGAAAGCGGAAAAATGCCTGCCATCGCCGGGAAGATGGAGCCTCCGGAGACGTGCCCTTGATGTGCCTCCGCCCCCCCGATGGTCCCCGGACCGACGAAATCTGATTGTTGGAGGGCTCTGTTCCATCCTGCTCGGGGATAAACCGGCTCTATGGGTTCCTGTGGGGTCACAGGGCAGGATGGAAGGCAGAGGGATGTCTACCTTGAGGCTCTTGAAGGGTCGGGGATGGCAGGCAGGAAGGAGGAAAAATAGTAATTTCAAAAAAAAGAAATGGAATAGAGGAGTTATTGCAAAACTCATTTTTGATGTCAACCTGCTTTCCCTGACACACTGCGTAACACCATCAGGCCATGACATGTATGGGAACCGATTGTGAGATAGAGCTCTCCAGACCAGCACAATATGTCCACCATGTGACAGAACACTGCACCATACCTTCCCAGGCTCCGAGCAATGATGTGTTCCATCAATCCTTGTGCTGCCCAGTCAGCTCCCAGAGCTAATCTCTGAACCTGAGTTGCCAGAACGAAAACACAGCATGCTACCCTCTGGCCCAACAGCTGTCCCTGTACACAACATTTCTCCATAACTTTTAGGTGGTTCTATCAACCAATGACAATATGTAATCAATAACCCTGGCAAAAATGCGTACAGTGAAATTATTTATTTAACAGGTCTATTCTTTCAACAGGTCTACACATTATTATATTCCACTTTTCTGGGCATAATTACTTTATTTTCTTAAAAATGACAGTTAAATTCATTTTACCAGTTATTCATTTCAGATGGCGTCTCTATACCTTAAAGGCACAAATAGGTTTGTACAAAGTGAGGTATAGACTTAACAGGTCTGTGCTATTGACAAGGTTTTGTTCAGGTTGGCCCTAGTGCAATAATGTAAGACTGAAAACTATATTAGGCTGTAGTGCAGGTTGAGCAAATATCACCATGCCTGATGTGCAGTGCCACCGTCTCTGGCAATGGGAGCTGTGGTAGATAAATGACTGTTCATTTCTGTTGCAGATTGCAGCCATTTTATTAACTAATGTATGATGTTATAGCAATGATAACATCACATTCTGAACATATGGGGGTTTAGGATATAAAAAGAGGGGAGAGGAAGGGAACCAGATTCTGTGGAAAAACAGAAATATTAATAAATCAACAAGAAGAGTGAATTCTGCAGCACCACAGAAGTTCTGCGGTAGACTGCAAGTTCTGCACAAAATTCTGCAGCCGCAGAATTCTAGGGGCCTTGCCGATTAACACCGGAGCTAATGTGGCAGAGCACATTGTTGTGCAGCGAAGAGCACAGGATGAATTGATGTATCCATGTTGTGCCCAGCTCCGGGTTTCCTGTGGCTGCAGGGGTACATGGCATCCTGCAACCAGCATGGTCCACTGGACCCACTGGCTGATGCACCACCTTCCATGGGAGCTAGACAGTCAGTGGTCCCAGCGCCTTGGCCACTTGAACCAGCTGGTCATAGTGACCCAGCTGATGTGGGACACTGTCCAGTGGTGGTTGGTCCCAGAGGAAGGAATCCCATTTGTCCGTCTAGAGCCAACCGTCACACTGACAATGGACGCGTCTCTGGTAGCGTGGGGAGCACACCTGGGAGACCACATAGCCCACAGGTTCTGGTCACCCAGGGAGTCCTATTACCAAATAAACCTGCTGGAGCTCCATGCAGTGCACTTAACTCGGATGGAATTTGCTCCATTAGTCAGAGGTCTGGTCATTCAGGTCCAGATGGACAACACCACGACCATGTTTTACCTGAACAGACAGGGTGACATGCATTCCCTTCCGTCAAGGGCCCTCTGCACCTGAACCCTCGTATACAGCCTGGGCACTGATCTCCTGGCAATCCATGCTGCAGTGGAGAACATTCAGCAGGCAGATGCTCTCAGCCGGGTAGGAGAGGCATCGCACTAGTGATCTCTGAACCAGGAGTTGGTGAATCACCTGTTCTCCCTGTGGGCTCGCTCTGTGGACCTGTTTGCCTCCTTGGAGAATGCCTAACTGAGGCTGTTTTGTGCCCCCCCCCCGCAGTCCAGGACAGTGATGGGGGATGCCTTCACGAGGCCCTTGATCCCAGACCTCGTGTATGCCTTTCTCCACTTCCCTTTGATCCAGAGAGTACTGGTGAAGGTCGGGAAGGACAAGGCATGGATGATCCTGCTAGCTCCAGTCTGGCCAAGGCAGTTCTGGTATCCAGAGCTCCTCAGCCTCAGCAGCTAGTCTCCGTGGCAACTGCCTCTCCACCCAGACTTGCTGACCAGACTTCAGTGGACAGTCCTGCACCTGGACCAGCAGCCCCTGCACCTCATGGCCTGGTTCCTGAGCATTAGAGTTCCGGGCATTCAGTCTTTCTGTGGATGTCCTCTGAGGCATCCAGAAAGGCGTTGACATGTAGGTGCTATACTTTTAAATGGAAGAGATTTTCCATTTGGTGCCAAGGCAAGGAGCTTGATCCTTTTGCCTACCATGTGGCTAGCATCCTGGACTACTTCTAGTCCTGTTTCCAGTTAGGACTGCGAGCGACGAACCTTAAGGTGCACCTGGCAGCTATCTCTGCCTACAGGATGAAGGCCTGTATATGCTGACGGTGGCCCAGGAAGGTGGTCAAGTGCTTTTTCAAGGGCCTTAACCACTTGTCCCCTCTGTTGCATGATCCACCTCCACCATGGGACTTACTACTGTTCCTAGTTATGCTCATGGGCAAGCCGTTTGAACCAATGCACGAGTGTGAATTGTCACACTTGTTATGGAAGACAGCCTTCCTGGTGACCACTATGTTTGCCAGAAGGATTGGGGAGCTCCAGGCACTCTTAGTGGACTCTTCATTTGATCTTCCACAGGGACAGAGTTGTCCTTTGCCCCAACCTAAAGTTTCCCCTGAAGGTGGTATTGAAGTTTCCCCTTAACCAGGCGATTAACTTACCAGTATACATCACCAACCCTTCTTCGAAGGCCGACTGCAAGCTCCATACCCTGAATCTTCGGAGAACACTCTCCTGTTATGTTGAGCATATGGCTGAAATTGGGGACAGGCTCATCAGCAGTTACTCACTTACGCTGAAGCTTCTCCTGACAGACTGGTAGAAAAGTGGACTGTCGCCAGGTGGATTACGTCTTGCATCGACCTCTGCTATAGGTTAGCTAGTCTGGAGCCTTCCGTTGGGATTAGGGCTCATTCCACCAGACATACTACTGCCTCAGTGGCTGCTTCCAGGGATATACCCATATAGGAGATCTGTAGGACTGCTACCTGAAGGTCAGCACACACCTTCTTTTCCCACTGCCGCATCAACCTCGAGTCACACCAGGATGCATGTTTTGGGACCTTGGTTCGCCAGTCTCTGTTCACCTTGTAGGGGTGTGCACTTTGACCCCTTCTACTGGAGAGCTGCTAGGAGTCTGACAGAGTGTAGATAAGTGAACCATATCCATGCTCCTAGAAGAATAGGTTACTCACATGTAACTGTAATTCTAGGAGTGGTATATGGTTCACATCCACACAACCCACCCAGCCTCCCCTGGTAAGTGGTACTTGCTCCTGGCATGTGAGATCTGACGTCACAGGGCAAAGTTGGGGCATATACCACCCAGGTAGTGGGAGGAGCTTAGCTAACTAAATGTGTTGGGGATGTACCTATTCGAAAGATGGCCGCCAGGCTGGGCGTGCTGCTGCTGCTCTCTTTCAAACACCATGAAGTCTTGCTGTATTAGGACTTCTGCAGTTAGGCTCAGCCTCTGAACTGCCCCGGAGAGGAAATAGTTAACTCCAGTGAAGCCTGGAGTTCCACAGCGCGAGGGCGCTGTTCAAAGCTCTATCTGGCCAGTTTCAAATGAAACTGCCAGATTCTTTACTCCACTTCACTGAACAGTCGCTCCGGAGATCAGCTCCTTCAGCTCGGTTCATTCTCGGTTCAAGCGAGTATTTTTCGGTTCATTTGAACCTGCAAAAAGTATTTATTTTACCGCATTTCGGTTAAAGCTCTATCTGGTAAACCGTAAGTACAATATTGAAAGTCTGTGTGGAAATCCAATTATCGGTTCGGTTTTTAACCGATCGGTTTGCTTAATTTAACGTTTTAAAAGTGTTTTGGGGCTTTTAGAGTGCGGTTCCCGGTTCTTATCGGTTCTAAAAAAACCTTGAATTTTAAAAGGGTTTTTTCAAATACCCGTGACATGGTTAGGAACCGATAAGGGTGTCTTGCCTGGCACTGCCATTAAAAGGGCAAGTTGTTGGTTAGGCTGGCATTATGTCTGAGAAACCCAAAAGAAAAACCGGGCCCACTGGGTTTCAACACTGTGATGTTTGTGGGGAAGCCTTTGCTAAGGCTGACCCACACACCACTTGTGTTTATTGTCTGGGGCTGACCACCTCCTGTCAGACTGCCAGGTGTGTAAAATTTTCCTGCAGCCACCCTGGAAAAGAGATTGGGCGGCTCAGGGAACGAGAGGCCAGAAAGTCCGCTGACCCGGATGGCCAGCCCGGTTCAGTACCCACTGGACCAGAGGGAGTGCCCTCTGACCAGGGCGAGACTTCCTCGGGCAAAAGGAAGGCTGGTTCAGAGGAACCAGTCCCAGCAAAAAAGACAAAGAAATCAGCAGGTCTGGAGTCCAAAATTGTCTCTCCAACTGCTGCAGAGATAGCTAAAGCCATACAGATTGTTCAGTCTTTGTCTCAGGGATCTGTCAAACCCCTACAACTGGAAAAGGGTGGTCGTTCAGTCCCAGTGGTTCAGGATTATGATGTTGAGGATTTTTATGAACCACAGGAGGGGAGGAGGAATTTGATCAGTATGTTTGTGACTGGAAGGTCTGGCGTGCCCATTGAACCGGACATTTCTCCAGACAGACCTTTAGAATCTCCCCTATGCTGTCTGAGTCCCTCTCATTTTTGTTTTACAAAAGGTTGCAGAAACCCTCCAGCTTCCTTTAGAAGAGGCTGTGGATGAGCAAGAGGAGCCTGATTATGTTGAAATGATGGATATTCCAGAGTCCAGGAGGTTGTCTATTCCTTTGCATAAGTCATTTAGGAAGCAAACAATAAAGATTTTAAAAAATCCTCATTCTGTCCCTCCTGTAGATAAAAAAATGGACAGAAGGTATACTTTATCAGGTCCTGATACAGACTTCCTCACTGAGCAGTGTAGTCATGTAGGTGGTGTTCAAGCTGCAGCCTGTGACAAGGCTAATATTCCCCTGGCCTCACATCCTCCTGATAAGGATTCCAGGAAGATTGATGCCATGGCGAAAAAACAATATATGGCAGCTTCGTTGGGACTCAGGCAGGCTAATTATATGGCTTATGTGGCTAGATATCAGAAATCTAGATGGGACACTATATTGCAGTTAGCCAAGCAGGCCCAGGGCCAGCTGGCTAGTGAGTTGGAACAAGTGGCTGCTGATGGCATTGAAGCCTCTAAAGTTCAATTTCATGCTGCTTGATGTTAGTGATGTTTCCTCTAGGGTCATGGCCACTTCTGTAGCTCTCCGTGGTTGGCATGGCTCAGATGCACTAATCTGTCCCAAGATACTCAGTCAAAGGCTATGGATTTTCCTGTAGTAGGAAATTCTCTGTTTGGGGATCAAACAGAAAATTACATGAAAAAGATGGATGAATACAGAACTACCTACAAAAGTGCCCAAGCTAAGGAGAGCATGCCACTCCACAAGGCATGCCCCCAGGGTAGGGCAGGCCTTTCCACAGGCCTTTTATCAAGTTCAGGCCTCTTCAGCCTTTGCACAGAGGGTTTTTCAGAGGCAGAGGGTAGGCGAGGCGCAGGCAGACCGTCTCCCTCTCCTCAGCCAATATGCCAAGCAGGCAGCTGATGGGGTGCCAGGGCCGATTCTCCTGTACCGTGGGGGCAGGTTGGTTTATTTCAGCCAGAACTGGTTGTCCTAACTGGACAAATGGGTTCTGGAGGTGTAGCCAAGGTCTGGTTCTCAGCTTCAAACAGTTCCCAAAGATGAGAGCCAGACATTTTCCACCTGCAAATCCTTCAGAAGCCCTTGCTTTGGAAGCAGAGGTTCTTCTCTTCTAGGCTGCAAAGCAGTGGAAAGGGTTCCTCCTTGCCATCAGGGCAAGGGCTGTACTCAAGATACTTCCTTACCCCAAAAGACAGGAGAATGGTGGCCCATCCTAGATTTAAGGTTCCTGAACAAGCATCTTTTGAAACCAAAGTTCAAAATGTTAACTCTGGCAATGATTTTGCCTTCCCTAAGGCCAGGGACTGGCTAGCTTCCCTGGACCTCAGGGCGCTATTTTCATATCTTGATCAGGCCTTCTCACTGAAAGTACCTCAGGTTCGAACTGCCCTCTGGCCACTACCAGTTCAGAGCAATGCCCTTCGGCCTCACCTCTGCTCCAAGGGTTTTCATAAAATGTCTAGCTGTGGTAGTGGCTCATTTAAGAAGGCAAGGGGTTGCTGTGTTTCCCTACCTGGACGACTGGCTCATAGTGGGTCAGTCTCCAGATCAGGTAAAATCCACTTGCAAGTCACCCAGCAGCTTCTCACTTCTCTGGGATTCCTGTTGAATTTTCCAAAGTCAGTTCTGGAACCAGTTCAGGTACTAACTTTCATAGGTGCAGAATTGAACACAAAGTCAGCCAGGGCATTTCTTCCCTTGGAAAGAGTGGACAGACTCATTGCCCTGGCATCCTCCTTTACCCTCAGGGTCTCTCGACCAGCAAGGCACTTTCTGCAACTCCTAGGACACATGGCTGCTTCCACAGCTGTCGTGCAGGGAGCAAGATTTCAGATGAGAGACATTCAGTTCCACTTGAGGTCCTACTGGTCTCAAAGGAAGGACCCCCTTACCAAATTAGTCCCAGTGACCAAAACCCTGATCCTGGCCCTTCAGTGGTGGCAGGATCAAAGCAATTTAACTCAGGGGGTCCCCTTCTTACCCGTTCTTCATTCCCTCACCCTCACCACGGATGCCTCCCTGTTAGGGTGGGGGGCTCACTTGGGCGACCTTTCCACTCAGGGAGTGTGGTCCCCTCAGGAATCTCTGCTCCACATCAATCTTTTGGAACTCAGAGCTGTCCTCTTAGCTCTCCAGGCTTTTTCAGCTACTGTCCAGAACAAGGTAGTTCAAGTCAGGACAGACAACACCACAACAATGTGGTACATCAACAAGCAAGGGGGCACTCGGTCTTCAGCCTTGTGCACCGAAGCAATGAAGTTGTGGTCTCTGGCTTACTCCCTGAACACCTCACTGATAGCAGTTCACCTTCCAGGGAAGGACAATGTCCTGGCGGATGCCCTCAGCAGGATTTCCCAGGGTCATCACGAATGGACTCTGAATCCCCAGGTTCTGGGGTCGGTCTTTGCCAGATGGGGCACCCCTCAGATAGATCTCTTCGCAGCCCCAGACAACCACCAACTTCCTCTATTTTGTTGCAGGCCTCCAGTGTTGGGCTCAGTCCCCCTGGACGCCTTTCTGTTGGATTGGGAAGGGAAATTCCTGTATGCCTTTCCCCCCTTCCCTCTCCTCTTCAGAGTACTAGTGAAAATCAGAACTCAGCCCTGCAAAGTGATTCTGATTGCTCCAGACTGGGCCAGACAGCCCTGGTACCCTCTTCTCCTGTCCCTGACATTCCACCCTCCCCTGAGCTTGCCCAGGATCCACGACCTGCTGACCTGTGCACAGGGGAGAGTGTGGTACCCGGACCTCAATTCCCTCCACCTCAAGGATTGGTTCTTGAGGAGCTAGAATTGCTGATTTACACTTTCTCAAGGTGTCTTGGACATTCTAAAGGCTTCTAGGAAGCCTTCCACTAGGGCCACTTACAATTCTAAGTGGAAGAGGTTTTCCTTCTGGTGTTCTGAGAAACAAATTGTACCAGAATCTGCTGACTTGGCCATTTTATTGGACTATTTGGTCCATCTAAATTCCCTAGGCCTCAAACCAGCTACCTTGAAGGTTCATCTGGCAGCTGTTTCTGCTTTTGTGTCTGCAGGAAACCTGTTTCTCTCTTCTCACCCTGTGTTTTCCAAGTTTTTAAGGGGTTACTTCACTAACCCTCCCTTTGGGAACCAGCTCCTGCCTGGGACCTGAATGTTTGCATTGCTCAGCTAATGCAACCCCTTTGAGCCTCTGTCTTGGCAGATCTCAAGTTTTAACTTGGAAGGCTGTTTTCTAGTGGCTATCACTTCTGCTAGGCAGTATAAGTGAATTACAAGCCTTGTCAGTGGAAAAAGATTTTATTTCTTTTCACAGAGATTAGGTAGTCCTCAGGACTAACAGAAAGTTTACCTAAAGTGGTTTCAGATTTTCATCTAAACCAATCCATCTCTCTTCAGTATTTTTCACTGAGCATTCCTCCTCAGGGGATAGGAGATTGCACAGTCTGGACGTCAAAAGAGCCCTAAGCTACTATTTGGAACGCACCAAGGGTCACAGGTTCGAATCCCTCCAACTCTTCCTTACCTTGGAGAAGTTGGCAAAGGGAGACCTGCCACTAAGAGGACAATTGCAAGGTGGATTGTCTCTTGTATCCAGTTCTGTTACCAAAAACTAGGTAGAGAACCTCCCTTAGGACTGAGGGCTCACTCCACCAGGGGTACAGCTGCATCTCTAGCGGCTGCTAGAGATATTCCCATTTTGGAAATTTGCCAAGCTGCTACCTGGAAAACAGTCCACACCTTTACCAAGCATTATTCCCTGGATGTCCAGTCCAGGAGAGATGCTCGTTTTGGCACAGCTGTGCTTCAGAGCCTATTCCTAAGTAGGTTCTGACCCTCCTCCATGGAGGTACTGCTGTGTATCCAGAAGTCCTAATATAGCAAGACTTCATGGTGTTTGAAGAAAATGACTCACCTTAGTAATTGCTTTTCTTCTCATGGAGTCTTGCTATATAAGACAACCCTCCCTCCTACCCCTCAGAACTCCTACTTGGAGTGCAGGGGTTGGCAGTTAGTGCAAGCACTGTGTCATGCCATGTTAGTTCTCCCTAGTCCCCGTTGTCATTTGGGTTAGGCACTAGGTAATTCTGTTTTGTTAAGTGGTATATGGTCCCCTCCTGGACTTGAGTCTTTTGGGGAGAGGGGTCTATTAGTGCTTGTCATGGGTGATACTAATAATAATATGTAATATTGTTATTATTCTGTGATTGTTTGTTGTGTTTTGTTGTTCTACTACTGGTAGGTAGCCAATGGCTAGTGTAGAGCTTTTCCACACAGACTTGCTGTTAGTTTGGCTTCAAAGAACCTGGCAGTTTCATTTGAAACTGGCCAGCTAGAGCTTTGAACAGCGCCCTCGCGCTGTGGAACTCCAGGTTTCACTGGAGTTAACTATTTCCTCTCCGGGGCAGTTCAGAGGCTGAGCCTAACTGCAGAAGTCCTAATATAGCAAGACTCCATGAGAAGAAAAGCAATTACTAAGGTGAGTAATTTTTTCCTTTAGTTTTATTTCATTTTAGTTTAATTTTGTTTGTTGAGTGTTTTATTTTATTTGTTTCATTTTTGAATGCTTCTGTTATCTGCCGGTTTTACCGGTGCGGAGTGTCGTTCCGAAATTAGTGACTGCGGTGAGAAGCCGGAGGAATTCCCGTATTGTCTGTTCCTCCTTCTGTTACCGTTGCTGGGCTCCTATGAAGTTTTTTAGAGCTCAGAGACTTTCTTGCTGTGGTGATTGACTGATCCTCGCTTTCTTGCCCAGGAAGAACTTTGTTGGCATATGGAGGGTGAGGGGCTGCGGAGAGTTGGTGGAGCCTGAAGAGAGACGGAACTGCAGAGAGTTGGTGGAGCCTGAAGAGAGACGGGACTGTGGAGAGTTGGTGGAGCCTGAAGAGAGACGGGACTCCTCTTGTGAATTAAGTCCAGATGTGATTATGTGTGGACCCAAGTGACAGTAAAGGATTTCTGTTTTTCCTGTGGTAATTTTGGCAGTGAAGTAACTGGGAACTGTGCTTGGTGTTTGGGAACTGCAAGGGGCCGACTCCTGTGGTGTTTTCCTTGAGTTGCTGCCTTGCAGAGGGGGCTGGAGTATTCATCTTGCCGAGAGTTGGCTGGGATACTGCGCCCTTTGGATGTTAGATATGGTTGCAATTGCGGCCTATCTTGGGCTCCTTTCCATTGGAGTGGCCATATTTCTGGAGAATTTCACCTGGTTGGGAGTTAGGGGGCCATAGAGTCCCGTGGAGATTCTCCCAGCAAGACCTGGCTATAGTGGATTTTGGACTAGAAGTTTTATGCCCAGTGGAGCTATTCTGTGGTTGTCCTTTTATTTCTACTTCATGCCTTGCGTTATTTTTTATTCTTTGGATTTTATGGACTTTGACTCTCCAGTGAATTACTGATTACTGTGATCCTTGTACTTTTCTCCGAAGACTCCTGATTTCCCCTTTTGAGTTAAAATTTTTCTTTTCTGGGCGACCGGGTGGTGAGAGGACCCTGCGTCCATATGTTTAATTTATTTGTTTATGTCACAGCTTTTGTGTTGTAATTTATAGTTGGTAGTGATAAGTCCAAAACTATCCTCTCTCCCTGGTTGTGAGAGGACTGGAGGGGAGGGAGGAATTTTATATTTTGTTTTATTCCCTTTCCCTGGTTGTGTGAGGACTAGGGTGAGGGAAATGTTATTTTACCTTTGTTTTGTTTATGTATTCTTTGTTTGGATGGTGAGAGAACCTACATTTTTATTTTTATTTTTGTTTCTTTTTATATGTTATGTATGTATGTGGGGGGTTTACAGTTGTCTTTAGATTTAGGTACAAATTGATCCAGTTAATTAGGCTCAGGGTGGTGTTTTAAATTGTTTTATATTGGGTTTGTTTTATTGCATTTATCATTTGAGTATAGCTACAGCATGTGCTGGTCTTTAACCCCCACAGAGGTGTGCTATTCATCCTCTTCCCTTCGTGCCCTTCGCCCTTTTTATTCCCCCCCCCAGTTTGAGATCTATCAGCGCTGTAGAGCGCTGAGCATTCTTGGCGTAGGAGAGGGAGAAGGGGGCTTCGAACAGGAATAATGGACGAGGGGGGCAACCGTATTGGGGTGGTTGGATCTAGAAGGCGTCCTGGGGCTAAATGGAATCCAGATCATGGTTCGCCATGTCTGGTGCCCATACCCAAGGGTACTGCTAAGTATGGTAGGCAGATGGTCCGGACAACCAGTGAGGTTCGTCCAACTCGGGCGGTGTTGTGCAATGCCAGGTCCATTAGGAATAAGACTGCAATTATTGCTGATCTTGTGGCTATGACTCCAGCCGGGTACTCGGTGATATACCGCCCGAGATTGGATCGTGGTGGTGGGGGGGTTGCAGTCTGTTTCAAGACCGAACTAGGCCTCACGGAGGTAGTAGTTCAGGAGGGTGAGTCTTTTGAGTGTACAGTAGTAGCAGGTGTAGGCTTTCGAATCACTCTCATTTACCGTCCAACTGGTGATGGGAAGCAGTTCCTTCAGGAAGTGGCGGACTTCGTCATCGACATGGCGTTTGAATCGCCCAGATTGATGGTTCTGGGCAATCTCTACGCCTGGGTCGATGACGAACTCTCACAATTTGGTCAAGACTTCCTCCAGTTAATGACATCTCTGGGCCTTTCACAGGTGGTTTCCACTGCTACACATAAACTTGGACACTCATTGGGCTTAATCTTCCGTCTCGGGATTGAAACCTCCGACGTGGGGGTGGAACCAGTCGGGTGGTCAGATCACTACACTGTGGGATTTAGTTTTTGCACCCCGTCTAGAAGGCCTACCCCTGTGGAGATGGTTAGGCACTGCCCTTTATGGGATATAAATTCCCGAGGCCTTGCAGCAGTTCTTGACTAATCGTCCCCCACGTTGGCAAGCAATGATCCAGAGACTCTCGTGTCAGCTTATAATATAGCTGTTATGGTAGCTCTGGATTCTATTGCTCTAGTCCATGTGCGCCCCCTCTCCCATCGCCCCAAGTCCCCTTGGTTTGATGGGACATTGAGGGAGATGCGGAGACAGGGGCGAAGGTTAGAGCGTTGTTGGCAAAAGTCCACTCTTGATACCGACCACCTTAGCTTGATGGGCCATTATTTGGTCTATCAATCTGAAATCTCCCGTAAGAAGGCAGAATTCCTGTCCAGGGAGAGTGCAGTTGCCCGGAATCGACCAGCTCAGCTATTTCGAACTGTGGACAGACTGTGCAACCCAGTCTGTCTGCAAGTTCAAAAAGCTTTTTCGCAGTTAGAGTGCGATGAACTTGCTCGATTCTTTGCAAATAAGGTGGCTGACATCAGGGCGGAGTTGCAACCAACACACTCTTTGGGGGTTGCTGTGGAATGGTGCGAGGTCACTGTGCCTCAATTTTCCTGGAGTTCCTTCAGCCAGCCAGAGTTCATGGATGTCATGAGGATTATCCAGAGTGTGCACCCTATGTGCTGTAGTTTGGATCCTGGACCGACCTCCCTAATTTTGGGTTGTAGTGATATCATCGGTCCGGTCCTTGTGCGGATAGTCTGGTGCTCCTTGGAATCGGGTGATTTTCCTAATTCCCTGAAAGAGGCGGTGGTGGCACCACTCTTGAAGAAAGCTACCTTGGACCCAGACTGCTTCACAAACTACAGACATATCTCTAACCTTCCCTTTGTTGGGAAGGTGATTGAGAAAGTAGTGGTAGCTCAACTGGAGGACCATTTGACCATCCATGACATCTATGAACCCTTCCAGTCCGTTTTTCATAAAATACTTAGTACCGAGACAGCGCTGGTTCGAGTGCTCAATGATCTTCTGATGGCAAGAGATCGGAAGAGCCATTCCATCTTGGTACTTCTGGATGTTTATTCAGCTTTTGACACCGTGGATCACGTGGTGGTGTTAGAACACCTGAGGCATATGTGAAATATTGGGAACCATCTTAAGATGGTTCACCTCATTCCTCACGGGGAGATCACAAAGAGTTGTGTCTGGGGTTTTTACCTCGGACCCAACTGCTTTGTTGTGTGGAGTGCCTCAGGGTTCAGTTCTATCACCCATGTTATTTGCGATGTATATGCTACCCATCAGAGACATTGTAAGAAGGTATGGGCTGAGGTTTCACTGTTACGCAGATGATACCCAGCTATACCTTTCTTTCGCACCCGACCAGGATGGAGCTTTCTCGGTCTTTAACAACTGTCTGAAAGAAATCCAGGAGTGGAGGGACTCGAGCTGGCTGAAGTTGAACTCGGAAAAGACAGAGGTATTGGTTCTGGAACTGGGTCGTCGGATAGGAGTCGGGGATTGGTGCACCTTCTGGAATTATTATTGGTGGTGTTTCTCTTCCAACCTCCGAATGGGTGCATAACCTGGGGGTGGTTCTTGATGATAGACTGACATTGCAGTCACAGGTGTCTGCTGTTGTCAAGACTTCCTTTTATCAGCTTAGGAACATCGCCAGGATTAGGCATCTGGTTCCGTCTGACGACCTTCCAACTTTGGTCCACGCCTTTGTGCCCTCGGGCCTAGACTACTGCAACTCCCTCTATCTAGGGCTTTCAGGGGTTGAAATCCGTCGCCCACAGCTAGTGCAGAACGCTGCAGCCCGGCTTTTGGAGGGCTTGAGTAGATCCTGCCATATTACTCCGGTGCTGCGCGAACTGCACTGGCTGCCAATACGGTGGCGGATCACCTTTAAAGTCGGTTTACTGACTTTCAAAGCCCTACATGATCTGGGTCTGGTCTATCTGAAAGAACTTCTGGATGCTTACTGCCCTGAGTGATCGCTCCGCTCGGCCGATGAGGGGTTGCTGGAGATTCCAAGGGTGAATTTGAAATCTTCTGGTGCTAGAGCTTTTTCATATGCTGCTCCCACCCTTTGGCATTCTCTACCCTGTCGGTTAAGAGATTGCACTTCTGTGGTGGATTTTAAGAATGGATTGAAAACATTTTTATGGCAAAAGGCCTAATTAGAGAGTTAATCTGTTTATTTGATTTGATTATTAACTGTATTAAGTATTATGGAATTTTATAATGATGTTTTTTGACTGTTTTAAATTGTTTGGTGCCTTGAAATTAGAAAGGCGCCTTATAAATAAAAATTATTATTATTAAAGACGTCCAGACAATCATCTCATTACAGTGAAAGTGCCAGAGTGTGGATGTTAACCATATACTACTCCTAGAACTATGGTTACAGGTGAGTAACCTGTTCTTTTAGTTGCAATCACTTCGGCTTGAAAGATATCAGAGCTACAGGTTCTAATGTGTGAGCCTTCTTGTTTGATTTTCCACAAAGATGGTGTCTCTTTGATTAGCAATCCTAAGTTTTTGCCAAAGGTGGTGTACGAGTTTACACTAAATCAAACCATCCACCTTCCAGTTTATTATCCTGAGCAGCCAGTCAGGGTGAGGCGTTGCTCCATACTTCGGATGTGTACAGTACATTGAATCATAAGATGCTGTATTGCTTGCAACAGGGACTACAGAAAGTCTTTTCAGCTCTTTGTTTCATTTGCCCTGGGAAAGAGAGTGCATCTGTATCAAAACGGTGTTGTCCAAATGACTTAACACATTGTATTAAGTTCTTTTATAGGAAGTATGCTAAGGAACTCCCTGGGGTGGTTCGTGGTCATTCCACCAGGGATATAGCCACCTCTTTTGTTTCAGAAACATCTCTGTGGCTGACATTTGCGCAGCTGCCATATGGAGCACTATCCACACCTTTACTAAACATTGCAGTCTAGGCATTTTTTCTCATAGACAAGCAGGTTTTAGCCTGCTGTTCTACAGGGCCTGCTGTCCTGAACAGGCTGCACCAACCTCCCAATTAGCTTTTGGGACTGTTTGGGACTCATTCCAAAGGTGTGGCCTAAGGGAAGAGATATTCCGGAAGATAGAACAGTTACATACTTGCCCTAACAGTAGATCTTCAAGAGAATCTCTTCCCATAGGCCATGCTGACCCTTCCTCTTTCCCCCTTTTATAAGCTGTAGGGGAGGGAATATGGCATCCGATTCTGCCTTGGGTATTTCCATGGCTGCTATATCCAGCACCTTTGCTGACTTACTATTAAGAGTAGAGATAGGCGAAGTTTCCGAAATTTGCTATGCAAATGAATCTGGGAAGTTAGCACAATTAATGAAGTGCAGATCGATCCGCAAAGTTTTGACTGCAAAGTCCAGAGTTTCACCTGCAAATGGCAGAATTCGCCTGAAAATTAGAGATTTAGGGTGTAGTCAAGCGTGGCTCAGTTGGTAGCACATCCGCCTTTGGACCAGAAGGTCGTGGGTTCTCGTCCCACACCGGGATTGGACTTGCACCTAAAAATCGCTGGCATCCGAGTGCAGTATTCGGGGGGGGTGCTGTACTGCTGGGGTGTGCTGTCCTTCGGATGAGACATTAAACGAGGTCCCTTCTGTCCATCCTGGTGTTGTCTGGTGGGTGTCCAGGTGGAAGTAAAGAACCCAGGGCACTCTTCATGAAGTAGAGGAACATTCCGGTGTCCTGGCCAACATTCCTTCCCATAAACCCGGTTCATGCAATTATCCAGGCTGTGTGTGGGTGATGATGTGCTATAGGCTGCCACCACACATTCAGTCACTTCACTACCAGTCTAGCATTGCTTGTAAAGCGCTTTGGATGTATGAAAAGCGCTATATAAATGCTTATTCTTCTTCTTCAAAGCTGCCGAAGCCAGGGAAAACTTGGCGAAACTCCATGAATGCGAATTTCAGCAACTTCGACGGTGGAGTACAGCTTCGCTGCAACTTTGTATAAAAGGCACTGGTGTAGCCTCCTGGTTTCCAAAGAGAGGTCCCAAGAACAGTCTCCAGCGGGGAGCTGAGGAGAGATGGGACTGCCCACATTTATGTAGATGCTGACTTGTGATGTTGTTGTGGGCAGCCCTCTGCTAGCAAAAATGTCCACGTAGTTCTAGCACTGACTCAGGTATAGATTCAAAGGTTTAGCCCAAGGGAAGAGATTCTCTCGAAGATCTACTGTTACGGTATGTATGTAACTTTTTTTTTAATTGATTTTTTCTGCTCTGGCATCCCAGGCCCGACAGCCTCGCCAGGCTCCAGCAACCGCCCCCTCATACTTGCCCCCCCCCAAGTGGGGCCACCGACAGGCGAACTCTAGTGGCCTGAGAGGACTGCAATGGAGCTGGCTTATTAGCGGGAGCCAGCATATTTTGAAGTCTGTGAATCCCACAGGGGCAGGGATGTGCAGTGACGACCCGCGTCTGCCCTGCCCCCATACGTACAGGCGCCGACCGCAGTAGAACTCCCAGCCTCCGCCAGGGGTCCCATCGTCAGACACTGACCCCACCTACCCCCAGAGTAGGTGAGCAGTCCAACAGACACTCAATCCTACTCTTCCTCCCCCGGTCCGCCCTCCCGACTACAGAGTCTGTTCCCAAACCCATGTTGTCGGCGCCACAGACGGCGATCATGCCTCTGCGCCAGCAGGCCAGCATATGTAACTTTTCTTTGTTGTTGTTGCAGACCATTCATTTAAATATTGAAAGTGTGGAAATTGTCTGCAGATAAATGACCATGAAGCACATTAACACCATCCACAAACAGCCATAAACCATTGCAAAACTTGTATGAGAAGGGTACCTTGTCCAGGAGGACACAGGGGATATTTCTACTCTTGTTCAGGACATGCTGTCAGATCTTTAATTTCCTCCTGTGCACCCACCAGTGGCTGACATAAGGGTCTTCCATTTAGTATTTCCTTAAGAAGAAGACATGTGAAACAAGGCATCACCCCGCTCCCCCAAGAACTGCAGTGCAGTTTTAGAATAGGGTATGGAGGCAGAGGTAGTACTTGATTGAGGCAAGAGTATCCTGGACTCTCAGAATTTTGATGTTTTATGTCTGTTCATGCAGAAATTAAATTGGGGGTAGGGGACTGCTTGGAGGTTTAAAGTAGAAAATGGGGAGGGGAGAAAGTCTCTCACTCTCATAGTCCTCTCCTTAGGAAGTAAGCAGTTTGTTATTGTAAGGTGTACAGTTAGTGACTGGGATTTTAACCCAGTTAAGGGCAAGGTGGGGTTGCAGTATAAGAAACAGATTTTCATTGTCGAACCCCATAATAGGGTCAGCATAGAGTTCTTGGGTTTCATAAATGGGTATTCAGCAGGACTTCAGTGATCTGCAATGCCGGCTAATATCACATCAGCTTTTCCTCCATGCCCAGAAGACAGTCTCCATGACCTTTGGCACTAGGCAGAGACTCTCACGTCTGCCCGCCCTCCCCTCCTTCAAACAACATGAAGTCTTGCTGTATTCTGACTATTGCAGTTAGCTCCAGCCTTTAAACTGCCCTGGAGAACAAAGGGTTAACTTTCTATGCAGTGCATAGAATGCTGAGCTCGAGCTCGAGTTCGGATGAGGTCTCTGTCTGTTTCCCTTTGAAACTCAACCGTCAGATTCTTTACTCCGCCTCACTGAACAGTTGCTCCAGAGATTTCTCCTTCAGCTCGGTTCGAAAGTCGGTTAAAGTGTCGGTTTTAAACCAAATTTATTTCCACATAGTTGGTTCAGTCTCTGTCTGCGGTACCGTGAGTACTAGATAGATTTTGTTCTGATTTTCTGTGTGGAAATTGTAAAGTGTTAGATCGGTTCGGCTAAACCGATCACTTGTAGTGAATCCTTGTGTTTTACTTTAGTGTGTGGTTACCAGTCCTTATCGGTTCTAAAAAAAGACGTGTTTTGAATGTTTTTTTACAATACCCGTGACACAGTTAGGAACCGATAAGAGAGTCTTGCCTGGCGGTTGCCATAAAAAGGGTAAGTTTGGTTAGGTTGGCCATGTCTGAGAAACCCAAGAGAAAAACGGGCCCACTGGGTTTCAACACTGCAGTGAGTGTGGGGAGGTCTTTGCTAAGGCCGATCCCCACACCACGTGTGTTTATTGGCTGGGGTTTGAACACCTTGATACAGACTGCCAAATTTGTAAATATTTTCCTAAATCTACCCTTGAAAAGAGATTAGGTAGACTGAGGGAAAAGGAGGCCAAGAAGTCCGCTGACTCAGATGACCAGCCCGACCGAACCAGAAGGAGTGCCCTCTGACCAGGGCAATACTTCTTCGGGCAAGAGGAGAGCCGATCCTGAGGGTTCAGTTCCTACAAAAAGGAAACGCAAAGAAAAATCAACCGGTTCGGATCCAGAGGTTCATGTTCTGACCGCCGAAGAAATAGCCAGAGCGATTCGGATTGTTGAATCGCTTCGCCCGGTTCTGACTGATCCGGCACCTTTTGGCACGGGTTCGGTTCGGTCGGTTCCCCCGGTTCAAGATTATACCCCTGAAGATTTTTATGAACCGTAGTTTGAGGAGGAGGGGGAGTTTGAAGATGATGTCAATGATGGTGAAAGTCTGGATGTGCCTGTGGAACCGGACATCTCCCCAGACAGACCTTCGGGTGTATCCCCTCCTAGGCTTTCTGAGTCCCCTTCCCACTTTCTGTTTTACAGAAAAGTGGCTGAAACCCTCCAGCTTCCTATGGAGGAGGCAATGGAGGATCAAGAGGAGCCTGATTATGTGGAAATGATGGACATCCCAGAGTCCAGGACACTGTCTATTCCCCTTCACAAATCCTTTGGGAAGCAGACACACAAATTCCTAAAGTCTCTCAATTCTGTACCTCCTGTTGACAGAAGTATGGACAAGATGTACACACTATCAGGCTCAGATACGGAGATCTTACTTCGAGAGGGCTCTTGCAGTAGGTAATTACATATAGGACTGATGCCGGCAGGTGGCAGGACCCCACAAAAAAATTTCTAGCTAGCAGTCCCTGGTGAGGGACTGCCCCCACGTCAGGTGACCGGTGCCAGGAGATGTCGGTATAAAGGGGCGGTCCCGGACGCCTGCCTTCCAGTTCTTTCCCGCCGTTAGCTCGTGCAGCGTCTCGCAGAAAAGTTTGTGCTTCGTCAGCCCTTCCTTCATCGTTTTTTTAGCGAAAAAAACTTTATTTTTTCGACTAACGTCAGTGTATGTCGTCCCCTACACCCTCCGAGCACAAGAATAAGTGCGATTCGTGCGGCGCCCAACTACCGCACAAGGACGGCCACTTCCTGTGCCTGTTCTGCCTAGGCCCTGATCATCTGGTCGAGAAGTGCCAGCATTGCCTCAGCTTTAACACAGCTACCCGAAAAAGGTGGCAGCAATCCCTGGAATCCCATATTCTGAAGAAGAAAATGAGCTCTATGGAGAAGGAGCTTAAAAAACTGAGGCAGGCGTCCACTTCCCCCGAAGGCCATCGAAAGAAGAAGGTCAAGGAGAGGCACCGGGACAAAGGCTGTTCCACCGCGTCTCCCTCGGGAGTCGCTGGGACGCAGGTAACATCTCCTCCGGGGGACCGCTCCTCGACGGCTGCCTCTGAGGTTTCTGAGGCGGCGTCGGCCTGCCCGTCTGGCTCGCGCTCGCGCCTTGCGGGCGCCTCCGGGCAGTTGGAGACCTCCACCCCTGGTTCAGCTGCAGGCTCGCGGCCTACCATCGTGGGTGACTCCGGTAAGCCGGGCATCTGCTCCTCTGATGTCCGCCCGGAGAGGGCTGGTAAGACGTCCGACCCTCCGGGGCGACACGCTTTCCCCCACGGACAGGCCGACCCCTCTCCTGACCTGTCTCCAGTGAAGGTCTCATAAGTGGATGTCGGCTCCTCCGAGCGCCCGCTGAGCTCGCCTCTACGCCTCACGTCGGCTCATCCGACGTCCGGCCGGCGAGGGAACCGACGACGGACCTCCCAACGTCCGTCATTCCTGGTTCACCGCAGCCTTCGCTGCTGTCTGGGGAACCAGAGTCCCCCCAACCTTAACCCGGGGACTTTCCCCTCCGTCCCCGGGTGAAGCTGGGGATCTTTTGCCTCCGTCAGTCCTTCCTTCATCTGGAGCGCCGGACCTAACGTCGGCTTCCCGGACGCCGGCCCCTCTGACGTTGGTACCTCTGGCGTCGGGGCCTTCGCCGTCGGCCCTGGCGTCGGTCTTACCGACTCAGGGAGATCTTTTGCTCCCAGCCCGGGCCCTCCGGGCTCTCCCTCTCGGACCCGCCCATGAGGTTCCCGGCGGGCCATCTGCTCAGGCAGCCCCGGCTTCCGGGTATCCGCCGTCTTATTCGGCTGGTGTTGTACTCAGGAGCGCGTATTCAGCACCACAGTACCCGGCGCCGCAGTTCTCGGCCTCAATACACTCAGGCCGGGTTACCCATGGCCGGGTTTTGGATATGCTCCATATGGGTATAACCCGTATTCTTATCCCCCGCCTCCTCCTCCCCCACCGCCCGTGGACCTGCAGGAGACCCTGGCCTCCTGGTGGGCTGAGGCCAAGGCTCAGCTCACCAAAGAGGTCGAGAGCTGCCTACCGGCGACGGTGCCATCCCAGGTTCCCGCACGCCCCAGGCAGCACACTCCCTCACCACCTCTGGACTCCAGGGTTCTTCCGTCTGGATCCAGAGAGGGGCAGGACACGTGTCCCCGGGGACTCCCCAAGGGGCCTGTTCCTCCCCCGAGTCGGGAAAGGGAGTCTTACTCTTCTTCATCCTCCTCTTCACTCTCGGACTCCTCGGACTCTTCCGACGGCTGCTCTGAGAGAGACGACGAGCCTCGCTCTCCGTCGAAGCCCCGGCCAAGGATTCCTTCGAAGTCTCCTCTGGAGGATCCTTCTTTTACAGAGTTGCTTAGAAAAATCCAGGAGGTTCATCAGTGACGCTCCTTGGAACCAGATCCTCAGCGTCTGAAGCTCGCTGAACATCTGGATCTGCCCATGACGGCTCCTACATTAGTGCCACCCTGGATAGAGCCTCACGCCGACCTTGTTACCACGATATGGAAACAACCGTCGGCCTTAGCTCCACTTCCTAGGAAGTCGAACAGACTGTATCAGGCTCCAGAGGGTGTTGATTTCCTGGATTCTCACCCTCATGCCGACTCGGTCGTGATTAGCGCCGCTCATGGCCGGTCGGCGAACCCGAAACATCTTAGCTTGTCACCTCCTGATAAGGAATCTCGCCTTCTGGACCAGTATGGGAGAAAGATTTACGCTCCCTCCACACTGGAGATTAGGGCCCTGAACTATGTCGGCCACATGGGGGACTACCAGAAGGCCATCCTTACTCAGGTGGAAGCCAAGCTGGACCCCTTGCCTGACTCCCAAGTCAAACAGGAGTTGGCTGATCTCGTCCGCTCTGCTCGTTCGGCTAGTTGACACATGCTACGTGCGACATATGACGCAGTGGACACTGCTGGGCGGAGCTCAGCTTTCACCGTAGGCCTACGGCGTCATGCTTGGCTCCGCGTGTCAGGTCTGGTCCCGGAGGTGCAATCTGCTATCCAGGAAGCACCTTTACCGGGGTCGGTGCTTTTCGGGGGTGATGTCAAGGACATCGTTACCGATTTGCAAGAGAAGGGGACGGCTCTGAAGTCAGTTGATTCCATGTACCGTCCACATCAGCAGCAGCATGCGTCCCTTTGCAGACTGAATGGCCAAAGAAAGAAACCCCAGGGAATGCGGGCCACAAAGCGCCGGGCCCCCACAGCTGCTAAGCCCCCGCCCAAAAAAGCAGCGGGTGCTTCAGCTGCGGCGCTGCCCCACACCACCTGACTCCTTTCCTCTCCCACTGCCTCCGGACTCCCCGGAGGAACTGGTAGGAGGGAGGTTTTCCTTCCACCTTCCGGGATGGGAGAGGATAACCACAGATTCTTGGGTGCTCCAGCTCATAGCAGAAGGACACTCCATAGAGTTTCTTCAGAAACCACCCCGCCACCCCTCTGAAGTAAATCGTATTCAGGAACATCTTCCTTTGGTCAGGAGAAATCTCGGCTCTTCTGCTGAAGCAAGCAATAGAGCCCGTCCCCTTCATCTTCAGGGGCGGGTTACTAGTCCATTTCTTCCTGGTCCCAAAGAAGAGGGAGATCTCAGACCGATTTAGATCTCAGTTCCCTGAATCTTTATGTAGAGTACAAAAGGTTCAGGATGCTCTCTTTGCAGAGCCTTCTGCCCCTCCTCCGGCCGGGTCAATGGCTTTGTGCTCTGGATATGCAGGATGCTTATCTGCACATTCCCATTCGCCCATCTCATCGCAAATACCTTCGTTTTGCGTTCCAGGGGGACCACTACCAGTTCAAGGCACTCCCGTTTGGTCTATCCTCGGCCCCAGTATTTACCAAATGCCTAGCAGCGGTGGCGGCCCACCTGCGAACCAAGGGAGTACAGGTTTTCCCTTACCTGGACAACTGGCTCCTGGCAGCCTCGTCCAGGGAGGAATTCCTGCGATTCCTCTCCCTTACCCAGCAGGTTTTTGCCTGCCTGGGTATTATCAACCATTCCAAGTCTCATCTGGACCCACCCCAGAGGCTACAGTTTATTGAGGCGATCCTCTATACGACTCTGGGTAAGGCCTTCCTGCCTCCGGACACGGCGGCCTCCCTTCAGACCCAGATAAGCCTGTTGTCCGACCGCAGGATGGTCTCGGCAAGGTCGGTCCTTACCTTCTTGGGCTCATGGCGGCTGCTATCCCGACGGTCCCTCGCTCTGACTCCACATAAGGATCTCTCAGTGGACTCTACGCTGTCAGTGGGATCAGCTAGTGGACGACCTAGATCACTCTGTTCTGATCTCCTCGCCGATGATGCGAGACTTACAATGGTGGATAGTTCGAGAGAACCTGTTTCGGGGGGTTCCTTTCTTTCATCCTCCCCCCCCTCAGACTCTAACCACAGACGCTTCTGGCGAAGGTTGGGGAGCCCATCTAGGCCCTCATCGGACCCAGGGCTCCTGGCCCAGGCTAGAACAAGCTCTCCACATCAATGTGCTCGAGCTTTGGGCAGTGTTGTATGCTCTCCCAAGCTCTTCACCAATACATCCTTCCCGGCCACCTTGCCGTCCAGACGGACAACATGTGCGTGGTGTGGTACATCAACAAGCAGGGAAGGACTCAGTCCTACCCTCTATGCAGGGGGGCAATGAGGGTTTGGGATTGGGCAACGCAACACGACCTTCACCTCATGACGATTCACGTTCCAGGAGTCGACAACACCCTGGCAGACAAGCTAGGTCGCTCTTCTGCTCTGACTCACGAGTGGGAACTGGACCAAGGGGTCCTAGACAATATCTTCCAACTTCGGGGAACTCCACAGGTCGACCTGTTCTCACCCCTAAGCATAAAACTTTCCACCTTCTGCTCCACTCGTTCCAGAGAGGCGTTTTTGAAGCGACACTCTGTCTCTAGACTGGAAGGACAGATTACGTCTATGCCTTTCCCCAATTCCTCTTATCCCACAGTTTTGCAGAAACTAGCTTCAGAAGGAAGCGAGATTGATTCTGATAAACTCCTTTCTAGCCAAAGCAAATCTGGTTCTCTCTTCTACAACAATATTCAGAGGATCCTCCTCTTCCTCTATCTCAGGGTTTGTTGACCCAGGATCAGGGACCCTGGTCCATCAGGCCTCAAATCCCTTCAACTGCATGCATGGCTCCTGCAGTCCTAGCCCAATCCCGTTTGGAGTGTCTCCCCAAAGTGGCGGAGATTTTAGTGGAGGCCAGAAAACCCTCACAGATCCACTTATGCCATGAAGTGGAAAAGATCCACTATTTGGGCGCTTCAGAACGTGGAACCTTTCTCCTGTTCAGCGGGCTTCTGCTGGAGTATCTCGTCATCTATTCGAGCCTAGGTCTCCAGCCATTCCTCTTTGAAGTACACATTGTGGCCATTTGACCTATCATGTTCGCCCTTAGCAAACAAAACTTTTGCTCAACTAGCGGTCTCAAGACCTTTCTCAGAGGGTTCTCCATCTGAGGCCCCATCTGTACTCCTGCCCCGGGACTTGAATTTTGTTCTTGAAACTTACCTTCCTCCCTTGAACCTACAGCTTCTGCAGATTTGAAGTTTCTTTAAGTGAGGCGCTCTTCTTGGTGGCCATTACTTCGGCTCGAAGAATTTCCGAGCTCCAGGCTCTTATGTGTAAAATCCCCTACTTGATTTTTCACAAGGAATGAGTTGCTCTTCGCACAAATCCTAAGTTTATACCTAAAGTAGTAGCAGAGTCTACCTTAAATCAGTCCATAGAGCTACCTGCTTTTTTTACACAGTACTCTAATCAAGGGGAATATTTGCTCCATACTATGGATGTTCACTGGATTCTGAGATACTACATCAACAGGATGAAGGATCTCAGAAAGACTGATCAGTTGTTCGTCTCTTTTGCTCACAAAAGGGAAGGCAGTGCTGTTTCCAAGCAATGCCTGTCTAAGTGGTTGGCTCATTGCATCACTTTCTGTTATGACAAATACCACAGACCCTCCGGGTCAAGTCAGAGCCACTCCACAAGAGGAGTAGCTGCCTCTGCGACTTGTTTCAAAAAGTGTCTCTGACAGACATATGCGCTACCACCTGGACTTCCAGTCCATACCTTTATAAAACAATACAGTTTGGATATTCTCTACGTGGTAGAGCAGGCTTGGGCTAGCTGTTTTGCAAGGCCTCCTATCTTGAGTCTTGCAGCTAGAATTACTCATTGTAGTTTTCCTCCTCCGGTGCCTTATCTTTGTTCCAGACTGCTTGGGATTCAGTCCTATATGTAATTACCTGCAAGAGCCTTCTTGATGTAGATAGTACAGTTTCGTAAGAACTTACCCCGTAACAGTAGATCTTAGAGAGAGCTCTTGCAGTTAATAACTCTTCCTCCAACCCTCCATCCCCTAGACTTTTCAGCTCCTTTTCCATTTAGGAAACATCCGCTCCCTCTCGTCCAGCCTCTTTGAGGCCTGGTGGGAAAGAACTGGAAAGCGGGCGTCAGGACCGCCCCTTTACCGACATCTCCTGGCGCGGTCACCTGGCGATGGGGGGTCCCTCGCCAGGGACTGCTAGCTAGAAAGGTTTCAGTGGGGTCCTGCCGCCTGCAGCCAGTCCCTATGTAAGTACCTACTGCAAAGCCTCTCTGAAGATCTACTGTTCTCGGTAAGTTCTTACGTAAATGTACTTATTTATACCAGCAATGCAGCCATGTTGGGGTAGTGCAGGCTGCTGCCTGTGATAAGGCAAACATTCCCTTAGCTTCACACCCCCTAGACAAAGACTCCAGGAAGATGGATGCCATGGCAAAGAAGCAGTACATTGCATCTTCCTTGGGACTCAGGCAGGCGAACTACATGGCCTATACAGCCAGCTACCAGAAGTCCAGGTGGGACACTGTACTGACACTGGCTAAACAGGCCTCCCCCCAGCTAGCCAAGGAGCTGGAGGAGGTGGCTGCTGATGGGATTGAGGCATCAAAGTACAATTTCATGCTGCTGTGGACTTCAATGATGTCATCATCAAGTCATAGCTACATCTGGCTCATAGGAGGATGGCTTGGCTCAGATGTATAAGCCTCTCACAGGACACCCAGGCTAAGGCCATGATTTTCCTGTGGTGGATAATTCTCTGTTTGAGGCAGACAGAAATTACATGAAGAAAAATGGATGAGTACAGGACCACTTTATAGGAGTGCTCAGAACAAAGGAGAGGCAAGCAACTCCTCAAAGGCAGCAATCTAAGGGCAGGGGCAGGCCTTTTCATGAGGCCTTTTTACTAAGCACAGGCCTCTTCTCCCTTTTCACAGAGGGTTCTTAGGAGGGAGGCGAGAGGGGATGAGTAGGGCTGCATCCACTCTTCAGCCTAAGGCCCCTGCCAAGCAGACACCCTGATGGGTCTGCCAGGTCAAACTCTCCCTATCCCTGTAGGAGGCAGGCTGGCTTACTATGTCCAGGACTGGATGTTCTATTCCATCAGACAAGTGGGTCCTGGAGTAGTAAGCCGAGGACTAAGTTCTCAGCTTCAAAAAAAATTCCAAAGATGTAGAACCAGATCTTTTCCACCTGGAGGCAGAGGTTTCATCTCTTCTGGCTTTAAGAGCCATATAGAGGTTCCTACCACACTGGGGCAATAGTTTGTACTCCAGATACTTTCTTACCCCAAAAAGAACAGGGGTGGTGACCCCATCCTAGATCTAAGATACCTGAACAAACATCTTTTAAAATCAAAGTTCAAGATGGTGACTCTGGGAATAATTCTTCCCTCTCTAAGGCCAGGGACTGACTAGTCTTCCTAGACCTCAAAGATGCCTACTTTCGTATTCCCATCAGGTGCTCCCACAGAAAGTACCTCAGGTTCAAGGTGCCCTCAGGCCATTATTAGTTCAAAGCAGTGCCCTTTGGCTAATATCAGCTCAAGGGTCTTCACAAAGTGCCTGGCAGTAGTAGTTGCCTTTCTAAGAGGCAAAAGATTCCCATTTTTTCATACCTGGGCGATTGGCTCATGGTGGGTCAGTCTCAGACCAAATCAAGTCAGACCTGCAAAGTGACTCATCAAGTGCTCACTTCTCTGGGTTTTCTTCTTAACCTCCCCAAATCAGTTCTGAACCATTCAGCTCACTTACCTTTATAGGGCACAGCTGGATACAGTCAAGCAAGAGCTTTTCTTCCCCTGGAAGGGGAAGAGTTCTTATAGAACTGGCTTTGTCTTTCAGCCTTCAGGTGTCCCGACCAGCAAGGCACTTCCTTCAGCTTTTGAGGCCACATGACAGCTTCTACAGCAGTGGTCAAGGGCAAGATTTCAGATAGAGGAAATTCAGTTCCATCTGGGGCCTTTTGGTCCCAAGGAAGGACCCTCTTACCAAACTGATTCAGTGACTCGAACACTGATCAAGCTCTTCAGTGGTGGCAGGATCAGGACAATTTAGAGCAAGGAATTCCTTTTGTCACTCAGTCTCATTGGGTGGTCCTCCGCAGGATGCTTCTCTTTTAGGGGTGGGGAGCTCATCTGGGGACCTCACAGCCAGGACTAAGTAGTCCCCTCAGGAGTCCCTCCTTCATATCAATCTCCTGGAACTTAGGGCAGTTTTTCTGGCCCTGCAAGCCTTCTCTCAGTTTGTGCAGAACAAAGTGGGTTCAGGTCAGAACAGACACCACCACCACCATGTGAGTACATCAGCAAGCAGGGAGGCACTCTGTCCCTGGCCTTGTCTATGGAAGCCATGTGAATTATGGTCCCTGGCTTTTCCCTGCAGACCTCTCTGATAGCAGTCCACCTTCCAGGAAAGGACAATGTGCTGGCAGATGCACTGAAACCCAGGATCTCCCAGGGCCATCACGCAGATGGTCCCTGGACCCTCTAGTTTTGAAAGTGATTTTTTCAAGGTGGGGCACTCCAGAGATAGATCTCTTTGCAGCCCCAGACAATCACCAACTTCCTCTGTTTTGTTGCAGACCCCCAGTCTTGGGTTCAGTCCCTCTGGATGCTCTGTTTTTGAACTGGGAAGGGACATTTCTGTATGCCTTCCCTCCCTTTCCTCTACTGTTCAAAGTCCTAGTCAAGATAAGGTCACAACCTTGCAGAGTGATTCTGATTGCTCCAGACTGGGCCAGACAGCCTTGGTACCCACTGTTGCTGTCTCTAATAGTCCATCTTCCCCTGTCTCTTCCAGGAATTAGCACCATTAACCTTCTCTCAGGGGAGATTTGGTACCACCAATCTTTGGTGTCTCAATCTGAGGGCATGGCTCTTGAAGAGTTAGAGTATACAGTTGCATCTGTCTGAGGGGGGTTCTGGATATTCTCAAAACTTCTCGAAGCCTTCCATAGAAGACTTATAACTCAGATGAAAAAGATTCAGCATTTGGTGCTCAAAACATATTTCTCCAGACACTTCTGAATTGTGTACAGTTCTGTATATATGGTCCATCTGTAGTAGCTAGGCCTCAGATCAGCTACTCTCAAGGTACACTTGTCAGCTGTGTCTGCTTTTTTGATCAGTAGGAGAAGTCTTCCTCACTATCATCTCATCCTGTGTTCTGTAAATTCTTGGAAGATTGCTTCATGCCAATCCTCCCTTTAGAGATCCTGCCCTGCCTGGGACTTAAATAGCTTGCATTGCTCAACTTACTGCAACCCTCCTTTTGATCCTATGTCCTCAGCAGAGTTTAAGTACTTAACTTGGAAAACTTGTGTTTTGGTAGCCATTACCTCTGCCAGTTGTATCAGTGAACTGCAAGCATTATCAGTGGACCTGATTTTATCTCTTTCATTAGAGAAGTGGTCCCTTAGAACCAATAGGAGGTTCTTGCCTAAAGTGGTTTCAGACTTCACTTGAATCAGTCCATGTCTCCCTGTCTTCTCCACTGATCATTTCTTCCTCACAGGAGAGGAGGCTACACAGTTTGTCTCCTCTCAATTTTTAGCTTCCTCAGTACTGTTGCAGGCCCCCAGTTCTGGGAAGACTTCCTCTGGATGCCCCGATCCTTGACTGGTCAGGGAGATTCCTATATGCATTTCCTCCCTTTCCCCTGATGTTCAGGGTTTTGCTGAAACTTGGACAGCAGCCTGCATCGATGATCCTAGTGGCTCTGGACTGGCCCAGGCAAGCCTGGTACCCTCTCCTTCTCTCAGTGTTCTGCAACAGGCCCATTCACCTGCCTCCAACTCACTCCCTGCTGACCCTCCCTCAGATGGGAGTACAGTACTCAGACATGCACTCTCTTCATCTCAAGGCCTGTTCCTGAGGTTAAGATTTCAAACAACATGAAGTCTTGCTGTATTCTGACTATTGCAGTTAGACCCAGCCTTTAAACTGCACGGAGAACAAAGGTTAACTTTCTATGCAGAGCATAGAATGCTGAACTCGAGCTCAGTTGAGGTCTCTGTCTGGAGCCCTTTGAAATCCAACCATCAGATTCTTTACTCCGCCTCACTGAACAGTTGCTCGGAGATTTCTCCTTCAGCTTAGTTGATCTGTTAAATCTCGGTTAAGTTGTCGGTTTTAGTGAATTTATTTCATAATAGTGGTTCAGTCTCTGGCTGTGGTACCGTGAGTAATAGATAGGTTTGTTCCGATTTCTGTGTAGAAATTGTAAAGTGTTAGATCGGTTGACTGAACCGATCATTTATGTAATGAATCTTGTGTTTTACTTTAGAGTGTAGTTTACCAGTCCTTATCGGTTCTAAAAAACATGTTTTGAGCGTTTTTCCAACACCGTGACACGGTTAGGAACCGATAAAGAGTCTTACCTGGCAGTTGCCATAAAAGGGTAAGTTTGGTTAGGTTGACCGTGTCTGAGAAACCCAAGAAAAACCCGGACCTACTGGGTTTCAACACTGCAGTGAGTGTGGGGAGGTCTTTCCTAAGGCCGACCCCCACACCTACCTGTGTTTATTGTCTGGGTTTGAACACCTCGATACAGACGGCCAAATTTGTAAAAATCTACCCTTGAAAGAGATTAGGTAGACTGAGGGTAAAGGAGGCGAGAAGTCCGCTGACCAGATGGCCAGCCAGTTCGGTTTCGACCGAACCAGAAGGAGAATCCTCTGACCAGGCGATACTTCTCCGGCGAGGAGGAACCCGATCCTGAGGGTCGGTTCCTGCAAAAAGCGCAAAAGAAAAATCGACTGGTTCGGATCCAGAGGTTCATGTTCCAACCGCCAAGGAACTAGCCAGAGCGATTCAAATTGTAGAATCGCTTCGCCCGGTTCGACTGATCTGACACCTTTTGCAGGGGTTCGATTCGGTCCGTTCCCACGGTTCAAGGTTATACCCCTGAAGATTTTTATGAACCGGAGTTTGAGGAGGAGGGGGAGTTTGAAGATGATGGTGATGATGGTGAAAGTCTGGATGTGCCTGTGGAACCGGACATCTCCCCAGACAGACCTTCTGGTGTATCCCCTCCTAGACTTTCTGAGTCCCCTTCCCATTTTCTGTTTTACAGGAAAGTGGCTGAAACCCTCCAGCTTTCTATGGAGGAGGCAATGGAGGATCAGGAGGAGCCTGATTATGTGGAAATGATGGACATCCCAGAGTCCAGGAGACTGTCTGTTCCCCTTCACAAATCCTTTGGGAAACGGACACAGAAAATCCTGAAGTCTCCCAATTCTGTACCCCCAGTTGACAGAAGGATGGACAAGAGGTGCACACTATCAGGCTCGAATACGAGTTTTATACCAGCAATGCAGCCACGTTGGGGTAGTGCAGGCTGCTGCCCATGATAAGGCAAACATTCCTTGGCTTCACACCCCAGACAAAGACTCAGGAAGATTGATGTCATGGCAAAAAAAACAGTACATGGCATCTTCCTTGGGACTCAGGCAGGCAGTTATATGGCCTATACAGCCAGGTACCAGAAGTCCAGGTGGGACACTGTACTGGCACTGGCTAAACAGGCCTCCCCAGCTAGCCAAGGAGCTGGAGGAGGTGGCTGCAGATAGGATTGAGGCATCAGAAGTACAGTCTCGTGCTGCTGTGGACTCCAATGATGTGTCATCAAGAGTCATGGCTACATCTGTGGCTCTTCGGAGAATGGCTTGGCTCAGATTTACTAGCCTCTCACAGGACACCTAGGCTAAGGCCATGGATTTTCCTGTAGTAGGTAATTCTCTGTTTGGGGAGCAGACAGAGAATTACATGAAGAAAATGGACGAGTACAGGACCACTTTATAGGAGCGCTCAGGCCAAGGAGAGGCAAGCAACTCCTCAAAGACAGCAATCTAGGGGCAGGCCTTTTCATATGCCTTTTTACCAAGCACAGGCCTCTTCTCCCTTTTCACAGAGGGGGTTCTTCAGAGGGAGAGGCAGAAGGGGGATGAGCAGGGCTGCATCCACTCCTCAGCCTAAAGCCCCTGCCAAGCAGACACGCTGATGGGTCTGCCCGGGTCGACTCTCCTATTCCAGTAGGACTGGATGTCTATTACCTCAGACAGGTGGGTCCTGGAAGTAGTAAGCCAGGGACTGGTTTTCAGCTTCAAGAAATTTCCAAAGATGAGAGCCAGATCTTTTCCACCTACAGGTCTCTTAGAAACCCTTGCCCTAGAGGCAGAGGTTTCAAATCTTCTGGCCTTAGGAGCCATAGAGGGAGTTCCTACTCTACACAGGGGCAAAGGTCTGTACTCCAGGTACTTCCTTACCCCAAAAAAGACAGGGGAGTGGCGACCCATCCTAAACTAAGATCCTGAACAAACATCTTTTAAAATCAAAGTTCAAGATGGTAACTCTAGAATAATTCTTCCCTCTCTAAGTCCGGGGACTGGCTAGCCTCCCAGGACCTAAGGATGCCTGTTTCTCCATTCCATCAGGTGCTCCCACAGAAAGTACCTCAGGTTGAGAGTTGCCCTCGGGCTACTATCAGTTCAAAGCAGTCCCTTTGGTCTAACATCAGCCCCAATGGTTTTCACAAAGTGCCTGGCAGTAGTCGTTGCCTTTCTAAGAAGGCAAAGATTTCCATTTTCCATATCTGGACTGACTGGCTCATCTTCCTTGAAGCCCTCCCCCCACAGCAAGGTCGCGGCAGTCGCAGAGGACCCGAGTTCGAGATCCCACACTGGCGGCTCCTCAGCAGAACCGAGGACCAGGAGGTCGAGAGCAGCTCTTCCTTGAAGCCCTCCCCACAGCAAGGTCACGGGCAGTCGCATAGGGACCGAGTTTGAATCCCCACACAAGCGCTCCTCAGCAGAACCAAGGACCAGGAGGTCGAGGCGGCTCTTCCTAAGCCCTCCCCACAGCAAGGTCGCGGGCAGTCGCATAGGGACGAGTTCGAGAATCCCCACACAGCGCTCCTCAGCAGAACCGAGGACCAGGAGGTCGAGGCGGCTCTTCCTTGAAGCCCTCCCCACAGCAAGGTCGCGGGCAGTGCATGAGGGACCCGAGTTTGAGTCCACACAAGCGCTCCTCAAGCAGAAACCGAGGACCAGGAGGTACGAGGCGGCTCTTCCTTGAGCCCTCCCCACAGCAAGGTCGCGGGCAGTCATGAGGGACGAGTTCGAGTCCCCACACAAGCGCCCTCAGCAGAGTAAGTTATCCACGGAGGCAGCTCCTGTTTTGCCCTGCGAGATTTGGGACACTGCAGTGGATTTTACAGAACTTAATCTGGGTTCCCCTCACTCAAGCGGACTGATTAATTTGTCTAGAGGCTCTCGCTGACTCTGAATGTACTGTGTTTGTGTAACTGTAGTCCACCATTTTAAATTGCTTGCTGTATTGTAACCTGCCTGAATCGGTAAGTGCCGTTTCTGGCGCTTGAAACTACTTTATTTTAAGCGGTCCAGTTACTTGCAGTCAGAAGCTCTCTTACCTTCAGGTGCCTCATTTAAATTCCCAATTCCACAAAGATTAGTCCTGGCTAAAGCCACAGTATATGCAGCGAAATTTATTGAATTCCCACAAAGAAAAAATAAATAAATAAATAAATAAAATAAATTTATATTAGCTTGAGGTTAAGCTGAATCCAAGTCTGCTCAGTAAGCCCAGCCCATGAAAACACCCTGGCAGTCTGTGGTATTTAATCAGCTTACTTACCCTTTCTCTCTTGTCCACAGACCGAGGACCAGGAGGTCGAGGCGGCTCTTCCTTGAAGCCCTCCCCACAGCAGGTCACGGGCAGTCGCAAGGGACCGAGTTCGAATCCCCACACAGCGCTCCTCAGCAGAGTAAGTTATCCACGGCAGGCAGCTCCTGTTTGCCTGCAGTTAAACCCTTGGCGCTATGCGCCTCCCCACCCCCCACCACCCTTGGTCGACTCTCACATTTATAGGCTGCATCACGTGGCACAAAACCAATCAGCTCACTTTTCCATTTGCTCGTTATATCAACTGAACAGTAGGGGCTCAAGCTCACATACAGAGGAAAGTAAGACTAAAACTAAAACTACAACCATGTTAAGCAACCAAACCATACTTAATCTAATAATAATTATATTAACTTTGGTCTCATACAGATCCTCTCCTATCCATCAAGAAACAACCTCCCAAACACAGGCCTTATGAACCCACATCCCTTCCCTAACATAACCTTGAACCTCAGCTATACCACGATTGGGCCGTAGGAAGGCAGCCAAAAGCTCCACTACCTCTGTACAAATCAACTCAGTTTTCCAACCGCTCCCTTTACATGTTCTAAAAGCTCTAGTCATCCAGGCTCTCCCCATGCCATGTATAGCTCAAAATAAAGTTCCAATTACAAGCAACAAAACAGACTCTCAAAAGCGGCTCCAGCTAACCATACTCAGGCATGCGCTCTTGTTACTTCTACTTTTGGCTGGGGACATACACCCTAACAGGGCCGTCCCAGCTAATACTGCAAAAACCCAAGCTATCGGGTCTGAAGCTGGCTTCCATGAACATCGTAGCCTACCAAAAGCTACCTCTTCTCCAAGGGTGGGTAGCACAACATTCTCCGACATCATTGCCCTATCTGAAACATGGTTAACTACTTTATCCCAGACTCCGCAGTTGCATTAAATGACTACACTATATTTAGAGATGATAGGGTTGAAAAGGGGAGAGGGGGTGCTATCTACATCAGAGCAAAATTTAAGCCACTACTAATCCCTTTGCCTAAATCAAAACTGGGGCCCAAGCAGTCACCATCAAGATTACAATTGGTTCCTATGGAAACCATTGTATATAATGTCTGTTTATATACCCAACAACCAAGTGAAGCATTGATTCCATCCTGGCTAACATAGCTACTCCCTCAAATAGTGACCTCATAATAATGGGTGACTTCAATATAAATTAGTTATCAAAGGTGCTGATTCCTTTAAAGGCGCAACAACGGCCCACAATCTGACTCAGGTTGTACTAACCCCCTCACGTCGGGACCCAAGAACAGGCGCAAATACACTCCTTGATCTCATCCTGACAGAACTCCCCAAACACCTATCTGACATCAGAGTTCTCCCAGATGTCCTTAGTGACCACTCTTCTCTCCTGTACCTGGTCCAACAGAAGCCCTCACACACGTCCTAAATTATCCTACCAAAGACACCTCAAACAGGAGCAATATCCAAGATTATCCACAGCCTATCCTCCAGTGACTGGTCCCAGGTCCACACCGCCACATCCATCGATGGAGCCCTCACCTCCCTTCATAAACATTTTCAACTCAGCCTGTGACAAACCTTTTACTTGCCAAAAAGTTTATGAAAGCTAGGGATCGCCGTGGATAACACAACCCTACTTGACCAGATGTCACATAGAGATAACCTCTGGTATAAAGCCCTTGACTCCAGAGACCCTCAAGACAGGCAGCACTACAGGAGGCCAGAAATAAGTGATAGCAGCCATTCAACAAGCTAAGACAAACCACTACAAACAAGCCCTAACGGAATCCTGGGGTGTGGGAACAAGTTCTGGAGAAACATCAAAGAACTAAGTGGGAAATCTGTTGCCAGTCACCCACACAAATAACTCATAATGGCACCCCCTCACAAGACCCCATCATCATAGCCAATACACCTGAATAAATCTTTCTCTGACCTCAGCCACGTACTCCCTCAAACTTCTTTAGCCCTCCACCTCGTCACCACAAAACCCGGCCACAAGTCCAGCAGTCCACCTTTCAGGTTTAAATCTATCTCATGCATTAAAACCAAGCGCTATATTACACAGGCCTTAAAAGATAAGCAATACAGCAGTGAATAGCTTAGACCTCAAAATCCTCCGACTAACACTAGATGTTACTATCCTCACCTGACCAAACTTTTTAACCTATCTCTTAGCTTAGGGCAATTCCCAACTCTCTGGAAAAGGGGTATCATCACTCCTTTACTGAAAAAGGAGACCCAACTGACCCGGTAACTATAGACCTATCACGATTCTTCCCCTCTCTCAAAAGCCCTCGAAAGAATGATAGCTGACCAACTCACCGATTACCCTGACAAACCACTCTACTCTGCCAAGAACAACATGGCTTCAGAACAGGTCATAGCACTACACGGCTCTCCTCACACGCTTACGTCATATTTACAGGAAGCTCTTGGCTGAGTGACCTAGCAGGGCAATTTTCATAGATCTAACTAAAGCTTTCGATACTGTTAACCACGATTTACTTTTACAGCAACTCCCATCACTCAGCGTGAGGTCCAGACGCCATACACTGGTTCAAAATTACCTTACAGACCGGACACAAGATAAAAATAAATAACACTCTATCTTCTAAACTTTCAGTTAAGTCGGTGTACCACAAGGATCAATTCTAGGCCGCTCCTTTTCACCCTATTCTCTGAATGCAATCCCTAGTACCTGCAACTGCAAGCTCCTGCTGTATGCAGATGATGCAGTAATCTTTTGGAAAGACTCCACCCTGAATGCTCTTCAGCATAAGCTACAAACTAATTTCCATGAAATAGAACACTGGTTAGCAAACCAACGACTAGTACTAAACCTCAGCAAAACAAAATCCATGGTCTTTGCACACAGACAAAGTCACCACTTTAGCTGCAACTAAACATTACCAACCATCAGGGTAACTAATTGACCAAATATCACATTTCAAATACCTGGGTATCACACTAGACATATCATTAACCTATCACAGGCACATAGACCAACTGTCAGCCTCAGTAAATACCAGACTAGGGACCCTGTTCAGACATAGACAATAGCTTCCCCCTTGCCATTTGACTGGCAGTGAATAGCTCGGTTCTATCTCTGTAGATTATGGAATAACAATATATGGATCAGCTGACCCCACAGCAAAAAAAAGAATCAACCTGGCTCTAAACAAAGCTAGCCGTCTAGTAGCGGATAGTGACAAAGCAAACCCATACCTGCGAAGCTCTACAAAAGCTAACTGGCTGACTTTGCAGGCAGGCTAAATTACCACACTGCCTCCAGGCAAAAAAATCAATTGGGCTTTGCTCCATTGGACTCCACCCACTAATAAAACTTAACACTCACAGGATTACTCCAAGACATACAGCTAAAACACGATCGCCAATCCCCAAAGAAGGACCTGCCAGGGCCAGAGGTCTTTTCTTATCGAGCCCCATCTGGCTCAATGAACTACCCCCATCCATAGTACGCTACAAGCATTAGTCAATTCAAAACCAGCATCAAGATTTACCTACTTGAATCAGAAACTTGCTGTTGCACCTAAACACTCGCCCACAAAACTGCAGGTTTGCTATCCAACCTAAGACAAGGTCTTTGACTGCAAAATGCATAGCGCCTGAAATTAATCTAGTTTTTCTTTGTTTATCCTCCAGTGACAAGGTCTTTGATTGCAAAATGTAAAATGCTTCTACTAAGTTATCGTATTCATTGTTCATCAACCTGAAGACGAGGTCTTCAACACAACATGTACAATGCTTCTGCAAAGTATTCTAGTTCATAAATTGTGTAATATCATTCAAACCTGGGCAGCAAAAGCAATCCCAAACTGTAATCTACCCAAGCTTGGATTAATGTCTCCTGTCTTCCTGTTATCTCCTTGGTACCTTTTACTACTTATTTGTTGTCATTGTCTTTTGCCCTGCATTGGAGCCTTTGCAAAGGTCTCTGACTCAAAGGTTGTAATTCCTAAACTTTAAATAAATAAATAAATAAATAAATAAATAGTGGGCCAGTTCCCAGACCAAGTCAAGTCAGACCTGCAAGTAACCCAGCAAGTGCTCACTTCTCTAGGATTTCTTCTCAACCTTCCCAAGTCAGTTCTGAGCCACTGCAGCTCCTTACCTTTATAGGGGCAGAGCTGGATACTGTCAAAGCAAGAGCCTTTCTTCCCCTGGAAAGGGCAAGAGTTCTTATAGAACTGGCTTCTTCCTTCAGCCTTCAGGTGTCTAGACCAGCAAGGCATTTCCTCTAGCTCTTTGGCCACATGGCAGCTTCTACAGCAGTGGTCCAAGGGGATAGATTCCAGATGAGGGACATTCAGTTCCACCTGAGGGCCTTTTGGTCCCAAAGGAAGGATTCCCTTACCAAACTGATTCCACTGACTCAGACCCTGATCCAAGCCCTTCAATGATGGCAGAATCAGGACAATTTAAGGCAAGGGGTCCCATTTGTCACTCAGCCACATTCAGTGGTCCTTACCACGGATGCTTCCCTCCTGGGCTGGGGAGCCCATCTGGGGGCCCTCACTGCCCAGGGACTGTGGTCCCCTCAAGAATCCCTTCTCCATATCAGTCTCCTGGAACTCAGGGCAGTTTTTCTGACCTGCAAGCTTTCTCTCAGTCAGTGCAGAACAAGATGGTTCAAGTCAGAACAGACACCACCACCACCATGTGGTACATCAACAAGTAGGGAGGCACGCAGTCTACGGCCTTGTGCACAGAAGTAATGAAGTTGTGGTCCCTGGCTTATTCATGCAGATCTCTCTGATAGCAGTCCACCTTCCAGGGAAGGACAATGTGCTAGCAGATGCACCGAGCAGGATCTCTCAGGGCCATCACGAATGGTCCCTGGACCCTCTGGTCTTGAAGGTGAGTTTTTCAAGGTGGGGCACTCCAGAGATGGATCTCTTTGCAGCCCCAGACAATCACCAACCTCCTCTTTTTTGCTGCAGACCCCCAGTCTTGGGCTCAGTCCCTCTGGATGCTCTTATTCTGAACTAGGAATGGAAATTTCTGTATGCCTTCCCTCCTTTTCCTCTACTGTTCAACGTTTTAGTCAAGATAAGGTCACAACCTTGCAAAGTGATTCTGATTGCTCCAGATTGGGCCAGACAGTTCTGGTACCCCAATCTTCAGTCTCTCAATCTCAAGGCATGGCTCTTCAAGAGTTAGAGTATGCAGATTTGCATCTGTCTCAGGGGGTTCTGGATATCCTCAAGGCCTCTCGAAAGCCCGCCACTAGAAAGACCTATAACTCCAAATGGGAGAGATTCAGCATTTGGTGTTCCAGGCAGCATATGTCCCCAGACTCTGTTGAATTGCCTACAGTTCTGGATTATATGGTCCATCTTAATGGCCTAGGCCTCAGATCAGCTACTCTCAAGGTACTCTTGTCAGCTGTCTCTGTGGGGAAGTCTTCCTCACTATCATCTCATCCTGTGTTCTGTAAATTTTTCAAGGAATTGCTTCATACCAATCCTCCATTTAGAGACCCTACCTACGGGATTTAAATGTTTACATTGCTAAATTGATGCAACCTCCTTTGAGCCTATGTCCTCAGTAGAGCTTAAGTACTTGACTTGAAAACTGTGTTTTAGTAGGCATTACCTCTACCAGACGTATCAGTGAACTGCAAGCCCTGTCAGGTGGAACCTGATTTTATCTCCTTTCATAGGGATAAAGTGGTCCTTAGAACCAGTAGAAGGTTCTTGCCCAAAGTGGTTTCAGATTTCCACCTGAATCAGTCTGTGTTTCTTCTTGTTTTCACTGAGCATTCCTCTTCAGGAGAGAGAGGCTACACAGTTTAGATGTTAAAGGGCCCTTAGCTACTATATAGAGCGTACCAAGGGTCACAGGTTTGATTCCTTCAGTTGTTCCTCACTAATGGAGAAGTGGGAAAGAGCAAACCTGCCACCAAGAGAACTATTGCCTGGTGGATTGTGTCTTGTATACAATTCTGCTATGAGAAACTAGGAAAAATTCCACCCTCAGGCCTGAGGGCTCACTCCACCAGAGGTACAGCTGCTTCCCTGGCTGCTGCCAGGGATATTCCTCTCTTAGAAATTTGTCAAGCAGCCACCTGGAAAACAGTCCATACCTTTACCAAGCATTACTCTCTGGATATCCAGGCTAGGAGTGATGCTCGGTTTAACAGCAGTACTTCAGAGCCTATTCCCAAAGTAGGTTCTGTCCTCCTCCATGGAGGTACTGCTTTGTAGTCTGCAATAGTCAGAATACAGCAAGACTTCATGTTGTTTGAAGAAAATTGCTCACCTTAGTAATTATGTTTCTTCTAATGTAGTCTTGCGTATTCTCATCTCTCTCCCTGCCTCCTCTCAGAACCTGTTTTTGGGAAATGGGTCGGCAGGTGCAGTGTTGCATCTCAGGGGTGCTCCTTTTACACCTTTTTCTTTTTGTTTGGGTGTTTGTTTCATTATTATTATTCTTGTTTGGATTGGTTTTTGGTTTTGGGTTTCCTTACTTGAGTCTTCCTTTGGGAATCCAAAACTTTTTGTTGCCAGTTGGCTAGTAAAAATTTTACAATTTCCACATAGGATAGTTAGTGAGTTTTTGCTCGTAAGAATCTGATGGTCGGATTTCAAAGGGCTCCAGATAGAGACCTCAACCGAGCTCGAGCTCAGCAATCTATGCTCTGCATAGAAAGTTAACTCTTTGTTCTCCGGGGCAGTTTAAAGGCTGGGGCTAACTGCAATAGTCAGAATACAGCAAGACTCCATTAGAAGAAACATAATTACTAAGGTGAGTAATTTTTTCTTCCATCCTCACAGTACTCTGAACAGGTCCTTAAGATACAGAGGATGGCTAAAAAGACGAACACTAAGAAGACTTATGCAGCTAAATGGAAAAAGGTTTTTCCCTCTGGCGCAAGAGCGAAAAGGTCGAACCTCTAGCAGCTTCAGACCCTCAGCTGCTAGGCTACTTGGTACACCTACAGGCATCAGGCTTGAAACCATCTTCACTCAAGCTACACCTCGCGGCAATTTCAGCCTACCTTCCGGTGGGAAAGAAGAAATCATTTTTTTCCCCCATGACATTTTTAAACAGTTTTCAAAGGCTTCTTGCATATCCAGCCTTCAACCAGGGAGCCTGTTCCTCCTTAGAGCCGGAACTTCTGCATAGATGGGCTCATGAATCCACCCTTTGAGCCGATGCCCACATCAAGTTTGTAACTTGGAAGACAGTCTTCCTGGTAGCCATTATGTCTGCCGGGAGGATTTCAGAGCTACAGGCCCTGTGCACTGAGCCGAATTACATCATTCCTCACAATGATAAAGTTGAGCTCAGGACAAATAAGACATTTCTGCCAAAGGGGGCTTCAGAGTTTCACTTGAACCAGTCCATTACTCTGCCTGTCTTCTTTACTGAGCCATCCACTCCTGGCAAGCAAAAACTCCACAGCTTGGATGTCAAAAGAGCCATCTTTCAGTACCTAGCCCATACTAGACAGTCCAGAAGCTCTTCCACTCAGTTGTTCCTCACCTACGGGGTTGTAGGCAGAGGAAGACCAGCTACCAAGAGAACTGTTTCTCATTGGTTGGTCTGTTGTATTAGATTCTGCTATGAGAAAGCTGGTCAACAACCTTCAGTGGGGCTCAGGGCCCACTACACCAGGAGCACTGCAGCCTCGCTTGCAGCAGCAGGGGACAGTCCTCTATTGGATATCTGCAAAGCAGCTACCTGGAAATCTGTGCTCACCTTTGTGAAACACTACAGTTTGGATGTGCATACCAGATCTGATGCCAGATTTGGCAGGGCAGTTTTGCAGAGCCTCTTTCCTAAGTAGGTTCTCTGCCTACCTCCCACTTGGTACTGCTCGTTAGTCTGCAAAAAAGTTACTGATGCTAAAGGACTCCTGGGGTAAGAAGAAAAAAATTACACACTGCAGTAATCTTACTTCCAAGGGGTCCTTTAGCATCAGTAAGCTCTCACCCTTCCTCCCCGGTTCATCTGTTGGAGAAGGGCTCTTTATGTCACCTTTTGCCAAATTTGGAATTTCTTATTGAGGAGTTTTTAGCTTGTGTTACTGTTGTTTCTATTTCCACTTTTGTGGACATTTGCATGTTTTTTGAATCCTGTTGATTCTTTTTTGGGATATTTGCCCTCGTTTTTCCTTGAAAACATTCTGAAGCATTCAACAGCTCTCACTTAGCTCCACCCCTCCTGTCTTTTTGTTTTCTAAACAAGCTTGGCCCTAAGCTCATTTAAATATCTCTTAATGGCACACCTCCTGGGCAGTGGCACCTAGCCAGCTAAGTGTAACAAAGTTACTGATGCTAAAGGACCCCTTGGAAGAAAGAAGATTACTGCAGTGCGTAATTTTTTCCTACTGTTTATGCTGAGCTCTGGTGCCGGCAAACTCTTCAGGACCTGTGCCTGCGGCAAGAAGATCCCAGAAAAGGACAACCACAATGCCTGTACACTGCTTAGGCCCAGACCATGACATCCAAGCCTGCAAGATCTAATGTGGCTTCAACCAGGCTACCAGGCAGTGCTACCAGAAGTCCCTGGAAACTTTCCTGCTTTAGCAGAAAGTCACCCACATGGAGAAGGAGCTACAGGCCAGGAGTTCTTCTGCTTCCCTGGCACTGTCCTCAGGCTCGTAGTCCTCCAAGGCTTGGTACAAATCCGCCGGGAAGTACAAACACTGGGATGAAGATTGCAGCAAGGACCGGTCCCCACCATCTCACTCGTGGTTGCTGCTTCTCGCTTAGTCTGCAGCGGGGCTGTCTTCCTCTTCTATTTATTTAAAATTTTGATAACCGGGAAAGGCACACTGAGCCATGACTCATTTTCAGGTGCGACACGGGGAAAGGGAGTGGGATATACAAAGGCAGTACAGAGCAATATATTAGCACATCAACTGAACAAAATAAGGCAAATCCATATACAAGGAGGTCCAAAATGAAAATTACATACCTACCGTAATTTTTTTTTTTTGAAATTGCTATTGATCCCTCTCGTCCCTGCCAACCCGACCCTTCAGGCCTGAAGAGTCATCCTCCTGTTTCCTGCTCTCTGAAATCCACCTCTTGTGCCTCATGGAGCTGTGCTTGCCCCCCAGTGGGGATGAGGTGGGATTCCAGACACCCGTACTTCTTCATCTCGTTCGTCCAGAGGTGGCTGGGTGGGCGGGGGCACATCAGAGGCACGCTCCAGGCAATCCATCTTCCCGGGCGGCAGGTGTTTTCGTTTTCTTCCCACACATGATGTGCCCCCTGATTCATGGTGCTGCACGTCGACGTCCATTGTGTGTCCTGGCCGCCCTTCCCTACAGACGGGGCTTGCTGTACCCTCAGGCAAGTTGTGGGCATTGGCCCCCACCCTCCTACTGGAGAAGGTGAGCTTTCATGGGACGCTCAAGCCGTTCTCCTTCCGCCGGCCCTACAGTGACCCGAGTCTGCTCCTGAACCCAGGTCACCGGCTTTGCAAGCGGAAATCCAACCGCTGCGCCGACGGGCTGCCCTACCATAATTTTTGATCTTCACTTGTATCTTCACCATTCATTTCTTTGGGGGCGGTCAGCTCCTCCCGCCAACCTCACCTTGGTGGCTGTTGGTTCTTTGGGCTCCGGCACCCCTCAGACATCTCAGCCTCTACTGCTCCGGCCCTTATTCTCTTCAGGCCATCAGTTAGGCGGCTCCACTGGTTTGAGTTCAACCAGCCCCAGATCGGCAGTTTCAGGTGTTCAGGTCACTCCCCCACCGCTGACCTTTGTTGTTTTCTTGTCCACTTCCTTGGCATCAGGGCTTCTGCCTTCCCCGGCGTTGCTCCAGGATTTCACCCTCTCCGAGGATGACTTGGGTCGGGCAACGCCCCTTAGGTCTTGGCCTGCTTGGCCTCCCTCCCCGGCCCCAGCGCTGATGACAGCACTGATTCCTTCTCATCCAGCACCGCTAGGCGTGCCAACGCTGATCATGGTGAATTTGCAGGCAGTGTTTGCCTCACTGTGGGATTTCATGCAAGCTAAACTTAATAAGGGCCAGCCTGGCAGGGGCCTACCTTGCCTGCCCCCCTCACCCTACAAGGCCTTGGCATGCACCTCGAGATCAAGCACCCTCTACCCCACTCAGGACCTGGGGATGAGGATGAGTATCACCCAGACCTCCTTCCACCTGACGAGGAGGATGAAGGGGATGATGGAGATGAAGGAGGCGTTACCCCCTCCCACTCCACCTGTACGGTGTCATCCAGTGGGGAGGACACCTCCAAGTATTTCCCATGGTTCCTCCCCCCCCCCATGACCCTCCTTTGTCTCTGTTTTGAGACAGTTGCAGGCCACCATGGGATTTGACACCAAGGTGCAGGAGCCTGTCCAGTGTCGTTTGTCCACCTGTCTTGGCCTGCTGGATGCCCCTCCTTTGGTCATCCCTCCCTTGATAGAACCATTTGAGGATGCCTCCCTGGCCACCTGGCGTTGACCAAGCTTAGTCTTGGCCATGCCTAGGAAGGCAGATAAGCTCTACCAGGCTCCCACTGGGAACCCTTCTTTGCGGAACAGCCTCAGGTGACCTCCACAGTCTTTAATGCTGCCCACGACTATACCGAGAGACCAGAACATCTTAGTTCCCTTCCGCCAGACAAAAAGTGCCAGAGGTTGGACCTCATTGGCAAGTGGACCTTCTTCTGCCACTTTGTCCATTAGGGTCCTGAACCATATTGCCCGGTATGGTTCAATATCAAGAGCCAACTCTGGGCTCAGTCCAAGGAAGCAGCCAAAGCCATACCAGAGGATCCCCTGAAACAGCAGTTGCTTCAGAGCATTAATTCGGGGCCTGATGTTGGCAAGCATCTTTTGCGCTCTGCCTATGATGCCGTTGATGCCTTGGCTAGGGCAGCTTTGGCAGGCTTTTGCCTGTGGAGACATTCGTGGCTGAGAGTGTCAGGCTTTGCCCAAAATGTGCAACAGTCCATCCTAAATGCCCCCTATAGAAAAAACAAACTATTTGGTGCAGATGTGCAGGATATACTTTCTAACCTGCAAACCTCTGACCGCATGTTGCAGTCGGTCCATTCTGTGTACTGCACTGAGCCTAAATGTGGTCAGAGGGTACCTTTTTCGCCGAGCTGCCCATAGGCCCAGTTCCAAACCACAGAGGCAGCGTAGAGCAGCCACACAGCCTTGCCTTACCCCTTCCTTCACTACTGGGAAAGCTCCCAGGGGAGGAGTTTCGGCCCTGGCCACCTCTGCAGATTCAGCTCGACTCCTTGCTCGACCCCCCCCCTCCCAGAATGGCAGAAGGCGGTTATCTGGGATTGTTTTCTCCCTGCACTTGGACAAGTGGAGGGAAAGCACTGAAGATGCCTTGGTCTTACAGCTCATAGCTCCAGAGAACCCTCCAGTTCAGTCTTCTTATCCTCAGGCACATTCCAGTGCTCTGGGAGGAAGATTTGCATCGCGGCTGTAACAAAGAGCCATAGAACCCACGGCCCGAGACTCAAAGGGGCAGGTTGTTCTCTCTCACTTCTTTCTGGTTCCCAAATGCACTGGGGATCTCAGGCCCATCCTGGGTCTCCTGGAGCTCAGCTTGTTCATTCAGTACAAGAAATTCCAGATGGTTACCCTTCAGGGACTGTTGCCCCTTCTGCCCAAGGGGACTGGATGTGCTCACTGAACATGCAGGATGCATACCTGCATATCAAGGTGTCGCTTCAACAGGCAGTACCACAAGTTTCATTTTCAGGGAGCACATTTCATTTCGGCCCTGCCTTTTGGCTTATCCTTGGCCCCTTAGTTGTTTACCAAATGTTTGGCAGTAGTGGCAGCAGCCCTCAGGCAGGAGGGACTCTGTCTTTCCCTAACTGGGCGACTGGCTCCTCAAAGCACAGTCCAGGAAGCACCTGCTGCAAACTCTGAAACATACCACCCTTCTGTTCCAGGAACTGGGGGTCACGATCAGTCTGCCCAAATCGGTCTTGATCCCCTTTTAGCACCTGCGGTACATAGGGGCGATCCTGGATACAACTCGGGGTATGGCCTTCTTGCCCAAGGACAGGGTGGAATGCCTAATGATGCAAGCTCACGTGCTTTACAACAGCGTACACCTTGGACATCTCCCTGTCAGCAGTCCACTTACCAGGGAAGGACAATGTCCTATCCTAGCAGATGCTCTCAGCAGGATCAGCCAGGGCCATCACGAGTGGACCCTGAACAGACAAGTCCTCCTGTCAGTATTCAGGAGGTGGGGGATTCCAGACACAGACCTTTTTGCAGCCCCAGACAATCATCAATTGCCTCTGTACTGTTGCAGGCCTCCTGTTCGGGGCTATGTGCCCCTGGAGGCTCTGCTTCTGGATTGGACAAGCAGGTTTCTGTATACTTTTCCTCTCTTTCCCCTGATCCTCAGGGTTCTAGTCAAGCTCAGGTCTTAGCCTGCGACCATGATCCTCATAGCCCTAGACTGGGCCAGACAGCCATGGTATCAGTGCTCCTGTCCCTGTCAGTGACTAGCCCCATTCATCTCCCCAGGAGACACAACCTGCTAACATCAACTCAGGGGAGATCCTCTACCCCAATCTCCAGTCCCTACGCCTCAGGGCTTGGTTCAAACAACATGAAGTCTTGCTATATTATGACAATTGCAGTTTGTCCCACCATTAGAACTGCTCCGGAGGTGAAAGAGTTAACTCCCCATTCTAAGAATGGAACTTAGAGCACGAGCTCGGTTAGAGAAGCTCTGTCTGGGTTATTTCAAACCCAAACTGTCAGATTCTTTACTCCGCCTCACTGAACAGTCGCTCCGGAGATTTCTCCTACTGCTCGGTTCATTTCTCGGTTTAAACAGTGTTTTCTCGGTTCAAATCAACCAAGAATATTATTATTTTAACTGCAAAACCGATCGGTTCAAGCTCTGTCTGTGGTATCGTAAGTAATTTCAGTTTAATTTCTGTGTGGAACTTGTAAATGTTATCGGTTCGGTTTTGAACCAATCAGCTTGCTTTAAAACTTGAAGTTACAAAAATTAGAGGTTTTAGATTGCGGTTCCCGGTTCTTATCGGTTCTAAAAAAAACAGAATTCATTACGTTTTTTTTCAAGACCCGTGACACGGTTAGGAACCGATAAGGGTGTCTTGCCTGGCACTGCCGTTAAAAGGGCAAGTTTTGGTTAGGCTGGCATTATGTCTGAGAAACCCAAAAGAAAAACCGGGCCCACTGGGTTTCAACACTGTGATGCTTGTGGGGAAGTCTTTGCCAAGGCTGACCCACACACCACATGTGTATATTGTCGGGGTTTGACCACCTCAATTCAGACTACCAGATTTGTAAAATTTTCCCTGCAGCCACCCTGGATAAAAGAGTTGGCAGGCTCAGGGAACGAGAGGCCAAAAAGTCAGCTGACCCGGATGGCCAGCCCGGTTCGGTGCCAACCGAACCGGAAGGAGTGCCCTCTGACCAGGGCCAGACTTCCTCGGGCAAACGCAAAGCTGGCTTGGATGAGCCAGTTCCAGTAAAGAAAACAAGAAAATCAGCAGGTGTGGAGCCCAAAATTCCTTCTCCAACTGCTGCAGAGATAGCAAGAGCTATTCAGATTGTCCAGTCACTTTCTCCGGTTCCATCCGAACCGCCACTGTCTAGTAAAGGTTGGTTGATTGGGTTCCACGGTTCAGAATATGATGTTGAGGAGTTTTATGAACCAGAGGAGGGGAGGATGATTATGAACAGTATGAATGTGACTTGGAGGGTCTGGTGTGCCCATTGAACCGGACATCTCCCAGACAGACCTTTAGAATCTCCCCTATGCTTTCTGAGTCCTCTCTCACTTTGTTTTACAAAAGTTGCTGAAACCCTCCAGCTCCCATTGGAGGAAGCTGTGGATGAGCAAGAGGAACCTGATTTTGTAGAAATGATGGATATACCAGAGTCTAGGAGATTGTCTATTCCTTTGCATAAATCATTTGAAACAAACAATAAAAATTTAAAACTCTAATTCTAGGGACATGGATATGTTGTTCATCCACACTCATTGGCAGTATCCTTGCCGCTTTAAATCTTGCGGAAGGTCTTCAAACACTCCTCCACCCACAGGTGGTATAACTCAGCTCATGGCCGCAGATCCATCTTCCTTACATGAAAGCTCAGGTTCCCTCCTTAACGCCCATGCGTTGCAGATGATTCCTATTTCTCCGTTGCGGATTTAAAAAAAAAAATTTGCAAAAGACTTCAGTCTTGATCCCTCACGACTCGCGATGGACAAATCGACTCGGTTTCGGAGATGCCCATGCGGGCGAAGATGCTCGGACGGATCCACACTCACGTGTGTCTAGCCCTGGGCCTTGAGCACGACCCGCGGGCTTCGACCTGTGCTCATCTTTCTCACCCTCGTCCACCGAAGACCGTGCTGCCCGATTGCAACTGGGCCGTCCCGGCGTTTCCCTCCGGTGAAGTCCAAGGAGGCCAGGTTGGCGGTGTCAGCGGCGTGATCTCGGCGGATCAGCTTCGGCGGATGGTCGTCCTCGAAGAGGAGGCGGCCTGGGCATTATCTTCTCGGCCGCGGCATTTATGCGCTCTCTCTGGGTTCTTCCTACCACGGCTTCTTTTAAGGAGCTTTGTCTGTCCCTCTCCACTAAAGGAGAAGGGCCTCGTCTGCTGGACCTTTTCGGTCAAAAAGAGGGACAAGAGTATAAGTCCCTCCGTCGGCGCTCTTAGGGCGGGAAAGGTCCCTCCCGGGCCGTCGTCCGGCCGGCTTGATCGACCGCTTCGGCTTGACCACTGGCCTCCACGGTGTCCCGTCAGGTCAGTTGGCGAGACTCCCGCTGATGGTAGTTTTTTCAGGCCATTGAATGAGCTGTCGCCTTTGGGCAAGATTCCCCTCTCCCGGTTCCCCGGGAGGAGTTGAGATCCAGTGGGCTCGTCTGTGCCTCGGTTCCGAGCCCTCAGGTGGACCTTCGAGCGAAGAGTCCGGTTCCGGCGACACCTCCCTTGCCGACCCGGAAATTCCGGACTCGGTCTCGGTCTCCGGACCTCTTCGCGATCCAGCCGTTCCACCGTCATAAGCGGTCTCGGTCTGGCACGATAGCCGGCGTCGCCGCTCGTCCTCGTCCTCCTCACCGGATGAGGAAGGCCGGCGTGAAATGCGTCGTGATACGAGACCTTATATTCACAACAACTCCTCCTGGCGAGGTCAGCCGACTCAGGCGCCTTCCCGGTATTCATCTTCATGTCACCGGGCGGCCGACACAACCCCTACGACTTGTCCGAGGCCTATACCCAGGCGGTTGTTGACCAAAACCAGCTGCTCCACGATTCGGTGGAACCTCCGCCCTCCACAGCCACCAATTGGGGCTCCGACCAAGGATTCTCGATGCGACTAAGGGTTTACCCACCGGCTATCAGTTACCCTCACTCCCGACCGACCTCGGCGGGTGAAGGGTAGCTCAGGCCAGAGGCAGCTCTTGAGGACTCTTCGAGTCGAAGATGATTCCTCCTTCTTCTCCAGCGACTGGACTCGGGTCTTCAGGAGGTCAGTCAATGGGCGATAGCCTGAAGTCCTTCCTAGGACTGCTTCGCTCATCTCGGAGTCTACGGGATGGAGCGCGAACCACGTTCCAAAGCAGACCGGTATCCCCCTCCGCGAGATTCTGGGCCGAGGGGATTCTCCAACCAGGCCTTTCGATGGCGAGGCCATAGTGGGTCCGGCACTGGAACTTCGGCAGCGCCCTGCTTCCTGCCCTGCGCCCGACCCAGGATGGCCAGAAGTATCACGGTCTACCGGTTCCTTGTCCGGTTTTGGAACACCCTCTGCTGAGGGGTTGGTTACCGACAAGCGTTTTCAGCCTTGGCGGCAGGCGCCAGGATGGACAAACCTCCTGACAAGGAGTCCAGAAATTGGACTATGTCGGGCGAAAAGTCTCGCTCGTCCTCTCTTAAACCTTCGTCGAGGCCAGTTGACCAATCCTCATGGCACATTTTTTCTCATGCCCTGTTGGGCTCCCTGGATGAGGTCATCCCTCATCTTCCGCCCGATCTGCAGACTACGGTTAAGCGAGTGCGGGACCAGGGCAGAAAGCAGTGGCCAAACAGCAGCTCCAGACTGCTTTGGATGTAGGGGACTCATGTGCAGATCGATTGCTGACACATGATGTGGCTGCTCGTCGGCGGGCTTGGCTGAGGATATCCACCTTTACTTCGGATACCCAGCACAAGTTGGCGGATGTTCCTTTTTGGGGACTGACCTCTTGACCCTGGGGTGGAAGGTCACCTGCAGAGAGATCGAGGAGTCAATGCCACCTTGGACTCCGGTCTCTTCCGCTCAGAAGGACAAAGACGCAAACCACAGCCTAAGCCCTTTCGTCCTTCTGTGCCCCGGCCTTCGCCCAGCAGCATCAGGGCCCACAGGCCCACCGCAGCATCCAAACCAAACCGCCCGGCTTCCTCTAACAGGAGGCAGGGAGGAAAGGGCCCAGGAGGTCCTAGCCGGTCCCTCTCCAAGCCTGCCCAGTGACGGGCTGAGGGTGTCCCCCATCCCGTCACCTTACCCCTGGAGTCCCCCATTAGAAGGCGGCTCACGGCACTTCCGTTCCGCCTGGTCCGCTGTTACCACGGACAGGTGGGTCTTGGAGGTGGTGGGAAGAGCCTGCCTCCTGGAATTCGAGCAGGCACCACCCTTCAGACCGTCGCCCCTCGGGAGGCTGGGATCCCCAGCCTCACTGGCGGCTCGTAAGGCCGACAGCCACTCCTCCTCAGAGGTGGTAACAAGAGGTGGTGGACCCTCACTTCCAGACCAAGGTTTGTGTCCAGGTACCCTGGTTCCGAAGCAGACGGGGGGGCTGGCGCCCCATTCTCGACCCTACACGGCCTAAACAAGTTCTAAGGTCTCAGAACCTTCAGGATGGTCACTCTGGCTCAGATAATACCATCCTTGGGCAGCGGCGTGTAGTTCTGCTCTCTGGACTTGCAGGGCATTTTCCGTCCCTATCCGTCCGTCTCACGAGAATTCCCTTCGCTTCGGCGGAAGGATCTCTCTTGATTCAAGCCATGCCCTTGGCTTGTCTCAGCTCCCAGGGTCTTCACCAAATGCATGGCAGTGGTGACAGCATCCCTCTTGACGCCAGGCAGCGGGTGTACCCTTACCCCTGGACTGACTGATGCCAGCTCCCTCCAGGAAGGAGGCGGATGGTCAGAGATCTGGCCCTCAGGTCTGCTCTCAACTAGGCCTACCATATCCAAGCGAGGCCAAGTCGAACTCGAGGCGAAGCAGGTGATTTTATTCATCAGGCGCGGCTCGACTCTCTTCCAGCCAGGCCGTGGCTCGGCGGACAGGGCGAGGTTCTTTCCTCCTTTGCCCGATCATTTCTGGTTGGGCAATTCGCCCCTGCCGGGACTTCCTCGCCTCCTGGGTCTCATGGCGGCCTGTGCCAGGCGTGGTCCGTTGGGCCCGCTGGAACATCATCCCCTTCAGTGGGGACTGGCCAGCCAGTGGTCCCTGCGCTGCGATCCCTTGGACCAGCTTGTACAGGTGACACAGGGGATGTGGAGCTCTCAGTGATGGACCGTTCCAGATCATTTGCAGGAGGGCATCCCGTTCGTCCGCCCGAGCAGTGGTCTCTCTGTCCGACCCGATGCCTCTCTGATGGGTTGGGGTGCCCATCTGAGACACACGGGCTCATGGCCTCCTGGTCCCGAGGAGTCCCGATGCCACACCAACCTGCTGGAGCTCCGAGGCGGTCAGCTAGCTCTCACCGCCTTAGCTCCAGTTCCTCCGAGGATCAAGTGGTCAGTCCACAGGACAATACCACGACCATGTACTATCTAAACCGCCAGAGGCGGGGCCAGCGCTCCAATAGCTTCTATGCAAGAAGCTCTCCGCATTTGGTCACTCGTCGCGGCCTGAAGCGGATCTCCTAGCCATTCACGTGGCAGGAGCCTCCAACACCCACAACCCCGATGCCCTGAGCCGGATAGGGGCTGCATCCCACGGTGGTCTCTCTCCTGCGGAGGAGTAGTACAGCATCTGTTCTCCCTTTGGGGCACCTCAGGTGGACCTGTTTGCCTCCATGGAGGCAGGCTGAGTCATTCCATACCCGCCCCCCTCAGCGGGGCTGCGCTGCGAGGATGCCTTCTCGAGGCAATGGACCCCGGGCCTCTTTTCGCCTTTCCCCATTTCCCTAGTCCACAGGTGCTTCTCAAAGCGAGGAGGGACAAGGCGCAGGTGGTTCCAATAGCCCCAGACTGGCCTCGCCAGTTCTGGTACCCAGATCTCCTCAGTCTCAGCTCCAGGACTCACGACAGCTTCCAGCTAAGCCGGACCTGCTCTCAGTCAATCAGGGAAGGTGTTCCATCCGGACCTTCAATCCCTGCACCCACAATGACCCTGGTTCCTGGCGGCTAGGTTCCAGGCTTTGGGTCTTTCCGGCAAGGGTCCTCAATGTAGTTGAGGCGTCCCGTGAGGAGAGCCAGAAAATGCTATGCTTCAAATGGAAAAGGTTTTCCATTTGATGTAGAAAAAGGGCTTGGACCCTTCCTCCTGTTCCTCAGCAGCATCTTGGACTATTTATGGTCCCTGTCCAGTCAAGGGCTTAGGTCGGCTGACCCTAAGGGTGCACCTGGCAGCCATCTCTGCTTACGAGCGCGGGCAGGGAAGCAGTCGATGGAAACAGGAGAAGGTGGTCTGGGCGCTTTTTAAAGGCCTTGATCACATTCCCTCCAGTCACGAGAACCCCCACCTCCGTGGGATCTACTGCTGGTACTGGCAAAGCTCATGGGCAAGACCATTCGAACCTATGCACAGGTGTGCTCTCTCACCTGTCGTGGAAGACCCACTTCTTGGTGGCTATCACGTCAGCCAGAAGGATGGGAGAGCTCCAGGCGCTTTCATCAGTCTCACCCACCTGGTCTTCCACAGGGACAAGGTTGTCCTGCGCCCCACCCGAAATTCCTTCCGAAGGTGGTGCCAGTTCCACCTTAACCAGGTGTTGACTCTGCCGGTGTTCTACCCCAATCACACCGGAGGCCGAATCTAGGCTCCATACTCTGGACCTAGAGAGCGCTCGAACATTATAAAGCGCCTGGCTGAAATTCAGGGGAGAGGTTAGCCAGCTGTTTGTCACCTACGCTGAAGCCCATCTGGCAGACCTGCAGCCAAGCGGATGATAAGCAGGTGGGTAACCTCCTGCATAGATCTACTACAGGATTAGTCGGGCATGGGCCTCCCAGAGGATAAGAGCTCCATTCTACCCATCGACTGCTGCGATGGCTGCTTCCAGGGACGTCCCTATCAGAAATCTGCAGGGCTGCTACCTGGAAGTCAGCAAACACCTTCATTACCCACTACCATGGAGCCTTGAGTCAGCGGGATGCTGGTTTTGGGGCCTCAGTTCTCAGTCTCTCTTTCCAAGTAAGTATGTGGGGGTGTGCGTCTTGCCTCCCTCCTCCCGGAGAACTGCTAGAGTCTGCCCAATGAGTGTGGATGAACAAATATCCATGTCCCTAGAAGTACAGGTTACTCACCTGTAACAGGAGTTCTAGGAATGGTATGTATTGTTCATCCTACATTTCCTCATTTCCTCGGCCAGACGCACAACCTGAGCTTCCAGCGGGCCAGATCTGGCGTCATGGGGCGAGCCGAGGATACCACCACCGGGTGGGTGGGAGGAGCAAGCTTGAAGACCTTCCGGCAAGATTTAAAAGCAAGGATACTGCCAATGGTGTGGATGAACAACATATACCATTCCCTAGAACTCCTGTTGCAGGTGAGTAACCTGTATTTCTGTACCTCCTGTGGATAAAAGATGGACAGGAGGTACACTATCGGTCTGACACAGAAATTCCTTTCACAGCAATGCAGTCATGTTAGGGTGGTTCAGGATACAGCCTGTGATAAAACTAATATTCCTGGCTTCACATCCTCCTGACAAGGATTCCAGGAAGATTGATGCCATGGCTAAAACAATACATGGCAGCATCCTTGGGACTCAGGCAAAACAAATTACATGGCTTATGTAGCAAAAGTATAAAAATCTAGATGGGACACTGTCATGGCTTTGGCCAAACAGGACCTCTGGCCAGCTTGCTAATGAGCTGGAACAGGCATGCTGATGAGCATTAAGGCCAAAGTGCAGTTTCATGTGCTGTGGATTTTAATAATGTATCATCTAGAGTCATAGCTACGTCTGTAGCTTTTAAAGGAATGGCCTGGCTCAGGTGTACTAACTTGTCACAGGATACCCAGACTAAGGCTATGGATTTTCCTGTGGTGGAAATTCTCTGTTTGGGAGCAGACAGAAATATATGAAGAAAATGGATGAATATAGGACTACCTATAAAATTACCCAAGCCAAGAAGGCAAGCCACTCCTCAGAGGCAGACCCCCAGGGGGTAGAAGTGAGGCCTTTTCCACAGCCTTACACCAAACCAGGCCTCCTCTGCTTATGCTCAGAAGGGGCTTCTTCAGAGAGCAGAGAGGCAGGCCAGGGGTGTGGGCAGGCCTGCTCCACCTCTCAGCCTAAAGCACCTGCCAAACAGACACCCTGATAGGGGTGCCCAGGGCGATTCTCCTTTACCCGTAGAAACAGGTTATTACTTCCCTTCAGAACTCACGGTGTCTCTAACTTCAGACAAAGTAGGTCCTGGAAGTAGTAAGCCAGGGTCTAGTTCTCCTTCAAAAAGTTCCCAAAGATAAGAATCAGATCTTTCCCACCTGCAAACTCTTTAGAGACCTTTACTCTAAACAGAAGTCTCAACCCTCCTGGCTCTCAGAGCTGTAGAAAGAGTTTCTCCCTACACCAGGGCAAGGGTCTGTACTCCAGATATTTCCTTACCCCAAAAGACAGGAGAATGGCCCATTTAGACCTCAGATATCTGAACAAACACCTTTGAAACAAAGTTCAGAATGGTAACTCTGGCAATGATTTTACCCTCTCTAAGGCCAGGGACTGGCTGGCCTCCCTGGACCTCAAGGATGCTATTTTCCGTCCTAATCAGAAACCACCCGAAAGTACCTCAGATTGAACTGCCCTCAGGTCACTACCAGTTCAGAGCAATGCAGGGAGTTATGCGCGCGCAGAGTGAGGGAAACCCGCGCACGGTTTCACCGTAATAAACGCCTTCCTTTATTACGGCAACTGTGTCATGGTGTCCCTATGGGAAAAGGGGAAGCTGGTAATTATTTATATACAATGCACAAGTAAAGTAATAAAAATACAGAGAATACAATGGATTTGCAATCCAAAGAAAACTTGCACAACAAAATAGACTGTAAAACTATTGTCTGGTATGATTTTATGATTGAGATCTCTCCTCTGTAGTGACACAAATGCGAAATTTAGGAGGGGCATTGGAAATTTGTTATGCAAAATCGGGGACATCCCTAAAAATCACAGACAGCAGGGTTTTATTTAACTCTAAAAATTGATTAGCGTTTTGCCCATAAAAGTGTTAAAACATTGTGAAAATGCATAGCACTTGCCTCAATGTGTTTAACAAACATAACACTTCTAGAAAACCTGTATAAATACTTTCTGTACAGTTAGTATTGTCCCAAGAAAAAAACTGCTAATCAATTATTTAAAACCCTGGACAGTTGAGAAATTTATGTAGTTCAGTGTAAACAGTTATAGTGCTGGTAATATTGGGTGTGGTAGTTCCTGAGAGAGGTGAAAAGAGTCCCAGATACTGGCTCCAGGGTGCCTCCACAAGTCCAGGATATCTATGTATACACAGGTGCAAAGAGACAGACATGTAAGTACTGCCAGGGCTCACCCGTTTTTAAACAAACTTCAGTCCTAAAATTGATTCCTCAGTTCATTTTGGTGGGAGAGATATCGCCCTTACCTTGACAGCTTTGCGTAGTTTGCAACTGTTTGGTACTGCTTGCAGGTCAAAATCTATTAAAATCTTCCTGAAACCTGACTTTTGTACAGTTAACAACAGGTTGTTTTTAAATTGACGGTGTTTTAAACTGCATAGCACTTTGGTATCTCTCTCCCCTACTTCAGATGGGAACAGGCGGCACAAAGGACCCCATACTAAAGTGTGGGGTTGGTCCCAGTGTGCACTTTGTGGGGGAAAAAACATTTTGGTTTACTTACTGTTTACTGTAGAACAGCATATTAAAGTATATCAGACTGATTTTGCCTAGTTGTAGGCTGACGTCTTTTACTACAAATCCCAGAATACTCTGCTGCTGACATTGGCACACTAAGCAATAGTGGGAGATTCACTAGCCTGTAGTGCATGTTAAGAGTTTTATAATCCCTGATCAGATGTTTTCTGGGACTGCTTTTCTCCAGGGGCTAAGTACAGTCCTGTGTGACTGTACCTAGCCCATGGAGGACAGCAGGACCAGCAAACAAAAGATCAGACCTTATATAAACTCTTAATATACACGGAAGGCTATTGAATCTTACTGCTGTGTACTACTTTGATGTAATCTGCAGGGGATTCTGGGATTTGTCAGAAGATGTCAGCCTATAACTAAGCTAAATTAGTCTGATGCGATCTACTATACTACAGTAAACCAAAAGTTTTTTTTTCTTAACACAATGCACATTGGGACCAGCCCCACACTTCAGTGTGGGGGCCCTTGTTTAATTCCCAGCTCCATGGTGTTACACTAGTTCCAGGGAGTGGTGTACTCCGCTTGGGGGGGGGATATGGACAGATTTTAGGAGAAGCTGAACATGCTAGGTGACTGGTCTGACTCCTGGAAGCTCTGATTCAATGTATCTAAAAGCAAGCTGCTGTACTTTAAAACAAAGGGAGGGGAGGATGGGGAATCGGGAACCTTAGTCACATCCAGACAAGAATACACTGCTGAGCGGCAAAATGAGGAAGTCACACTGTGATCAACTGTCTTATGTTGCACGATAATTACGATATATACACACACACATTACTTTGACCTTCAACCAAACTCAAAATGTATTTATTTGGTTTTAATTGTTTTTACTGTTATTCTGCATTTTTATCTGTACTGTGTACTTTTTGTAAACCTGTGTTTGTGCTATTATCCTATCCCTAGGTGCACCTGGAAATGAGCCTCGGCTCAGTGTGCTTTTCCTGGTCACCAAATTTTAAATAAATAATAAAAAAAATTATGTGTATTTTATAACAGTAAATTATTATCTATAGAAATTATTGTGATATCATCATATTGTGTTACTGTGACATCCCTAGTCATAGCCAAGGGTCTGATGCATGAGAAGCAGTGTGTGCCGCTGTCAAGACAGCCAGCAGAATGCTGGGATTTCTTCAAAAAGGGGTGAAGAGCAGGGGAAGTAATCTTGCCACTTGTTTCTCACCTGAGTACTACATGCAGTTCTGAGCTTCTGAATACAAAAAAAAACATTAAAGCAGATGAAGAGGCAACACAGGTCAACCAAAATGATCAGGGTATGGAGGTCCAAAAGCTGTAGGAGGCGCTAGAGACCCTTAATATGTTCATGTTGATGGAAAAAGGCCGAAGGGACGTGCTGTCCATCTTCTGCATACTCAAGGGTAGTGACAAGATTGGGCACACAGAGATAGTTGGTCTAGTATCCTCCAGCTGGATGCTAGGACATGCCTTTAAGATCAGAGGTGGTAAATTCACAGGTAACTTTAAAGGCACTTTTCTCCCAAGTGTGGTGAGCCTGTAGAGCGGACTACCAAGCGGAGATGGTGGATATTGACGAAGACAGTACGTGCCTTGGTATAAGCCTAAATTACAAATTGTAATGAGAAAGAAATAATGGGACCTACTGGGAGTTGAACCTAGGTCCCCAGAATACTGTTGCAGTGCTCTAACCACTGAGCTGCAGGCTCACTGTTTCTTTCTAACTACAGTTTATGATTTTATTGCTAAGCAGTGGCCAACACTGCACCTAAACATCTGTCATGTAAGCCTAGACAAATTTGTTTTCCAGACAAATCAGTGGGTACCATGCATGACAAGTAGGTATAGAATCCTTGTTAATTAGTACACGTTTACACAGAATATTTTCTTTTCTTTTTTTTTTTTTTATACCTGTTTGTGAAGCAGGATTCCAGATATGGTAGATGTAGACTGTTGCATTAAGTTTACAGTGTGTGGTTAACCCCTGTTGTGTATAGGTTTCCGTACACTCCAAAATGTTGTTGTGGCACACTTCAGAGGTCATAAAGATGTTGCGGTAGTGTTCTGATTTCACAACAATACCACAACAATTTTTCAATCTTGTGCCACCTGATTGGTTCAAGACGTGACTTTGATGAAAAACTTGGGGGAAAATGGCACTGTTTAGCGAACGCCGAGCAGGTGATTGAGACCGTTTGGACATGGACAGCCATTGATAGATGGCTTTGTGTTACCAAACTGTACTTTATAAGGTTTTTTTTTCTTTTAAAAATAAACACTGTGGCCATAGGCAGACAATTCAGAGGGGAGTTACAGATCCTCAGGGTGAGGTGTTGAATGCATAGTGAGGTGCTGGACCATGCGGAGCAATTATTCAAGGTACTGACAAACTGACCGAGATTGAACTGTTGGAGACAAACCATACGCTATATAAAACAGTGTATGGGTGCCTGTACACAACTAAGGCTGTGTGTCCATCTCAGGCATGTGATGATGTTATGGAGATTTCTTGAGCTTTGCTGTCGAGGTCTCTATGATGTCACCACATGCCCTCAATGGAAACACAGCCTTGTTGTGTATGGGCACCCATACACACAGAAACATAGACTTTGACGGCAGATAAGGACCACTTGGCCCACCCAGTCTGCCCATTTCCCTACCTATTAGATAAGCTGCAGATTCTAGTTAACCAACAGCCTACTTCCTGCAACCCCCCACTATAATTGCCTTATGTCGCGGGTCGCGAGGGCAACAGACTTCTTCGCTCTCCCCCAGAGCCTCCTCGTTTGGTCGAGAGAGCCTGCTGTGCTCTCCCAGGGCAGGAGACGACTGCACACCGGACTGCAAATCGGAACCCCCCACACCCACCCTGAAGCCCGGAGAAAGATGCAGGCGTTAAAACTGCGAGCCTGGACCTTGCAGCTCCTTTGTCCCATCGTGTTTGAATTTTGGCGCCTCTTTCAAGCGGAGGCCCTGAGGTGAGTGCCGTGCTGCTTTTGCCCTCGCCACGTTCTGTTATTAAAGGCAGTGCAGTCGGCAGTCGGCAAGCACTATAGATAGTTTTTTATGTTATTTTACTGTATTTGCTGCATTTATTGAACAAATACTAGCTGCTTGTAGTCGTGTGGAGCCCTCACCTTTAATTGCCTACCGCTGGATTTTGGGTTTTGGGAGCTTGCTAAACTGAGTGTCTCATGAATTTCTCTCCTAAGTATATTGCAAGGCAGGGTAACACAGAGCCTGTTACATCTCGTTGTTGTTAAGCACACCTCTGCATTCTGTAGCATTGCCACGGTACACCACCCTGCACACTGGCCTTACCTGACAACTGCTCCGCCCCTCCTGCTGCACATATATTAACCTGTCCTTTCTCCTTCCAGAAGCGGGTCGCGAGGCAACAGACTTCTTCGCTCTCCCCCAGAGCCTCCTCGTTTGGTCGAGAGAGCCTGCTGTGCTCTCCCAGGGCAGGACGACTGCACACCGGACTGCAAATCGGAACCCCGCACCCACCCCCGAAGCCAGAAAGGTGCGGAAAGGTACAGCGTTCACTGCGAGCCTGGACACGGCTCCTTTGTCATTCGTGTTTGAATTTTGGCGCCTCTTTCAGCGGAGGCCCTGAGGCGAGTGCCGTGCTGCTTTTGCCCTGCCGCAGTTCTGGCCCCACGAGCGCTGTGCGCCGGCTCCCCACCGCCCCCACCACCACCCTTGGTCGGCTCTCAGACTTATAGGCTGGTGGCAGGTCAGGTGGCCTGCCAAAACCTATCAGCCGACTTTCAGGTCTGCAGGTTATCACCTCTCACCAGCAGAGGTCGTTAGCTCAATCCTACCGCTCTGCTCTAGCATACTCCTATTTCATACATGCATTTTCTAGTAGTAGCAGTGCTTGCCACGGTTATGCCCCTCTCCTCACTACCACAGGCAAACCTGCCTTCTTGCAACCTGCTCCTAGCATTTGTCTCCACTTCCATCTCCCCACCCTGCCAACCCCATGGGCTGGCTATTCCAAATTCACCCCATCGTGGTGCATAAGCCCCTCAATTATACCACTGTCATTCTCCATGAGACTACCTGTCATAATTAATCTAAGTACAGGCGTCCCTCCCAAGCTGACACACCTGCCCAGATCCAGGCACTAAGCCAAAACTTACATGTGTCACACCTCTAAATATCTCACCTTGCTACTGCTCATGTCAGGTAACATAGAAACTAACCCTGGCCCAGCATCCCAGCACAACCACGAGCTCCCTACAAAGGGAATTAGTATACCCCATCTGAATATCCATAGCCTACTAAAAAAAATACCTGAGCTGCAAGTCACCATCCAAACACTCAAGCCAGACATCTGCATCATTTCTGAGACTTGGCTCAAACTCATCATCCGGATGCCTCAATAGCCATCCCGGGTTATACTGCAATCAGACAGGACCGCCTAGGCCCTAAGAAAGGCGGAGGCATAGCCATGTATATGGCTACCAGTCTTAATTTCACCCCTGTCCAAATCAGCAGCCCAGCTCCCCAGACTGAATCTACAATGATTAAACTCCTGCAGCCACACTCCTCCCTGGTATACGTTGCGGGCATCTACTCCGCCCTGGCTACTCCGGGCGATACCATCATCAGTCATCTAGCCGCCCTAAAAAATCTGGCTGCCACAGGAGAACTCCACATCCTAGGTGATGCAAATCATAACTGGCTTGCACCTGCATGTACGAAAATATGCAACAGTGTCAAAGCCCTTAACCTCTCCCAATTAATTGAACAGCCCACGCGCCTCAATCCCGAATCAAGCAACCACTCCCTCCTGGACTGGGCTCTCACCTCCCATCCACACAGAGTAATCAGGGCAGGCATCCTCCCGGACTCCTTGAGTGATCACCACATGATCTATATGTCAAGGAAAGTGCACAGACCAACTAACCACCTCCCTCCTAGGCTGATCCGTATCAGAGCCTACAAATCCCTTCGTCTCCAGTCACTCCTAGATGATCTCGTACTTGCCGACTGGTCCTTTATCATTCTAGCATCCTCAATTGACCATGCTTATGATAGGTTTAGAAAGCAGTTCCTCAACATATGGGACTATCATGCCCCCCTAAGAAAGAAAAGAGTCAGGGATTTCCACCTCCCCTGGATATCAGCAGACATAATTGGCAAATGCCTAGCTAGGGATCAGGCCTGGAAAAATCATAGGAGACTTCAATCCCCTACATCTCTACCCAACACTACACACCTCAAACAATTGCACTAAAGCCATAAGACAGGCAAAAACTACTATTTCCATGACACCCTCACCAAAAATCTTAGCCATCCTCCAAATTCTGGAAAACGTACAAAGCCCTGTTCTCTCCCCAGCCCAGTCTCCCTCCCCCACCCTAAACCTTCAGGACAACATCTTATCAACCCCCAGCGAAGTTGCATCCGCTTTCAACTCCTTCTTCGCTACAAGCGCCAAATCTCTACTTGACAATTCACAGCCTTGCGCAGCCGCCAACTACCACCCTGCTATACCCCAGCCGCCCCCAAGCACGCCCACCTTCTCCTTCCGGCCGGTCTCCCCCTCAGAAGTCTTAGTTGCTCTACGCTCCCTCGACCCAAACAAAGGCAAGTGCCCACAAGGCCTGGACGCCAAACTCCTCTTCCTATCTGCCCTGCCATTGCCTCCCCTTGCAGACCTACTAAACCTCTCCCGCTCGGCAAAAATTCCAGGTGTCTGGAAGGAAGCAAATCATCCCCCTTCGAAGAGGCGACCCATCTGAACACGACTACCGTCCTATCTCCCTCTTACGGCCCTGGCCAAGCTGCAGAGCAGCAGACTCCCAACTAACACAGTTCCTCGACTCCACCTCTTTCTTCCTCCATTCCAGTCGGGTTTCCATAAAATCACTCCACCATCCCAGCCTTGCTAAGGCTCACTAATGATATCTCCTTGGGCATGGACAAAGGCCTTGTCACCTCTGCTATTTTTATTGACCTGGCCAAAGCTTTTGATACCGTGTCTCACACTAAACTCCTCTCAAAATAGCAACAAGCAGGCCTCTCCCAACCTGCCTCTAACTGGTTCCAAGCCTACCTGTCAGGCAGAGTGCAGGCCGTAAAAGTGCCCTCCACATCTCCTCCCGACTGCCAGTGAACATGGGGTTCCCCCAGGGTTCAGTCCTGGGTCCCCTACTTTTTTCTATATTCTTAAACGATCTGCCTCAAGTCTGCTCTAACTCAGCGCTGCAAATGTAAGCAGATGATACAGTACTGTACACTTCTGGCTCCTCTACCGATGACACAATTGCATCTCTACAACGGGATTTTGATGCCGTACAAACATGGCTCAGGTCCAACCAGCTTATCCTAAACGCCAAGAAAACCATCTCCATGACCTTCGGCACCCATCTCAAATTATCCCGCCACGCAGCCCCCCCCTGTTATCCACACCCTGGATGGCTCAAACCTAGATTCCTGCACCTCCTTCAGGTACCTAGGAATTTGGCTGGATCAACATCTCGATTTTCACGCCCACATCGAATCACTGCAGAGAAAACTCCACCCTAGGTTAGGAGCACTGTACCGTCACAAAGGCTCCCTTCCTACCTATGTTAGGCGGGAGCTAGTCCTCAAAATGATCCTTCCCATCTTTGACTACGGGGACGTGGTCTACAGCGGTGCCCCCCCATCCACATTGGCAGGACTGGACCCCCTCTATCACTCATTCTGCCATTCGCCCCTTGACTGCCTCCTCCACCACCCATCACTGCGACCTGTACAGCGCCCGGCCTTCCCCATCCTTAGAGTCTACTTGCGCAAACAACATTGCACTAACCTTGTCTACAGTACTGGTCAAATACCCTCCCCCCCTACCTCAGCAGTACTCTATCAGCCCAAGCTTCCCCTGCCTACCTGCTCAGAGCTTACGATCCGAAAAAGCTCCATGTACCTTTCATGCGCACCTCTAAGGGCCAAATGGCCTTTATGCATCGTCTGCCAAAACTGTGGAATGAGCTACCTGCATACATCAGGCATTCAGACTCCCACTGGGCTCTCAAACCACTCCTGAGGTCCTACTACTCTGCTGCTTGTAATTGCTACCCGTAGATCTAACTGCCAAATAATTTTTGCCTCTGAACCGCTGCCTATTGTCTTCCCACGCTGTGCACTTTAACTATGACTATGACCACTGTTAGCTACTCTAGACCTATGTCACTTTTGTGAAGGGGAATCACATCTGTCCTCCTCCAGTCCTCAGGTACCACCCCATCCTCCCATGATTGGTTAAAAAGTGTGGTCAGTGGTGTCACTAGGTCCTCCCTTAGTTCTTTTAGGATTCTAGGGTGAATCCCGTCAGGCCCCATTGCTTTGTCCACCTTGAGTTTTAGGAGTTCTTTCAGGACTCTTTCTTCTGTAAATGGACTGGCGTCAACCCCACTACCCAGAGTGCTTCTATTGTCTGGTTTAGGTAACTCTTCCTCCTCTTCTTTTGTGAATACTGAGCAAAATTATTCATTCAGTATCTCTGCCTTTTCACTGTCTCCCTCTGTCCACCTTCGCTATCCCTCCCATAACCTTTCTATGCTCCTATGTACCTATAAAGGTTTTATCCCCTTCTTAACTGAGTTGGCTATCTTTCCTCGGTTTGGGCCTTTGCTTTTCTGACTGCCTTCCCCACTTCTTTCTGCTTTAATTGATAGTTTCCTGTCGTGTTCCTTCTGTGATTCCTTATACTTTTTGAATGCAGCCTTTTTCTCCTTAACCTTCCCTGACACCTCTTTTGAGAACCATAGTGGTTTTTTATTCCGCTTTGTTTTCTTTATTTGTTTCACACACAGGCTTGTTGCCTCCATGATGGAACTTTTGATTTTTCTCCATTGTTCTTCCACCCCTCCTTTCTGGCCATTTGCTAATGCATTCCTCAGGTATTCACCCATTATGCCAAAATCAGCCCTTCTAAAGTCCAGTATCCTTGTCTTTGTATGGCTTGTCTCCATGGTTGTGTTTATTGTGAAGCACACTGTGCAGTAGTCACTTGTTCCCAGATGTCTACTGACTTCTAAATTTGTGATCCTCTCTCCATTTGAGAGTACCAGGTCTAATATTGCTCCCTCTCAGGTGGGTTCCACCACTAGCTGTCTAAGGCATGCCCCCTGTAGGGCATTGAGAATGACCCTGCCCTTGGATGTGACTGCAGTCCATGTCGTCCAGTTAACATCTGGCATATTCAGGTCCCCCATCAACAGTATTTCCCCTTTTTCAGCCATTTTGAGAATGCTCTCTATCATTTTCTTGTCCATTTCCTCCCCTTGAGACGGGGGTCTGTATACAACCCCTGTGCAGATTGTGATGCCATTCCCCGTCTCCAAGGTGACCCAGACTGCCTCTTGTCCTCCCCCTTTACTTTTTAGTTCTGTAGCTTTGATCCCTTCCCTTATGTAGAGAGCTACTCCACCTCCTCTTTTACCCTCCCTGTCCCTTCTGTAGATTGTGTACCCTGGTATGTTGACATCACAGTCATGGTTCTCCGTGTAACATGTTTTGTGACTGCCACAATATCCAAGTGTTCCTCTTTCATCAGGGCTACTAGCTCTGGAAGCTTGTTTCCCAGACTATGGGATTGGTACTCATTGCCCTCCATTTAATGTTGGCTTTATCCTTTTTTACCCCATCCCTGCTCTTATTGCCCTTGTCTGTTTTTCCATTTACCCCTGTCCTGCCCTCTGTAAAGCTCTGTACCTCAGTGTTTACCCTACTACCTGCCATGGTTTTGTGGGAGGCTTGAACTTTCCTGTTTCTATCAGCACCCCCCTTTGGCTGGTTTAAAAGCCTGCCAAGGGCCTTTAAACCTGTCACCTAGGAGCTTGTTTCCCTTCCTGGACAGGTGCAGGCCATCATGCCAGTATAGACCTTCATCTCTCCAGGTGGACCCCTAGTCCCCAAATGAAGCCAAAGCCCTGTGCTCTGCACCAGTTTTGCAACCATTCATTAAACTGCAGGGTGTGCAGTACCCTAGCCTCACCTCTGCCATAGACTGGCAGCACCTCTGAGAAGGTTACCGTGCTTGCTACCTGTCTGAGGCCCCTCCCCAACTCCACAGATTCATCCTGCACTGCACTGATCTCATGCCTAGCTAGGTAATTTGTCCCGAGGTGGACAATGATATCTAGTTCCCTCTCCTGTGATGCTGCTTCTGCAGTCCTGAGGATTTGCTTCCTGCCCTCAAGCCATGGCACCAGGCAGGCACCTTATTCCCTCTCCTCTCCCTTTCCCAGGTCTACACCCCTAACAACTGAGTCCCCTATCAGAAGCTGTTTCTTTCCCCTGCGGTGTCCCTTGCCGCTCGTTTGTGGGTCTCCCTTGTGGATGTCCCCAGCATCCTTCTTGGTCTCCACTGAGGGTGTCATCATAGAGGAACCTTGATTTGCCAGACTGACATATGATTTGTGTAGAGGTACAACTAGAGGGTTACGCCTCTGTTCCACCACCCTTACCCTCCCAGAACCCACTGTGGTCCATCTGCTCTTCACACATGGCAACCTGTGAGGCAGTGGTTGTGGAACTGGTGCTGTTTGGGTGGGGGAGGCCTCCTTAGTCCTTGCCAGTTCAGCCTGGAGGTGGGCAGCCTCCTCCCTCAGAGCTGACTGTTGCCTACAAATAGGGCAGCAACGCAGGTTCCAGAATGTCTCCCGGAATACTGCTGCCCCACAGCCAGTGCATTGCACCACTCCCCACATGTCCCTCTGTCTTATAATATACAATGAGTAATGTATACATTTTTTTTTTTTTTTGGTGTGTAGTTATCCTTTATGCACTGTGCTGGGTTATTAAGAATATGACAGTTCTGCCCAGTTCTACACTATTCTGTATTTTGTAAAGTCCTATATTGCAGTCGTACCGCTTGCAGTCTGAAGTAACTTGAGCGTGAGGAAATGTGAACATACCACTCCATGTTGAAAATAGCTACCTCGGCAGTCTCTTAGACAGCACACATATACTATAAAGCTTCAGAAATTAATATATATCTCTGAATATTCTTATAACGGATTATCTCTCCATTGTCTTTGGCTGTATATATACCCTAAATCATTAGTTTATAGTCTTCAAGAAGTATCAGTACAGTACACAGGTACACTGCTTTGGATGCCCCCAGTTTCAGTTGCTGTGTGTCAGTATTTTGGAACTCGCTCTCCAAGAATATCTGGGAAGCAGAGTTAATCTGTAAATAGAAAAATAAACTTAATCAGCAATCCTCCACCATGGTTGATTTTTGGACCAGTTTAATTAGAAGTGGGTGTGAACAGTGTGCAAAACCCAGAATCAAATAGTGTTTAGCACATCCAAATGACATTTTCATACAGGGAAACCACTCTGTGTAATTGGGTGACTTTGATTTGCTATGGGGCCTTGTCCTTTTTTTTTTTTTTTTTTTTAATAATTAATAGATAATGTATGGGAACCATGCACAACAAGGCTGTGTTTTTTTCCTTCAGGGGCTCTGAAGATATCATGGGGACCTCGAGTGCAAAGCTCGAGATGTCCCTGATGTCATAAGACCCCCAGATGAAAACACAGCCAAGTTGTGAATGGTTGCCCATGTGTTATTTTTTCATCATATCTGGTTTTAAAACTTAGTAAAAGCTGCATCTCCCCCAGAAATCCTTTGTGTAAATGTTTTACTCACTTCTTGATCCCTAGGGCTGAAGTTAGCTTTTTGTCGTGTGCCTGGTTTTTTTTTTTTTTTTTTTACTTTGTACCAAGTTTGTACAACGAGCTCCTGCAGGGATTTATTTAACTCTAAAAATTGATTAGCGTTTTGCTCATAAAAGTGATAAACCTTTGTGAAAATGCATAGCTCTTGCCTCACTGTGTTTCACAAACAGTACTTCTAGAAAATCTATATAAATACTTTCTGTACCGTTAGTATAGTCCCAAGAAAAAAACTGCTAATCAAATATTTAAAACCCTGTCCTGACATAATTTGACTCTTTTTCAGTTTCCCTGTTGCTTTATCCATTCTATTTCTCCTCTTCTTTTCTCCCATCTCTCCCCTCCCTCCCTCTCTCTCTTTTTCTCCCCATTGTCCCCACTCCTATGATCCCTCCTTGTCTCCTCCATCCTCCTCCTTCAATTCAAAAGCCTTGTGACACTTACTTTTATTTGCTTCTCCTTCCCACTGTTATTCCTCGTTTGAGCCTTCCTGCTGCTGCAAGTCATAGTCTCTTAAGCTATCAAGGGGGATCAAGGGAGGTGGCAAGGAACTACAGGCCTGTCAGCCTGACATCGGTGGTGGGCAAGGTGATGGAGGGCATTGTCAAGAAGAGGCTAGGGGGGATCTGGAAAAGTCGGGTGCCTGGACGATAGACAACATGGATTCGTCCACGAAATCGTGTTAGACAAACCTTATGGAATTCTGTGACTGGGTGGCGGTGCCTTGGACTGGGTTGACGGTGGACATGCTTCTTTCTTGACTTCAGCAAGGCGTTTGACTCTGTTCCTCACGGGGGCCTGTTGGATAAGCTGGGAGAAATGGGTGTGGGGAACCAGGTTATCAGATGGATAAGCAGGTGGCTCCAGGACTGGATGATTGGTGGGATAGTCTCATCCCCAAGGAGGGTCATTAGTGGGGTCCCTCAGGGATCGGTCCTTGGGCCCCTCCTGTTCAACGCCTACATCTCTGACATAAAGAAGGGTATCAGGAGTGAGATGAGTCTCTTTGCAGATGACTCGGCACTGGGGGCGGTGGTGGATGGGGAGGAGGGGAGGGTGGCCCTACAGGGGGATCTGGAGGCTCTGGAAAGGTGGTCTAGAAAGTGGAAACTGAGGTTCAATGCAGGGAAATGCAAGGTACTGCACCTGGGAGCCAGAAACCCGGGCCAAGTGTACACCTCTGGGGAATGCTACAAATCTCGACATAGCTGAGAGGGACCTGGGGTGGTGGTGGATGTCAAGATGAAGAACTCGAGACTTGTAGGAGGGCAGCGGCCAAGGCCAACAGGATGCTGGGATGCATCACTGGGGGATCATCTCCAGAAGGAGGGAAGTGATACTCCCTCTGTATAACTGCTTAGTGAGGCCGCACCTCGAATCTACGTGCAGTTTGGAAGCCACATAAAGAGGACATTGAACTCCTGGAAGAGGGTCCAGAGGAGGGCAGCAAAATGATATGGGGCTTGGGGACAGGACCTATGAGGAGAGCTTGAAGAGTTAAATATGTACACATTAGAGAGAGAAGGGACCGGGGGACGATAGGGTCTTCAGGTACATGAAGGGTAAATAGGGAGGCGCAGTCAGGGTGCTCAGAAGGAAGGAGGGGGGCAACTAGAGGCAAGGGGAAGCTGGAGGAAGATTCAGGGAGAAAGGAGGAGGTGCTATTTCACTGAGAGGGAGTGGAGCCATGGGAACGCTGCGGGGGGCTGGTGGAGGGTTCAAGGGGGTGGGACAGGTACAGGGGAAGGGTTCTGGAAGCAAAGTCCAGTGTAGCGAGAATATCCGGTACTGGTAATGGAGAAGCCCGAGAGGCGAGGGGCAGCAAGGTTGGCTCCCAGGGTGGGGGCTGACCAAATGAGCAGACGCAAAAGACCGATAGGCCTGTTCTGCTGGCATTGTAGTATGTTAGCTGAGGGAGTAAGCATCCGACTTGTTCTGTAGGCAATTCCAAGCTTAATGTTAACTGACTTACAGGTAGCCACGATGTGCTGTTCAAAGCTAAGAGTTTCATCAAGCAGGACAGCTAGATACCTGAACAAGGTTACTGTCGTAAGAGCTGAGCCATTAACACAGGAGATTTTAGATAAGCTGTGGTTTGTGTTAAGTTTGGCAGGGGATCCAAAGATCATGCCCTGCGTTTTGTTTGTGTTGAGGACAAACCTATGTTTATGGATCTAGTCTTGTATAGTAAGAAACGCAGAGGTAAGATGACTATTTATTTCCAGTATGTCTGCAGAGGAGGTGTATAACACGAGATTGTCTGCATATCGGATGGTTGAGCACAAGGGTATTTTTGGAGATAGGTGAGTTATAAAAACAGAGAAAAGAAGATGCCCCAAAATGGACCCTTGTGGAACACCGACATTATTAATAGGTGCAGAATCGGACGCTGCAGAGTTGAATTTTACTTTTTGACGTCTACCGGTTAAGTAGCTATGAAACCATTCAATGGATTGTGCAGAGAAACCAATGGAATTGAGGCCAGCAAGCAAGAGAGGGTGATCAGTGACATCGAACGTCTTTGAGAGGTCAACAAACACAGCTCCTGTTATGAGGCCTAGGTCCATAGCAGTTAAGACATCATTGGTGAGTTGCAGCAATGTAGTGGAGGTGCCATGTCCTTTTTGGAAACCATGCTGAGTAGGTGACAGAAGATTATATTTAGAGAGGAACTCAGTGACCTGACTAGCCACTAGTTTCTGTAGGATTTTGTTTAGCACTGATAGAATGGCAATGGACCTGTAATTGGAAATGTCCTTTTTCAAACTTCAGGAAATCTTACTGTATTCTGACATATGCAGTGTGATCTCACCATAGTACTGTCCTGGAGCTGAAACGGTTAATAGAACCTATGCTATTGATGGAATAGAAACATAGAAACATAGAAGTTGACGGCAGATAAGGACCGCAAGGCCCATCCAGTCTGCCCATTTCTTTTTCTGCCTTATAAATTTGCCATCGTCCTTTGCTGTCAGTGGCCTGTCTATTCACACTCATCTGTATTGCTCCCTTATGCCTGTCCCATGCCTGTTTGAAGCCCTGCACTGTATTCATAGCCACCACTTCCTGAGGTAGGCCGTTCCATGCATCCACCACCCTTTCTGTGAAAAAGAACTTCCTCACATTACCCCTTAATCGGCCTCCCTCTAATCTCATGCTGTGTCCTCTTGTCCTGCTGTTTTTCTTATATTGAAACATGTTAGACTCTTTCACCTTGTTAATGCCCTTAAGGTGTTTGAATGTTTCGATCATATCATCTCTCTCCCTCCTTTGCTCTAGGGTATACATATTGAGCTCCGTTAATCTGTTCTTGTATGTCTTCTGATGCAGTCCCTGCACCATTTTGGTTGCCCTTCTCTGGACTGCCTCAATTTGGTTAATGTCCTTGTGAAGGTGTGGCCTCCAGTACTGCATGCAGTACTCCAGATGGGGCCTAACCAGTGTCTTGTAAAGAGGGATCATTACCTCCCTCTTGCGACTTGTGATACCCCTACTAATACACCCTAACATCCTCCTAGCCTTACCAACTGCTTTAGAGGTCTGCTTGGATGATTTCAGGTCATCGGTGATGATGATGCCCAAGTCTCTTTCTTCCTTTGTGACTGCCAGCAACTCCCCTCCCAGCGTATAGGTGGCTTCAGAGTTTCTCTTCCCTATGTGCATGATCTTGCACTTCTTTGCATTAAATCCCAGTTGCCACTCTTCTGACCATTTTGCTAGTTTATCCAGATCTCTTCTCATTCTGCCCACCCCAGCTGGATCATCTACTCTGTTGCAGATCTTGGTGTCATCCTGAAACAGACAAGCCTTACCCTCTAGTCCATCTGCAATGTCACTGATGAAGATATTGAGAGGATTGCCTAGGACTGACCCCTGAGGTACCCCACTTGTGACTTGCATCTTTTCTGACTGCATACCATTTACCACCACTCTCTGTTTTCTGCCCGCCAACCAGTTTGCCACCCAGTTGACCAACTTCTGACCCCGAGCCTACCCAGCTTGTTTATCAATCTTCTATGTGGCACAGTGTTGAAAGCTTTGCTGAAGTCAAGGTAGGCGACATCAACTGTTCCCCCTTGGTCCACCACTCTGGTTACCCAGTCAAAGAAATCTATGAGATTAGTTTGACAGGACCTTCCTTTTGTAAACCCCTGCTGTCTTGAATCCTGTGCCCCTATGGATTCCAGGTGTTGTACTATCCTTTCCTTAACGAGTGTCTCCATAATCTTGGCCACTACTGAAGTAAGACTGACTGGTCTGTAGTTCCCTGCCTCCTCCCTGCTACCACTCTTGTGGAGCGGGATCACATGAGCCCTTCTCCAGTCTTCTGGGACCTTTCCTGTGCTCAGAGATTCACTAAACAGTTCTGCAAATGGCTCTGCAAGTTCCACCCTCAGCTCCTTTAGTACTCTGGGATGTATGCCATCAGGTCCCATTGCCTTGTCCACCCTGAGCTTAGCGAGCTCTTGTAGGACCCTTTCTTTTGTGAAGGGAGTAGTGCTCACCTCCCTCCCCCCTGTGTCCATGGTGCTGAGCTGTGGGCCCTGCCCTACCTTCTCTTCAGTAAATACTGAACAAAAGTATGTACAGTGCCTTCAGAAAGTATTCACTCCCCCTTGAATTTTGTCACATTTTGTTGTGTTACTACCAGAATTTTTAATGCATTGAAGTGATTTTTATCCCCCTTGATTCACACAGCATACTCAACAATTTAAAGGAGCAAAAATATTTTTATTGTGTAACAAAAATTTATGAAACATTAAAAACTGAAATATCTTGTTTTCTTAAGTATTCACCCCCCTGAGTCAGTACTTTGTAGAAGCGCCTTTGGCAGTAATTACAGCTTTGAGTCTTCTTAGGTTTGTCTGTATCAGCTTTGCACATCTGGATTTGGAGAGTTGGATGGGGAGCATCGGTGAACCGCAATCTTTAAGTCTTTCCACAGATTCTCAATGGGATTCAAGTCTGGGCTTTGGCTGGGCCACTCAGGACATTCACCTTCTTGTTTTGAAGCCACTCCAGTGTTGCTTTGGCTGTATGCTTGGGGTCGTTGTCCTATTGGAACATAAATCTTCGCCCCAGTCCAAGGTCTATTGCAGACTGATGCAGGTTCTCCTCAAGGATGTGCCTGTATTTGGCTCCATTCATTGTTCCCTCTATCCTGACAAGTGCCCCAGTCCCTGCCGCTGAAAAGCATCCCCATAACACGATGCTGCCACCACCATGCTTCATGGTAGGGATGGTGTTACACGGGTGATGAGCTGTGTTCGGTTTGCACCAGGCATAGCGCTTTGCATTCAGGCCAAAGAGTTCAATTTTTGTTTCATCAGACCAGAGAATCTTTTGCCACATGGTCTCAGAGTCTGCCACGTGCCTTCTTGCAAACTCCAGGCATGCTATTATGTGGCCTTTTCTCAGGAGTGGCTTCCGTCTAGCCACTCTCCCATAGAGGCTACATCTGTGAAGTGCTGCAGAGATTGTTGTCCTCTGGACAGGTTCTCTCATCCCAGCCATGGAACTCTGTAGTTCTGTCAGGGTGGTCATTGGGTTCTTGGTCACTTCCCTGACCAAGGTCCTTCTTGCCCGGTTGCTCAGTTTGAGAGGATGGCCTGCTCTAGGAAGAGTCTGGGTGGTTCCATAATCTTTCCATTTCCTAATGATGGACTTGACTGTGCTCCTGGGAACTTTCAACACCCTAGAAATGTTTTTATACCCCTCCCCAGATCTCTGCCTCCTCACAATTCTGTCACGGAGTTCTACGGACAGCTCCTTGGTTTTCATGGTAGAGTTTCTGCTCTGACATGCACTGTAAACAGTGGGACCTTATATAGACAGGTGTATTTCCTCTGAAATCATGTCACCCATTTGAACTGACCACAGGTGGACTCCATTCAAGTTTTAGAGTGATCTCACAAGGAAATTGGATGCACCTGAGCTCAATTTGGAGTGTCATAGCAAAGGGGGTGAATACTTATCAAAACAAGACATTTCAGGTTTTTATTTTAAATTACATGTACAAAAAATTCCAGAAGTTTCATTCCACTTTGACATTATAGAGTAATCTGTGTAGATACGTGACAAAAAAATCCCATATAAATGTATTTTAATTTGAGTTTGCAACATCACAAAATGTGACAAAATCCAAGGGGGGGGGGGTGAATACTTTCTGAAGGCACTGTATTTAGGATAGATGCTTTTATAGGGTCTTCCTCCTCACACGCCTTTTTTTCCTTTGAGCTTAGCAATACCATCTCTGGACTTCTTCCTTTCACCAATGTATCTATAGAAAGTCTTGTCACTTTCTTTTACTGTTTGTGCTAGTGTTTCCTCAGTTTGGGACTTTGCCTGCCTTACTGCCTGCTCGGTTTTCAAACCACTGTCCCTGGTAAACATCCCACAATTGTCAAGGATTCTTTACTCCACTTGAACAGTACAGAAGCCTTGGAGAGCTCTCCTTCATCTTTCTTGAAGATTTTATTTTTCTCTGTGTTTTGAACTAAAATTTAATTTTGTTCATTTTTAAAGCACTTTCCTTGTGTTTACAGGTAAACTACTTTAGGTTTAGTTAAGTTTTTTTGGTTTCTTTCTGGTTCTTTTAACCGGGAGGGAACCAGACTTTTATTTACAATTTTAAAAAAGATAATTAAGGTAAATAAAGTTTAAGCCTCATTCGTTAGTGTGGCTTTTTGATTCTCAGAGAACCATTTATTGGGGATTTTACTTATTTCTCACTAACCCAAGAAAGGCAGTATAGGGTATTGCTTAAGGATCTGAGCTGCAAATCTGGAGACCTGGGTTTGAATCCCACAACCCCACTTGCATAATGTGTGACCCTTAGCAGGTCACTTAAAGCAGCAGTACTACGAAATCAGGAAGTGAGCTATCAAAATTCTGTTTTTCAGCTGTAAACATGCAGCCAAAGATCCAGTTTCCATACCTGTAAATGTTTTTTTCCAGTCATCTTTAGTTTTTTAGATATTTGCAATTTATTCGAAGTTTTGTAGTGCTACAACAAATATGGCAGCTGACTAATTTTCAGCTGTGCTTTTTCTACAGGTCACATCACATATTTTGACAACAGCAGAGGACCCTCTGCTGACCATTCAATGTCCCTGCAAGTCATTCACATGTGCAGTTGGCAGCAGAGGGGGTTCCAGTGCAACATGCTTAGTGACAGAAATGTAAACAAAAGCAGAGAATAACTGAGTAAATTACTCAGCAATAGTACAGTGCTGTCGAGAAAGGGTACCAGGTATATGATTAGCAGGGTACAGGGAATAAACTGTCAAAAAAGCGCAGGTTTTTTTTCGTAGTACTGCTGCTTTAACTTTCCTGTGCTCCCAGGTTGCACCTGTAAACAAGCTTTCAACTTAGTGTGTCTCACCTGGTTAAACAATGAAAAAAGAACCGGCCCAGTGGGTTTTCAGCTTTGTACAGAGTGTGGGGGAACTGTTTGAAAGCAGATCCTGATTTATTTGTGTTTTTGCCTAGGGTTTAACCATCTAAAGGCAGATTATAACATCTGTAAAATCGAGAAGTATTTCTCAGTCGGCGCTTAATAGGTATTTTAACCAACTGCAGGAAAAAGGTTCAATGTGGGAAGGAACCGGGTTTACAGCCTTCTAACCAGGGTTATGGTTCCCCGATTAAAGAAAAGAACCGCGGACACTGCCGCTGAACCAGTAAGTTCTGCTGAGATAAAGGGGAAAAAAAAAAACCCACTCGGTTCAATAAAAGTATTTCCTCAGTCGGCGCTTAATAGACTTTTTAACTGACTGTAGGGAAAAAGGTTCAACCCAGCTGTGGACAAAACTTCCTCCTCTCATATGTAGAAACTGAAGGAACCGGTTACAACCCTCTAACCAGGGTGATGGTTCCCTGATTAAAGAAAAAAAGAACCGCAGACACTGCCGCTGAACTGGTAAGGTCTGCTAAGAAAAAGAGGAAGGAAAAGCACTTGGTTCAGGAACCGCAACCTGCAAAACCGTCGGTTCCAACCACAAATGCATAGCAAATGATATACAGATTTTACAGGCACTGCAACTGGTATCGCGATTCCGGTTCAGCGGCCCGGTTCTCAGACTTCTGTTCAGGACCTGGGTTCCTTCCCGGTTCATTTGAACAGTTTGCTGAAGTGTACATGGTGAGTTTGTACCTTGGTATGCCCTGATCCTCAACATCCTTACAAGAACAAGGGGACACAATTTAAAGATAGAAGGAGGGCGGTTCAGGGGCAATGTGAGGAAGTATTATTTCACAGAGAGGGTAGTGGATGCGTGGAACAGCCTTCCTGAGGAGGTTGTGGGGTCTAAAACTGTGGGAGAATTCAAGAATGCATGGGACAGACATAAGGCAATTCTTGTGGGGGGGGTAGGAAGAAATAGGCTATTGGTTAACTAGGATCTGCGGCCTATCTCGTAGGTAGGGAAATGGGCAGACTAGATGGGCCAAGCGGTCCATATCTGCCGTCAAAGTCTATGTTTCTATGTTTCTATCCTGACTCCCCTGAAAAGGGAGTTGAGAGATTTTCCTCTCACTTTGCCTTCAGAAAGTGCACAGACACTGGACCTCTCCACCCATGAATTCACAGAGGAGGAAGAGGAGCCAGACTGTATGGATAGGATGGATGCACCAGTAACAGAAAGAATGGTGCCGCCCATCCACAAGTCTCTTAAGAGACAAGCTTCTAGAATTTTATAAAATCCCACTTCCATTCCCCCAGTGAACAAGGGGCTGGATAGGAAGTATTGGGTGGCTAAGTCTGGAGCAGAGCACCCCAGCCATGAAGAGGTGGTGCAGGCTGTGGCTTGTGATAAGGCAGGGATTCCCCGGCATCATACCCACAAGATAAAGATTCCCAAGAGATGGCTTCTTAGGCAAGAAATCCCACTTAGATGCCTCTTTGTCCATTAGACAGGCCATTCACATGGCCTGTGTCTCCAGATATTAAATAAATAAATCAACATTTCTGAAATGCAGTTTCAGAGATTGCTAGGGCATAGAGGCCTCTGTACTGGATGCAGTATTGTTGCAGCCAGGCAAATGGCAGTTTCAGTGTCTCTGAGGAGATGGGTCTGGCTAGGGATAACTATTTGTCCCAGGCCAACCAAAAGGCATTGGATTTTTCTGGTGAGCCCACATTCCTCTTTGGTAAACAAACAGAGGCTTACATGGAAAACATGGATGGGTACAAGGTAGCTTTTAGGAATGCTGCTGCAAAGGAGAAGGCAGCAACACCTCACAAGTACCAAGACAGATAGTGGGCATCAGGTTCAAGATCCTGCCCAAACTGAGGGCAGGGTTTTTCAGACCTGCCAGTCTATTAGAAGTAACCCTGTTTGTTTAACAAAGCCAAAGTAAGAATGGTCACTCTGGTTACCATCCTCCCTACACTCAGAAAGAGGGATGGGGCCTACATCTCTGGCCTTAAAGGGCACTTCCTTCAGACCCATTCCATTTGGCTTTATCTCTGCTCCTGGGGTGCTTACCAAGTGCATAGCATTAGTAGAAGCACACCTAAGGAGGCAGGGGATCATAGTCTCCCCATACCTGGACGACTGGCTGATGGCAGACCAGTCTTCTCTGCAGTTAGAGGTGCACTGATCACCATCTATGATACCTTGTGTACACTGGGTCTCCTGGCAAATTAAAAAAAAAAATAGGTCAATGCTAACACCAGTTCAGCACCTGGAGTCTATGGGGCAAAGACTGGATGCACTGAGAGGAAGGGCCTTCCTCCCGCAGGGAATGGTAGACAGCTTGGTGCAGCTGCATACCCCAGGCCAGTGAAGCATTTTCTACAGTTGCTAGGGCTCATGGCTGCAGCATTAGCAACAGTGTCAGGATCAAGATTCCAGAGGAGAGGCATTTAGTCCCACCTCAGGTCTTACTGGCCCCAAAAAGAGATTCCCTGTCGAAGATGGTCCCAGTCACAAGTATCCTGCTGCAAACTCTGCAGTGGTGGCAGGAAGAAGACCACCTCTGGGAGGGTGTGCCTTTCAACCTATGCCTCCCTCCCTCCTAGGGGAGCACACACTGCTTCACATAAAGCCTGCTGGAGCTCAGGGCAGCTTAGTTGGCATTCAACCCCTCGCTCCAATGCTTCAAGGCAAGGTGGTTTAGATCAGGACAAAGCAATACAACCACAATGTACTATGTAAACAAGTAAGGGGGCACAAAGTTGTCCCTGCTGTGCATGGAAGCCATGAAAATGTGGAGTCTTAACTCACTCCCTGGATATCTCTCTCTTAGTTGTCCACCTCCAAGGGAAGGACAGTCACCTGGTAGATACTCTCAGCAGAATCAACTGAAACCACCAGGAGTACAAGTGGTAGTCAGAAGGTGGGATACCCCAGGGGTGGACCTCCTCGCAACCCCAGACTGTGCCAGCTACCACAATTCTGTTGCAGACCTCCTGCAGGGGACACAGTCGCTCTGGATGTGCTGCTGTAGCATTAAACAGGGAAGTTCGTATATGTCTTTCCTCCAGTTTCCCTGTTGCTCAGAGTGCTGATCAAGCTCAGGGTTCTCTCAGCAGCAGTGATCCTCATTGCTCCAGATTCGACCAGAAGGCCATGGTATTTTCTTCTGCTGACCTTGTCAATTTCCAGGCCACACTCTCTACCCAGGAGGCACAGCCAATTGACCTCCTTGCAGGACAGGGTCCTTTATCCTAATATCTGGTCTCTCAGGCTTAGAGCTTGGCTCTTGAGGACTTAAAGAGTATTTTGACTTGCACATTTCTGTAGGGGTGCTGGAGGTTCTTAGGGTTTCTAGAGAACCCTTCTACCAGAGAGACTTGAACCTTTACATGAAAGATGTTTTCCATTTGGTGCCAGAAAAAGAGATAAATTGCTGCCAGGCTGACTTGTTAGTGATCCTACAATATATAACACACCTTGTTTCTTTCAGCCTTAGGTCTTCCACCCTCAAAGTACAGTTACCAGCTGTCTCTGCTTGCCTCTCAACTGGTAAGGGGTCATCTCTGGCAGTTAAGTGTTTAGCAAGTTTTTCAAGGGTCTCATGCATTTGCATTCCCTCACAGGGAACACAGTAGCATGGGACCTCAGTATATGAATTGGCTGGCTAATGAAACCACCATTTGAGCCCGTGTCTTCTGCAGAGCTTAGGTATGCAACATGGAAAACAATGTACTTGGTAGCCATCACCTCAGCTGGGAGCAGCAGTGAGCTCCAGGCATTGTCCACTGAGTTAATTGCATATCAGTTCATAAGGACAAGATAGTCCTCAAAACTAACAGATACTTTCTGCCCAAGGTGGTTTGGGACTTCTACCTAAATCCGTTCATTACTTTGCCAGTCTTTATTTCACTGACCACTCTAGTTCAGGGGAATGTAGACTGCACAACCTAGATGTCAAGTGAGCTATTAGCTACTACTTGGGTCACACAATCTGTCACATGCAGGTGAGCACTCAGCTTTTCCTGACCTATGAAGAAGTAGGAAAGGGCAAGTCTGCCTCAAAGAGGTCTGGTGCCCTCTGGATGGTGGCTTGTATTCAGTTCTGGTACAGCAAAGTAGGTAAGAAATCCTCATAGGCCTTGGGGCTCTCTCTCTACAAGGGGTACAGCTGCTTTAATAGCAGCTGCAGGAGATAGTCCTTTGTTGGAAATTGCTAAAGCAGCTACCTTAAAAAACAGTTCACACCTTTACCAAGCACTCCAGCCTGGATACCCTGGCCAGAGGTGATGCCAGGTTTGGTACAGCAGTACTGCAGAGCCTGTTTCCTAAAGAGGTTCACCATCGTCCTCCAAAGGTACTGCTTGGGTAGTTTGCATATGTCAGAATACAGTAAGATTTCCTGGGGTTTGAAGAAAACATTACTTACCATAGTAATCTTGTTTCTGCCAACGGAATCTTACTGTATTCTGAGCTTCCACCCTACCTCCCCTGCTAGAACCTATGGGCACTGCAGCACAGCTATCCATGCTGTTGTAAACCCATGAGTGGTTCCGTTGTTGGGCTTAGTGACTTGAGTCTATTATGTAGCCCACATTTTTCAACTGAAGGGGATCGTTGGTTGTCATTTATTAGTTAATTGTTAAAGTTAGTATAGATAGCTTGTTAGTATTCACGTTCCATAAGAATCTGACAGTTGTGGAATGTTTACCAGGGACAGTGGTTTGAAAACCGAGCATGAGCCTAGCATTACATCATTAGCATAGGTACATAGATACATAGATACATAGACAATGTCGGCAGATAAGGGCCTATGTCCCACCCAGTCTGCCCATTTGAGCTTGTAAGTTCAGTTTGTTTTCCTAGAAGTCTGTTTCCCCTTACCCCTGACCTCTAGAATTCCTTTATGTCTATCCCATGCATTCTTAAATCCCGTGATTGTTTCAGCCCCACCACTTCCTCTGGCAGGGTGTTCCACTTGTCCACCACCCGTTCTGTGAAGAAATTCTTTCTCATGTTTCCTCTGAATCGTCCTCCCTCCGACTTCATCCCATGCCCTCTAGTCCTGGAACATCTTTTTCGCTTAAAAATAGTGTTTTCCTGCACCCTGTTCCTCCCTGTAAGATACTTGTATGTCTCTATCATATCCCCTCTCTCCCTCCTCTCCTCCAGGGAGTACATGTTCAGTTCCTTCAACCTGTCTTCATAGAACTTGTGATGCAATCCATGCACCATCTTTGTTGCCCTCTTCTGAACCTTCTCTACCCTGTCTATGTCCTTACGTAGGGTATGGTCTCCAGAACTGTACACTGTACTCCAGGAGGGCCTCACTAGTGTCTTGTATAGCAGAAATGACCTTCCTTTCCTGCTGGTGATGCCCCTGCTCATACATCCCAGCATCCTATTTGCCTTTACTGCTGCCTTGTCACACCAGCTTCTGACCTTGAGGTCATCAGAGATGATAACCCCAAGATCCCTTTCCTGCTTGGTGCATGCTATATCCTCACCCCCCAACTGATGTATTGTGCCAGGGTTTTTGTGCCCCATATGCATTATCTTGCACTTCTTCACATTGAATTTCAACTGCCAAACCCCTGACCATTCTTCAAGTTTCTGCAGGTCGCTTCTCATTCTGTCTACACCCTCTGGTGTGTCTACTCCTGTTACAGAGCTTTGTGTCATCAGCGAACAGTGAAATTCTGCCTTCTAGATCCTGCGCAATGTCACTGATGAAGATGTTGAATAGGACCAGTCCCAGCACTGATCCCTGTGGTACCCCACTGGTCACTCTTCCCTCTGTGGAGTGACAGCCATTTACCACCACCCTCTGTGTCCTGCCACCCAGACAGTTACCTACCCACCACACTACTGTCCTGCCCACACCCATATTCCCCAGTTTGTGTAATACTTTCTTTACTTTTAGGTTCTGTTAACCATTTCAGCTCCAGGGCAGTACTATGGTGAGACCATACTGCGTATGTCAGAATACAGTAAGATTCCCTTAGAAGAAAGAAAATTAGTATGGTAAAGGATGTTTTCTTATCTACTTTCTTGAAGACTAGAGTAACTTTTGCTGTTTTCCATACTCCCAGGACAGGACCATTGCAAAGAGACATGGAAAAGATTTTAGCCTGGGGAGCGTCAGTGAAGTGAGCAGCTAACTTAAGTAGTTTAGACTCAAGGCAGTCTGACCCTACACTAGTATTGTCCGAGATTAGATTGAGAAGTTTAAGAACATCTGCTTTGGGAATAGCTTTAAAGTAAAAGGGCGGATGTTTAGGCATGCTGATTTCTGAGAAGGGGGGTGATGGGTGACTCACAGGGAAGGAGGCGGTGTATTTGGATTGGTCAGCAAAGTGGTTATTGAAGGAATTTGAAGTGTTAAGTGGGTCAGTGCAGTGGACACCCTGAGTACCATATCATTTATGGAATGTGACTGGTCTGAGCCAGGGAGGATTTCACAATCGCCCAGAATTTCTTTGGGTCATCTGCAGCTTCAGGTAGTAATATTTTGCAGTATGAGCTCTTGGCAAGCCTGATTTACTTTTTTGTACACATTCCACTCTGCTGTATAAGTGTCATAATCTGTTTGACGACCTGAGTTTTTAAAGCATTTCTAGCTTTTGTCGTGTGACCGAATGGAGGCGAGAAGTTCTTTATGTAGCCTTCTTATCTGTTTTTACATGAACATGCTGTGTGTGCGTAGGAGTGTGTTTGTCCTGGAGGGATAGTAATATTGCAATGAAGAGATCAAGGGCAGTCTCATCATTGTGGGACTGGAATATAGGGGGGTCCAGTTTATGGCTGAGATAGCATGTAAAAAACCAGCCTGATCCAATTTGGTGAAATCTCGAAAGGTGATATAACGCGGCGATGGGGCAGTGACCACTGAGTGCCCAGATGCAAAAAAGGTGAATTATCAGGGTTTTAAATAATTGATTAGCAGTTTTTTTTGGGACAATACTAACTGTACAGAAAGTATTCATATTGGTTTTCTAGAGTGTTATGTTTGTCATACACATTGAGGCAAGTGCTATGCATTTTCACAATGTTTTAACACTTTTATGAGCAAAACGCTAATCAGTTTTTAGAGTTAAATAAAACCCTGATGATCACTTTTTGAATCGGGGAGTACACCTGAGGCAGCAATTCTATCTGGTCGATTTGTAAGTATCCAGTCAATAAGTGTACTGGTGGCAGGGGTCTGAGCCAGCCTGGTAGGAGTTTTTATCACCTGGTGCATGTTATAACCTTGCACTAACGATAGTAAGGAGTTTTTATTTTTCCCAGCCCAATTTAGGTTAAGGTCACCAAGGATAATTAATTCATTGTGTCCAACGATCGAGGTAGAATGCTCCAGGAGTTGGGAGCAGCCTGAGTGACCTCCTTTTGGGGGGATTATAGGCACATATAATGTGAAGTTTTTTGCTCCAAGGAGAAGTAGTGCATGTAAGGATTCACAGATAGATATAGATGAATTTTGCACTAAGGATACATTTAAGTGATTTTTAAAATAGAAGCGCAACTCCTGCCCCTCTTATTTGATGGCCTATCACCTTTAAGAAGAGAATAATGTTGTAGGGAGCATGAAGAGGCAGAAGTGGAAGGCTTTAGTCATGTTTCTGTAAGACAGAGAATGTCTGGATCATATGTAGATATCCATGCTTCTAGTTTGGCGAGGTTGTGGAGGAGACTTCTAATATTTAGGTGTGCTATATGAAGGTCTTTCGCATTTATCCAGTCTATATTACGAGTAGCAGTGGGGGACTGGGGGACCCGGATTAGCTTCCTGTCCCCAGATAATAGTAGGGCTAGAAGCACAATATACCACAGTTTCCATGGGGAAAAAAGAGGGTACTAGGAGCATATTCAGCCAGGAGCATTTTGAGGTATAATAAGCAGCCAGGTATATGAGAAACCTAGGGAGTAATAAAGGAGTCACATCATGGGGCTTGCATTGTAGAACAAGTAGGTTCGAGTGTGTAAAATCAGTCAGTGTTGAAACCAGTTGTTCACTGCCTGGGTAGCAAGGACTAGCTGTGATGCGAGCTAGTAGAAGGAGCGCAAGGCTCATGATTAGCAGGGGCAGTAGTGTTTTCGTCATAGCTTGCAGGGCAACAGTTTAGTAAATAAAGGGAATAAGGTTAGAGCTGGCCACAGGGTCACCTGGTAGTGGAGGAGGATACAAGCTAACAGGAGGGCAAGAGTTATGCAGTTTGATGGGCCTAAAGTTAGAGGTTGTCAGGTTAATAATTTAGAGGAGAGCTAGTGGAGGTAGGCACCTAGGCGGAGGATGGAGTTCTGTCAGCAAAGAAAACACTGATCTGTGCACCTAGGAGGAGGAGGAGGAGGAGGAGGATGGAGTATTATCATCTATAAAACACTGAGCTATATAAGAAATGTGGACAGCCAAAATCTAGTTGCTTATACCTTTAAGAGGTGGACTATGCCTGATTGGAGAGTGGGTGGATCAGGAGTCAAGAAAGTGTATTTTATAGGCGTTGGTGTGGGTGGGTGGGCGGCCCAAAATTCTAGCCTGACTGCACTCAGTCTCAAGCACTAAGCTCAGCTCCATTAAGGGAAGCACCAGTCAGTTTTATCAGTTTTCGGAGGAGCAGTCCCGGAGTGTTGGCACCAGATTTGAAAAATGTTCAGTGCTGTGCCTCAAACCAAATCTGAGAACAGCACTCGGTAAATGAAATAAAATAGGCTGAAGCACTGTAAGCAAGACCACCAGCTCAGAGAGTGTGAGAGGTAAAAATTAAGTTTTTGATTTTTCATATTTTATACAAGAACAATGCTGTTTGCTAAGATCCCAGATGTGGTACAGCAGAGGTTGAAGAGTTTCACAAAGGAAAAGGGGTGCCAAGTTTTAAATCGGAATACTTGTGGGGTGCATTGTCCATTGGAAGCTCAGAAGGGTACCTGATTCAGTGAGTTGTGGTCGGGGAGCAACTCCTACAGCAATAGCAGTGGATGGGAATGCCCAGGGTGTAAGGTGTCTGACTGTGAATTAAAAGGGATAAAGATTAGTTAGGATAGGGGGAAGGGCTGGTAGAGTAGACAGAGCTAAAACTTAGGCATAGCACACCGGCAGCCCAGGTTCAGGAACGAGCCCGGGCCGTCAGGGGTCGGCAGGGGAGGGAGACGATTGAGCATTCGGTGGACAACTCTCCTCTCCCAGGAGGGAGGGAGGTCTGCACTTGGTGCTTGACTGTCCTCTGGAGGAAGTCAGTGGCATGGCAAGTGCAGAGCCGATGTCGAGGGAAGGGGGAGCGGCAACACCGGCAGTGATCCCTGGGCGTAAGTATGCGTGCCAGTTCAAACAACATGAAGTCTTGCTGTTTTCTGACATATGCAATGATCCCCAACCTTTAAACTGCCCCGGAGAACAAAGAGTTAACTTTCTATGCAAAGCATAGAATGCTGAGCTCGAGCTCGGTTGGAGTCTCTGTCTGGAGTGTTACTCAAACCATCAGATTCTTTACTACACCTCACTGAACGGTCGCTCCGGAGATTTCTCTTTCAGCTCAGTTCGAAAGTTGGTCAGCGTTTCAGTTTTCGTCGTTTTTTTAAGCCGAAAAAGTATCCGCATGGTCTGTTCAGTCTCTGTCTGTGGTGCCGTGAGTATTAGATAGGAATTGTTCTGTTTTTTCTGTGTGGAACTTGTAAAAGTGTGGCTCGATTCAGCCGAACCGGCCATTTGATAGTGAAATATTCTGTTTTGTGTTGTTTTACTTGGTGTGTGGTTACCGGTTCTTAAAAAAAAAAAAAAAGTGTTTTAGTACGCTTTTTCCAATACCCGTGACACGGTTAGGAACCGATAAGGGAGTCTTGCCTGACGGTTGCCATAAAAAGGATAAGTTGGTTAGGTTGGCCATGTCTGAGAAACCCAAGAAAAAAGACGGGCCCACTGGCTTTCAACACTGCAGTGAGTGTGGGGAGGTCTTTGCTAAGGCTAATCCCCACACCACCTGTGTCTATTGTCTGGGGTTTGACTACCTCGATTCAGACTGCCAAATATGTAAAAACTTTCCCAAATCTACCTTGAGAAGAGATTAGGTAGACTGAGGGAAAAGAAGGCCGAGAAGTCCGCTGACCCGGATGGCCAGCCCAGTTCGGTTTCGACCGAACCAGAAGGAGTGCCCTCTGACCAGGGTGATACTTCTTTGGGCAAAAGGAGAGCTGATTCGAGGATCGATTCCGACAAAAAAGCATAAAGAACAAATCGACTGGTTCGGATCCAGAGGTTCATGTTCGACTGCGAAGAGATAGCCAGAGCGATTCAGACTGTGGAATTGCTCCGTCCGGTTCCTACTGATCCGGCTCCTTCTGGCAGGGTTCGGTTTGGTTGGTTCCCCGTTCAGGATTATACCCTTGAATATTTTTATGAACTGAAATTTGAAGAGGAAGGGGAATTTGAGGATGATGTAAGTGAGGGTCTAGATGTGCTTGCGGAACCAGACATCTCCTCGACAGACCTTCAGGTGTTTCCCCCTCCTAGGCTTTCTGAGTCCCCTGCTCACTTATGTTCTACAGAAAGGTGGCTGAAAACCTCCAGCTTCCTATGGAGGAGGCTGTGGAAGATCAAGAGGGGCCTGATTATGCAGAGATGATGGACATCCCAGAGACCAGGAGACTGTCTATTCCCCATCACAAATCTTTTGGGAAACGGACACAAAAAATCCTAAAGTCTCCTAACACTATACCTCCTGTGGATAGAAGAGTGGACAAGAGGTATACACTTTCAGGCTCAGACACGGAGTTCTTATATCAGCAGTGCAGCCATGTTGGGGTAGTGAAGGCTGCCTGTGACAAGGCAGATATTCCCTTGGCTTCACACCCTCCAGACAAGAACTCCAGGAAGATTGATGCCATGGCAAAGAAGCAGTACGTGGCATCTTCTTTGGGACTCAGGCAGGTGAATTACATGGTCTGTACAGCCAGGTACCAGAAGTCCAGGTGGGACACTGTACTGGCACTGGCTAAACAGGCCTCCCCCCAGCTAGCCAGCTTTAAGAGCCATAGAGAGAGTAGCTACCCTACACTGGGGCAAAGGACTGTACTCCAGGTACTTCCTGACCCACAAAAAGACAGGAGAGTGGCGACCCATCCTAGACCTAAGATATCTAAACAAACATCTCTTAAAACCAAAGTTCAAGATGGTAACTCTGGGAATAATCCTTCCCTCTCTAAGGCCAGGGGACTGGCTAGCCTCCCTGGACCTCAAATATGCCTACTTTCACATTCCCATCAGGTGCTCCCATAGAAAGTACCTCAGGTTGAGGTTGCCCTCAGGCCACTGTCAGTTCAGAGCCATGCCTTTGGCCTAACCTCAGCCCCAAGGTTTTTCACAAAGTGCCTGGCAGTAGTAGTTGCCTTTCTAGGAAGGCAAAAGATTTCCATTTTTCCATATCTGGACGATTGGCTAATAGTGGGTCAGTCTCCAGACCAAGTCAAGCCTCATCTGCAAGTGACCCAGCAAGTGCTCACTTCTCTAGGATTTCTTCTCAACCTTCCCAAATCGGTTCTCGAACCAGTATAACTTCTTACTTTTTTAGGGGCAGAACTGGACACACTCAGAGCAGAGCCTTTCTTCCTCTAGAAAGAGCAAGGGTTCTTATGGAACTAGCCTCTTCTTTCAGCCTTCAGGTATCTCGACCAGCAAGGCATTTCTCCTTCAGCTCTTGGGCCACATGGCAGCTTCAACAGCAGTGGTCCAAGGGGCAAGATTCCAGATGAGGGATATTCAGTTCCACCTGAGAGCTTTTTGGACTCAGAGGAAAGCTTTCCTTACCAAACTGATCCCAGTGACTCTGACCTTGATCCAAGCCCTCCAATGGTGGCAAGATCAGGACAATTTAAGACAAGGTGTTCCTTTTGTTACTCAGCCTTGTTCAGTGGTCCTTACCATGGATGCTTCTCTTCTGGGCTGGGGAGCCATCTGGGGTCCCTCACTGCCCAGGGGCTGTGGTTCCCCCAAGAGTCCCTTCTCCACATCAATCTCCTAGAGCTCAGGGCAGTTTTTCTGGCCCTAAAAGCTTTCTCTCAGTCAGTACAGAACAAGGTGGTTCAAGTCAGAACAGAGACCACCACCACCATGTGGTACATCAGCAAGCAGGGAGGCACTGGGTCCATGGCCTTGTACACAGAAGCCATGAAGTTACGGTCCCTGGCTTATTCCTTGCAAACCTCTCTTGTAGCAGTTCACCTTCCAGGCAAGGACAGTGTGCTAGCAGATGCACTGAGCAGGAGTTCTCAGGGCCATCACGAATGGTCCCTGGACCCTCAGGTGTTTGAAAGTGATTTTTTCAAGGTGGGGCACTCCAGAGATAGATCTCTTTGCAGCCCCAGACAATCACCAACTCCCTCTCTTTTATTGCAGACCTCCAGTCTTGGGCTGAGTCCCTCTGGACGCCCTGATTCTGAATTGGGAAGGAAAGTTTCTGTATGCCTTTCCACTCTTCCCACTCCTGTTCAAAGTCTTGGCCAAAATAAGGTCTCAACCTTGCAAGGTGATTCTGATTGCTCCCGATTGGGCCAGACAGCCCTGGTACCCCTGTTGCTGTCCCTAGCAGTCCATCTTCCCCTGTCTCTTCCCAGGAATTACAGCCTGTTAGCATCCTCTCAGGGAAGGATTTGGTACCCCAATCTTCAGTCTCTCAATCTCAAGGCATGGCTGTTGAAGAGTTAGAGTTTGCAGATCTGCATCTTTCCCAAGGGTTTCTGGATATCCTCAAGGCTTCTCGAAAGCCCTCCACCAGAAAGACTTATAACTCCAAATGGAAAAGATTCAGCATTTGGTGTTCTAAGAAGCATATTTCTCCAGACACTGCTGGATTGCCTACGGTTCTGGATTATATGGTCCATCTTAATGGCCTAGGCCTCAGACCAGCGACTCTCAAGGTACACTTGTTAGCTGTTTCTGCGTTTTTGTCTGTGGGGAGTCTTCCTCACTATCTTCCTATCCTGTGTTCTGTAAATTTTTTAAAGTATTGCTTCACACCAATCCTCCTTTTAGAGACCCTGCCCCTGCCTGGGGTTTGAATGTTTGCATTGCTCAACTTATGCAGCCCCCCTTTGAGCCTATGTCTTCAGCAGAGCTTAAGTACTTGACTTGGAAAACTGTGTTCCTGGTAGCCATTACCTCTGCAAGCCCTGTCAGTGGAACCTGATTTTATGTCATTTCACAGGGTTAAAGTGGTCCTTAGAACCAATAGAAGGTTCTTGCCCAAAGTGCTTTCAGACTTCCATTTAAACCAGTCTGTGTCTCTTCCTGTTTTCTTCACTGATCATTTTTCCTCAGGAGAGAGGAGGCTACACAGTTTAGATGTCAAAAGAGCCCTTAGTTACTCCATAGAGTGTACCAAGGGTCACAGGTTTGACTCCCTCCAGTTGTTCCTCACTTATGGAGAAGTGGGAAAGGGCAAACCTGCCACCAAAAGATCTATTGCCAGGTGGATTGTGTCTTGTATACAATCTCTATGAAAACTCCACCCTCAGGCCTGAGGGCTCTTTCCACAAGAGGTACAGCTGCTTCCCTGGCTGCTGCCAGGGATATTCTCTCTCTTGAAATTTGTCAAGCAGCCACCTGGAAAACAGTCCATACCTTTACCAAGCATTACTGTCTGGATATCCAGGCTAGAGTGATGCTCTGGCTTGGCACAGAGCCTATTCCTAAAGTAGGTTCTGTCCCTCCTCCTTGGAGGTACTGCTTGGTAGTCTGCAATTGTCAGAATGCAGCAAGACTTCATGTTGTTTGAAGAAAAAATTACTCACATTAGTAATTATGTTTCTTCTAATGGAGTCTCGCTGTATTCTGATTTCCCTCCCTGCCTCCCCTCTCAGAACCTGTTTTTGGGAAGTGGGTGGGCAGGTGCAGTGTTGCACCCAAGGGGTGTTTTTTGCTTGCACCCTCCTCCTTTTTGTTTGGGTGCTTATTTATTATTGTTATTTGTAGTAGATTGGTTTTTGGTTTCTGGGTTTCCTGACTTGAGTCTTCCTTGGGAATCCAAAAAGTTTTTCAGCCAGTTGGCTAGTAGGAATTTTTACAGTTTCCACATAGAATTTTTAGTTAGTTGGGCTCGTAAGAATCTGACAGTTTAAGTTTGAAACACTCCGGACAGAGACTTCAACCGAGCTCGAGCTCAGCATTCTATGCCCTGCATAGAAAGTTAACTCTTTGTTCTCCGGGGCAGTTCAAAGGTTGGGAATCACTGCAATTGTCAGAATTCAGCAAGACTCCATTAGAAGAAACATAATTACTAAGGTGAGTAATTTTTTCTTCTGGCCTATCAACCCCAAAGGGGCTATTAAAGGAGCAGAGGTAGAAGGGGTATTGGTAGGGCTGGACCCAGTCCTCAGCTGACCCCACAAGTGAAGCAGACCCCCATGAAGTGTCTGTCAGGGGTCGCTTCCTCTCCCAATGGGGCAGGCTCGGCCCACTACCTCCAGATCTGGCAGTCAGTAACTACAGACAAGTGGGTCCTGGAGGTAGTGCGCCAAGGCCTTACTCTTAGCTTCAAATCTTTGCCCAAACTAAGGACAAGAGCCTTCAGTCCTCCCTCTCCATCAGAAGCTCAACTCCTGGAGAAGGAGGTAAGAAAGCTGTTGCAGGACAGGGCAGTAGAACCTGTACCCCTGCTTCATTGGGGAAAGGGATTCTACTCAAGGTACTTCCTCACAGTAAAGAAAACAGGGAGTGGCGACCCATTCTGGATCTCAGACAACTAAACAAATACCTGACAGAACCAAAATTCAAGATGGTCACTCTGTCAACCATCCTACCCACACTCAGACAAGGGGACTGGCTGGCCGCAATAGATCTGAAAGATGCCTATTTCCATATTCCCCTTAGACCATGACACCGAAAATTTCCTCAGGTTTAGGCTCACATCAGGCTACTACAAGTTCAGAGCAATGCCTTTCGGCCTTTCCTCAGCTCCAAGAGTCTTTACATAGTGTCTGGCAGTCGTAGTGGCACACCTCAGAAGGCAGGGTGTTACAGTCTTCCCTGTCTGGATGACTGGCTGGTAATGGGCCAGTCTCTCAGCAGGTTTCAGATTCCCTAACCTTGGTTCAAAGAGTCCTATAGTTCCTGGGGTTCCTCTTAAACCCCAAATGTCAGTCAGTGTTGACCCAAGTCCAACTGCTGGACTTCATGGGCAGAGTTAGACATGATGGCAGGAAATGCCATTCTTCCCTAAGGAAGGTGGAAACATTAATTCAGCTGGCCAACTCTTTCCGGTTGTCCAGTCCCAGGCCAACAAGGCACTTCCTCCAGCTGTTAGGCGACATGGCAGCCACAATAGCAACAGTTTCAGGACCCAGGTTCCAAATGAGGGACATTCAGTTCCACCTTGGGTCATCTTGTTCACAAAAGGACCATTTGTCCAAACTGGTACCAGTCACCAAATCTCTACTCATGCGCTTCAGTGGTGGCAGGAAAGAAAATCCTAAGGCAATGTGTACCTTTCCTGCAACAGCTTCCCTGAGTGGTATTGACCACGGATGCCTCCCTCCCTTCTAGGGTGGGAGCACACATAGGAGACCACCTCCACGTCCAGGTGGAAAGATTCTCCATTTGGTACCAGAGCAAGAATCTGGACCACAGTCAGGTGGGTTTGCCAGTTGTCCTGGATTAGCCTTGGTCTGAGACCATCCACTCTGAAAGTGCACTTGGCAGCAGTCTCAGCTTACCTGTCAGCAGGCAAGGTACCCTCTCTGGCCTCGAATCCAGTGTTCAGGAAACTCTTTAAGGGACTGTTACATCTGCATCCCCCACATAGTACTCCCACTCCAGTGTGGGACCTGAACATATGTATTGCACAGCTCATGCAGCCACCTTTTGAGCCTGTGTCATCAACTGATGTCAAGTATGTAACTTGGAAAGCTGTGTTCTTAGTTGCAATTACTTTGGCCAGGAGGATTAGTGAGCTCCAGGCTTTGTCCATGGAGACTGACTATTTTGCATTCCTCAGGGACAAGGTGGTCCTAGGACCAGTAATAGATTTCTTCCCAAAGTGGTGTCTGGCTTCCATGTTAATCAGCCCATTACACTGCCAGTATTTTTCATCAACCATTCCACTTCAGGTGAGTGTAGACTGCATAGCTTGGATGTAAAAGAGCGAATGGCTACTACCTGGAGCATACAAAAGGCCACAGGGAGACAGTACCCAGCTCTTCTTGACCTGTGGGGAAGTAGAAAAGGTAAACCAGCCACGAGAAGGTCAATGCAAGATAGATAGTGGCATGTATCCACTTCTGTTATGGCAAAGTGGGCAAGCAGCCTCCACAGGGTCTCAGGGACCACTCCACCAGAGGAACAGCTGCATCGATAGTAGCTTCAAGAGATATTCCTCTACAAATCTGCAAAGCAACTACCTGGAAAACAGTTCACACATTCACCAGACATTACTGCTTGGATACCCAGGCTAGGAGTGATGCCAGGTTTGGCACAGCAGTCCTGCAGAACCTGTTTCCTAAATTGGTCCTCTGCCAGCCTCCAAAGGCACTGCTTGGGTAGTCTCATTTGTCAGAATACAGTAAGATTTCCCGGGGTATGAAGAAAATATTACTTACCATAGTAATCTTGTTTCTTCAAAGGGAATCTTACTGTATTCTGAGCTCTCACCCTTCCTCCCCTACTAGGACCTACAGGGCAGTGCATACCAGCTGTACATGTTTGTGGGAATCCTGTAGGCATACCTGTTTTGTTTCTTGGGCATCTGTTGACTTGAGTCTTGGAAGATGCCCTTGTTGTTTCAGAAGGGTTTGTCCTAAAAGGGATTTTATTTGTTATATTTTAATAGATTAGTTAGCTAGTTTAGTTTTAGCTTCTGCATGCTTCGTAAGAATGTGATGGTTGCAGGATGTGCAGCCAGGGACAGTGGTTTGAAAACCGAGCTCGATCCTAACAGTCCACTATTAGCATAGGTTCTATTAACCATTTCGAATCCGGAGCAGTCCTATGGCGAGACCATACTGCATTTGTCAGAATACAGTAAGATTCCCTTGGAAGAAACAAGATTACTATGGTAAGTAATGTTTTCTTACCCACTTTTAGTCGCATCTGATTTCCAAGGAGTTCGAGTTTAGGCAAATATACAGGTCACAGTGATGTGTCCTGAAGCCTGCATTCAAGGTAATGCAAGCCAGTTTATTACCGACTTTATCAAGGCTCCCAAGAATTTTTGCTAGCATGTGCATATACACAGCTCCCATATTCCACAGTCCAGAAAATTTATGCAGACCCACGGGAGAAACAAGAAGATTTTAACATAAACTAGCACAAACATTTCATTTTCTTACCACCATTTCAGGTATTTTGATGGGCAAATGTAAGAGTATATATATTTTTATATATATATATTTGTGTGTGTGTGTGTGTGTGTGTATGTATGTATGTATATATATATATATATATATATATATATATATATATATATATATATATATATAAAATGTTTGAGACAATCATGGTCAGCAACAGCACTGGACAAACACCATCACATGACCGTGCAGTATATCAAGCCTGACCGCACACCTGCACTTCCCCCTCCAAAACAATTTTGACATTTTATAAGATAGATAAACCACTCTGGGGTGTGGGTGGCGCTCTGATATCATGCGCCTTGGGCGATTGGCCTTTCGGCCTTGCGGCCTCGTGCGTGCAACACACACCAAGTGCGTGTATCAAGCGTGACCATACCCAGTGTATATTATACATATATATATATATATATATATATATATATATATATACATATGTGTATATGTGTGTGTGTGTGTGTGTATGTATATGTATGTGTATATATATATATATATTTTTTTTTTTTTTTTTACCAGGAGAGAGGCACCAAGCTGAAAGCTTGTTTACAGGTGTGACCTGGGAGCACAAGGAAGTTGTGACTTGCTCAAGGTCACACAGTATGCAAGAGGGGCTGTGGGATTCAAACTCAGGTCTCAAGGTTTGCAGCTCACAGCCTTAAACCACTGCCTGTACTGCCTCCTAAATATATATGTATATACAGTATATGTAACATTTTGGTGTGTGACTCTAAATATGAATTTGCCAGCTGAAAATGTGGCTTCTAGTTTGAGATTAGTTTCCAGTTTTGAGGAAGCAGTATAGCATAGTGGTTAATGGCACTTAGCTGCAAACCTGGAGACCTGGATTTGAATCCCATCAGCCCCCAGTTGCATACTGTGTGACCATGAGCAAGTCACTTAACTTCCTTGTGCTCCCAGATCGTACCTGAAAACAAGCTCCGGCTTAGTGTGCCTTTTCTGGTTAAACAATTTCCCCTTTCCCTTTTGATTGCCAAGGGACACTGTCATATGGGGATCTATAGCAGCTGTTCTGCTGCCTTTCGGTATGTGGATAAAAATATTTTACACACTACTGTTAAATTAAGCAATAATCCATGACAGGGTGTGGATTATGCTTGGATCTACCACACCTGATGAGGTTTGATCACAAGGCCATGTTTTTATTAATTTTATAGTTGTGTCTTTCTTTTGTTGTCAAATAGTGCTGTCGCTAAGTAAAATATATAGAAGGAGCTGCCCCCAACATCCATGAGTCACACATGCAAAGAGAAACACTCTCGTACTATGAGACGTTGCTTTAAAAAAAAAAAAAAATGAATACCTGGTTCGATCTGGCAGGGGCTCATGGTTATGAACGTACCAGACAATGTGGTGCAAGCTGCCGCTTACTTACAGAGTGTGTTGTGAGTCAGGCTGGGGAAGAACTCCAGTGCTGTATTGGAGAGTGAGTAGTGAGTATTTGTGAGTGGTGCGATCATAGTTTGGAGGAGATACAAGGGGACACAGTTGATCTACAATAATGCAGGTCAGTGAGTGTTGTGAATGTGGGTTAATAGCGATCTGGTCAGGTTGATGCCACAGTTTAGCTGATTCAGGTGCCGTTGGGGAGGGGGAGGGGGGATTTGCTGATAGCCAGTAGGGATCGGAGGGACAGAGCCACGGTCTGAGTTTGGCCAAGTTCTCAGTTTGGTTATACGAGAATGTGATGTATAACTAAGCGGTACAGCAGTGTTGTTCGAAGTTTATTGCTGGAAATTTTTTTAATTGTTTAAAATTTAGTTCTTGGTTGTTTGGAAAGTTAAAATGACACTGCTTTTGTACTGGCTGCGGGCTAGCAGGACTCAAGATGGTGGCATTTTGTTTGTTTTACAGTGATTTTATTTTTTTATTTTTATCTTTTGTTCATTTCAAGATTTGTGATTAGGTTAACTGGTTCTTCATGTGTGGATTATGCAGGAATTTGCCTGCACTAAAAGCCAGTTAACCAATCCTAAACTAAGATTAGGGACCAGTTGTATAATAAAGATTTTGCACTCCTACCAACAAAGGTTATGGCACTCCCCACTCAGAACTTTATAGGCAGTTCAAACCAGAATATATTTTCTTATATAGAGAATAATGCCTGATGTACAGGTGATAACCACAGTGTAATCACCTCAAGTGGTTGCTAGGCATCAGTAAACCTGGGAGTGCAGCTCGAGGTTTACCGTTGCCCTAGCAACACGAGTGATCACACTCCATGGTTATCACCGGCACATCGAGCATTGTCATTTATAGTGTATGGGACTGACATGAGAAGTTACCCTCCCCAAACACTGGTAGTTTAGCCTTACCTTATTAATGAATCTGCTCTCGGCCATATAGATCGTGTAGAAAAACAGTTTATTAAGATGCAGCGGACTGAAAGACAGCGGGCTGAAATAGCACCAGAATTAAAATCTCTATCAGACATGGCAGTGGCTAGGCGCAGTAACAGTAAACTGTGACAACTGAAATGTTATTTGAATACTGTACTGATTCTACTTGCATTTTGGGTGTGTAGGATACTCAATAACACTGGCATTCTGTTTTGTAGACCCACTGCCATGGCATAGATGAGAGGGTTTATAAGGTTCTGATGTCATGACAGTAGGATTACAAGGTTGTAAACAGCTTACTTTCAGTGGGTAATAAGGACTACCCATAAATTATACCTCTTTTATTGTGCAGGACAAACTCGGTAAAAACATCAGCACAGCAGGGAAAACTTGTAATGTTTCACCTGGTTGACCTTTTGAAACATTGGTATAAGAAAATCTGTTCTGGTTTGGGCTACCATTTTTTAAGTTCTGAGTGGGGAATGCCGTGACTTTTTGTTGACAGAGTACTAATTTGTCACTGGCACCCATATCTCTGAGCGGCTCTTTAACCAAGATGTGGATGTTGCACTCCTCCATGAAACAGAAATCTTAAGATGTGCTCAGCTGAAGTTCTCGAGCTTTGTGCAAGAGTGTGAGAGAGGTGTGTGTGTGTGTGTGTGTGTGTGTGTGTGAGAGAGGTAGTCCCATTAAAATGGAAACATTTGTCAATTGGGAAATTTGAGGGGGGAGGATGACTTTGAGGATGGCATCTGTCCAGGCAGGCTTTGCAGTCCCAGCAGACCTGTTAAGCATGGAGAATTACAGTCTGGCCAAATGAGATAACAGGCTTGGGTTTTTGCAGCTGAATCTCATGATGTAGTTTCATAAGTGTGTTGTGTGAGAGTGTTGTATAAGATAACTATGCAGAAAGTTGCGGGCTTGTATTTATTTACCAGTAACTGCATGCTTTATTTATGTATTTCAAACGTTTCGTCAGGAAAGACATACTGAGCTGAGTAACAGCTCGTTTCCAGATATGTCTTGGGGGAGGGATCATGGGAGAAATATACATAGTACTTACATATACATAGTATTTACAGGATTATAGGATAAGCTGTGCAGTGAAAGAAACATAGTATTTGTAGTACATAGTCTGATAGATTATACAGTGGATTGATATAGAGCATTACTGTGCATAGTAGGCAGAGCTAAACAGCAGCAGTATTATAGTATGTATACCTAGGTTTGGCATGTATGATACACTGTTGAAACATAGACTTTGACGGCAGATAAGGACCACTTGGCCCACCCAGTCTGCCCATTTCCCTACCTATTGGATAAGCTGCAGATCCTAGTTAACCAATAGCCTACTTCCTCAAACCCCCCCACTATAATTGCCTTATTTCTGTCCCATGCATGTTTGAATTCCCCACTGTTTTAGACCCCAACCTCCCCAGGAAGGCGGTTCCATCGTCCACCACCCTCTCTGTGAAAAAGAATTTCCTCACATTACCCCTGAGTCATCCCCCCTCTATCTTTAAATTGTGTCCCCTTGTTCTTGCACATCTCTTTTTCCGAAAGATGCTACCCTCCTGGACTTTATTGATTCCCTTGAGGTACTTGAACGTTTCTATCATGTCCCCCTTGTCCCTCCTCTCATCAAGGGTATACATATTAAGCTCTCTCAGCGCCTCTTCATATGTTGCAGACCCTGCACCATTTTAGTTGCCCTGCTCTGGACTGCTTCCATTCTGTCTATGTCCTTGCGTAGTTGGGGTCTCTAGAACTGCACGTAATACTCCAGATGGATTCTCACCAACTGTCTGTACAGAAGGATAACCACTTCCCTTTTTCTACTTGTGATGCCCCTCCCTACACATCCCAGTATTCCCCCGGCTCTCCTTACTAACTTTTCACATTGCTTACCCACCTTTAGGTAGCTGATATGACTCCCCTAGGTCCCTTTGCATTATTGTTGTTGTTAGTACCTCCCTGCCATTGTGTACTCTTCTCCTGGGTTTTGTTTCCCAGGTGCATTGCTTTGCACTTCTTTGCATTGAGTCTGTGTTGCATAACGTCTGACCATTCCTCCAACTTTGCCAAGTCCCTTCTCATCCTTTCTACCCTCTTATGTGTCAACTCTGTTACAGATCTTTGTGTCATCTGCAAGAGGCATACCTTTCCTTCAGACCCTCTGCAATGTCACCTATAAAGGCGTTAAAGAGGACTGGACCCAGTACTGAGCCCTGAGGTACTCCACTAGTAAATCCTCCTTTCCTCGGAATGAGTTCCATTCAGTATTACCTTCTGTGACCTGTTGTGCAACCAATTTGCTACCAAGCTACCACCTGGGACCCACTCCCAGGCTGGCTAACTTGATTATTAATCTTGTGCTGGACTGTGGCCAATGCCTTGCTAAAGTCTAGGTAGGCCATATCCACAGCCCCCCTGGTCTATTACTGGTCACCCAATCAAAGAAATCAATTAGATTCATCTGACATGACCTTCCTGCTGTGAATCCATGCTGCTTTGGGTCCAGTCCCTGCTGACCTCTAAGTACTGAACAGGTCTTTCCTTCAAAGTGATTCCATCATTTTCCTACCACTGAGGTCAAACTAACAGGTCTGTAGCTTCCTGCTTTTGCCTTGCTCCCACTTTTGTGAAGAGGAATCACCTCTGCCCTCCTCCAGTCCTCAGGTACCACCCCATCCTCCCATGATTTGTTAAAAAGTGTGGTCAGTGGTGTCACTAGGTCCCCTCTTAGTTCTTTTAGGATTCTGGGATGAATCCCGTCAGGCCCCATTGCTTTGTCCACCTTGAGTTTTAGGAGTTCTTTCAGGACTCTTTTTTCTGTAAATGGACTGGTGTCAACCCCCTACCCAGAGTGCTTCTATTGTTTGGTTTAGGTAATTCTCTTCTTCTTCTTTTGTGAATACTGAGCAAAAGTATTTCTAGGACATGGATATGTTGTTCATCCACTCATTGGCAGTATCCTTGCCGCTTTAAATCTTGCGGAAGGTCTTCAAGCTTGCTCCTCCACCCACCGGATGGTATAACTCTCGACTCCGCCCCATGGCGTAGATCTTCCTTACGGCTTAGGCTCAGGTTCCCTCATAACGCTCTGCGTTTGTGACTGGTTCCTATTTCTCCGTTTGCGGATTTAAAAATAATACTTTGCAAAAGACTTCAGTCTTGATCCTCGATGACTGCGATGGATCATCGACTCGCGTTTAGGAGATGCCCATGCGGGCAGAAGATGTCTCGAGACGGATCCACACTCCGTGTGTCTACAGCAGAGCCTTGAGCACGACCCATGAGCTGCGACCTGTGCTCCTCGGCCCTACGTCTCGGGCCGTGCTGCCCGAGTGCAGCTGGGCCGTCCAGCGTTCCCTCCGGTGAAGTCCAGGAGGCCCGGTTGGCGGTGTCGCGGCGGCGGACTTTCGGCGGATCAGCTCGGCGGATGGTGCGCCCTCGAAGAGGAGGACGGCGGGCCGTATCTTCCTCGACAGCGGCATTTATCCGCTCTCTCTGGGTTCTTCCTACGGCTTCCTTTAAGGAGCTTTGTCTGTCCCTCTCCACTAAAGGAGAAGGGCCTGCGTCTGCTGGACCTTTTCTCGGTCAAAAGAAGGACAAGGTAAGTCCCTCCGTCGGCGCTCTTGGGAGGCGGGAAAGGTCCCTCTCCCGGCCGTCGGCCGTCGGCCGGTCGACCGCTCGGCTTGACCCACTGGCCTCACGGTGTCCCGTCAGGTCAGTTGACCGAGACTCCCACTGATGAAGTCGAGATTTTCTCGACCCATTAAACAAGGCTGTAAGCCTAGCGGCGAGATTCCCCTCTCCCGGTTCCCCGGGAGGTTGAGGATCCCGTGGGCTCGCCTGTGCCTCGGTTCCGGAGCCCACCGGATGATGGACCTTCCGAGCGAAGGGGTGCCGGTTCCGGCCGACACCTCCCTGCCACCGACCCGGAAATTCCGGGACTCTCGGTCTCGGTCTCGGACCCTCTTGCCCGGTCGAGCGTCCCACCGTCATAGGCGGTCTCGGTCTCGGCACAGCAGTAAGCGGCGTCGCGCTCAAATCCTCGTCCTCCTCCTCGGATGAGGGGAGGCTTGGCGTAAATTCACGTCGAAGCGGTCTGCGAGAGACCTTATGTTTACCAACAGCTCCCCCTGGCGGGGAATAAGCCGACTCCGGCGCCCCGGCCATTCCAGTAGCTGTCACGGGCGGCGACACAACCCCTCGGCTTGCCGAGAGCCCTATACCAGGCGGTTTTCGGCCAAAACCAGCTGCTCCACCGATTGCGCGGTGGAACCTCCGCCTCCACAGCCACCAATTGGGGCTCCGACCAGGATTCTCGGTCGGCTAAGGGTTTACCCCATCGGCTGTCAGTTACCCTCACTCCCGACCGACCTCGGCAGGGTGAAGGGTGGCTCAGGCCAGGGCAGCTCTTCGAGGACTCTTCCCGTCCGAAGATGATTCCTCCTTCTTCTCCAAGCGACTGGACTTGGGTCTTCAGAAGGTCAGCCAATGGGCGATAGCCCGTCGTCCTTCCTAGGACTGCTTGGCTCATCTAGAGTCTACGGGATGGAGCTCGAACCCGTTCCAAAGCAGACCGGGTATCCCCTCACGGAGATTCTGGACGAGGGATTCTCCGACGGAGGCCTTTCCGGTGGCGAGGGCCATAGTGGGTCCAACACTGGAACTTTGGCGGCGCCTCCTGCCCTGCGCCCGGCCAGGATGGCCAGGAAGTATCGCGGTCCCTACGGTTCCTTGTCCGGTTTTGAACACCCTCTGCTGAGGGGTTGGTACCGACAAGCGTTTTCAATGGCCCGGCTCTGCGCCAGGGATATGGACAAACCTCCTGACAAGGGTCAGGGTGGACTATGTCGGGCGAAAAAGTCTCACATTTCGTCCTCTCTCGACCTTCGTCCAGGCCAATTCGGCCGTCCTCATGGCACATTTTCTCATGCCCTGTTGGGCTCCTGGATGAGGTCATCCCTCATCTTCCGCCTGATCTGCAACTACGGTTAAGCAGGTGCGGGACCAGGAGCAGAGCAGTGGCCAACAACAGCTCAGACTGCTTTGGATGTGGGGACTCATGTGCCAGATCGGTGGCGGCCGCAGTGGCTATCGTCGGCGAGCTTGGCTGAGGATATCCACCTTTACCCGGATACCCAGCACAAGTTGGCGGATGTTCCCTTTTTGAGGACTGACCTCTTGACCCCTGGGGTGGAAGGTCACCTGCAGGATGAGAGTCAATGCCACCTTGGACTCGGCCTCTTCCACGCTCAGAAGGACAAAGGCAGAGCCAGCCTAAGCCTTAGTCGCTGTGCCCCAGGCGGCTTGACCCAGCAACGTCAGGGCCAGCAGGCTCAGACCTTGGCATCCCAAACCCAGGCCGCCGGCTTCCTCTAACAGGCAGGAGGAAGAAAGGGGCCCAGGAGGTCCTCGGCCGGTCCTCCTCCAAGCCTGCCAGTGGCGAGCTGGGGGTGTCGCCCCATCCCGTCACCTTACCCCTAAGGTCCCCATTAGAGAGGCGGCTCGGCACTTCCGTTCCGCCTGGTCCGCTGTTACCACGCGGACAGGTGGGTCGTCAGAGGGTGGGAAGAACCTGCCTCTGGAATTCGAGCAGGCACCACCCTTCAGAGCCGTCGCCCCAGGGAGGCAGGATCCCAGCCTCACTGGCGGCTCGTCAGGAGCCAACATCCTCCTCCTCCAGAAGGAGGTGGTAAGAGAAGTGGTGGACCCTCCTTCAGACCAGGGTTTGTGTCAGGTACTTCCTGGTTCCGAAAGCCGAGCCCGAGGGGCTGGCGCCCCCATTCTGCGACCTACCTGACCTAAACAAGTTCCTGGGTGCGAACCTTCAGGTGGTCACTCTGGCTCAGATAAGCCACCATCCTTGGAGCTGGCGTGTGGTTCTGCTCTCTGGACTTGCGGGGCCAGCGTTTTTCACGTCCCTATCCGTCCGTCTCACCAGAGATTCGCCCGGCTTCCGGCGGAAGGATCTCTCTTGATTCAAGCCATACCCTTGACTTGTCTCCAGCTCCAAGGTCTTCACCAAATGCATGGCAGTGGTGACAGCATTCCTGCGGCGCGCGGTCCGGGTGTACCTTACCTGGACGACTGGCTGATAGCAGCTCCCTCCAGGAAGGAGGCGGAGTGGTCCAGAGATCTGGCCCTCAGGTCTGCTCTCAACTGGGCCTCACTTATCAAGGGCCAAGTGGAACTCGAGCCGAAGCAGGTGATTTTATTCATCAGGCGCAGCTCGACTCTGCCGAGCCAGGCGCGGCTCCCGGCGGACAGGGCGAGGTTCTTTCCTCCTTTGCCCGATCATTTCTGGTTGGGCAATTGAGCCTCCGGGACTACCTGCGCCTCCTGGGTCTCATGGCGGCCTGTACCAGGCGTGGTCCGTTGGGCCGCTGGAACATGCGTCCCTTCAGTGGGGACTGGCCAGCCAGTGGTCATGGCGCTGCGATCCCTCGGACCCAGCTTGTGTCGGTGACACAGGGATGTGGGATGCTCTCAGTGGTGGACCGTTCAGATCATTTGCAGGAGGGCATCCCGTTAAATCCTGAGCAGGCGGTCTCTCTGTCGACCGATGCCTCTCTGATGGGTTGGGGTGCCCATCTGGGGAACACCAGGACTCATGGCCTCTGGTCCCAGGAGAGTCCAGATGCCACATCAACCTGCTGGAGCTCAGGCGGTCCGCCTAGCTCTCACCGCCTTTGCTCCGTTCCTCCCGGGGGTCAAGTGGTGAGGTCAGGCGGACAATACCCACGACCATGTACTATCCTAAACCGCCAGGGGCGGGGCCAGCTCCATGCTTCTATGCAAGGAAGCTCTCGCATTTGGTCACTTTCGTGCGCGCAGCCTGGGCGGATCTCCTGGCCATTCGCGTGGCAGGGCCTCAACACCACATGGCCCATACCCTGGGCGGATGGGGCTGCATCCCGCAAGTGGTCTCTCCTGCGGAGTAGTACAGCATCTGTTCTCCTTTGGGGGCACACCTCAGGTGGACTGTTTGCCTCCATGGAGGCAGAGCTGAGTCTGTTCATGCCCGCCCCCTCAAGCAGGGCTCGCTGCAGGGGATGCCTTCTCGGGCCAATGGACCCCAGACCTCTTTCGCCTTTCCCCATTTCCCTTGATCCACAGGTGCTACTCAAGGCGAGGAAGGACAAGGCGCAGGAGATTCTGATAGCCCCAGACTGCCTCGCCAGTTCTGGTACCAGATCTCCTCAGTCTCCGCTCAGGACTCATGACGGCTTCCAGCTCGCCGGACCTCTCAGTCAATCAGGAAGGTGTTCCATCCGGACCTTCAATCCCTGCACCTGGCGGCCTGGTTCCTGGCGGCCTAGAGTTCCCGGGCTTTGGGTCTTTCCACGACGAGGTCCTCAATGTAGTTGAGGCGTCCCACGTAAAGTCGACCAGAAAATGCTATGCCTTCAAATGGAAAGGTTTTCCATTTGGTGTCAGAACAAGGGCGGACCTTCCTCCTGTTCATCGGCAAGCATCTTGGACTATTTATGGTCCCTTTAGTCAAGGGCTTGGGTCGGCGACCTAAGGGTGCACCTGGCAGCCATCTCTGCTTACAGAGCGCGGGCCGGGAAGCAGTCGATGGCGCAGGAGAAAGGTGGTCTGGCGCTTTTCAAGGCCTTGATCACATTCCCCTCAGTCACGGGAACCCCACCTCCAAGGGGATCTACTGCTGGTACTGGCAAAGCTCATGGGCAAACCATTAGAGACCTATGCACAGGTGTGCTCTCTCACCTGTCGTGGAGACCATAGCCTTCTTGGTGGCTATCACGTCCAGCCAGAAGGATGGGAGAGCTCAGGCGCTTCCATCGGGTCTCCTTACCTGGACTCCCACAGGGACAAGGTTGTCCTGCGCCCCACCGAAATTCCTTCGAAGGTGGTCTCGGAGTTTCACCTTAACCAGTGCTGACTCTGCGGTGTTCTACCCAATCACCTCGGAGGCAGATGGGCTCTTTCTGGATCTAGAAGGGCTCGCTTATTATAGGCGCTTGCGGCTGGGGGGTGAGAGGTTAGCAGCTGTTTGTCACCCTCGCTGAAGCCGCATCTGGCAGACCTGCAGCCAAGCGGGCGATAAGCAGGTGGTAACCTCTGCATAGATCTCTGCTATAAGTTGGCGGGCATGGAGCCTCCCAGAGGATCAGACTCATTCTACCGCCATACTGCTGCAGCGAGTGGCTGCTTCCAGACATCCCTATCCAGGAAATCTGCAGGGCTGCTACAGAAGTCAGCAAACACCTTCATACCCACTACCATAGAGCCTTGAGTCACGCATGGGATACTGGTTTTGAGGCCTCAGTTCTCAGTCTCTCTTTCCCAAGTAAGTATATGTAGAGGGGGTGTGCGTGCTTTTTACTCCCTCCTCCCGAGGAGAACTGCTAGGGAGTCTGCCAATAGTGTGGATGAACAACATATCCATGTCCTAGAAATACAGGTTACTCACCTGTAACAGGAGTTCAGGAATGGTATATGTTGTTCATCCACCACGACCTCCGAACCTCCCGACTGACACTTTAGCCTGAGCTTCCAGCGGGCAGATCTAGCGTCATGGGGCGGGCCGAGAAGTTGCTCCACCGGGTGGGTGGAGAACAAGCTTGAAGACCTTCCGGCAAGATTTAAAGCGGCAAGGATACTGCCAATGAGTGTGGATGAACAACATATACCATTCCTAGAACTCCTGTTACAGGTGAGTAACCTGTATTTATTCAGTATCTCTTCCTTTTCATTATCTCACCCACCTCCTCCTCTTTATTAATCTTCACTATCCCTCCCTTAACCTTTCTATACTCCCTAATGTACCTATAAAGGTTTTTATCCCTTTCTTAACTGGGTTGGCTATCTTTTTCCTCGGTTTGGGCCTTTGCTATTCTGACTGCCTTTCCACTTCTTTCTGCTTTAATTGATATAGTTCCTGTCGTGCTCCTTCTGTGATTCCTTATACTGTTTGAATGCAGCACTTTTCTCATTAACTTTCCTTCCACCTCTTTGAGAACCATAGTGGTTCAAACAACATGAAATCTTGCTGTATTCTGGCATGTTGCAGTGATCTCCAATCTTTAAACTGCCGGAGAACAAAGAGTTAACTTTCTATGCAAGGCATAGAATGCTGAAACTGAGCTCAGTTAAGTCTCTGTCTGGAGTGTTTCAAACTCAAACCGTCAGTTCTTTACTCCACTTCACCGAGCAGTTGCTCCGAGTTCTCCTTTAGCTCAGACGAAAGTCTGTTAAGTTTCAGTTTTAATCCGGTTTATAAACTGAAAAAGTTATCTGCATAGTCAGTTCAGTCTCTGACTGTGTGCCGTGAAGTACTAGATAGGAATTGTTCTGTTTTTCTGTGTGGAACTTGTAAAGTGCGGCTTGGTTTGGCTGAACCGGCCATTTGATAGTGAAATCTTGTAGTTTTATATTTTTACTTAGTGTGTGGTTCCGGTCCTTATCGGTTCTAAAAAAAAAAAACGTGTTTTAGTATGTTTTTCCAATACCCTTGACACGTTAGGACCCGATAAGGAGTCTTGCCTGGCGGTTGCCATAAAAATGCTAAGTTGATTAGTTGGCCATGTCTGAGAAACCCAAGAAAAAATGGGCTCACTGGGTTTCAGCACTGCAGTAGTATGGGAGGTCTTTGCTAGGCCGATCCCACACCACCTGTGTTTATTGTCTGGGTTTGACCACCTCGATTCAGACTGCAAATATAAAAATTCTCCCATCTACCCTTGAGAAGAGTTAGGTAGACTGAGGGAAAAGAAGGCAGAAGTCCAGCTGACCCGGATAAAGCCAGCCCGGTTCGGTTCCGGCCGTCCGACCGAACCAGAAGAGTGCCCTCTGACCAGGGCGATACTACTTGCTGGCAAGAGGAGAGCGATTCGAGGATCAGTTCTTACAAAAGAAACACAAAAGATAAATCGTCTTGTTCGGATCCAGAGGTTCATGTCCGACCATGAAGAGATAGCTAGGCAGTCGATTCAGTTGTGGAATCACTCCACCTGGTTCCTGCCGTTCCGGTGTCTTCTGGTAGAGGCTCGGTTCGGTTGGTTCCCCCGGTTCAAGATTATACCCTCGAAGATTTTTATGAACCAGAGTTTGAAGAGGAAGGGGAATTTGAGGATGACGATGGTGAAAGTGAGAGTCTGGATGTGCCTGTGGAACCGGACATCTCCCCAGACAGACCTTCAGGTGTTTCCCTCCTAGGCTTTCTGAGTCCCCTTCTACAGAAAGGTGGCTGAAACCCTCCAGCTTCCTATGGAGGAGGCTGTGGAAGATCAGGAGGAGCCTGATTATGTAAGAAATGATGGACATTCCAGAGTCCAGGAGACTGTCTATTTCTCTCCACAAATCTTTGGAAATGGACACATAAAATCCTAAAGTCTCTAACACTATACCTCCTGTGGCTAGAAGAATGGACAAGAGTTATACACTTTTCAGGCTCAGACACGGAGTTCTTATACCAACAATGCAGCCATGTTGGGTGGTGCAGGCTGCTGCCTGTGACAAGGCAAATATTTCCCTCCTTCACCCCCCAGACAAGGACTCCAGGAAGATTGATGCCATGGCAAAGAAACAGTACATGGCATCTTCCTTGGGACTCAGGCAGGCAAATTACATGGCCTGTAAAGCCAGGTACCAGAAGTCCAGGTGGGACACTGTACTGGCACTGGCTAAACAGGCCTCCCCCCAGCTAGCCAAGGATCTGGAGACGGTGGCTGCAGATGGGATTGAGGCATCTAAAGTTCAGTTTCATGCTGCTGTGGACTCTAATGATGTGTCATCAAGAGTCATAGCTTCACACCTGTGGCTCTTTGGAGGATGGCTTGGCTCAGATGTACTAGCATCTTGCAGGACACCCAGGCTAAGGCCATGGATTTTCCTTAGTGGGTAATTCTCTGTTTGGGGAGCAGACAGAGAATTACATGAAGAAAATGGATGTGCAGGACCACTTACAGGAGTGCTCAGGCCAAGGAGAGGCAGGCAACTCCTCAAATACAACAGTTCTAGGGGCAGGCCTTTTCAAAGGCCTTTACCAAGCACAGGCCTCTTCTTCTTTTCTCAAAGGGGTTCTTCAGAGAGAGAGCAGAAGGGGGACGAGCAGGGCTGCATCCACTCCTCAGCCTAAAGCCCCTGCCAAGCAGACACCCTGATGGGCCTGCCCGGGTCGACTCTCCTATTCCAGTAGTGGGCAGGCTGGCTTACTTTGTCCAGGACTGGATGTCTATTACATCAGATAAGTGGGTCCTGGAAGTAGTAAGCCAGGGACTGGTTCTCAGCTTCAGAAAATTTCCAAAGATGAGAGCCAGACCTTTTCCACCTGCAAATCTCTCAAACCCTTGCTCTAGAGGCAGGGGTTTCTTCTCTTCTAGCCTTAAGAGCCATAGAGAGAGTAGCTACCCTACACTGGGGCAAAGGACTGTACTCCAGGTACTTCCTGACCCCAAAAAAGACAGTGGAGTGTCAACCCATCCTAGACCTAAGATATCTAAACAAACATCTTTTAAAACCAAATTTCAAGATGGTAAGTCTGGGAATACTCCTTCCCTCTCTAAGACCAGGGGACTGGCTAGCCTCCCTGGACCTCAAATATGCCTACTTTCACATTCCCATCAGGTGCTCCCACAGAAAGTAGCTCAGGTTCGAGTTGCCCTCAGGCCACTATCAGTTCAGAGCAATGCCCTTTAGCCTAACCTCAGCCCCAAGGGTTTTCACAAAGTGCCTGGCAGTAGTAGTAGTTGACTTTTTAAGATGGCAAGAGATTTCCATTTTTCCATATCTGGACGATTGCCTAATAGTGGGTCAGCCTCCAGCCCAAGTCAAGTCTCATCTGCAAGTGACCCAGCAAGTGCTCACTTCTCTAGGATTTCTTCTCAACCTTCCCAAGTCAGTTCTCGAACCAGTCTAGCTTCTTACCTTTATAGGGGCAGAACTGGACACTCTCAGAGCAAGAGCCTTTCTTCCTCTAGAAAGGGCAAGGGTTCTTATGGGGCTAGCCTCTTCCTTCAGCCTTCAGGTATCTCGACCAGCAAGGCATTTCCTCCAGCTCTTGGGCCGCATGGCAGCTTCAACAGCAGTGGTCCAAGGGGCAAGATTCCAGATGAAGGATATTCAGTTCCACCTGAGAGCTTTTTGGTCTCAGAGGAAGGATTCCCTTACCAAACTGATCCCAGTAATTCTGACCTTGATCCAAGCCCTCCAATGGTGGCAGGATAAGGACAATGTTAAGACAAGGTGTTCCTTTTATACTCAGCCTTGTTCCAGTGGTCCTTACCACAGACACTTCTCTTCTGGGTTGGGGAGCCATCTGGGGTCCCTCACTGCCCAGGGGCTGTGGTCCCCCCAAGAATCCCTTCTCCATATCAATCTTCTAGAACTCAGGGCAGTTTTTCTAGCTCTAAAAGTGTTCTCACAGTCAGTTGAGAACAAGGTGGTTCAAGTCAGAACAGACAACATTACCACCCTGTGGTACATCAACAAGCAGGGAGGCACTCGGTCCATGGCCTTGTGCACAGAGGCCATGAAGTTGTGGTCCCTGGCTTATTCCCTGCAAACCTCTCTGGTAGCAGTTCACTTTCCAGGCAAGGACAATGTGCTAGCAGATGCACTGAGCAGGATCTCTCAGGGCCATCACGAATGGTCCCTGGACCCTCAGGTGTTGAAAGTGATTTTTCAAGGTGGGGCACTCCAGAGGTAGATCTCTTTGCAGCCCCAGACAATCACCAGCTCCCTCTCTTTTGTTGCAGACCTCCAGTCTTGGGCTCAGTCCCCTGGACGCCTTGATTCTGAATTGGGAGGGAAATTTCTGTATGCCTTTACGCTTTCCCACTCCTGTTCAAAGTTTTAGTCAAAATAAGGTCTCAATCTTGCAAAGTCATTCTGATTGCTTCAGATTGGGCCAGACAGCCCTGGTACCACCTGTTGCTGTCCCTAGCAGTCCATCTTCCCTGTCTCTTCCCAGGAATTACAGCCTGTTAACATCCTCTCAGGGAAGGATTTGGTACCCCAATCTTCAGTCTCTCAATCTCAAGGCATGGCTGTTGAAGAGTTCGAGTTTTCAGATCTGCATCTTTCCCAAGGGGTTCTGGACATCCTCAAAGCTTCTCGGAAAGCCCTCCACCAGAAAGGCTTACAACTCCAAATGGAAAAGATTCAGCATTTGGTGTTCTAAGAAGAATATTTCTCCAGACACTGCTTGATTGTTTCACACCAATCTCCCTTTTAGAGACCCTGCCCCTGCCTGGGATTTGAATGTTTGCGTTGCTCAGCTTATGCAACCCCCCATTGAGCCTATGTCTTCAGCAGAGCTTAAGTACTTGACTTGGAAAACTGTGTTCTTGGTAGCCATTACCTCTGCCAGGCATATCAGTGAATTGCAAGCCCTGTCAGTGGAACCTGATTTTATCTCCTTTCATAGGGATAAAGTTGTCCTTAGAACCAATAGAAGGTTCTTGCCCAAAGTGGTTTCAGACTTCCATTTAAACCAGTCTATGTATCTCCCTGTTGTCTTCACTGATCATTCTTCCTCAGGAGAGTGGAGGCTACACAGTTTAGATGTCAAAAGAGCCCTTAGTTACTACATAGAGCATTCCAAGGGTCACAGGTTTGACTTCCTTCAGTTGTTCCTCACTTATGGAGAAGTGGGAAAGGGCAAACCTGCCACCAAAAGATCTATTGCCAGGTGGATTGTGTCTTGTATACAGTTCTGCTATGAAAAACTGGGGAAGAAATCCACCCTCAGGCCTGAGGGCTCATTTCTCAAGAGGTACAGCTGCTTCCCTGGCTGCGGCCAGGGATATCCCTCTCCTAGAAATTTGTCAAGGAGCCACCTGGAAAACAGTCCATATGTTTACCAAGCATTACTCTCTGGATATCCAGGCTAGGAGTGATGCTCGGTTTGGCACAGCAGTACTTGAGCCTATTCCCAAAGTAGGTTCTGTCCCTCCTCCTTGGAGGTGCTGCTTGGTAGTCTGCAATTGTCAGAATACAGCAAGACTTCATGTTGTTTGAAGAAAAAATTACTCGCCTTAGTAATTATATTTCTTCTAATGGAGTCTTGCTGTATTCTGTCCTCCCTCCCCTCTCAGAACCTATTTTTGGGAAGTGGGTGGGCAGGTGCAGTGTTGCACCCCAGGGGTGTATTTGCTTGCACCCTCCTCCCTTTTTGTTTGGGTGCTTATTTATTATTGTTATTTTGGGGTTTAGTTTTTGGGTTTTCTGACTGGAGTCTTCCTTGGGAATCCAAAACTTTTCAGCCAGTTGGCTAGTAGAATTTTTACAATTTCCACATAGAATTTTTAGTTTAGTTGGTCTCGTAAGAATCTGACGGTTTGAGTTCAAAACACTCCAGGCAGAGACTTCAGTCGAGCTCAGCGTTCCATGCCCTGCATGGAAAGTTAGCCCTTAGTTCTCCGGGGCAGTTCAGATGTTGGGAATCAGTGCAATTGTCAGAGTACAGCAAGACTCCATTAGAAGAAATATAATTACTAAGGTGAGTCATTTTTTCTTACAGCGTAATGTCCGAAAAGCCTAAAAAGAAAACTGGGCCGACCGGATTTAAAAATTGCCATAAGTATAAGGAAGTTTTCACAAAAGCAGCTAAACACGACTTGTGTTTATTTTGCCTTGGGGCTGAACACTTCAAGGCAGATTTGCAAAACTTTTCCTGAGAAAACCATTGAAAAACACATTAAGCGTTTTGAAGAAAAAATTTCTACATCTCCGGTTCCAGATCAGAATGCGGAACCGAAAAATAAGTCTAAGAATGCTGATACTAATGCCCCTGAAAAAGGCGAGACATCCAGACTAAAACGTCCGAGTGAACCAGTAAAGGATTCAGTTCCTTTAAAGATATTAAAAAGAAAAATATTGGTTTCCCACCTGGAAAAACTGGGGCTGCCAGTATCCCAGCCAAATATGCCTATTGCTGATCAAGTACAACAGGGTTTACAAATCTTAATAGCCTTGCAAACAGGTCTAACACTGGTTCAGCAGCAACTAACTGTAGCCGGGCCATCGGTTGCAGGTGTGGGCTCCTCTACTCATAGTACATTAATGTTTGATCCCTCTCTGGAAGAATATGGAGAGGATGATGAGGAAGAGGAGGCAATTGAACTGGAGATTTCACGGAGCATGGGTTTGAATCCCACCAAGGGCTCCTGAGGACTGTTCCTCACATTTTACTTTTGTGAGGCAGATAGTGGAGGCATTAGACCTTCAGCCATATGAACCTGAACAGAATGGGAGAAATTATCATTCCTGGAAATGATGGGTTTTAACACCCACAAAGAAGATCCTGTTCTCCATTAATGAATTTTTTTAAAAGCGGGTGGTAAGGTACTGGAAACCCCAAATTTGGGGACAAAGTGAAGCCTACATGAAAAAAGTGGATTAATACAAAATCATTTATAAAGAGTAATACACGCCAAGAAAAGGCTTCTACCTCTTGCAGGTCTCAGGAAGGGAGGCAGTAGAAGGTCAGGCTACGGAGACCTTTCTTCCAGGCCCAAGTCACCCCTGTATACCAACAGCAGAGGGGTATTTCAGGGCAGGGGCAGAATGGCTCCAGGCGTGGTGACCAGACCACTCAGCTCAGACAAAGCAGACTCCCTGATCCACAAGTCAGGTTGCCTCCCACTACCAGTGGGGGCAGGCTAGCCCACTACTTCAAGTTTGGAACACAATCACATCAGACTAAGTGGGCCTTGAAACTAGTGAGCCAGGGACTAGCCTCAGCTCCAAATCCTTCCCCAAGCTAAGGTCAGAGGCCTTCTGACCTGCATCAGTCACAGAAAGGGCACTCTTGGAAAGCGGTGTGAAGCCTGCTGGCACAAGGTGTGGAACCTGTTCCAGGCTTACAAAGGGAAAGGATTCTACTCAAGGTATCTCTCACATTGAAGAAGAATGGGGAATGGTGACCCATTTTAGATCTAAAACTCTGAACAAGCACTTGGCAAAGCAAAAGTTTCAGATAGTAACTTTGACAGTGATTCTCTCTGCTCTGCAGGAGTGAGTCTAGCTGGCATCCCTGGATCTCGAGAATGCCTACTACCAAATCCCACTGAAATCTCACAGAAAATACCTCAGGTTCAGACTTCGCTCAGGGCATTATCAGTTTACAGCTGTGCCATTCAGCCTAACCTCGCCACCCCTAGGGCTTTCACAAGGTGCCTTGACGGTGGAGGCACACTTGAGAAGGGTGGTCCACTACCTGGACGACTGGCTAGTCATAGGTTAGTCTTCACAGCAGATAAAGTATGCTCTTAAGTTCACCCAGGATACCTTAGTCACTGTGGTTCATTATCAATGCCCAAATGTTAGTCCTTCAACCCACTTGGGTACTGACTTTCATACGGGCAGAGCTGGATGCTCAGCAGGCGAGAGTTTTCTTCCTCAGGAAAGAGTGGACAATACCTTTCAAATTGCAGGCTCCTTCAGCCTCAACAGGCTGCAGTCAGCAAGGCATTTCCTGAAGTTGCTGGGATATAAGGCAGCAACAACTTGGAACAGTTCAGGGTTGCAGATTCCAGATGAAGGGCATCAGTTCATCTCTTAGCACACTAGTGTCAAAAGGGACTCCTTGGCAAAGCTGGTCCCAGTGACAACCACACTTCTGCAAGCTATGCAGTGGTGGAAAGAGAAAAGCAGCCTCAGGCGGGGGTTCCATTCAGGGCAGAGTCCCCTCCTTGGCACTCACAACAAATGCCTCCCTCCTGGGTGGGGGCACATCTGAGCACCATACAGTGCACGGTCCATGGTACCCAACAGAATCACTGCTACATGTAAACCTGTTGGAGCTCAGAGCAGTGCTGCTAGCACTCCAGTCCTTCGCCACCCTGGTAAGGGACAAGGTGGTACAAGTCAGAACAGATAGTACCACCACTGTGTACTACATCAACAAGCAGGGAGGGACAAGGTCTGACCTCTTGTGCACAGAAGCAGTGAAAATATGGTGTTTGGCCTACTCCTTGCAGTTGTCCCTGGTGGCCATCCATGAGCCAGGGAAGGACAATACTCTGGCAGATGCCTTCAGTAGAATCAACCAAAACCACCACAAGGGGTCCCTCAACAGACAAGTACTAGAAGTGGTGTTTCGGAGAGGGGGAACTCCAGAGATAGATCTCCTCACCTCCGAGGAGAATCACCAGCTACGCAAATTCTTTTGCAGGCATCCAGTGAAGGGCACAATGCCCCTGAATGCACTAGTGTTGGATTGGACAGAGATGCACCTTTATGCATTCCTTCCATTCCCATTACTTCTCAGAGTCCTGATAAAACTCGGGTCTCAACTAGTGACCATGATCCTGATAGCCTCAGACTGGGCCAGGCAACCACGGTACTCCGTACTTCTCTCTCCATCAGTAGCTCAACCAGTAAGCCTCTTTGACAGGCACAACCTCCTGACCTCCTCACAGGGGAGGATCCTGTATCCGAACCTCAGGTCACTCAGGCTCAAGACCTGGCTCTCGAAGATTTAGAACATGCTAACTTGCAACTCTGTGAAAGTGTTCTTAGGGTGATTAGGGGTTCCAGGAAGCCATCTACAAAGAAAACCTATGCTGCAAAATGGAAAGGTTTTCTATCAGTGTACAGTGATATCAGCAAATATTATTGAGTGGCTCAATATGAGCAACTCAGTAATACCGCTAGTACTGACAGTGAGTTTTAGGAGAAATTGTTCTATCCTGTACAGCGGGTGTGAGGGAGCTACACTCACTATTCCCTACAGCAGGATATAGGGCGCTGTTTGGCCAAACCCTGCCGAGCTGGCCATTTAGCATAATGGTGTAAGCCACGCCTCTTGAGCCAGCAGAGTTCTAGGGAGAAACTTTTTATTTTTTTAAGTGTTAACTTTCCCTCGGTCCGTGCCCCTGTAGAGTTGATTATTTTAAGTTGGGGAAATTGGGTGGAACTTGCCCCCATAAAGAGGGTGCCGCATAAAATACTTATTTTAGTAGGGTTTTTTTGTGTGTGTATACGCGACCGCCTCTGTTTGCGAAGGTCGCTGTAATATGTCACCCTTTGACGCCAGACTCTTTTTTATTCGGTCTTTCTGATCGCTGGTGTTTAAGACTCGCGTTGTCACATAAAATCTTTCTATCTGGTGTAGCACTAAGATTTAGTGCCCAGTCAGTCAGGTTTGTCAGTCCTATGGACTTTCAAACAACATGAATTCTTGCTGTATTCTGACAATTGCAGTGATTCCCAACCTTTGAACTGCTCTGGAGAACTAAGGGTTAACTTTCCATGCAGGGCATGGAATGCTGAGCTTCGAGCTCGGTTGAAGTCTCTGTCTGGAGTGTTTTGAACTCAAACCTCAGATGCTTTACTCCGCCTCACTGAACGGTCGCTCCAGAGATTTCTCCTTCAGCTCGGTTCGAAGTCGGTTAAAGTTTTCAGTTTTTCTTCGGTTTAAACCGAAAAAGTTTCCACATAGTCATTTCAGTCTCTGTCTGTGGTGCCGTGAGTACTAGTTAGGAATTGTTCTTTATTTCTGTGTGGAACTTGTAAAAGTGCGGTTGGTTCGGCTGAACTGACCATTTGATTGTGATTTTTGCTATATTTAGTGTGTGGTTACCGGTTCTTATCAGTTCTAAAAAAAAAAAAAAAAAAATGTGTTTTAACCGTTTTTTTCCAATACCCGTAAACACGATTCTGGCGAACCGATTAGAGTCTTGCCTGGCGGTTGCTGGAAAAAGGTAAGTTTGGTTAGGTTGGCCATGTCTGAGAACCCCAGAAAAACGGCCCACTGGGTTTCAACACTGCAGTGAGTGTGGGGAGGTCTTTGCTTACGATCCCACACCACCTGTGTTTATTGTCTGGGGTTTGACCACCTCGATTCAGACTGCCAAATATGTAAAAACTTTCCCAAATCTACCCTTGAGAAGAGATTAGGTAGACTGAGGGAAAAGAAGGCCGAGAAGTCCGCTGACCCGGATGGCCAGTCCAGTTTGGTTTTGACCGAACCAGAAGGAGTGCCCTCTGACCAGGGCGATACTTCTTCGGGAAAAAGGAGAGCCAATTCTGAGGGATCAGTTCTGACAAAAAGCGCAAAAATATATCGACAGGTTCGGATCCAGAGGTTCATGTTCCGACTGCCGAAGAGATAGCCTGGGCGATTCAGATTGTGGAATCGCTCCGTCCGGTTCCGACCGATCCGGCTCCTTCTGGCAGGGGTTTGGTTCGGTGGGTTCCCCTGGTTCAAGAGTTTACCCTTGAAGATTTTTATGAACTGGAGTTTGAAGAGGAAGGGGAATTTGAGGATTATGATGTAAGTGAAGGTCTGGATGTGCCTGTGGAACCGGACATCTCAGCAGACAGACCATCAGGTGTTTCCCGTCCAAGGCTTTCTGAGTCCCCTTCCCATTTTATGTTTTACAGGAAAGTGGCTGAAACTGTCCAGCTTCCTATGGAGGAGGCTGTGAAAGATCAAGAAGAGCCTGATTATGTAGAGATGATGGATATCCCAGAGTCCAGGAGACTGTCTGTTCTCCTCAATAAATCTTTTGGGAAACAGACACAAAAAATCTTAGTCTCCTAACACCATACCTCCTGTGGATAGAAAAATGGACAAGAGGTATACGCTGTAAGGCTCAGACACAGAGTTCTTATATCAGCAATGCAGCCGTGTTGGGGTAGTGCAGGCTGCTGCCTGTGACAAGGCAAATATTACCTTGGCTTCACACCCCCCTGACAAGGACTACAGGAAGATTGATGCCATGGCAGAGAAGCAGTACATGGCATCTTCTTTGGGACTCAGGCAGGCGGATTATATGGCCTATACAACCAGGTACCAGAAGTCCAGGTGGGACACTGTACTGGCACTGGCTAAACTGGCCTCCCCCCAGCTAGCCAAGGAGCTGGAGGCGGTGGCTGCAGATGGGACTGAGGCATCTAAGGTACAATTCCATGCTGCTGTGGACTCTAATGATGTCTCATCAAGAGTCATGGCTACATCTGTGGCTCTTCGGAGGATGGCTTGGCTCAGATGTATTAGCCTCTCGCAGGACACCCAGGCTAAGGCTATGGATTTTCCTGTAGTGGGCCATTCTCTGTTTGGGGAGCTGACAGAGAATTACATGAAGAAAATGGACGAGTACAGGACCACTTACAGGAGTGCTCAGGCCAAGGAAAGGCAGGCAGCTCCTCAGAGGTAGCAGTCTAGGGGCAGGGGCAGGCCTTTTCAAAGGCCTTTTTACCAAGCACAGGCCTCTTCTTCCTTTTCTCAGAGGGGGTTCTTCAGAGGGAGAGACAGAAGGGGGATGAGCAGGCCTGCATCTACCCCTCAGCCTAAAGCCCCTGCCAAGCAGACACCCTGATGAGTCTGCCCGGGTCGACTTTCCTGTTCCAGTAGTGGGCAGGCTGGCTTACTTTGTCCAGGACTGGATGTCTATTACATCATACAAGTGGGTCCTGGAAGTAGTAAGCCAGGGACTGGTTCTCAGCTTCAAAAAATTTCCAAAGATGAGAGCCAGATCTTTTCCACCTGAAAATCTCTCGGAAACCCTTGCCCTAGAGGCAGAGATTTCTTCTCTCCTAGCTTTAAGAGCTATAGAGAGAGTACCTACCCTACACTGGGGCAAAGGACTGTACCCCAGGTACTTTCTGACCCCCAAAAAGACAGGGGAGTGGAGACCCATCCTAGACCTAAGATATCTAAACAATCATCTTTTGAAACCAAAGTTCAAGATGATAACTCTGGGAATAATCCTTCCCTCTCTGAGGCCATGGGACTGGTTAAGCTCCCTGGACCTCAGAGGTGCCTACTTTTACATTCCCATCAGGTGCTCCCACAGAAAGTAGCTCAGGTTCGAGTTGCCCTCAGGCCACTATCAGTTCAGAGCAATGCCCTTGGACCTAACCTCAGCTCCAAGGGTTTGGAAGAGTGCCTGGCAGTAGTAGTTGCCTTTGTAAGAAGGCAAAGATTTCCATATTTCCTTACCTGGACAATTGGCTATTAATTAGTCAGTCTCCAGACCAAGTCAAGTCTCACCTGCAAGTGACCCAGCAAGTGCTCACTTCTCTAGGATTTCTTCTCAACCTTCCCAAGTCAGTTCTGAACCAGTCCAGCTCCTTACCTTTATTGAGGCGGAACTGGACACACTCAAACAGAGCCTTTCTTCCTCTAGAAAGGCAAGGGCTCTTATGGACTAACTTCTTCCTTCAGCCTTCAGGTATCTCGACCAGCAAGGCATTTCCTCCAGCTCTTGGGCCACATGGCAGCTTCAACAGCAGTGGTCCAGGGGCAGATTCTAGATGAGGGATATTCAGTTCCACCTGAGAGCTTTCTGGTCTCAGAGAAGGACTCCCTTACCAAACTGATTCCAGTGACTCCGACCTTGATCCATGCACTCCAGTGGTGGCAGGATCAGGACAATTTAAGGTAAGGTGTTCCTTTTGTTGCTCAGCCTTGTTCAATTGTCCTTACCACAGATGCTTCTCTTCTGGGCTGGGGAGCCCTGGGGTCCCTCACTGCCCAGGGCCTGTAGTCCCCAAGAATCCCTTCTCCCATCAATCTTCTAGAGTTCAGGGCAGTTTTCTAGCTCTCAAGCGTTCTCTGTCAGTTCTGAACAGGCAACACTACCACCATGTGGTACATCAACAAACAAGGAGGCCCTCGGTCCATGGCCTTGTGCACAGAAGCCATGAAGTTGTGGTCCTAGCTTATTCCTGCAAGCCTCTCTTGTAGCAGTTCACCTTCCAGGCAAGGACAATGTTCTAGCAGATGCACTGAGCAGGAATTCTCAGGGCCATCACGAATGGTCCCTGGACCCTCAGGTGTTTGAAAGTGATTTTTTCAAGGTGGGGCACTCCAGAGATGAATCTCTTTGCAGCCCCAGAAAATCACCAACTCCCTCTCTTTTGCTGCAGACCTCCAGTCTTGGGCTCAGTCCCCCTGGTTCTGAATTGAGAAGGGAAGTTTCTGTATGCCTTCCCCCCCTTCCCACTCCTGTTCAAAGTTTTAGTCAAAATAAGGTCTCAACCTTGCAAGGTGATCCTGGTTGCTCCAGATTGGGCTAGACAGCCCTGGTACCCCCTGTTGCTGTCCCTAGCAGAACATCTTCCCCTGTCTATTCCCAGGAATTACAACCTGTTAACATCCTCTCAGGGGAGGATTTGGTACCCCAATCTTCAGTCTTTCAGTCTCAAGGCATGGCTCTTGAAGAGTTAGAATTTGCTGATCTGCATCTTTCCCAAGGGGTTCTGGACATCCTCAAAGTTCTGAAAGCCCTCCACCAGAAAGACTTACAACTCCAAATGGAAAGATTCAGCATTTGGTGTTCTAGAAGAATACTTCTCAGACATTGCTGAATTACCTACGGTTCTGGATTATATGGTCCATCTTAATGGCCTAGGCCTCAGACCAGCTACTTTCAAGGTACACTTGTCAGCGGTTTCTGCGTTTTTGTCTGTGGGAAGCCTTCTCGCTATCTTCCCATCCTGTGTTCTCTAAATTTTTTAAAGGATTGTTTCACACCAATCCCCTTTTAGAACCCTGCTCCTGCCTGGGATTTGAATGTTTGCATTGCTCAGCTTATGCAACCCTACTTTGAGCCTATGTCTTCAGCAGGGCTTAAGTACTTGACTTGGAAAACTGTGTTCTTGGTAGCCATTATTTCTGCCAGGCTTATCAGTGAACTGCAAGCCCTGTCAGTGGAACCTGATTTTTATCTCCTTTCACTGGGATAAAGTGGTCCTTAGAACCAATAGAAAGTTCTTGCCCAAAGTGCTTTCAGACTTGCATTTAAACCAGTCTATGTCTCTCCCTGTTTTCTTCACTGATCATTCTTCCTCAGGAGAGAGGAGGCTACACAGTTTAGATGTCAAAAGAGCCCTTAGTTACTACATAGGCGTTCAAAGGTCTGCGTTTGACTCCCTCAGTTGTTCCTCACTTATGGAGAAGTGGGAAAAGGCAAACCTCCAACAAAGATCTATTGCCAGGTGGATTGTGTCTTGTATACAATTCTGCTACGAAAAACTCCACCCTCAGGCCTGAGGGCTCATTCCACAAGAGGTACAGCTGCTTTCCTGGCTGCGGCCAGGGATATCCCTCTCCTAGAAATTTGTCAAGCAGCCACTTGGAAAACAGTCCATACCTTTACCAAGCATTACTCTCTGGATATCCAGGCTAGGAGTGATGCTCGGTATTCCCAATGTAGGTTCTGTCCCTCCTCCTTGGAGGTACTGCTTGGTAGTCTGCAATTGTCAGAATACAGCAAGACTTCATGTTGTTTGAAGAAAAAATTACCTTAGTAATTATATTTCTTCTAATGGAGTCTTGCTGTATTCTGACCTCCCTCCCTGCCTCCTCTCTCAGAACCTGTTTTTGGGAAGTGGGTGGGCAGGTGCAGTGTTGTACCCCAGGGGTGTATTGACTGGCACCCTCCTCCCTTTTGTTTGGGTGCTTATTTATTATTGTTATTTTTTGAGTACATTGGGTTTAGTTTTGGGTTTCCTGACTTGAGTCTTCCTTGAGAATCCAAAGCTTTTCAGCCTGTTAGCTAGTAGAATTTTTACAATTTCCGCATAGAATTTTTAGTTTAGTTGGGCTCATAAGAATCTGACGGTTTGAGTTCAAAACACTCCCGACAGAGACTTCAACCGAGCTCAAGGTCAGCGTTCCATGCCCTGCATGGAAAGTTAACCATTAGTTCTCTGGGGCAGTTCAGAGGTTGGGAATCACTGCAATTGTCAGAATACAGCAAGACTCCATTAGAAAAATATAATTACTAAAGTGAGTAATTTTTCATCTTGCCCATCTGCACTCTCTGGGCCTACAGCCCTCTACCCTCAAGGTCTACCTAGCATCAGTCTCGGCCTATCTTTTGGCTGGCAGGGCACTTCTTTAGTAGCCAACTCTATTTTCAGAAATTTTTCAAAAGGCTGGCTGATTTGCACCCTCTAACAGGGAACCAGTGCTTGCTTGGGACCTTAATGTTTGCATTGCCAAGCTCATGGGACCTCCTTCAAGTCCATCACCTCAGCCAGATGGATAAGTGAGTTGCAAGCTCTATGTACAGAGCAGGATTACATCTCCTTCCACAGGGACTAGGTGGTCCACAGGACCAATAAGTTCCTCCTTAAAGTAGTCTTGGATTTTCATTTAAACCAGATGATCACTTTGCTAGTCTTCTTCACTGAACATTCCAGTTTGGGGGCGGAAGCTTCTGAGCGTAGATGTTAAGAGAGCCCTCGGATATGATCTTGACCATACTAAAGGCCATAGGCAGGACAGACAGCAGCTGTTCCTGATTCATAGGGATGTGGGACAAGGAAAACCAGTTACGAAAAGGACCATCTCACAGTGGATAGTAGCGTGTATCCAGTTCTGCTACGGCAAAGTTGGTAAGGAGCCCCCAGTAGGCATGAGGGCACATTTTACAATGGGGGCCACAATTGCAGCTGCCAGGGATATTCCCCTTCTGGAAATCTGTAAAGCAGCTACATGGAGAACAGTACACACCTTTACCAATCAATACAGTCTGGACATTCAGTCCAGGGGCAGTGCCAGGTATGGCACAGCAGTGCTGCAGAGCTTGTTTCCTAAGTAAGGTTCTGTGCCCACCTCCAAAGGTACTGCTTCGTAATCTGCTACAGTTAATCATATTGAAGAATTCCTGGGATTAAAAGAAACAAAATTACTCACTGCAGTAATCTTGTTTCTTCCAAGGTATTCTTCAATATGATTAACTCTCCCTCCCTACCTCCCCTTCCAGAACCAGTTGCCCTCTGCATCACAGCTGGTTTGGCATACTGTTGATCATCCTGGGTTTTTTTTTTTTTTTTTAAACCAGATGCCTCTTTATTTCCTCTAGTTTAGGCCTATATGACATTGCCAGGGGACAGGAAAAGGAATTTGTTCTGAATTGTTTATTTAACCTTGTTAGAATAGCTTGGGTTAGGAGTCTCCACAAGCAGGCTCCAAGGAAATCTGAGCATTAGAGGCGTGGCGGTTGGTAAGGGCAGCAGTTTTGAATGGTGGCATGAGCCCATAGATGTTCCATCATTAGTATACTGTTTCAAAATTTCTCGGGGCAGTTCAACACTGGAGGCTGAGTACTACTGTTAAACATATTGAAGAATACCTTGAAAAGAAACAAGATTACTCACGGTGAACAATTTTTCTTTTGGTAAACGTGGGCTAAAATTTGGAGAAAACACAGTTTAAGTTGAGGCGCCTAACACTGGGCATCGTGTTTGCATATGCATACACACATGCCCAATGTCACTGATTCGAATGTGAGACCCTATTTTCTCTTAAGTTTTAGTCCTCGGTTTGCAAAAAAGCCACTTTCCCCCGAGTTCAGCTGTGTTTAAAGTACAAAAAACAACCTTCAGCTGAACTCTGTTCTGACGACCCATCCTCAGCCTGTCTGCTGAAAGCCTGAGGCATTTTTTATGTGTGATGCCGGGTGTTCACTCGGCTGACTAGAACTATGCAAATTGCATGCACCACAACCGCGATCTCAAGAAAAGAGGGATTGCTGTCGCAATGAAACACAGCTGGCATTGCAAAACGGTTGTGTTCAGACGTGCCCAGCAGCATTGATCTGGCCACTGTGCACCACTCCAGCTGCTCAGATCTGGCTGTGTGAATGAGCCTACTGTGCAAGTCTCTCCTAGTGTGCTGGGGGAAAGGACCTGAGGGTCGTAATAGACGAGGAGCCAAAGCATGACAAAGCAGCATGTGGCTGCTGTCAAGAGGGCTGCACTCTGTCTTCACAGCTTTGCTATCCAACTACTATGGCATTGACAGCAGGGCTAGAAATAATGACTAAACTGGTAGATTTCCCTTGGAAATATGAGCCTCCTGGCTTACATTTTCTGGGCCACTATTACATTTCTACATTGGGATATGTTGAAAATAAAAAAGCTTTAAGGAACAGTTATGAAGGCGACAGATGAAACATGGCTGATTCAGTTTGATGTTTATTTTTCTCTGTGTGTGTTTGTCTGGCTTTATTTAGTTTTTCTTGTACAGTTTACTCAGCAGGGCTAGAAATGTATGGCATTCTGCCCTGTTTTGCAAACCAGTTTTCAAGGTGGAATACCATTTTCATCATGCTGGTATTCCGACTGGAACATTTCTCTATGCCACCGTTCTGTAGTTTAATCTGTAGCACAGGTCCTGTGGATAGGTTTAACACCAGATATTGACATGGAATAGCAAGTCTGGGGTTTTGGTAGTCTGCCTCCCACACCGGATTATTTTTTCAGTGTCTACCTCTGCTCAGGATAGCCGAGTTGAGATGCAGCATCTCATTTTCAATGGGATCCTGCTTCTACTCATTTCTGCAGCTTGATTGACTGGAACACTGGAAGGGGGAGACTGTTGTGCCCTACTGGGGTTTGAACCAGTGATCTCAAGGTTCTCAAGTCAGCGCTCCAACCAGTAGCCATCACTGCCACCACTCATCACACTGTCTAGTGGCGCTGCCAATCTCTTCGTGAAAATGAGTACTTAATTTTCAGTGAGAGTGCCACTAAATAATGTTGTCTGCAGAACAGAGTGGGCAGTCAGAGGAGATATTTTTTTCTAAACGCATAGCCTACTTTTTTTAGCAGCAACTTTTTTTTTTAAAGCAGCATAAGAGGAAATCTCATTTCTCTCTCCTAAGCTGGTCTCCGGGCTTCCTTACTCCTGGGCTCCACCTCCTGATACTGACAGACAGGCAGGAATCAGAACTCTGCAGCAGGGGACATCCAGCCCTCCACTTCCTGTCTCCCTCAGTTTACTTCCTGCCTTCAGTGGAGCAGGTACTGTGCAGCAGAGCTCTGCCACAGGGGCAGGGCTGAAGAGACTGTAAGTTATAAAATTCTTTGTTTAAATTGTGGAGCAACTGTGGGATGGCTAGAAGCAATTGAGAATCGCCCCTTGGTGGGACAGTCTCAGCCTTGCAAGCTGCACAGACTGGCCCCACCTCTGAATGGATCACCATTTTTCCCGCTATTTTGGGCTCCTAGCAGCGGTTGTGTGGAAGCCATCGGGGCGAGGGAGAATCCTTATTTAAGCACCGGAGTGCTTCTGGAGGGTTTTTTCTATTGACGATTGGCTTGGAGGAAAACTTAAACCTCTAGCCGACGGTGATCCAGGCAGTGCGTGGAGGAGAGTGCCAGACCACTCTGTTTCGGTATCCCCCACAACAAGCACCTGTAAGCCCTCAAGGCTAGGGAGACTTTTTCATTTTAGCAGCCATCAATGCTAGAGGGACTCCGTATTCTAGGAATGCAGTGCTTCGGGGGACAAGTACGAGTGCCTTCCTCGGCGAGCGGCCTTGGAGAAAATGTCAGCCACTCGTTGATGGGTAACTCATCGATGGCATTCCAAGCAGCACGCTGAGGTGAGCGTGGGAGAGCGCTAGGCCTCTCGGTGATGAGTGCTGAGGAGAGCGCCAGTTCATTCGTTGCCGTTAGGAACAGCATCACAGTGGTGGTCCCAGATTGGATCTTTCATTTAATGGTAGGCTGGAAGATGCCTTCATTTGGAATGTTGAGGACACCCAGCAGCACTGTAGGTTCCACACACAGCGAGGTGCACAAGCGCCTACGGTGGTGTTCAGCATTACAGGTTCCCTACAGGATTTGAGCGCAGTGCTCGGGGCCCCTCCCCTAAACGGGACCAGTGGAGCTCCCTCTCAGCATGGGCACTCTCCCCCCCCCCCCAGAATAGCATCAAGGGACAAGATGGATCTCATTCATTAAATTTTCTGTTTACAGCACACAAAGGAGGGGAGCAGCGTACTTTTTTGCCCTTAAAGGGCTAGCAGCAATTCCTGCAACTTAGCAGCAATTCAGCAGCTTTAGCAGCATAACTGGAAAACCTCCAGGGGAAGGGGGTGTGTTGATTAAAAGGGGAACAGGACCATTTAGGGCATGGCCTCAGGCAAACCTTCCAGGGACAGAAACCGCCATTGTGGATTTGTCCCCACTTGTAATCATTTTCGCGGGTCACCTTGCCGAATTGGTGAGAAGGCAGTGTCCGCCAGTGTCGAAGTCAAAGGAGGCAGCCCCTTCCTTGACTCAGACTGATAGTCAACAGACAAGATGGGGCTGAACAAGTAGCAACCACCAGGTCTGAGACAGCAGCGCCCACCAGGAGACCCATCAGTCCACAGCCCCCTCACTGGCTGCAGGCCTCACGGTCAGGTAAAATTGGATCTTTGCCCTGGACCCAGCATGCCTCTCGGGACACCCTCTGTATCTCCAGATGGGGGCCCGCACAGCACAAAATAAAACCCTGTCTTCATGCAAAGTGGAGCAGCAGTCCTCACAGCGATGTGAGGGCAGCCCTCTTCGTGTGTGAAGAAGGAAGGGGGAAGGTTTTAGCCAGGATTCTCCTCAGACCTTCCACAGAGGCTCCACCCAGCCAAAACAGACTTTCACCTTACAACTGCAGGGGACTTGCTATTTAGGAATGCGAAGTCAGGATGCACCTATCTGGTGGCCTGGCAGATCTCTAAGATTCCCAAGTTTGACAAAGCAATTTAACAAGTGGTTACTCTGCCCGGCATCGACTCTCCAGCTCAAACGGACCGAGAAGTTGGTCATCCCAGCCAGAGGAGGTGATTGCCTAGATAAAGACTACTACTCCTCATGTCCATCCTCACATCTGAGGCCTCTTCCTCCTGACTAATGAATCCTCTGGTACCTCTACTACTTCCTGTCTCCCACCCAAACTCCTCCCCCTTTTTCCTGTCCCTCTCCGCTCACCATCTTTCCCTCCTCTCTAGCCTCCTTTTGGCGCCTAATGATCACCCTCTCCTGGAAGTTTCCTTAACCTCAAATTGTCTACTCGCTTGAACCTGTTATAGCTTGTTTTCTATGAAACTTAAAAGCATTGCCTTAAACTGTTAATAGCAAATTTATGATGTAACTTTCCTGTCTGGTTTTACCTGTAATGTATCATGCTTTGTTAAATGTTCTTTGTGACGTGGAACCTTTGTAAGAGCCCTGGCTCAAAGGTATTAATTCCTAGACTAATAAACTTAAACTTAAACTTCTCAGAAAGCCAATGTATAGGGCATGGATACCTCACTCAGCTTTGTCCTCCAAGCATAAAGCAGCGTCTTGGGGTGACAGCTAGAGAAAGAGTTCTCTAACAAACCTGTGTTGGCCTAAATGCTCTGTCTGAGGTCCCACTTTTAGTTTTTTATTTTCTGGTAACTGATCCAGAGAGGAACAGAACTATTCCTCATCAGCTACGGTCCTTGGGGAGGAGGTCAGGTGTGCCGCTTGGAGCAGGTATCCAACCTCGACTTGCTGCAGCCCCTGGCTTCAGGTCTGGCAAGCAATAGCCTCTACAAGAGTCAGTCGGTCAACTCATCCAATGTAGGTAATCTCCTGTTTGGATAGGCTCTAAAGGAGATAGTGAGGGATTATGAAGAGAGGCCAAGGCACACATCCCATATCAAGAGGCAGGGGCAGTCTTCATCTCAGGCCCCAGAAGATTTTTTGCGTCAGCTAGTTTTCAGTAAGGGTCAAAATACTATACTGATTTCTCTGGAAAAAGATCATGCTAAAAATTCTCGAGGCATGAGCCCAAACTAAGTCAGACAGAGTGATCATAGACATTACCAGCGCCTAATACATGCCCACACTACCTCATGTGGTGCCTCCCCATCACTGTAGCCCATATAAAGGAAACGCTATGGGCCATTACGGGATTATTGCAAATGAGCTTAGCTTACATTCTTATCATATACCAAAATGCATGGGGATTCAGGCCAGTCCTGGTTCTCAAATTCTGGCATGGTTTTGTCCACAGCAGGCGCTACAAGATGGAAACCTTGTCATCAATCATCTTATTTATTTATTTATTAGCTTGTGGTAACCGGGTAAGTGCGCTAGGCAACAGACCTACCTATTTTCAGGCACGACCCGGGAGAGCACAGGACATTGGTTACAATATGCAAAAATGCACAGACATAATATAGGTGTACAGGAGCAAAACAAGATATACATTGGGTAGCACAGTAATAGTTACATAAGGGTACATTTTAGGCATAGATCATAATAAGGATGTAAAATAAAGCAATTAGGGTAACCATATGACAGCTGAGGACAGTAAAGACATCAAGGTTCATAGCCACCTAGACAAGCATATTGCATGGGAGAACATTAGTGTAGTACTCAGGGTCAGACCCGACAGCCTGTAGTGGGACAAAGCAAATTAAGAGCATTTGCATTGGCCAGAGGCTGAAAGGTGGGTGAACAGCGAGTTTTGAATTCTCGATGGGAGGCTGAAGTTTTCACTATAAGGGGGTGAGTTCAGAATTTGGGAGCAAAATGGGCAAATGCCTGTTCACCCATTTTGTCATGCAAGGTCTAGTGGAAGCATGGGGACAGAGGAAGACCTGAGAATACAGGTGTGTGAGGCAGGAGTCAGGAGGTTGGCAAGATAGACAGGGCAGGGAGGTCTAGACAGGGAGTCGATAAAGCAGCCCAGGAGTAGGCTTGAATATCCTTGGGTGACAGCCAGTTTAAGCCCAGCTTAAGGGAGACAATGATGGGTAGGCGTGGGGCAGTTCAAGGCGAATCTACAGATGTTGTTGTAGACAGTGTCCCGAATAGTCTTGAATAGTTGGGTCCACAGCATACCTATGAGTGAAACCTTGTTATCAATCAGGGAATTGCAAAAGGCTTTCTTTTTTTTCTGGCATCCATAGATCTGCAAGATGCCTGTTGACATTTCCCTCTCAGTAATGTCATGATCTCAGGTTCAGATTGGCAGAACAGTACTTCAGTTCAGACCCGGAGTGGTCATAGTACACAGTAAGGCCCCACAGCTCAACCAAACATTATAAGCAGTGGCAGAGGTGGTCTGCTACCCGCCGGCACAAGGTTTTCTCATCATCTGGAGAAAGACTTCCCTAATTCCAAACCAGACCTTGATACTCCTGGGGGCAGACATCATGACACAAGTTTTTCTCCCCCGAATACTAAATTTCAGATTCTGCCAAAGCTCACCAAGGAGTTTCACATAACTCCTCAGCTGTCTGCTTATTTTTTCATACAGTTCATTGAGATGGAATAGACCCTTTCTCCGGTGACGGTCGTGGGGGTCAGGGGTCATGAAGGGTTGCAAGTTAGGTCATCCTCACCAAAACCGAATCGCAATCGATGCAAGCCTTGGGAGCTGGGGAGAGCTCACCTACATCAGCTGTTGGCACCGGGCAGGTGGTCACTGTTAGAGACACAAGGTAAGCATAAACGTTCCCGACAGGAAAACAGTAGGCCATGCCCTGAGACACTCTGAACAGCTATTCCCTAATCAGGATAATGTGGTTCCAACCAACAATCCATCAGTGTTGGCATACACCAACCATCAAGACTGCAAGAAGCTCAAAAGGCTAAGGGAAGCCCTTTTCCTCTCGGTGAGCTGAGCACCACTGAGCGAGGTATATCCCAGCACAGGTAAATGTCACAGCAGACTGGCTTAGTGGTAAGGTTGGTTGACCAGGGGAATGGAAACTAAAGGATAGTGTCTCCGACATATTGACAGAACAGTGGGGCAATCCTCAGACAGATTTTTACGCCTGCTGACGGAACTCCAAGGCAAAACTTTTCTGCTCCCTGGCCAAGGATGAACCAGCAGGGGTTCAGGACACCTTTTCCTTTAAACTGAGAGAGTTTGGTCTCCTGTATATCTTTCCTCCAATACCGCTTCTATCAAGAGTCCTTCACAAAGTGGTTCGGGACAGGACAGTCATGTTTTAGTCTGCCCCTTATGGCCTTTCCTTATAGTTCTTGATTATCATTAGGTCCTACATGGTGACCACGTCTAACATTCAAGTTCAGCCTGAACATTCTCCATTAGGGTCCGCTTGGCATCCCACTTATACAACTTAACTCTAGGCCTAGACATGAAGTGAAGACCTTCAAGGAGCTAGGCTACTCGGATCCTCTTATTGACAGGATGTGGAACTCGTGTCTTTCTTCTTCCTCCAAGGGGTATTGTCGAATCTGGAGAAAGTTTTGCTTCTGGCTTCATTCAAAACACATATAGAACTTCCAGTATAATCGCCTGTTCTACTGCAGTTCCTTTTAGATGAATGGTCTAAGGTCTGCAACCCGCCTCCTTACAGTTTCAGGTTTTTGCATGGGAGGCACTCTTGCTGACGGATCCAAGGGAATCGTTGGTTTCATATCCCCTTGTGTGTAGTTTCTAAAGACAGCAACATTAAAATGCCTTCCAACTCTCCAAAGCTACCACTTTGGAGTCTTAAACTGGTTCTCAAGGCTGTGTCCAAGGCCCCTTTAGAACTTATCAAGGAAATATCCATCACACGTCTCCAAATAAAGGTCACCTTCTTCTCTTTCTCGCATAGCTATTGCTTCAGCCAGGAGGATCAGCAAGCTAAAAGCATTGCTTATACAAGAGCTATACACTGCTGTTCATCCAGCTCGAACAGTTCTAGGTTATTTGCCAAAGCTATGCCTCCATTCCATTACAATTAAGGGTTCATTCTTCCTTCCTTCTGCCCACTCTCCAAAGCATTAAGGAAGGGGAATTACCTCCACTACAGCTGGGAGGTGTGATAAAAACATAGAGGCATGGAGGTTGAGGGCAGACGGGGGCCGCAAGGCCGATTCACTCTGCCCCGGATGAAAGTATATTAACCCCTGCTGTGCCGCGGACTGATATATCAGTCCAGAATTACTATGCGTTCTATTTCTGACGGCAGCCTAAGGAAGGGTGAGAGAGAGTAAGCGTTCACAAAACTTCCAAGTTTATTCATGTCCGCTCCGGGCCAAAATTATGGGTAACAAGGATTCAAAAGGCACTATAGCCAGACGGATTATGTCAGCCACTTCCATGACTTGTGATTAGGCCGCGGTAACTTGCCTGGCTCAGGGAGAGCCCATTTCACCAGAGCTATGGCCTCTTCACAGGTGTACTTCAGAGAAGCATCGACAGCATACTTATGCAGAGATGCCCCTTGATAATCCATTCGCACATTTTTAAAAATGTATTCGCTGGAAGTGATGCCCTCGGAGGAGGCATCCTTGGCCGTAGAATGCTTCGAACGGTGGTGGATCCCTTTGGGCTCCTGACATTCTTCCACCCTGGGACATATGGGGACGTGCTGCTTTTATATCCCAGAAGTAAGAAGCCGGAGACTAGCTTAGGACAGAGACATGAAATTTAAATACCTGTAAATTTTCTTTCTCCGACAGCTGGTCTCCGGCTTCGAATCCTCAGAATGTATATTCTTGACTGACCTCACGGCCATATCGCCTTTAAAATTCTTATTGTCTGTTTCAAGTTCTTGTAGTGTTGCCACATTGGACTGCTTTAGGAAGAACTGAGGGAGGGAGGAGACAGGAAGTGGAGGCTGGATGTGCCCTGCAGCAGATGTCCGATTCCTGTCTGTCTGTCCGTATTGGGAGGTGGAGCCCAGGAGTAAGGAAGCCTAGAGACCAGCATTCAGAAAGAAGATTTACAGGTATTTAAATTTCGATTTTTCCCCAGATAATAAAATCACCTACAGAGGCCTGGGTGAGCCTCTTCTCCAGCTAACTCCCAACTATAGAAAAACAGTTGTCATGACGTCTCGCCCTGCAGGTCCGCAGAACAATGACCGATCCAAGGGAGGGAAGGTATGTGTTTGTAGAGGGTGAGTTGTATGGGGAGAAAGTCACCTATGGTAGTATATATGCCCCTGCGGTATTTGATCCAACGTTCTACCAGTCAATGGCAGATCTTATTATTAGGGAGCTGTTCCTGAATTTAATATTAGGCAGGGATTTAATTGTATAATGAATCCTGAAGTGGAGCATTCTGAGGAGAAGGGCTGACACAGAAACACTATGGCACATTGGCAACTGGCAAAGGGTGTTAGACAGGCATACTCACTGTACATTTGTGTACAGTTTTGTTGAGCCTGTCATGAAACCATAAACCACTCTGGTAATATTATCATTCTAATCTGTAGTATTTGGGTTAGTGTAGGCCACTGAGGCGTGTCCAATACATGTATAACCTCTTTAGAGGTAGAAAATCATCTGACAACAATCTGACTTGTTTGGAAGGGGTGCCATTGGAAAGGATGTGTACATTTTTAATGGGGAGAGGGTGTAACTATTGGAGACCGTGTACAAAATGGAAATTTCTGGCTACACTCCTGGCAACTGGCAGTGTGTGAGTTGCACATGGTGGACAGTTGGAGAACTGCCAACCCCAGTGCCAAAGAATATACTTTTTACTCTAATCCTCAGAAGAGTTGGTCAAGAATCGACTACATATATATGCCTCATGTTTATTCTCACTGGGTGATATGGGTGTGGCAAAGCCTAATACATATTTCTGAGCACTCGATGGTTGCCCTGATCTTAAGAACTGGGGAGGAACAGGACCGGTCTTCCGGGTGGAAGTTTCCAACTTACTTGTTAGCTAAGGAGGACTTTAGAAACTACCATAAGAGCAATAGTAAAACTATAAATTGAAACTACCAAACGCACTCCACAAAGATGATATACTGGGATGCGGTAAGGCCCTAAATGAGGGAGCTATTATTAGTTATGTAACTCAAATTAAAAGGAAAAAAGCCGTACTGGTGGCGCTGAGTGTTGGGCGCTGGATGCCACACTAGCTGCGCTGGCGACCTGGGTTGGAAACAAACTTGGGTGGGTGGGGAGAGGGAGGATTGGGCGACCCAACGGATGCTATCCCCCTCAGGGAGGATACCAGGGGTGCCTAGTGTACCCAACATCCCCAGAGAGCTGGTGGAGCACAGGCTCTCCAGGGTTCTGGCGGCTCAGTTTCCTGGAGTCGGGGGCGCAGTCAGGTGCCCAGGAGAAGACATGCATTAGCATGTAGCCTTTCTTTACAACGTCCTTGTGCCAGCGTCCCAGTGGGCTGGGACAAGGGAACCACAGAAAGCCAGAAAAATCCTTGGGGGGCATAGATGGGCTGCTCTTAAACCCTCCAGGACTCACGGGCAGATCCCGCTGTGCAGGTAGTCCATGGAGGCAACAAAGAGGTGGAGGTAAAGGAGTTGCGGAGCACTCTGAGGGGCAGACACTGTGTATCAGGGGACTCAGGAGGGATGAGCAATGCCTGAAGGAGTGGACTATTGAGGGGCGTGCAGGCGGGGTATAAAGTAGTGCAACTGCACCACAAGTAGAAAAAAAAAAAAAAGGAAAAGAAAGAAAAATGTAATGAGCTGAAAACTAGCCTTTAGGAGCTGGAAAGATGGGTAGCTAGCTACAGGCTAAGATAGAGAGGCTATGTGGCAGATTATAGCTGTAAGAGAAGTGTTAAATCTTTTAACCATTACAGAAGCCAAAACAAATTGGTTATTTACACGATAAAACGTTTTTGAATGGGGTAACAAACTTGGCCCCCTGTTGGTTCGGGGCAGAAGGGGGTCTACCCATATCCCAGTTATAAAAAAATAGAGAAGGGAAACCAGTAACTAGTAAGGAGCAGGTTAGAACAGCCTTCCACATGTTTTATGAACAATTATATTCGGCAGAGTGTGGGGAAGACTAAAGTTTGCTGACAAAAGCCATCTAACTTTGCTTGAGTTTTTTGTCTTGTAAGTTTGCTTGAAAGGGACAGAGCAAGGAGCAACATTAAGGCTTCTTATGGCTAAGCAGAGTTACTGCAGGGTTTTAAATAATTGATTAGCAGTTTTGTTCTTGGGATGATACTAACTGTACAAAAGTATTTATATAGATTTGCTAAACACAGTGAGGCAAGAGCTATGCATTTTCACAAAGATTTAGCACTTTTATGAGCAAAACACGCTAATCAATTTTTAGAGTTAAATAAAACCCTGTACTGTCTTGTTACTATTTTGTTTTGTGCTTACAGGTTTTGTTACTGTGTTGTGCTTACTGGTTTTACAGTTTAATAGGCTAAGAAGAGTTGCTGTTTTGTTACTATTTTGTTTTGTGCTTACAGGTTGTGCTTATAGGTTTTGTTTGGGGCTTACAGGTTTTGCAGTCTTTCTTACATTGAAGGAGCTAATTGTTTTTCTTCGTCAGCTCTTCCAGGGGATTAGGAGTGTAATCGGTGGGTGGAGCTGACATAGGCTTAGTACCTTCCAACAGAAGGAAAATTTAAAAGGTCAGGTGAGTTGGTGTGTTGAGGTGGAAGACTAAAGTTGGCTGGCAAAAAGCACCTAGCTTTACCTGAGCTTTTTGTCTTAAAGTTTGCTTGAAAGGACAGAGCAAGGAGCAACATTTAGCGGAGCAAGGAGAAACATTAAGGCTTCTTGTGGCTAAGTAGAGTTACTGTCTTGTTACCATTTTGTCTTGTGCTTACAGGTTTTGTTACTATTTTGTTTTGTGCTTACTGGTTTTGTTTTGGGCTTACAGATTTTGCAGTCTCTTTCTTACATTGAAGGAGCTAATTGTTTTTCTTTCTCCGCTCTTCCAGGGGATTAGGAATGTAACTGGGGTGGACCTGACAAAGGTTTAGAACCTTCCAACAGAAGGAAGATTTAAAAGGACAAGTTACTTTTATTTTACGTCCGAGGGTGCTGTGGTGGTGTGTGTTGGAGCCACTGCCAAAAGTTGTTTGTTTTTCTCTACAGGTACCTCTACTGATTTCTGCAGGGGAAGTAATATAGCCCCTGACCCCCTCATATCCTTCCTGCAAAAGTAAGGAAGGGGTGGGACATACTGCACATTTCAGGAAAAGAAAAAACAAACAAACAAAACAAAAAAAAATACATTGATCTTCTTTTCGCTTCACCGACTTTCATCCGCACGTTGCTTGGCTGGGAGTCTCCACATAATTAAGGCTAACTTGCACCACCTATGGACCTTGTAAACTGCAACAACTGTGGAACACTCTTTGCCAGAGCATTTGTCCTGAGGGTGGGGCACTGTCCTATGTGCTTCACCCTCAAGGACCTAAGGTCTTGGCTCCTGGCAGCATGGACTGAGTTACACTACCTTTGCTAAAAACTCCATAAGTTCTCAAAGGGCAATAATATAACAACAACAATTGGAAAACTGCTCTCATAGCTATCCCTATCCCAAAGGACAAACCGTCTGGGGGGGCTGGCAAATAGTGGGAACTCCTAGGACAAATTCTAAACCCATAATGATGGAGGGAAGCACACCTATATACATGCCAAATAAACACACTCCACTGTCCTCCAGGACTACTAAAGCAGCAGGTGTGGAGGGCAGTAGGAGCCCAATGCAGCACAAGGATGTACGCTCCACCAAAAAGATCACTAAAAAAGACATTAAAAATCTAGTACTGATAGTCGGAGACTCCATGATAAGGGGAGTAGAGTCTCAACTTCAGCAATACAAGCAGTCCAGACTTGCGGTCCGTGCCTCCCTAGCACGTCAGCATGGGGACAAGGACCATATCGAGAAAATTGTATGCAGTGTGGAACAGGACACATGGGTCATCCTCCACATAGGTACAAATGACCTAGCTAGTTGATCCATGGAAGAAACCAAACAAAATCTTACCAGACTAGGTGACAAACTAGCTTCTCTTTGTCCACTGTCTCTTTCTCTGAGGTTCTGTCTGTCTGGGGAAAAGGGGACAGCAGGCAGAAGATCAGAGAAAAGACATCATAAACTTAGCTGCTGGCTAGAAAACTGGTGCAAAGAAAGGGCATCACTTTCTAGGAAACTGGCGGATCTTCTGGGAAAGAGACTTTAAATTTGATGGTCTGCCTCACCAAGGATTGGACTTGGCTCAGGCGGAAGTTGACATCCATATTGATCAGTTTAAACTAGTGGAGGGGAGGGTTGCAGGAAACCCTCACATCACAAGGGTGTAGCTACCCTCCCCAGCATCAGCTACAGCACTAGATACAGCAAAGATACCAACAGCAGTGATAGTAAAGGCACTGCCCAGTCTGATCCACCAGGGAGAGGCATGAAGCGATTAAGAGACACAAAATTCGGATCAGAACAAGGAAATGGTATACAGCAAAAGGACTACCGTGGTGGAAGGCTATGTGCATCAATGCTCGTAGTCTACCAAACAAAAATCCCTGAACTCACAACCTTGGTGGCAGAGGCACAACTGGACTGGGTCACGGTTACATAAACTTGGTTCACCACCAACCACACCTGGGATGCTACTGTTCTGGGTTACACACTCTTCAGAAAAGATCAGGAGGAAAAGAAGGGGCTCCAGGAAGCACAGTAAGGCAGAAGCCCTATGGGTCACCCTGAGAGCAGGGGGAAAGGCCCCCGCGGGTGGGAGTTATCTACAGACCTCCAACCCAGAAAAGTAAAATCGACAAAAGAGCTCCTGGAAGCCATCTCAGTGATGGCAGACAGGTGAGTTGCTACTTGTCGGGGACTTCAATCTGCAAGATGTAGATTGGACCTCATACACAGCAGCCGCAGAGCAGAGAATTTCTGTTAACACTGCAGGGGGCAGGTCTAAATGAGCTGGTAGACTCACTCAACAGAGACAAAGCAACCCTGGACCTGATGCTCACAAACAGCAAAAGGATCTCAGACGTTCATGTGGGTATCAGTCTGGGGACCAGTGACCACAGGTCAGTCTAGTTATCAGTAAACAAAGAGGAACGTAAAAGTCACACAAAAATCAAGAAGCTTGACTTCAGGAAAGCAGACTTTCCTGAAATGAAATCCAGGATCACGACCATGCTTGACACCAGTAACACGGGGATGCAGAACACTGCTGGAGAACTTAATGAATGCCTTAAATACAGTCACTGAGCAATGCCAAGACAAAACAGCAAAGCCAAAAGAAGAAAGAGCCCTCTTGGTTCTCCAAAGAGGTAGCAACCAAAATCGAGGAAAAGAAAAAGGTCTTTTAAGCAGTACAAGGAGACAAAG